>CM035839.1:476536477-477736477 GCA_020510985.1 Pholidichthys leucotaenia
GGGACACACACTGCACCCCCATCTGAGATTGTGATCATTACATCATCCGCATACAGGCTCAATTTATATTCCTCCTCATCAATCCGAACACCCTTTAGTGCGGTCTCTTGGCATATTGCTTGTGCTAAAGGCTCTATAAATAAATTAAATAAATTGGGGCTACCGGGGCAGCCCTGTCTACATCTAAAATTTCCGGTTCCGGCTCTGCCGGACCGGCGGCGCCACACGAGTCGGCTGCCTGTTGCAACAGCCTTTTTTTTAATCTTCCTTCTTCTTTCTACACCTTTCACTCTGTATATATATCACAGACGCACGGATCGCCCCGGGGGTCTCCCGGGTCGGCGGACGGAGCCACGGTTTGCAGCGGGAGACGTTACAGCGGGGAGGAGCTAGTGCTAGCTAGCACTTGGCCGCCGCCCGGTGCTAATGGGAAACTCGACATACCGGGAGCTGTAGCGAAAACGAAGCGGGTGCCGGGCTGGAGTTTAGGCAGCGTGAAAGAAATATAAGACAGAATAATAAAGAGCGATGGCAAGAACCAAGCAGACCGCCCGTAAAATCTACTGGAGGAAGAAGCCCCCCAGGAGACAGCTAGCCACAGGGCTGCTCGGAGAGGCGCTCTGGCCACCGGCAGAGTGAAGAGGCCTCGCCGTCACAGGTCCGTGGCTCTGAGAGAGATCCGTCGCTACCAGAAATCCACGGAGCTGCTCATCCGTAAGCTGCCCGTCCAGCGCCTGGTGAGGGAGATCGCTCAGGACTTCAAGACCGTCCTGCGTTTCCTGAGTTTCGCCGTCATGGCTCTGCAGGAGACCAGCGAGACCCACCTGGTGGTCTCTTCTTCGCTAAGGGGGTCACCATCATGCCCAAAGACTTCCAGCTGGCCCGCTGCATCCGCGGAGAGAGAGCTTAGACTTTCTGCTGCACATCCACCAGCCATAATGCTCTGCACTGTGTGTCTATATATATACATTTATAGTAATATGGACATATGTTTGCTAGATGTTGTTTTTTCTTGCCTTCTGATTGTTGCTCTGAGTGTTGCTATCCCTGTGCTGTTGCAATCCTGGAATTTCCCCATTGTGGGACTAATAAAGGCTTATCTTATCTTATCTTATCCGCGTTGTAGTTGTATAGAATTAGAAAGACTCCCGTTTATTTTTATTCTAGCAGCAGGGGAAGAGTAAAGAGCTTGAATGCATTTTATTAAGTCAGTACAGAATCCAAATCTCCTCATTACTAAATAGAGGAAGTCCCACTGAACTGAGTCGAATGCTTTTTCAGTGTCAAGACTGAGAATAATTGAGTTTATCTTTCTTTTATTAATCTGTTCAATTATATGTAGAGCTCTCCTTATGTTATCCGAAGTTTGTCTATTTTTAAGGAAGCCTGTTTGGTCTTCATCAATCAGTGAGGGCATCACAGTGTCCATTCGTTTGACCAAAATGTATAATTTATAATCCGTGTTCAATACACTTATTGGCCTATATGATTTGCAGTCTATTTTATCTTTTCCCTCTTTTGGTATAACAGATATAAAGGCTTCCTTCCAGGACGGAGGTACAGGGCCTCCTTTCAGAATATAGTTGAAACTGGTTTCTAGTAGAGGTATCAGACTTTCTTTCATTTTCTTGTACCATTCAGGGGGGAATCCATCAGTACCAGGTGACTTGTTAGGTTTAAGGTTGGAGATGGCCTTGTCAATTTCCTCACGTGTTATTGGTGACATAAGCTTATTATTTGCATCTGTGCCGAGTGAGGGAAGATCCAAAGAGTCCAAGAAATCAACTACTGCATTTTTATTAATCGGTTCAGATTGGCTATATAGATTTTTGTAATATGTTTCAAATGATTTTTGAAAACCATCCAAATCAGTTAAAATGTTGCGACTTATAGGGTTTTTTATTTTGTAGATTAAATTTTCTGCTTGTTGTTTCTTAAGTCACCATGCCAACAGTTTAGATGCTTTAGATCCTGCCTCATAATATCTCTGTTTCATAAACCGTAAGTTTTTCTCTACTTCCTCACCTAGTATCCTGTCTATGTCCTGTTTAACTTGTCTTATTTGTTGTGTTATAGTGGAACTTTTTTTTGTCAGTTGTGTTTTCTCTAGATCTTTCAGTCTTGTAGACGTAGCAATTCTTGAGTCTTTTGTTTTTTAAGCATAGCCGATCTTGCTATTATTTTCCCCCTCAGAACCACTTTAGCTGCATCCCACACGATGCTAGGGTTTGTCTCGCCATTGTTGTTATCAGAATCAGAATCAGAATCAGAATCAGCTTTATTGGCCAAGTATGCACAACACATACAAGGAATTTGACTTTGGCTAAAAACTTGCTCTCGTTGTTCAGGTGAAGGATTTAAATAAGGATTCAATGACAACAGAGTATGTACAGTAAATTACAGTCTGGCCACGTTTCTATAAAAGGATGCAAATATATACAGGAATATATGCAGTTATTTACTCGGACTAACCACACTTTGCAGAAATATATGAAAAAATATACAATCACACAGTATTTCAATGTGGACTCAGATTCAGTGATATAATGTGAATGAAGTAAAAAGCAGTGTGAGAGTTATGTGCAATGTAATAATGGATGAAAAGTCATGAGTACAGCAAACAGGTAGGACTAGGTGAATGTTAGGAGTTCATCAGAGTGATGGCTTGAGGAAAGAAACTGTTCCTGTGACGGGTGGTTTTGACCTTCAGTGATCTGTAACGACGACCAGAAGATAGAAGTTCAAACAGTTTGTGGCCGGAGTGTGATGGGTCAGCACAGATGTTTCCCGCCCGTTTCCTGGTTATGGACCGATATAAGTTCTCAATGGAGGGTAGGTCGGTACCAATGATCCTCTCCGCAGACTTAATGATCCGCTGCAGTCTGGTCTTGTCCTGTTTAGTGGCAGATCCAAACCAGACAGTGATGGAAAAGCAGAGGACAGATTGGATGATGGCGGTGTAGAAGACAACCAGCAGCTCCTGAGGCAAATCAAACTTCTTGAGCTGACGCAGAAAAAACAACCTCTGCTGGGCCTTTTTCCGGACAGTGTCTATATGGGAGGACCACTTCAGGTTCCGGGAGATTGTGGTACCCAGAAACTTGAAAGAGTCCACAGTGGACACTGTGCTGTTGAGGATGGTGAGTGGGGGGAATGAAGGGGGGAGTCGCCTGAAATCCACAGTCATCTCCACCGTTTTGGCTGGGTTAAGTTCAAGATGGTTCTGGCTGCACCAGAGGATCAGCTGCTCCACCTCCCGCCTGTATGCAGACTCATCATCATCCCGGATCAAACCGATGACTGTGGTGTCGTCCGCAAACTTCAGGAGTTTCACCGAAGGGTCCTCTGAGGTGCAGTCGTTGGAGTAGAGGGAGAAGAGCAGTGGGGAAAGGACACATCCTTGGAGGGCGCCAGTACTAATTTTTCGGGAGCTGGATGTAAATCTCCCTAGCTTCACCTGTTGCCACCTGTCAGTCAGAAAGCTGGAGATCCACTGGCAGGTGGAGGGGGGCACCTTGAGCTGGAGGAGTTTCTGATGAAGAATGCCTGGGATGATGGTGTTGAACGCTGAGCTGAAGTTGACAAACAGGATCCTGGCGTACATCCCTGGGGAGTCGAGGTGTTGCAGGATGTAATGTAGTCCCATATTCACTGCATCATCCACTGACCTGTTTGACTGGTAGGCAAACTGCAGTGGGTCCATCAGGGGGCCTGTGATGACCTTCAGGTGGTTCAGCACCAATCTCTCCAAGGATTTCATGACCACAGAGGTCAGGGCAACAGGTCTGTAGTCGTTTAATCCTGTAATAGAGGGTTTCTTGGGAACTGGAATGATGATGGAGCGTTTGAAGCAGGAAGGCACTTCACGCAGCTCCAGTGATCTGTTAAAGATCCGGGTGAAGATGGGGGCCAACTCGTTGGAGCAGACTCTCAGGCAGGACAGAGACACACCATCAGGTCCTGCAGCCTTCTTGATCTTTTGTCTCTGAAAGACCCGGCGCACCTCCTCTTCACAGATCGTTAGTGCTGGTGGGAGGTCAGAGTGGAGGAGGGATGGAGTTCCTGGGGCTGCAGATAATCCTTTTGTGTGGGTAGGAGGTGAGAACTGTAGGTTCTTTTCAAACCTGCAGTAAAAGCTGTTTAGGTCATTAGCCAGCTGGAGGTTTTCCGCAGGGTGGGGGGATGGTCTCCTGTAGTTGGTGATATTCCGTAGGCCTCTCCAGACAGAAGCAGAGTTGTTAGCTGAGAAGTTTTTTTGTAACTTCACACTGTAGCTCCTCTTAGCAAGCCTGATCTCCTTCGTCAGCATGTTTCTGGCCCGCTTGTACAGAGTCCAGTCACCAGTCCTGTAGGCCTCCTCCTTGGTCTGACGTAGCTGCTTCAGTTTAGGAATGAACCAGGGTTTATTGTTGTTGTATGTGCAGAAGGTCTTGGTCTGCACACACATGTCCTCGCAGAAACAGATGTATGACGTCACAGTGTCAGTGAGTTCATTTAGGTTAATGGCTGCAGCTTCAAAAACACTCCAATCTGTACAGTCAAAGCAGGCTTGTAACTCCAGCTTTGATTCCTCAGTCCATTTCTTCACAGTCCTTACAACAGGCTTGGAAGTTTTTAGTTTCTGTCTGTATGTTGGAATAAGATGGAGCAGACAGTGGTCAGAAAAACCCAGAGCTGCACGGGGGACGGCATGATAGGCGTTTCTTAAAACTGTGTAACAGTGGTCAAGTGTATTTGTGTCCCTGGTGGGACATTTAATATGCTGTCTGTATTTAGGAAGCTCATTTGTGAGATTAGCTCTATTGAAATCACCCAGAATGATAAGCAGAGAGTCTGGATGTTTTTCCTCCACCTCTGCTATCTGGTCAGCGAGGAGCTGCAGTGCCTCTGTTGTAGAAGCAGCAGGCGGGATATAAATTCCGACCAGAATAAAGGAGGAGAACTCTCGCGGTGAATAAAAGGGTTTACAGTTTATGAACAGTGACTCTAGGTTAGGGCTACAAAACTTCTTCAACACTGTGACATCAGTACACCAACCTTCGTTTATGTAGAAGCAGATTCCACCACCTTTAGTCTTTCCAGAAAATTCTCGGCTGCGATCAGCGCGAAACAGTTGAAATCTGTCCAGACGGACCGCGCTGTCCGGGATGTGTTCACTCAGCCAGGACTCCGTGAAACAAAGGGCGCCAGATCTGCTAAAATCCAGGTTTTTGTGAGTCAGGAGCAGCAGTTCATCCATTTTGTTCGCCAAACTGCGGATATTTGCCAGATGGATTGATGGGAGCGGTGTGCGAAATCCTCGTTTCTTCAGCCTGACTAGCGCACCGGCACGTTTACCACGCCGCCTTCGTTTCCGGCCAGCGCCAATAGCCGCTGCTCCCACAGCTAAGATCGACTGAAAAAACTTCAGATCAGCAGCAGTAACTGGCGGAGAAGTTGCATTGGGAGGTAGTCTGAGTGAAAGTAGTTCCTCCCTTGAATAGGTGACTCGGACAGAAGAGCAGAAGTCCAAAAAAACACACAAAATTATCAAAAACATCAGAGAGCAGAAGCCAGTGGCTGCCATCCGCGGCGCCATCTTGGATTTTTTATCCAAGATGGATATCCAAGATTATCCTGTAGGTATAAATTTAGATCGGTTGTCATGGACTGTAGAAAAGAGAGATCATTTAGCATCCCTGTATTTAATCTCCATAGTGTTTTTCTCTGTCTGACATCAAGGTGTAAACTTAGGTAAATTCCAGAGTGATCAGAGATATCTCTTTGACCAATTCTACATTCTTTTATCCTGTTTAAGTCTTTATTATACATGAAGCAATAATCTATCCTTGAGTGAAAAGAATGGGGTGCAGAGTAAAATGTAAATCCAGGGGCTTCCGGTTATGGCTGCCACGTAGGACGGACGTGTCTCGCTCTGCTCTGCTCCTGGAGAAAAAAAATCGGCAAATAACTCTCTCATTTGGGACAGAACGTATCTCAGCATTTGGGCGAGGATATGTCGGCGAAGCCTAAGGCTGGAAAACCAGGAAAAGGAAAAAGCGAGCCGCCGAAACAGTCCAAATTAACGGACTTTCAGGTCTGTGACGCAGCAAACAAAACTCCATATATGGCGGAGGAAGCTGGCAACGCTGCGATTTCTGCGGGGAATGGCGCAGATGCGCTGATGGCTGCCATGAGTTCAATGAGAGCGGACTTTTCCTCTAGATTTGATGGGATTATGACAGCGTTGGAAGGAATAAGAAAGGAATTGGGTGACTGTGTAGAACGAACGGCGCAGATGGAGCTCCGTCTCGCTAGTGCTGAAGATGACGTCACCCGTCTTCAATTAAAGGTGCGCACTTTGGAAAAAAAAAATAAATCTCTGGAAGATAATATTTTGGATTTGGAATCTCGGTCGAGACAGAATAATTTGAGGCTGGTGGGTCTTCCAGAGGAATCAGAAGGTCGGGACGTATGTTCCTTTCTGGAAAAGTGGATTCCGGAGGTGCTGGGCAGCGAGGAGTTGCAATCAGCAGTGGTTCTGGAAAAAGCACATCGTATTGGCCCACGGAGAGATAAGGGACCGCCGAGGACCTTAATTATGAAGTTTCTTAGCAACAGAGACAGGATGAAGATCTTCAACGCTGCACGTGCTAAAGGAGAGATTAAACACCAGGACCAGCAGGTGCGGTTCTACCCAGATTTGGCCACAGGAATCCAGCAATTGAGGAAGCAGTTTGATCCCGTACGTAAGGAGCTGCGCAACCTTGGGATTCGTCATGGTGTAATCTATCCTGCGAGACTGCTGACCACGTATGAGGGCAGAACCCACATCTTCAAGACCCCAGAGGAGGCGCAGGAGTTCATCAAGAAGATCAAAGAAGAAGAAGAGACTGGTGGGAGCTAAGCATGAACGAAATATAAGGTAGAATAATTAAGCATTTGCACAGGCATCTGACTGACTTGAAGTAAATAGTAAGTTTACAAAATATAGATTGTATTATATATTAAAAAAACAAAACAAAAACAAAACAAACAAAAAAAAAAAACTATGATGTACAAAGTTGTTAAAAATTTTGGAGTTAAGTTGGAAAACTACAGAGGAGAGTTAATGTTACGTCATTAAAAGCAGTAGAGTTAGGGTGATTGGGAGGATGAAGAAGGAGTGGCTTAGGCTGTTCCCCGTGGGTGTGGAACAGTCGATGGCTATATCGGGAGACAGAATTTTTCTTTTGATTTTGGGGGGTTTGCCACAAGTGTGGGAAGGGGAAATTTGTTTGTGTGTAGTTTGTAGGATGAATGTTCAACCACTCATGTTTTTGCTTCTCTGTATGAGCATGTTTACACTGCAAGGTAATCCCAAACTCTCTATTGATCATGGACCAAAGTGTTAATCTTAATTTAACTTCATGGAATTGCAGAGGTCTACAAAATTTAAAAAAACTTAAACAAGTTATGAATAAAATAAAGGACATGGGTTCAAGAATTGTGTTTTTACAAGAAACTCATCTGATAGAGGAGGATGTTAAAAGAATTAGGAGTAGATGGCAGGGAAGTGTATTCACCTCTTCATTTTCATCCCGAGCCAGGGGAGTTATGACTCTCATACATAAATCAGTTCCTTTTCAGGTGAAAAATGTAATTGGAGACAAATTTGGAAGATATGTAATCATTCAAGGTTCTTTGCTATTAGAAAATATAAATCTTGTGAACTTATATGGTCCCAATATAGATGATCAGAAGTTCTTTGCTAATTTATTTCTCATCTTATCATCACTTACAGGGCAACATATAATAGCAGGGGATTTTAATTGTACATTGAATCCAGGTGTGGATAGATCAACAGGACTGGATTGTACGCACATTGGATGTAGGATGACTATTAATCATTTTATGAAAGAATTGAGATTGTTAGATATATGGAGAGAAATGAAACCACAAGTTAAAGCCTATTCTTGTTATTCCAGTACCTACAAGACATTCTCACGTATTGATTATTTTTTGATTTCCACAGAATTAAGGTCCAAGATTCAAAACTGCTTTTATGATAACATCGTGATTTCTGATCATGCACCCTGTTGTCTAATATATGTAGATAAAAAATTGACAAAGGAATCAGGTAGATGGCAATTTCAGCATAAATGGCTTCAGGATGAGGAATTTGTCAAGTATATAGAAAAACAGATAGACGAGTTCTTTGACATCAATACTACACAAACATCAGCATGTGTAAAGTGGGAGGCTTTCAAAGCTTTTATTAGGGGACATATTATTAGTTATACAGGATCAAAATCTAAGAAGACTCGAGAGGAGAGAGCTAAATTGGAACATAAAATAAAAAGTCTTCAGGAAAAAGTGTATGCAGGAAGTGACCCAAGGTTGGAGAATGAATTACTGATTTTGAGAGCTGAATACGACAAAAAATCAGCGAATAGAGCTGCCTCGAGTCTTCTAAGATTGAAACAATCTTTTTATGAACAAGGTGAAAAATCAGGAAAATTATTAGCATGGCAGATTAAACAATTGGAAATTAAAACACCAATTACCAGTATTATAAGTAACGGACAGGTAGTTATAGATCCTTTAGAAATTAATAGAGCCTTTAGAGATTACTATGAAAAATTATATGATACCAAAAATGAACCTGATTTAACAAAACTAAATGGGTTTTTGAACGAACTATCTATACCGTGTATTCCAAATGAAAACAGGGAGATATTGGAGTCTAAAATTAGTCAAGAAGAAGTTGGGCTAGCCATTGATAATATGAAATCAGGAAAAAGTGCAGGACCAGATGGTCTTCCAGTTGACCTTTATAAAAAATTTAAGAATAAATTAATAAAACCTTTTTTGGAAATGGTTTTAGAAGCATTTCAAAATAATAATTTACCATCATACATAAATAATGCCTTAATTATACTGTTGCCAAAACCAGGTAAGCCCTCTAATAAATGTGAAAATATGAGACCAATAAGCCTATTAAACGCCGACCTTAAGATAATCTGTAAAATTTTAGCAAGACGAATACAAGAAATTTTACCAAATATTATTAATCGAGATCAGAATGGCTTTATAAAGGGTAGACAAGGCTTCCATAATGTAAGAAGACTATTTAATATTATTTATTTTAATAAAGAAGCACCGGATACAGCTCTCCTATCATTGGACGCCGAAAAGGCCTTTGATAGAGTTGAATGGCCCTTTCTTTTTGAAGTCCTACAAAGGTTTGGACTTGGAAATAATTTCATAAAATGGGTTCAAATGATATACAATAATGCTACAGCAGAAATCCTAACAAATAACAATATTTCAAAACCAATAAAAATCAATAGAGGATGTCGACAAGGCTGTCCACTTTCACCTTTACTGTTTACTATGGCAATTGAACCTTTAGCGATAGCGATACGTTTACATTCACAAATATATGGAATTAAAGTTGGACCAACAGAACATAAAATCTCCCTGTACGCCGATGATATAATTTTGTTTATGTCGAATCTAAAAAAATCAATTCCAACCTTGTTGAATTTAATAAAGAATTTTGGGGAAATATCAGGATATAAAATAAATAAAACTAAATCTTCAATATTAATGCTAAATGAGACCCAGAGAAATTACCCAGCCCCTGAGGTAAATCAATTCAATGTTGTAAATCAGTTTAAATATTTAGGAATCCAAATTATGCCTAAGCTAGAATCAGTCGCCAGTGTCAACTATGAAGCCTTAATGTCAGATATCAATGAGTTAACTCAGAGATGGATGTCACTACCAATGTCGATGATCGGGAGAATCAATATACTTAAAAGTAATATTTTACCTAAAATACTTTATTTATTTCAATACATTCCCTTATCACCACCTTTAGATCTATTCTCAAGAATAAAAAAAAAGTTAGTGGAATTTATATGGAACAACAGGAGGGCTAGATTACGTTTGTCTTTATTATATTTACCATTTGATCGTGGAGGTCTGAAATGTCCAAATTTTATGTTGTATTATTGGTCGGCACAACTGAGGTCTATGACATATTATTTTTCATCAAATGATCTCCCTCACTGGACTGAAATGGAATCATACAATTTACCTTTACCTCTTCCCATATTCATATACTCAGATTCGGCAAAAAAATTACAAAAACAAGTTAAAAATCCATTTGTAAAGCATATGATCAAAATATGGTGTGAAGCTAAAAACTATTTAAAAGAACCACAGTTATTGTCACAATTTAGTCCAATATGGGGTAATCAATATTTTAAACCAGGGAGAGCGGACGCTGTATTTAAAGTATGGAATTTAAAAGGGATACAAAAGATTCAGGATTTATATTTGCCATGTGCAGATAACATAATGTCTTTTGAAGAGCTGAGGATCAAATTTAATCTCAATAGAACACATTTTTTTAAATATCTTCAACTTAGAAACTTTATTCGATCAAATCAAAATAAAGCTCTCACTCGACCTATCTATTCATCCTTGGAAAAAATGATGATGAAAGATAGTAAAAGAAAGGGTATTATTTCAGAGTTTTATAACTCATTGACACTATCTTCAAGTGAAAATTCACTGAAAAGATTAAACTACTGGAAAGAAGATCTGCAAATTGAAATTTCAGAGGAACAATGGGAATTGGCTTGTACAGAAGCTCAAACCAAATCAATAAATGCACGCCTTAAATTGATACATTTCAAATGGTTAATGCGGATGTATGTTACACCGGAGGAGTTAAATAGATATAACAAAAATATACCAGATACATGCACAAAATGCATGGAAAGTAAAGGAACCCTATTTCATTGTTTATGGGAATGTAGATTAATAAGAATGTTTTGGGAGGAGGTGAGGGTAACAATTGAAAAAATAATCTCAAAACAAATCATATTGAATCCTAAACTGTTTTTGTTGGGTCTGTACCCAGAAAAGCATAATTTCAATAAAAGTGAAAGAACATTCATAGACCTCAGTTTGCTTAATGCCAAAAAATGTATTGCACTATTATGGAAAAAGACTCATAGACCAGATGTGACTCAGTGGTTAAGACAGATGTTAACAAACCTTCCATTAGAAAGAATAACATATATACTGAAATCAAAGGAAATTGTGTTTGAGAATATATGGAGACCTTTTATTGATTATGTAAAAAATTTAAACATAACTCTTGAAGAAGAAGGTGAATGATGTGTGTGGACCTTGTAAATTCCAAACTGGTGAACATAATATGTATACTAATGTATTGGATTGTCTAGACTAAACAGAGGAGCATTGTTGAAGACTTGATTTTGTTGGTGGTTGTTGGTGTTTTTAGGGTATTTTTTTTTTTTTGTAGTACTTTAGTGTTAGTGTTTGATTGTTTGTATCATGTTTGTTAAAAAAAAAAAAAAAAGGTTCAATAAAGATATTGTGGAAAAAAAAAATGTAAATCCAGGGGCAGATCTGTGTACAGAGCGCCATACGTCAATGAGTCCTAAATCTGAAAGCATTTTTTTTTACACGTTTCTCTATAGGCAGACGTTTCCTTCTAATATTTGTTGTATCCAATTGGGGGTTTAACAATAGATTAAGGTCTCCAGCAAAAATTAAAGGTCCATAAGATTCTTTAGTCAAATCAAAAACTTTTTTATAGAAACCAATATTACTCCCAGGAGGAGCATATACATTCAATAATGTGATTAGATTAGATTAGATTAGATTAGATTATTTGTTTATTTGACAGGGACAATGCAATAAACATAGACAATTAATCAAATGACAATCAATCTGATGTTTTGCACAAAGAGTGTATAGCTATTAGCTAATTTGCAACTCTTGTCCCTGGATGGGCTTTAGAAAGGAGAAACAAGTAAAAAGAAAAAAGGAAAGGAAAAGAAAAAATGAAAACAGAATAAACAATAACCACATACATCAATGCAAAAAAGATTAAAGGTACATTATAAATACACAATTATAAATATTATAAATAAAGATTATAAATATTATAAATACACGCTATAACAGCCTGACTCACATTTGCCTATTTCAGGCCTCCCTCCCTTCGTCACTCACTATAAACAAACACATTCATTCCTTCCCTTCATTCACTCTCACCATGCAGACATTTCATACATGGGTACATTCTTGTTTATTTTTCAGCCAGTTTTTAACCTTTTTAGTGAATGTTTTAAAGTCCGTTATTATTTTAATTTCATTTGGCATTGTGTTCCAGATGTGACTGCCCTTTATAGAGAAAGCTGTTTGTCCAAATGTGGTTCTGCGGTGGAATATTTTACAGTTATTGTTAACAGAACTCCTGGTGGCTCTGCTGCTGTCCTGTCTTTGGATGAAACCAGCAAGTGGCTCAGGCACTGATTTATGAAAACATTTTTAAATTAATTTCAGAAAACAGAGGTCAATGAAACTCTCAAAACTCAATAGGTTGTATTTTTTAAAAATATAACAGTGATGCCACCTAATGGGCTTTTTGTCCAAGATTTTTAGAGTTTGATTATATAATGAGCCTATATGTCTTATTGTGGAAGGGGCTGCTTGAGCCCAGACTGTCAAACAGTATGATATATGAGAAAAAAACCATAGAATGCATATACAGTGCAGCTGCTTCGTATGGTATGTAATATCTAATTAATTTAAAGCAGTTCAGATTTTTTTTTACTGTTTTTGAAATTTTCTTTATATGAAGATTAAATTTGAGTTGAGGATCTAGTACAATGCCAAGGTATTTGAATTCTGTAATTAAACTGATGTCTTGATCATGTATATGTGACCTCAACAGACAGACAGACAAACAAACCCCGGCAAAAACATAACCTCCTGGCCTTTTCGGCCTGGCGGAGGTAACAAGCGGATATATATGTATACATATATTGGTTAACGTCTGGCATTTTAAAGACAATACACTTACCAGCGTGTTTTAAGCAGTTTGTTGTCCAGACTAATCCATGGCAGTGACGATGGTCTGGCTGGCCGATCCTCCAAAACACTTCATCACATGAGTGGCCCCCTCTAGCTGATCTTGTACTTCTGCTTATGTCCATAGAGCCAAGAAATATGTCTCCTCTTCGCTCTAAATCTGTTTGGTTTTGGAATCCGTTGCGTGCCCCGATGTTTGGAAAGCAACATGGTGGTCAGTAATGTTTTGAAGCTGGTCAGTTAACCACGCCCATGGCTGTGGACGTAACCAACATAAACTGGTGCTGCCGCTGGCCCAGCTAGGAGTTGGGGCCACGATAGCCCCACTTTTGGGAGCCCGGGACTGGTGCTTAAGTCGGTGGAAACCCAAAGAACTGGTGCTAATGACGCAATAGCTCCAGTTAAGCACTGGAACCGGTTTGGTGAAAAGAGGCCCTTTGTCTGTTTGTCCGTTGGTTAGCAAGATAACTCAAAAACTTTTGGACGGATTTCCATGAAACTTTCAGGCATTGTTGGAAATGGTACAAGGAAGAACTGATTCAATTTTGGGGATGATCCGCCTCACCGTGTGGATACAGGAATTTTTTAAAGCATTTTTTTAACACTGTGACATACGGCCATTTTCAACATGTGCTCAGGCGCAATGGAGGGCGCTGGTCGTCGTGTCTGACTAACACAAACTCCGCGTTCTTCAACGTTTTAGGCACAAAAGCACGAGCTTGTTATTGAAGTGCCAATAAGATTTTGCCCGTTTCCCTGGTGACTTCAGTAACACCGCAGTAGCCAGATGATGATCCGTGAAACCGACGGGACTTATGTTACTGTGAAGGAGTCCGGGGCTAAAGGTTCTAGAAACATATATTCTGTCTAATCTAGCAGCACTGACAACACCGTCAGTGACCCTGACCCAGGTATACTAGAAGAAGAAGAAGAAGAAGAACACACCCTCTCTGTGGGTGTGTCCTGCGTTTGGGTCCCTGCCTCGTCTAAAATCACAAGTTGCAAATTTACCATAAAGCAAATAGCAATTTTACAAAAAAAACCCTTCAAATTTATGAGCAACTTAGAAAATTTTAAAGTCAAAAATAGTAAATTTGTGAGAAAAAAAAAATCAAATATTTACAAGAAAAAAGTTCCAGTGATGAAAAAATTGCATTTTTAACAGGAAGAAGTTACTAATTTGAAAAAAAAAAAAATCACAAATTTTTGAGAAAAAAAGCCAGAAACTAAAGAAAAAGTTTCAGATTTAGAAGAAAAAAGGATCAAATTTAGGAGAAAAAAAGTGGAAGTTTCAGGGACAAAAGTGATGAAAAGTTAAATGTGTGGCTCAGAGGTGTTGAGTGTGAACTGGCAGCTGAAGGGAATTCTCAGCATCTTAGCAGACTTGTGAGCAGAAACCTGACTGGGCTCCAGTCTTTCACCTTGATGCAGCACCAGAGGCAACTTGGCTTCAGCGTTCCAAGTCTGAGCAGGTCCAGAAACTGGGACTTGTGCGTCCCAGACTGCTGCCTCATCCAATCAGTGAAGCTTCTGCTCCTCATCATGATGGTTCTGACATGGTCGCTACACACAGCTGAAACTGAGCAGCTCAACCATCTGACTTCCTCACAGTCAGTCAGCAGATCTTTGCATCCACACCATTGGTTGAAGCACATTTGCATTTCCAGGAAGCAGTCCAGAAGATTGGAATGGATTTCCCATCATACACCACTGTCATCAAAGCTTTCAGAACAGGCAGTGAGTAGAAGAGATGATAGAAAATCCTTGCAGCTAAAAGTGATTCAGTGAGGAAAAGCTGCTCTCAGCTTTCTTTGAAAACCCAACCATGACTGACTGTGGAGTGGAGCTTTGCTAAGACGCCAACCGTGTTACCCTGCTGTCCTGGTTCTGGTTCAGGGAGACTGGGAACTAATACAGTCAGTTATATCACACAACTAGACTAGAAATGTTTTAGCAAGGTGGGGAAGGAAAAGGAGCACTGTCACTTTAAAAATGGACACACGTGGACAAAACTGTTGGTACCCCTCTGTTAATGAAAGAAAAACCCACAATGGTCACAGAAATAACTTGAATCTGACAAAAGTGGTAAGAAATAAAAATTCTATGAAAATTAACCAATGAAAATCAGACAATGCTTTTGAATTGTGGTTCAACAGAATTATTTTAAAAAACAAACTCATGAAACAGGCCTGGACAAAAATGATGGTACCCTTAACTTAATATTTTGTTGCACAACCTTTTGAGGCAATCGCTGCAATCAAATGATTTCTGTAACTGTCAGTGAGACTTCTGCACCTCTCAGCAGGTATTGTGGCCCACTCCTCATGAGCAAACTGCTCCAGTTGTCTCAGGTTTGAAGGGTGCCTTCTCCAGACGGCATGTTTCAGCTCCTTCCACAGATGTTCAATAGGATTTAGATCAGGGCTCATAGAAGGCCACTTTAGAATAGTCCAATGTTTGGCTCTTAGCCATTCTTGGGTGTTTTTAGCTGTGTGTTTTGGCTCATTATCCTGTTGCAAGACCCATGACCTGCGACTGAGACCAAGCTGTCTGACATTGGGCAGCACATTTCTCTCTAGAATACCTTGATAGTCTTGAGGTTTCATTGTACCCTGCACAGATTCAAGACACCCTGTGCCAGATGATGCAAAGCAGCCCCAGAACATAACAGAACCTCCTCCATGTTTCACAGTAGGGACAGTGTTCTTTTCTTGGTATGCTTCATTTTTGCGTCTGTGAACATAGAGCTGATGTGCCTTGCCAAAAAGTTCCAGTTTTGTCTCGTCTGTCCATAGGACATTCTCCCAGAAGTGGGAATTTGCAGTTTGGCAAATTCCAGTCTGGCTTTTTTATCATTTGTTTTCAACAGTGGTGTCCTCCTTGGTCGTCTCCCATGAAGTCCACTTTGGCTCAAACAACGACGGATGTTACGATCTGACACTGATGTACCTTGACCTTGGAGTTCACCATGAATGTGTTTAGAGGTTGTTCTGGGCTCTTTTGTTACCATTCGTATTATCCGTCTCCTCCTGCGGCCACGTCTAGGGAGGTTGGCTACAGTCCCGTGGATCTTAAATTTCTGAATAATATGTGCAACTGTAGTCACAGAAACATCA
Organism: Pholidichthys leucotaenia; assembly: GCA_020510985.1. Taxonomy (NCBI): domain Eukaryota; kingdom Metazoa; phylum Chordata; class Actinopteri; order Cichliformes; family Pholidichthyidae; genus Pholidichthys; species Pholidichthys leucotaenia. The sequence continues at coordinate 476,552,473 of CM035839.1, forward strand.
AGCTGCTTGGAGATGGTCTTATAGCCTTTACCTTTAACATGCTTGTCTATAATTTTCTTTCTAATCTCCTGAGACAACTCTCTCCTTTGCTTCCTCTGGTCCATGTTTAGTGTGGTACACACCATGTCACCAAACAGCACAGTGACTACTTGTCACCCTTTAAATAGGCTGACTGACTGATTACAAGTTTGTAGACACCTGTGATGTTAATTAGAGGACACATCTTGGTTGAACATGTCCCTATGGTCACATTATTTTCAATCTTTTCTAGGGGTACCATCATTTATGTCCAGGCCTGTTTCATGAGTTTGTTTTTTAAAATAATTCTGTTGAACCACAATTCTTTTTTTTTTCACCCTTTATTGTCATTCCACTGTACAACCAATCATGTACAGTAGAACAAGATTGTGTTTTATCCTATCTACTGTGTTAATCACACACACCCCAAGTGTAGAATCAGAGGGCCGCTCCCATGCAAGGCGCCGCCACAAATTTCCCTCCTCCATTCCATTTTTGCTGAGCACCAAGCTGGACGGCAGGAAGTTCCACTTTTATATGGTCTTCGGCATGACCCAGCCGGGATTTGAACCCCTGCCTCCCGGGTGTGGGGCGGATGCTCTACCAACTGAGCCACCACTCCAGTGAGCCATTCAAAAGCATTGTCTGATTTTCATTGGTTAATTTTCATAGAATTTTTATTTATTACCACTTTTGTCAGATTCAAGTTATTTCTGTGACCATTGTGGGTTTTTCTTTCATTAACAGAGGGGTACCAACAATTTTGTCCACGGCTGGAAGACTCCTTCAACAAGGTCATTGAACACAGAGAGAAGAAAAACATGTTGGTTGTTCCTGGTCGTCCGAGTCTGAAATTTGGAGCCAAAACAAAACAGGGAGGAAGACGTCAAAGAGCCACAATAGAAAAACTCAAAGAAATAGAACAGAATAGAATTGGTTTCACTGTCATTGTACAATGCGGTCGGCTGGTGAAACTGAAGGCCCGCCTGCCACATTTGTTCTCTGTTCTCCAGACTCTGGGCGGATTACGTCCCCAGGTTTCTGTGTCCTGGCGTTCCCTGAATCCTGCTGATGCCTGCCTGGTCCCTGTGACTGGCCTTGGTGAAGTGATCCGGCCCCAGTGCTGCTACTCTCCCTGGCCTCGCCAGCGTTACGTTTCCTGTTCTGCTGAGGCCCAGGCTCCAGCTCCAGCCAGGATTGGCCTGGTAAACGCCAGATCGCTGGAAAATAGAACTTACATCCTGAAGGGTTTCATCAGCTCCCGGGAACTGGATTTCTGAGATCTGGCAGACTGTGGGTGAACTCTCTGCTCTGTCCAAAGTTTTACCCCCAGGTTATTGTTATTTTAATTCCCTGCGGACAACAGGACGAGGAGGAGGAACAGCAACTCATTCATTCATTCATTCATTCATTCATCTGCTTCCGCTTAATCCTTTTTGGGTCCCAGCATCTTTGGTCAGATGCAGGGTCCACCCTGGACAGATTGCCAGTCCACCACAGAGTCAACACAGAGAGACAGACAACCATTCACTCTCACAGTCAGACCTAAGGACAATTTAGAATCCCCAGTTGATGCCAATTAACTAAATTGAGTTGGGCAGCACGGTGGTGCAGTGGTTAGCACTGTTGCCTTACAGCTAGAAGGTTCCTGGTTCGAATCCCCAAGGTGGCAGGGGTTGGAACCTTTCTGTATGGAGTTTGCATGTTCTCCCTGTGCTGCGTGGGTTTACTCCGGGGGCTCTGGTTTCCTCCCACAATCCAAAGACATGCATGTTAGGTTAATTGGTTGTTCTAAATTGTCCCTAGATATCTGTTTCCTATAGGCCCTTAGAATAGAGGGTTAGTATTAGTGAAAGCGCTTTGAGTGGTCTTTGTGACTAGAAAAGCGCTATAGAAGTGCAGGTTAGTTAGTTAGTTAGTAATTAACCTACAACTTGCATGTTTTTGGCCTGTGGGAGGAAACTGGAGAAATCCCGGAGTAAACCCACGCAGACACGGGGAGAACATGCAAACTCCACACAGATCACTGTTGGTCGGGGGCTGGGATGGAACCCAGGATCCCCCGGCCAAGAGTGAGTTGCTGTGCTGCCTCAGTGCTAACCAGTCCTCCACCGCTGTCCTCTATTATGGCCTGTCTGTTGTTAATGTAGAAATCTGTGACACTGTGTTGTCCGACCATCTGCCTGTATTATTTGAGGCTGATCTGTCACGCGCTGCAGCTAAAACTCGCGCTCCTGCTCAGCACTGCCGGGTTTTTAACCCTTCCAATGCCGGTCGGTTCTCCGCTGCCTTTGACCAGCTCTGTGTCCCTCCTGGTTCCATCTCATCTGTGGAGGAACTCAGCTCCTGGTTTCTCTCCTCCTGCCAAACCATCTTGGACTCTGTGGCTCCACTGAAAACCAAGCAGCCTTGATCCAGACCTGAGCCGTGGTTCAATGACAGAACTGGTGCAGTCAGACAGGAGTGGAGCAGAGCTGAACGCAGGTGGAAGAAGGACAAACTGCAGGTGTCACTGCAGATTTTAAAAGACTGCTGGCATCAGCATCAAAACACTGTCAAGCAGGAAAAAGCAAATATTTTGCTAATATTGTTTTATCTCATTGTCATAATCAACGTGTTTTATTTAACACTATTGACTCTGTTCTCAACACCCACAGACTGACTGTTTGGAGCCTCCTCTGAGTTATGCAATGATTTGATGAACTTTTTTATTGATCAGGTGGCCACCAGCAGGGCTCTCATCTCACCTCCTGCCTCTGATCCCTCTGTCTCTGTCCTTGTTCTGCTGTTTTTGATCACTTTGAACCTGTGACTCTGTGGTTTTTAGAGGACCTGGTTGGCCACATTCAGCCCTCAGGGTCTCCCTGTGATGCTGTCCCTCCTAGACTTTTTAAAGAGGTGCTTCCCAGTAGAGGCCAGTCAGTTCTCTCCATCTTGAACAGCAGCCTGTCATCTGGTGTGGTTCCTGCAAGTTTTAAACATGCAGTAGTACAGCCCTTGATTAAGAAACCTGGTCTGGATCAAACCATGTTGGCAAATTTTAGGCCTATTTCCAAGCTGCCATTTCTCTCAGAAATTTTAGAGAAAATTGTCTATATGCAGCTGAAATGTTTTCTGGATGAACACGGTATTTTGGAGGTTTTTCAGTCTGGTTTCAAAGCTCTTCATAGCACAGAGACAGCCTTGTTAAGAGTTTTTAACAATATTCTCTTGGCATGTGATTCAGGTGAATATTGTAACGTCGGGGCCATGTTAAGGGGGGCAGGGATTTCCCAGCATGCTTTGCCAGCTGAAAACATTACTGTGTGTGTGTATTTAATGTTATTACTGAGTTATTATACTTGCGTTATAATGACCCAGCAGTGTTTATAGGCAGGATTAGGGCAAGATGCATCATGTGTGTGTAACCATGATTGAAACGGAGGTCTGGGAGAATGACCTCCCCTCCTGTCTGTGCTCAGGGGTGCTGGGGTTGGGTGTGTGTGAATAAAGCCTGTTCGTCACAACCATCTTGCTCCTCTTCTTTGTGGGAACCCCGCATATGTCACAATATGCTGTTCTTGTGCTGCTTGATTTAACTGCTGCCTTTGACACAGTGGACCATCATGTTTTAATTTTCTGTTTGGAGCACCTAGTGGGCATTTGTGGCACTGCTCTTAACTGGTTTAGGTCCGATCTGGCAGACAGGACTTTTAAAGTTAGCATGTCTGGGTTTGAATCCTCTTCTGCTCCTCTGCCTTACGGGGTCCCACAGGGGTCAATTCTAGGGCCCATGCTTTTTTCTCTGTACATACTTCCACTGGGTTCCATTTTTAAACAGCATGGTATCTCTATCCACCTGTATGCTGATGACTGTCAGATTTATGTCCCTCTAAAACAAAAAGCTGCCTCATCAGTAAACTCACTCCTGGCGTGCATTGAAGACATAAAGTCTTGGATGGCCCTAAACTTCCTAAATTTTAATGGTAAGAAGACCGAAGTGATGGTGTTTGGACCTAGTCGCCCCTGTGAGTCCCTTCCTGTATACTTGGGCCCCCTTACTCCTTATGTTAAATCCACAGCTAGGAACCTTGGTTTTATCATGGACAATGATTTTAAATTAGACACGCAGATTCGTTCTGTGGTAAAATCCAGCTTCTTTCATCTAAGGCGTTTAGCAAAAGTAAAACCCATTCTCTCTAGACCACACCTGGAAACAGTAATCCATGCTTTTATTTCATCTTGGCTGGATTACTGTAACGCACTTTACACCGGTGTCAGCCAGTCTTCTCTTTCCTGTCTGCAGCTGGTTCAACACGCCGCTGCTCGTCTTTTAACAGGTACACGTGGAAGAGATCACATCACACCCATCTTAGCTTCACTCCACTGGCTGCCCGTGTATTTTAGAGTTCATTTTAAAATTCTTTTATTTGTTTTTAAATCCTTGAACGGTCTTGCTCCACCTGACCTCTCTGAGCTTCTGCATCCCTACGCTCCCACCCGGTCCCTGAGGTCAGCTGAACAGCTGCTTTTGGAGGTACCAAAGGTGACGCAGAAGCTCAGAGGGGACAGAGCCTTTTCTATCATGGCCCCCAGGTTATGAAATGATTTACCCCTGGACATCAAACAAGCACCTTCACTGTCCATTTTAAAACACGTCTTAAAACACATTTTTACTCCCTGGCCTTCAACCCAGTATGAGACATTGATTTTACTGAATGAAATGGATTTTTATTTATTTTACTTGTTATTTTATTTATGAATTTATTTATTTTTTTTTTTACTGTGGTTCTTGTGTTAGTGCCCTGCTTTTATGTTCTCTTGCTGTACAGCACTTTGAGTAGCGAGTGTTGCTTTTAAATTGCTTTACAAATAAAGTTGATTGATTGATTGATTGATTGTACAGTCCAACCAAACTGAGGATGTGTCTGAAAAATCAAAATGTTCAACAAAGAAAAGACTCACCATCATGTGTTTGAATAAAGACAGAATCAAATCTCTGGTGTGATTAAAATCCTCTTTATTAGACAGATACTTTACTTCCAACAAAAAGCAAAAACCAAACCAGTGACCAGAGCAACAACAGTGACCGAGTCCAGTCCTGGAAAGGCAGAAGAAGAAGTTCACACTGATTTACTCCAACTCCTCTTTTCCCTAAATACAACCCATGTGAAATATATACATTATTACCTCATTTAAGACCCCAAGTAGACAATTAACTATATTTTATCCACATCAACATTGACTCCCATCCATCCCTACATACATACGGTCCATAGATCTAAACCAGCCCCAAACACCACAGATATACACAGATCTGCACAGTCCTGTCCCACATAGCCTCCCATAGAGTCCCAGAGTGAGCAGAGTGAATCCTACATATTAATACTGCACCTCTAGCATTGATCCTTTCAGCAAATAATGTTTGGACCTATTTTTGAATTGGTTTCTGTCCATAGTTCCAGTTGGTGTCCATGACTGCAGCTCAGCTTCTGGCCTCGTTCAAACCAGTTGTGTTCAGAGCTTCCATGAGCAGATTCCCTTCATCAGCACAGTGGGCCTGACTGAGAAGCTCGGCGCCGTTCACCACAATAAAGACCAGTCAGCAGCAGCTGCTGGGAGGGGCCCATGTCCCCCTGTTAGCAACGTGAGCCACAATCCCCCCCTGGTTCCTCTGCCCCCCATCTCAGTTCAGAGGTGCAACTCAAGGGGGGACGGGGGGACGCTGCCCCTCCCAGCCTGCAGAAAAGACACAATCAGCCCCAAAATCATTTTGACATCATGTTCCACAACTGAATAAAATCACTTTGAATCACTGATTCTGAGCACAAACGCAAGAAACGAGACATTTGACACTCCACAATTACATCATTTTTTTCTTTGATATTTTCACTTTTTTCATGAAAATTTGATTTTTTCTCAAAAAGTTTGAACTTTTTTGTTAAAAATGGGTTCCTTTTCCTCATAAATCTGCAACTTTTTCTTCAAAAATTTTGACTATTTTTCACAAGTTTATGTTTTTCTTGTATATTTACAACTTTTTTCAGAAAAAAATTCAACTTTTTTCTTAATAATTTGTGACTTTTTTCCTTGTAAACTTTCCAAAAAAATGTTACCTGAAATTGAAAGCTGACAGACAGAGGAAAGAGTTCCACTAGAACCACAAGAACAGCAAGAGAGAACCATGAGGAGACGTGGAGGGACCGCCCACAATGTTTGATTGACAGCTGGTCTCTGCAGAAACCAGGATGGAGAGAAAATCAAACAGAAAAGTCAAACAGAGATTTGAACCTACAACAGCATGAAGACTTCAGTCTATCTGACTTTAACCAACTCAGCTGTGGATCCAGAATCAATCAAAAGTCCAGCATAGAGGTTGTGAGTGAACGTGGTCTGGACTCTGTGGATCAGGGTCATGGTCTCAGAGACTCTGTAGAAGGACAGAGAACCCGCTCTGTGATCCAGGAACACTCCTACTCTGGAGGATCCAGGACCTGAGATGTCAGTGGAGATGCTGTTGTGACGGAATCTGAAGCTGTTTTGGTAACAATATAATGACCAAGATTTGTCATTAAATCCAAACCCACATTCATTCTCTCCTCCTGCTCTTTTCATGTCCTTATATGCTGCTGCTGCAGAACCTCCTCCCACTCTCCACTCCACCTCCCAGTAACAACGTTCACTCAGACTCTCTCTACTCAGGACCTGACACCACCATGTAAATCTGTCTGGATGTTCAGGATAAGACCGTGGTCGTCCCACATTTGTCACTTTTCTGTTCCCCTCTGATAATTCCAGCTCTCCATGTGCTGTGTTTGGATCCAGAGTGATTTTCTGGTAGTACTGTAAGAATTCCTCTCTGGTCTTTGGCTCTGGTGTCAGTAGAAGCTCTGAGATGTTTGTCCGTGTCTCTGTCAGAATGTCCTGGAGTTTGTCTCTGACCTCTGACACAGCTGCTGTCACATCCTCAAAGTAGCTCTGAGGACCAACATAGATGATGGATGAGTGTGGAGACTCTCTGAGTTCTGACAGTGAGGGGCAGCTGTGGAGAAACTGGATGTGATCCTCTGTGTGTGAGAGTCGCTCCAGCTCGCCATCTTTGCTCTTCAGCTCGGCGATCTCCTGCTCCAGCTTCTGCTGAAGATCTAAAACTCGACTCACTTCAGTTTCCTGCTGGGATCTGACCTGCTGCTTCACATCAGAGCTTCTTTTCTGAATCAGACGGATCAGCTCAGTGAACATCTTCTCACTGTCCTCCACCGTTTTATCAGTGGACCCATTGATGGCCTCCACCTGCTGCTGAAGAACCTTCACATCTTTCTCTCTGCCCTGGATTCTCTGCTGGATCTTTAGTCGACTCTCGCTGAGCTTCTTCTGCCTCTCAGCCCTTTCTGCTGCAGCTGAGACTGTATGGTGGCCTTGATGTTCATCCATGGTACAGAGATAACAGATGATCTGCTGATCAGTACGACAAAAAATCTTCATCACCTCATCATGACGAGAGCAGATGTTCACCTGGAGGTTCTTGGAGGGCTCCACCAGCTTATGTTTCCTCAACGGAACCACATCATAATGAGGCTGAAGGTGATCCTGACAGTAAGAGACCCGGCAGTCCAGACAGGTTCTGACAGCTTTCAGCTTCCTCCCAGAGCAGAAGTCACAGGCCACATCTGCAGGTCCAGCATAGCAGTGATCAGCAGGAGCAGCCTGGAGTCCAGTCTTCTTCAGCTCCTCCACTAGACCTGCTAACACGGTGTTTTTCACCACATCAGGCCTCGCTATGAAAGTCTTCCTGCACTGAGGACAGCTGTAAGTTCCCCTCATGTCCTCTGCATCCCAGTGGGCTTTAATGCAGTCCATACAGTAGCTGTGTCCACAGTGAAGACTCACCGGATCCTTCAGCAGGTCCAGACAGATGGGACAAGAGAAGTTCTCTGGGTGCAGCTGAACTCCTTTCTGGGCCATTTCTGCTCTCAGTGACGGTGACTGTGTGAGTTCCTCTTGCTGCTAACAGAGACTATAGAGCCCTGATCTGAACACGTCACCACAGGTTGGTCCACCCAGGATCAGAGTTCAGTTCTGAGGGAGGAACCATAAAGAATGTGGACAGACCAGAGCTGCTGAGACAGAGAACAGGGCTGGGTGGAGCTTTTAGGGAGGAACCATGAAGACTGAGCTTGGCTGCTTCTGCTTTAGACTTCAGACTGTTTCAATGAAGAAAAAACCTTTAAAATAAAAAAATAAACTTGGATCATTGTCTAGATGAAGAGAAAAAAGCAACACGGCGGCACGCCGCAACAGTTGCTGATTTACAAGGAAAAAGTTGGTGATTTTTGATCAAAGAAGCTGCAAATTTATCAGAAAAAACTGCAAATTCATTTTATTCAAAATTCTAAGAAGAAATCCAGAAAAAAGCGAAATTAGCAACTTTTTTTTCTAATAAAATGCAACTTTTTCCTGTCAATTTTAAACATTTATTTCAAAAATTTTAAACTTTTCTTGCAAATTTTCAGCTTTTCACCTATAAAGTTGCAATTTTTTCCTATAAATTTGCAATAAACTTGTAACTTTTTTCCTCAAAAATGTGCAACTTTTGTCTTGCAAATATGCAACTTTTTCCCTGTATATTTAAAAATTTACTTCCTAAAAATTTGTGAAATTTTTCCTTAAAATTTGCAACTTTTCTTGCATATGTGTCTTTTTTTTCTTATGGACATGTGATTTTTCTCTTGTAAATTATCAACTTTTTTCGTATAAATTTGCAACTTTTTCTTGTAAATTTGAAGCTTTTTTCTTGTTAATTTGAAGTTTTTTTCTTGTTAATCTGAAACTTTTTTTCTTCTAAATTTGAATTTCTTTCTTGCACATTTGTCTTTTTTTTCTTATGGACGTGATTTTTCTCTTGTAAATTTTGAACTTTTTTCATCTAAATTTGAAACTTTTTCTTGTAAATTTGAAACTTTATTTCTTGTTAATTTAAAGCTTTTTTCTTGTTAATCTGAAACTTTTCTCCTCTAAATTTGAATTTCTTTCTTGCACATTTGTCTTTTTTTTCTTATGGACGTGATTTTTCGCTTGTAAATTTTGAAATTTTTTCATATAAATTTGCAACTTTTTCTTGTAAATTTGAAGCTTTTTTCTTATTAATCTGAAAGTTTTTTCTTCTAAATTTGAATTTCTTTTTATGCAAATTTGTCTTTTTTTTCCTTATGGACATGTGATTTTTCTCTTGTAAAATTTGAACTTTTTTCGTATAAATTTGTAACTTTTTTCTTGTAAATTTGAAGCTTTTTTTCTTGTTAATTTGAAGCTTTTTTCTTGTTAATTTGAATTTCTTTTTATGCAAATTTGTCCTTTTTTCTTATGGACGTGATTTTTCTCTTGTAAAATTTGAAATTTTTTCATATAAATTTGCAACTTTTTCTTGTAAATTTGAAACTTTATTTCTTGTTAATTTAAAGCTTTTTTCTTGTTAATCTGAAACTTTTCTCCTCTAAATTTGAATTTCTTTCTTGCACATTTGTCTTTTTTTTCTTATGGACGTGATTTTTCGCTTGTAAATTTTGAAATTTTTTCATATAAATTTGCAACTTTTTCTTGTAAATTTGAAGCTTTTTTCTTATTAATCTGAAAGTTTTTTCTTCTAAATTTGAATTTCTTTTTATGCAAATTTGTCTTTTTTTTCCTTATGGACATGTGATTTTTCTCTTGTAAAATTTGAACTTTTTTCGTATAAATTTGTAACTTTTTTCTTGTAAATTTGAAGCTTTTTTTCTTGTTAATTTGAAGCTTTTTTCTTGTTAATTTGAAACTTTTTTCTTCTAAATTTGAAATTTTTTCTGGTAAATTTGCAAATTTCTTTTAAATTTGAAACTTTTTTCTTTTTAATTTGAAACTTTTTTCTTGTTAATTTGAACCTTTTTACCTGTCAATGTGCAGATTTTTTCCTGTAAACTGTATTCCTATAAATTGGCAACTTTTTCAAAAGATTGCAACTTTTTCCCTGCAAATTTACAAATTTTCATCCTATAAATTTCTGAAATTTTTCTTAAAATTTACAACTTCTTCTTGCATATTTGCAACCCTTTTCTTATGAACTTGTGATTTTTCTCTTGTAAATTTTCACCTTTTTTCTTGAAAATTTGAAACTTTTTCCTAATAAATTACAAATTTATTCCTGTACATTAACTGTAAATTTGTACCTTTTCTTCGTAAAGATGTGCAACTTTATTTCATCAAAAATTTGTCCTCAAAATCTGCAACTTTTTCATAAAAAATTTTCAAGTTTTTTCTTATGAATTTGTGATTTTTCTCCTGTGTAAATTTTCAACTTTTGTAAATTTTGCAATTTTTTCCAATAAATGTGCAAATTTATTTTTATAAATATGGACCTTTTTTTCTCAAAATTTTGCAACTTTTGACCTGTAAATTTTTAACTTTTCCTCCTTTAAATTCGAAACTTTATTCATATCAATTTTCAACTCTTTTCTATAAATTTACATTTTTTTTTGTAAATTTCAAACATTTTTCTTATAAATATGAAACTTTTTGCCTATAAATTTCCAACAGTTTCCTATAAATTTACATCTTTTTCTTATACATTTGCAAATTTTTTCCTATAAATTTGTGAAGTTTTTCCGTTAAATTTGCAACTTTTTTCTTTAAAATTTGCAAAAATAATTTCTTCCTATGAATTTGTGAAATTTTTCCTTAGAACTTAGAAATTTCCAATTTTTTTCTTCTGCACTTGTGATTTTTCTCTTGTAAATTTGTGTTGCTAAATTTAGGGAAATTGGCTGGAATGCTGAGAGGTGAAAAGAAAAGCTTCAAGCCTACAAGAAAAAAAATTCAAATTTTTGAGAAAAAGTTGAAAATTTGCAATAATACGTTGATTTACAAGAAAAAAAAGTTTTACTTTTTTTAAGGAAATAGTTGCACATTTGCAAGAAAAAGTTTGCAAATTTACACACAGCAAATTTATAAGAAAAAAGTTGCAAATTTGAGGAAAAAGGTTGCAGATTGATAGGAAAAAGTTGCAAATAGTTGAGACAAAATTTCAACATTTACAAGAAAAAAGTTGTGAATTTTTTCAAAAAGAAGCTGCAAATTTATAAGAAAAAACTGCAAATTCCTGAGAAAAAGTTGCAAATTGAAGCTGTTCAAATTGCAGTGACGGCAGGACGTTTCCAATTTTCTGCTGCCACTCAGTGAAGATGTCATGGGCCGAGCCGGTCTGGCTTTCCCCGGCTTGGTCCTGATCCCTCTGTGGGGGCTGGTTCTGTTGTGTGTGTGCACTTTGTGTATTTCTGTCACTGTAGCCACTGTCTGACCGGCAGCTGTTAGCCAGCATCAGCAGTCTACTTTCTCCCACGCTGCTGACAGTCTGTCGGTCCAACCACGCCCCCTCGCCCCCCCCCCTCACTTTTCCACCAGCTGTTCCCAGTCCCGGTAATTATCCTCCCCGCACCTCGCCCAGGTGTTGCCTATTTGTGAGGCCAGCGGTTTTTGCACAAAAGCAGCCCTTTGCTGGACAAACACCGCTGGACCATTGTACGAGTCCCACCGTCGTGCTTCATCGTGTGACCGTCCGTCTCTGAAGGACTTTGCTCGCTGCTCTACTGGAGGACCTGGATTGCTAGGCTGTGAGTAATTGTAGCGTTTCTCTGTTCAGGTTCAGGTTCAGGTTCCTTTATTTGTACCCGTAGGTAGATTTGTTTTGCAGTCAGGTGACATCCATATTTACAAACCACAATTACATTCAACATGAACACAAACACAGGCACACATGAAGCTGACTATAGACATGATAAAAATACTCAAGGCTCCACCAATCAGGACATAAGACAAAGAGATTAGAGAAAAACCAAAGAGATAAGACAGAAGGGTCATATTAAAAAGATAAAGACAAAGAGGTTAAAAACTCAATAAAAGACTAAAACTCAATAAAATATTTAGAACCCAAAGAAAAAAACCTACAAAAATAAATAAATATAAAATGAAATTAATAAATAGGTAACTAAATTATGTGCAATATATTGTTACAGCTTGTTCAACTCTTTGACAGCAGCAGGAACAAAGCTGTTTTTGTAGCGCTGGGTTTTACTTTTAGGGACAGCAAACCTCCGTCTGGAGGGAAGAAGCTGAAAGTTGCAGTGCAAAGGGTGGGAGTCATCATTTAAAATGGAGGCAGCCATCCTCTGTACCTGTCTGGTGTACAGGGATGTCAGGCTCAGCTGTGACTCACCAAGCAAACAACTGGACCATCTAACTAACTAACTAACTAACTAACTAACTAACTAACTAACCTGCACTTATATAGCGCTTTTCTAGTCACAAAGACCACTCAAAGCGCTTTCACTAATACTAACCCTTTATTCTAAGGGCCTATAGGAAACATATCTAGGGACAATTTAGAACAACCAATTAACCTAACATACCTAATCCAAGGATTTCCTCTGTTTCAGTTTTATCTGACCAAACCATGACACTAAAGAAAAGGATAAAACAGATTCAATAAAAGCCTGATAAAACATTGTCATTATGGTTCGGTCAATTTGGAAGCGTGCAAGTTTCTTTAAACAATGCAAATGTTGCTGACCCTTTTTGCACACCCTTTCACAGTTCTCTTCAAAGTTTAAATTACTATCAATAATCGTCCCATGATATTTGTAGAATTGTACACATTCGGTGGTCTGACCTTTTAGTACGGTGACTTTGTGCCTGGTAGTTTTCCTCCTAAAGTCAATAATCATATCTTTAGTTTTTGTCGTATTCACACCAACATGCAGGGGATAGTGCAGCACGACAGCAACGTCTCAAAGCCTTTCAACATACGCAGCGGAGTGAAACAGGGCTGTGTACTTGTGCCAACCCTCTTTGGGATTTTCTTTGCTATGCTCCTGAGGCATGCCTTCAGCACAGCAACAGAGGGAATCTACCTGCACACAAGATCTGACGGCAGGCTTTTCAACCTCGCCCGCCTGAAAGCCAGAACCAAAGTACACGAGGCTCTAATCAGAGACATGCTGTTCGCAGACGACGCTGCAGTCGCAACCCACACACAGCAGGAGCTTCAGACCCTGATGGACCACTTCTCCCAGGCATGCAAGGACTTCGGGCTTACCATCAGCCTGAAGAAGACTAACGTCTTGGTGCAAGGCACGGAAGCACCACCAACCATCACCATCGACAACTACGAGCTGGAGGTCATGAATCAGTTCACATACCTGGGGTCCATGATCAGCAACAACCTCTCCCTTGATACAGAGATCGACAAGAGGATTGGAAAATCAGCCTTCACATTCACTCGCCTCAGCACACGAATGTGGAAGAATCCCAAACTCTCTGTCAAGACGAAGATGGCAGTGTACAACGCCTGCGTCATCAGCACACTGCTCTATGGGAGTGAAATGTGGACAACATATGCCTGGCAGGAAAAGAGACTGAACTCCTTCCACTTGCGCTGCATTCGCCACATCCAGGACATATCCTGGCAGGACAAAGTGCCCAACACAGAAGTTCTGTCCCGCACCGGCCTTCCCTCCATGTTCAATGCCAGCAGCTAAGACAAAACATCTCCTGCCAAAGAGACTTTGTTGTTCTTAACTGATACAAACACCTACACTCAACATTACACCCACACTGAATCAAAAACTGATGAAAAAGATCACTCACTCACTGCTCTCTTTGTGTCCTTGTGTACTTCTTGTCTGCTAAATGTGCATTGAGGGCTTTTTTTCTTGTAATCATAATATTGATCATATATGACCGGTATTCTGACAATCAATGGTTTTTTGCTCTTCCTATTGTGTTATCCTTTTCTTCCCTATGCATCCCTCCTCTTCACCCCCCCCCCCCATTCGACTGGCGCCTTCGGGCTGCCCCGGCTATGGGATGCGCTTACTGAGCGCGCCCAATGTCAAGTCAAATTTCAATTCTCCTGTATGTATTACGTATGGTAGTATTGACAATAAACCTTATTCATTCACTCTACTCAGGCAGCGCAGGCTCCGCTGGCTAGGCCACGTTCACCGTATGGAGGATGGCAGAATCCCCAAAGACGTCCTCTACAGAGAACTGGCAACTGGCAGGAGAGACGTTGGCTGCCCACAGCTGTGCTTTAGAGACGTCTGCAAGAGAGACATGAAGGCCCTGGAGGTCAACACAGAGCGCTGGGAGGACCTTGCAACGGACCGCTCCAAATGGAGAGGCACCCTGACCAGACAGCTCAAGGCGGGTGAAGAGAGACTGACTGCTGCAGCAGAAGAAAAAAGGACCTGCAGGAAGAACCGCCACAGACCCAGCAGCACGGAGACCACCCACAAGTGCGACCTGTGTGACAGGAACTGCCATTTGCGCATCGGCCTGTTCAGCCACAGGCGGTGCTGTTCCAGCAGAGTAGACGTTTAGGATTCTCTTCCATGGTCATCATAGACCGACGGAGGCCGACGATTCAGCTGCAGGTAGGAATCCTCACACCAGTGAACAAAATCATCAACTACTGGGCCGTGGCCACTCTCACCATCCTGGAAGAGACTGACAACAACTGAGTCATCAGCATACTTTATAATGTGTCTGTTGTCATGTCTGCTCCAACACATGTTTGTGTACAGGATGAAGAGTAGTGGTGACAACACACACCCCTGAGGAGAGCCAGTAGAAGAGCACTTTTGGTCAGACAATGTACCACTGACCCTTACTCTCTGTATCCTGTTGGTTAAGAAATCCAGAATCCAACCCACCAGATTATTGCTCAAATCAAATTGTTGCAGGAGCCTTTCAACTAAAATATGAGGTTGGATTGTATTAAAGGCGGAAGAAAAGTCCACAAATAAAAGCCTGGCGTGTGTCCAGTCAAAACGACCATAAAAACAATTAAGAGCAATAGCCAGCTCTGTGTCTGAATTAAAACCATCTAAAAGCACACGGTTACTGCGCTCTGTGCTCTGAAGGCCGCAATACTTTTCATACTAGCCCAGGCTGAACCAAGCTTCTTTGCTGCCATCTTTCTTTCCAGTTCTAATGTGCAGTTGTGCCGCTACGCTCTTAGTGTTTCCATGTGCGGCACAACTGCTACGCTTTTCCCCTGTGCAGCCTAGCATCACTAGTGAACTCTTTGTTAGCCCAAGCTGCCTAGCCATTTGGATGGTTTGCCGTGAACTTGTGTCTAATAAATGTGTGTGTGGAAACCCTCACATTTAAATCCTCATTTCTCCTTCTCTCCTCCGTGCACAATGGTAGAGCGCACGGAGGGATCATGACAGAATGGTCCAGCCCGTTAAAAGGATTTTGCAGGTTCACCCACACATCACCTTTTCTCTAACAAACTGTTTTTTTTCACTCACCTGTTGTGAAGCGCATGATGGCCCGGGCTCGTCGACCTCGTCTGAGGAGAGGAAGACCGGCCGCAGGGTCTTCAAGCGAGGAGGAGGAGTTGGCAGCTGTCTACATCCGGAGCTATGTGGATGAGTTTCTCGCTGCCAGCGGACCCAAGAGGGATTGGTAGTGCGTTTATGGAGCAGTGGGGATCCTGGAAACGCATCCAGGACTCTGGAGGTATCCCCAGTACGCAGAATTGCTGGCCTCCGTCATCGCCCTCCAGCGCTTGCTCCCTGGGCTGGAGACGGAGCCATCTCCCGCTGGATCGCAGCGCACACAGAGGCATGCTCCATGGAGGAATGGTGCCATTCCCTCCCCTCCAGCTCCACCACAGCGGTGTCGTCCTGTCAGACATCACTGTCAGAAGCCTTCTCCTTCATCTGCAGCCATCATCCCTACTGTTCTTGCGCGGTCTGACGAGGTCATCCCAGGAACGCCCACCTCCGTTACCATGGAGCCAGCTCCTCCTCCACCTTGTCTGTCTCCCGGGAAAGGGGCCCAGTTACAGCAGTCCACTGGGCTCCCCCTACCAGCTGTAGCTAAAAACTCTTTCTACCCTCTCTGTGCCTCCTCCTTCAATTCCTGAGTGGCTGGCGGCCCAAGAACCAAGCCGCCAGATGATGGAGGAGCCAGTGGTTTCGGACGATCCCCTCCCGGAGCCAGCATGGAGAGGTCCCTCTGCAGCCATGCAGGTGGTCGACGAGTGGTCAGCTATGCTCGCCGCGCTCAACCATCGGGCTGAAAAGGAACGCCGTGAGAGGAATGTCCATGGACACTCTTCACCGGCGGTGAGGGTCTCACCTCCTACTCCTACCCAGACCCTAAATTCACCTTCCGAAGAGGAGTGGGTGGACCTGCTTGCCACAGTCAACCGCCGAGTCAAGGAGGAGCGTCAAAAGACTAGGACTGTAAACACCATCTCATCAGCTAGGAGACACCGGGAGAACTCCTCATCGTCTTCGGCAGCCTTCTCCCCTCCAGCTGCCTTGAGGTCCGCTGAGCTCACCTCGGTAACGCCCCCCTCCATTGTCATGGAGACGGCTCCTCCACTAGCTTTCAAAGGGGCCTACGTCACCACTGACACAGAGAGGAAGGACCTTTCTCTGCCTGCAGATGGGGACAAGGACCAGGATGACAGACAAGTATCTCTTCATTGTAAACCATCTAATGACATTGAATCTTGCCTTTCTCCCGAGGGATAGGCCCAGTATAAGCTGTCCGCTGGGTCCTCTCCTCCAGCTGCATTTATTAATTCCTTTTTCCCCTTCTCCTTGTCTCCTCCAATTCTCCCCGAGGACCTGTCAGCCAAAGGTCAGGGCCATCAGATGGTGGAGGAGCCAGTGACTTTAGAGGAGTCCTTCCTGGAGCCAGCATTGAAAGGTCCCCCTGCAACCATGCCAGAGGAATCCCCAGTGTTGGAGCCACTGTAGGAGGACAATGGGACTGCTATAACCATCTCGCCTGCTGTGGAGGCATTTGCAGAGGAGTGGGAGCTGGAGCTGAACCTCTTGGAGGCCGGTCCTGGGTGTTCGTCTCCAGGATCGACAGAGTCCTGGACAGCTGTGGAATTCGAGCTCAGGCAAGTGTTCTCTCTTGTGTTTCTTATGACAGTTTTAGAAAGATCTTGTCTGACTCTTGGCGGGGAGAGTCAGGTGCTGCCATCAGCTGCATCTGAGCTCACCTCACCGGACTCCGCCATCGCTGGCAACCCCAACCATCTTTCTCATCCTGCTCTCCCTGAGCCTTCATCTAGGGTCACTGGAGAGGGTGTGCCTTCGCTGGAGGTCACCGTGGGTCCAGCTTCCATGCTGCCTGAGGCCGTCGTGTGGATCCCTCCACAGACTGCATCTCCATGGGCGTGGCAGGCTGGCTTTGGACCATGGTGGGGGCTGCACTCCAGGATCAGCCCGACGTGGGTGCTACGCTCCTGTTCGGACCCGTCATGGAGGCCACACTCCAGTGCGGGTTCAACCAAGGGTGTAGCCTTGGCCTGGTCGGGGTCCACCGCAGACACTGCAGACCCTCAGCCGGAGGGCACCGTGGGCGCAGCTAGGCTCCCGCTGGAGTCCATCATGGGTGCAGTGGAGCTGTCCCGGTCAGGGGTCACCATGGGTGCAGCTAGGCTCCCGCTGGAGTCCATTGTGCATGAAATCACCCCCAGAGTAATGGGCAGGCGTAGCACGCCAACCAGTCTCTGGAGGCTGCCTTGCAGTGCGTAGCAGCCAATAATCCCTCATTCTGGAGCGGACACCTGACCTGGGTGGAATATTCCATGAACTCTGCGGTGTCCTTTGCCACCGGACTGACCCCCTTTGAGGCGTCGTTGGGTTGCACACCGACTCTTCTCCCTATGGCTGAGAGGGAGGTTTCGGTTCCATCCATATGGGCCCACGCCCATATCCTGTCATGGGCGGCAGGAGCGTGTCCCTCCCCTCCGGTCTCCCCTTCGCCAACTCATCACAGCACCTGAGGCAGAAGACACACCTGCGCCTGCTCATCAGCCAGCGTACTTAAGGAGGCCTCCTCTGTGCAGTCTACGCTGGCTCGTCTGGGTATGCTGCCGTGTTCAGGCAAGTCATTTACAAGTTTAAACGTTAACACGTCGTGAACATTTATTCTCCCTTCCTCAGGTTGCTGCCACCATGTAGGTGTGTCTCTGGGACTGCGTGCGCTCTCCTGCCCCACCACACTGTCCTTCAGCGACCTCATCCACCCGGTCAGGCACCATCAGCTCAACTTCCCCTCCTTACCCAACTGGTTCATCTATTCTCCGCTGGGTCCTGCTGGTCCTCTCTGGATTCTCCAAGTAAGTGGCAGTTTGTCTCGTCCATTTCCCCTGACTCCACTCCTCAGCTCACGGCTCTCGTCTTCTCTCCACAGGTCCTTCCCTCTGGCGAGTGACTGTTTCTGTAGTTGTGCGCTTTGGATTTTGCTATTAATAAAATTGTCAGACGTGCCCCTCTGTGTGGTTCCTTCCTGTGTTTGGCATCGTGCCCGTGAGCTGTCAAAACTGAATACGTCATGACAAGGTCAGCTTGTTTTCTGGTATGTTCTCTGTACATCAGCCTGTCACAGGTTTGGAGTCTTTGGTTCTTTTCTCAGACATATTTTGAAACCAAACCAGTTTTTTTCCAGTTGTAAAACCACTGACTGCTGCATGGAAGAAAGGTCAAGTGTGGGAAAATGTCTTCAATGGATTCTGTCCACATTTAAAACAGATTCTTGACTCCCACATGTCAAAGTCATTTTTATTTCATCATTCCATAGACTTATTAAAAATTCTGCCAATCAGTTCTTTGAATTAATCCAAATGCAGCTTGTCTGTCTGTTTTTGTTAAAATGCATTAAGTCCATTTATTACCAAATGTTGCAGTATTTTTCAGTCAGTAGTCAAGATTTATTTAAAAATGTGTCTTAATTCATCTGCGAGTAAAGCTAGTGTCTCTCTGGACTACGACAGCCTGAGACTGGCTGGAGAACAGCGTTTGTGACGGAGTTTCCAAAATACCTCCAAACATTTGCAGGGTTGGTGATTTACCGTCTTGAGTCGCAGGGCCTCGCTCTCTAGTCGCAGGAATTTCCAGCAGGTTCAAACCTTGGTGCAGAGTCATGGTGGCTGTCTCCAACCCATTTAGAACGTTGCTCAATAGAGTTTCTGTCAGTCAGGAAGGGGGACAAGGTTATACTGCGAACAATAAAGTCTTGGTGATATAAAATACCTTAAATCAGGGTGCTTGTTTTCAGCTGCTGAGATGTTTGTTCTTGTCATGCAGTTTCTGTTAGGATGTGGACTGGGCCCCATGTCCTCACCCTGAGGTGCTGCTTTGTGTTCAGTTCTCCTGGACATGGTTCCAGCCCACTTCCTCACCTTGAGTCTGTATTTTGGGTGTTTCTGTTGTTATTATTAGGTCTGCATTTGTGTTCTGCAGGATTTGTCTCCATGCTCGGTCCTCAGTGTAGTTTTACTGTTGGAGAAAGGAAGCAGGCGAGGCAACGAGCTGAACAACACAGAAACTTTATTCCATCTCCAACATACAGGACAGTAAAAGAGCCCCCGGGTCTCTGTGCATTCCTCTTTTATGTCTTTAATACCATGCATTGAGAACTTCCGACCATCATACACTGTGTTTAGAACAAAGTCTGTGTGGCACATTAATGTGACATAACGCTGGCGCCGCTCTCACACCCTTCTCCTTCCAGCGGCTCTGACATTACTCCTCTCACCGGGGGGCGCATCATCCTTACTGTCCCGTCTGATACCCCCTAGTGACACCTCCTCTTTCGGTCCATTGTTCCCCCCTTCCCCAGTTGCCTTCTTCTCTGGGTGGAGAAGTCCCACACCATGCCTCCACACAGCCCCCCCCAACACCCAGGAAGGGCGCTAAACCCCCGTCCTTTGGGCTTGAGCCAGCGCCCATAGCAGCTGTAGTGGGGGGGTGGCTGATCCAGTCGAACCGCACCTGCTGGCAGGGTGTATAGGAGGGCATGTCAGTCTCTGGAGGGATGGGGGGGGGGGCACATCAGCTTCGCGAGCACAGATCCCTACCAAGGGATTGCCAACTTGCAGAGCCACCAACGGTGGGCGTCCGCACCAGGGAGCTTGGGCCAACACCACCTGCTCGTCGGCCAACACTAAAGCAGGCCTCAGCCTGTTGATGCAGATGGTCTCCCTATGTCCCCCCAAGTCTAACACAAAATGCTTCACCCCAGGTTCCAAAACCCTGAACGGTCCGTTGTACGGTGGGCACAGCAGGGTCTGATGAGTATCATGAATGACAAAAACAAAACTGCCGTTCTGCAAGCTTTTCGGGATGAAGGTGTGGGGAAAACAATGGTGGGCTGGGCCTGGTATGCTAGCAGCCTCCGTACTGTGCAAAAATCGTGTGGGCGGATCAGCCTCGGGTGAGGGGTTTTCCGGTAAAAACTCTCCGGAGATCCATAGTGGCTGAGACAAAACAAGTTCTGCCGGGGAAGCTGCCAAATCCTCCTTATGTGCAGAGCGCAACCCTAAAAGAACCCAGGGCAGACAGTCGACCCAATTTTCATCCATGAGCGAAGCTCTGAGTGCTGCTTTAAGCAACCTATAAAAACGTTTGCAAAACCCGTTAGCCTGGGAGTTGTACGCAGTAGTGCGATGAATTTTGACCCCCAGGTGCTGGGCCATCGTGGACCAGAGCAGAGCTCGAAGGGGGCTCTGGTGGGCTTGTGCAATTTGGCCCACTGGCATGCGATGCATACTGCAGCCCACTCTTTCACGTCCTTGCGTAAGTGCAACCAGACAAATTTCGCCCCCACAGTTTAACCGCGGTGCGCACACCAGGATGTGACAGGGAGTGGACTGACTCAGAAATGCAGCGGTGCCAAGAGCTCGGAACCACTGGTTCCGAGCTCTTGGCACAATGGTGGCGCAATGTGTCCACCCGGCCCATGCCTGGTGGAGACATCACAGAGCAAGGGAGGGCACCCTTCCTGCACCATCCTGCTCTCCAGTTTTAACCCAGTGGGCGCGGACTTGAGCATGCAAATGTCCGCGTCCTCGGATTGTTCCGTTGCCATGGCAGGAAAATCTATTTCCATGTAGACTGGGGAGACTAACGCACACAACAGGCAATTGGCAATGACATTGAGCTTGCCAGCAATGTGTTGAATGTCAGTCGTGAACTATGAGATCATGGCCAAATGCAGTTACTGCCTGGCTGACCAAGGTTCCGAGACCTTGGACATCGCGTACGTTAGTGGTTTATGATCCACGAACGTGGTGAACTCACACCCTTCTAGCCAAAAGTGGAAAATGCACATTGCCAGGTGGAGAGCCAACAACTCTCTTTCCAATGTACTGCATTAGCATTCGCTGTCGCGCAAAGTACGACTGAAAAATGCGAACGACTGCCTTGAACCAGAGACATACTGCTCCACCACTGTCCCTATGGCAATGTCAGACGCGTCCGTGGTGAGTGCTATTCGCGCTGAAGGGTGGACTAACAAAGCGACGTCAGCAAGCGCTGTTTTGGCGTTTGCGAAAGCCTGGACTCGCTGCGGGTGCAGTCGATGTTTTCTGTGGGCTTCTTTTTCTTAAGCGTGGCATATGACTGCAGCAGCTTTGCTGCCCAGGGGAGGAAATGGTTTTAAAAGTTGGCCATTCCCCAAAATTCTTGTAGGGCCCTCACCATCTGCGGACGTGGAAAATGCGGTGGCCCAAAAAAATCAATCACAGGCACATCAAGCTGGCATTTTGCCAGGTTAATTATAAGCCCGTGGGCTTCCAATCTCTGGAAAACCATTTTGAGATGGGCGAGGTGCTCCCTTGGACACGCTAGCCACTAGAATGTCATCTAAGTTGACAAAAACAAAAGATAGGTCAAGGAGCACCATGTCCATCATTCTCTGAAAGGTTTGCGCTGCACCCTTTAACCCAAATGACCAAAAGGAGTTATTTCCGCTGTTGTGGGAACATCCTCCACGTGCACCAGGACCTGGTGATAACTGCAGACCAGACCCACTTTTGAAAAAAACACGCACCCTGGCCAGGTGTACGGAAAAATCCTGGATGTGTGGATGGGATACCAATCTTGTTCCGTGGCGTTGTTAAAGTGCGGGAAATTTCCGCATGATTGCCATGGCCCGTCGGTCTTAGGCACCATGTGTAGCAGGGATGCCCACGGGCTGTTGGAGCGCCTAAAGATATCCAACTGCTCAGTTCAGCCACATCCAGGCACCATGGTCGCTCAAACACTGGGGGGCCTTTAGTGGTTATGAAATGTTTGACCCAGTGTTTGGTTACCGACGTCGAAAAAGCTGGGACCGTGAGTGCTGGGAACTGTGCAAGTAAATGCTGGCACTTACCCCCTGGAGCTATAACGTTTGCCAGTGTTGTTGGCCCAGCTCACCGAGCTGCGCAGGACAAGGAGCTGAAAGAGACAGTGTCCACTAAATGTCTGTTGGCAACATCGACTAACAGCCCATCAGCACATAAAAAATCTGCACCTAAAATAGGGGCAGAACATTCAGCTACCACAAAGTCCCACTGGAAATTGCATCCGTGTAGGCATACCATCAGTGTCCGTTCACCAAATGTCCTGACGGTAGACCCATTGGCGGCTGTAAACTTGGGACTGCTGCCTTCTGTCAACCTGTCTGGGCTGACTGGCAGGATAAGGCTCTTCTTGGAGCCGGAGTCCATCAAGAAACGTCTCCCCAAACATATGTCTGTGACAAAAAAACAGCTTGTTCCTGTCACCAGTGGTCACAGCTGTTACTGACTGCTGGCCATGCCGTTTCCCAGCTTCTTGAATTGGCAAGGCAGCAGGCAGCGTTGTGCATTTGACCCGAAATGGCGATGGTAGAAAAAGATCACCCTGTTCCTGCCTCTCTTGATGTCCATCTCGGCTACCACCAATGGCTCCTCGACCTCGCTGGAGTCCCTTGTGGATTCCGGTGCTGCCGCATTCACACTGAGAGCTCTGGTTGCTAAAACGATGCAGTCCGCTTCCTTCGCCAGAGTGCGATAGTCTTTGGTAGCCAGCAGCTGCGAGTTGGCCAGGATTGTCCTCGCTGTAGCATGTAGGTTCCTGAGGAAAAGGTGGGCGAACAGGAAAGATCCGTCATTCTTCCTCATCAGCGCCAACATGCTCTCCATAAGTTCCACAGCTGATCTGTCACCTAACTCTGAATGTGTTCGGAGTCTCTCTGCCCTTTAACTGTCAGACAGGGTATAACGCTGGAGCAGCATCCTCTTGAGCGCTTCATATTTCCCTTGGGCCGGTGGCTCCTGGCGCAGTCTCGTTTCCTGCTGCGTGGTGCGCACATTCAGTGCAGCGACCACATGGTAATATTTTGTGTCATCCGCTGTGATCCCGCGGAGGGCGAACTGGGCTTCCATATGCAGGAACCACGCGGTCGGGTTGTGAAGCCAGAAGTCTGGGAGCTTGACTGAGACAGCGCACGCGGTGCTGGTGTTCTCCCTCTGGGTCGTCTCCAAGGCGGTGCTCGGCTTGTTCTCCAAGAAACGTCTTGGATCACCAATGTGGAAGAAAAAAACAACTGAGGCAGTGAGCTGGATGACACATGAACTTTATTCGTCTTCCAAGATCAAGTACAGGAAATACTCTGTCTGGGTCTCTCTGCACCTCCTTTTTATAATCTTTATTTCTGCACAGTGAGACCCAGGGAGTCCAAACACAATACCTTCAGTTCACAAAGACATGCGTGGCACATTAACATCATCACCCCCTCTGTCCTTCTCTCCACTCCTGCGTGACCCGATCGCCCGGGGGGTGGATAGTCCTTTCCGATACTTCTGAGACCCCCAGGAGCCACTTCCTCCTTCAGTCCTTTTGTTCCATCATCCCCCCTTCCGACTCTGGGTGGAGAACCCCCACACAGTGCCACCACACTTCCATTATTAAATTTGAGCGGATTTTATTACTTGGAGATTTTAATATTCATATTAACGATTCCAATGACAGTTTTGCAGTTAATTTCTTGAGTATTATTGAATCATTTAATTTTGTTTTGTGTCTATCTGGCCCTACACGTATCAAAGGAAATACGCTTGATCTTGTTTTTACGCTTGGTCTTAATGTGAACAACGTTCAGACTAAGGAGCTTCTTGTGTCAGACCATTTTTGTGCTCTTTTTAATTTATCATTTAAATCAGACTGCTACACTGGCAAGCGTGTAAAATGCTCTCGTGTGTTTGACCGTTTTTAGCTGTGAAATTTTCTGCTGCCTTTGACAGCAGTGTGGTTTTATCCTCTGATGACGACACTGAGAGCTTGGTCTGCTCTTTTAACTCACACTGTTCAAGCATCTTACAGTGGGGCAAAAAAGTATTTAGTCAGCCACCAACTGTGCAAGTTCTCCCACTTAAAAGATGAGAGAGGTCTCCAATTTTCATCATAGGTATACCTCAACTATGAGAGACAAAATAAGAAAAAAAATCTAGAAAATCACATTGAAAGATTTTTAATGAATTAATTGGTAAATTCCTTGGTAAAATAAGTATTTGGTCACCTACAAACAAGCAAGATTTCTGGCCCTCACAGACCTGTAACTTCTTCTTTAAGAGGCTCCTCTGTCCTTCACTCGTTACCTGTATTAATGGCACCTGTTTGAACTCATTATCAGTATAAAAGACACCTGTCCACAACCTCAAACAGTCAGACTCCAAACTCCACTATGGCCAAGACCAAAGAGCTGTCAGAGGACACCAGAAACAAAATTGTAGACCTGCACCAGGCTGGGAAGACTGAATCTGCAATAGGTAAGCAGCTTGGTGTGAAGAAATCAACTGTGGGAGCAATTAGTAGAAAATGGAAGACATACAAGACCACTGATAATCTCCCTCGATCTGGGGCTCCACGCAAGATCTCACCCCGTGGGGTCAAAATGATCACAAGAATGGTGAGTAAAAATCCCAGAACCACACGGGGGACCTAGTGAATGACTTGCAGAGAGCTGGGACCAAAGTAACAAAGGCTACATCAGTAACACACTACGCCGCCAGGGACTCAAATCCTGCAGTGCCAGACGTGTCCCCCTGCTTAATCCAGTACATGTCCAGGCCCGTCTTTAGTTTGCTAGCGAGCATTTGGATGATCCAAAAGAGGATTGGGAGAATGTCATATGGTCAGATGAAACCAAAATAGAACTTTTTGGAAAAACTCAACTTGTCGTGTTTGGAGGAGAAAGAACACTATACCTACTGTGAAGCATGGGGGTGGAAACATCATACTTTGGGGATGTTTTTCTGCAAAGGGACCAGGACGACTGATCCGTGTAAAGGAAAGAATGAACGGGGCCATGTATCGTGAGATTTTGAGTGAAAACCTCCTTCCATCAGCAAGGGCATTGAAGATGAAACGTGGCTGGGTCTTTCAGCATGACAATGTTCCCAAACACACCGCCCGGGCAACGAAGGAGTGGCTTCGTAAGAAGCATTTCAAGGTCCTGGAGTGGCCTAGCCAGTCTCCAGATCTCAACCCCATAGAAAATCTTTGGAGGGAGTTGAAAGTCCCTCCGTTTTCACGTTTTCATGTCCAGAAAACGTTTGACCTCTGTCATTGCCAACAAAGGGTATATAACAAAGTATTGAGATGAACTTTTGTTATTGACCAAATACTTCTTTTACCGAGGAATTTACCAATTAATTCATTAAAAATCCTTCAATGTGATTTTCTGGATTTTTTTTTTCATTTTGTCTCTCATAGTTGAGGTATACCTATGATAAAAAGTGGAGACCTCTCTCATCTTTTAAGTGGGAGAACTTGCACAGTTGGTGGCTGACTCAATACTTTTTTGCCCCACTGTAGATGTAGTTGCTCCCCTGAAAACCAGGACCTGTCTGTGCTGTTAATTCATCCCCCTGGTTCAATGAAGATCTTTGTTGTTTTAGACGTAAATGTCGGAGGGTTGAAAGCTTGTGGAAGTCCACTAAATTTGAGGTGCATCGGTTATACCTTACAGATCTGTTACTTGAATAAAAACAATATGATTAAAACGGCAAGAACTTCTTATTTTTCCAAGATCATCTCCTCCAATAGAAACAATCCAAAGATCCTCTTAAGCACATTAAACAGTATAGTTAACCCTGTCACTTCTGCTCCCCCTTTTCATTCAATTAATGACTGTAACAAGTTTCTTTCCTTCTTCGTTGACAAGGTTCCTGCTGTTAGGGTTGGTTTTTCCTCATTCTTCGTCCCTGACCCTTGATTGTCCTAACAGACAGGCCTTTTTGAGTTATTTTACTCCAATTTCTTTTGAGGATTTGTTAGTGTTGGTGAGCTCCATGAAATCCTCCTCCTGCCTTTCAGATATCTTGCCTACCTCAGTGTTAAAAGAGGTAATTGGCTCAGTGGGTACATCTCTGGTTAATATCATTAACAGTTAACTTGAATCTGGTTGTGTCCCCTCGTATTTTAAACATGCAGTTGTGTAGCAACTTTACAAAAAAAAAAAAACTAACCTTGATCCATTTGTTTTTAAAACTTCAGGCCAATTTCTAAGCTTCCTTTTGTTTCTAAGCTTTGAGAAAAAGTTGTCGCCAAGCAGCTCACTGACTTTCTGATTGAACACAATATTTTCAATAAATTTCAGTCAGGTTTTTGTCAGAAACACTCGACAGAGACCGCTCTTCTCAGGGTGTCAAATGATATTTTAATGTCATCAGACTCTGGCAGATGCTCTGTTTTAGTGTTATTAGATCTTACTGTGGCATTTGATACTGTTGATCATTATATTTTGCTACAAAGGCTTAGCGATTGGGGTAGGGATTTCTAGAAACGTCTTGGATTGGTTTTCCTCCTACCTTTCTGGTAGGAGTTTTTCCGTGGCTGTTGGCTCTTACTCATCTGACTCTGCTCCTTTAACCTGGTGGGTGCCTCAGGGTTCTATTCTGGGTCCACTTTTATTCACCCTGTACATGCTGCCACTTGGTTCTATCATCAGCAAATTCAAAGGTGAGTCTTATCACTGCTACGGTGATGATTTACAGCTGTTTTTTGTTTTTTTTCTTTTAAACCCGACCATGTTGACAATTTAAAAATTATTCATTATTGTCTGTCCGCAATTAAGGACTGGATGTCTAGAGACTTTTTGCAACTTAATGCTTACAAAACTGAAGTCCTTTTTGTAGCACCTGATAATGTAATTCCTAAGATGGTTAATAGCATTGGTTTATTAAGCGCTAATGTACAGTCTAATCTAAAAAAATCTTGGTGTCATTTTTGAAAAGTCAATGAGTTTTGATCAATATGTCAAATCTCTGACCCGGAGTTGCTTTTTCCACCTCAGAAATATCTCCAAAATTAGGTCACTGGTTTCCTACAGTCAGTTAGAAACTATTATTCATGCCTTTGTTTCTTCACGTTTGGACTACTGTAATGCTCTCTTTACATGCTTCAGTAAATCCTCTTTACACCGCCTAGAGTTAGTCCAGAACTCTGCTGCTAGATTACTGACTAGGCCCAGTAGGTTCAGTCATATCACTCCTGTTTTGGCCTCCTTGCATTGGCTTCCTGTAAATTACAGAGTTGATTTTAAAGTTCTTGTCCTTACTTACAAAGCCATTCATGATGAGGCACCATCTTATATCAGTGACCTGCTCCATCTACACCATCCCAGCAGGTCTCAGGTCTTTTAATCAGAACTTACTGGTAGTACCTAGTACTAGGCTCAGAACCAAATGTGATAGAGACTTTGCTGCTGTTGTTCACACTCGCTCTTTACCATTTGAACTTAGATCTGCACTTTCCATTGATGTTTTTAAGAAGCAGCTAAAGACCCACCTTTATAGCCTGGCTTTGCATTAACTATGTGTTGATTGTATTTTTGTGTTTTTTTACTGTTTACTTTGTTCTTTTACTGTTTTATGTGCCTGTATTTTTATTTGCTTTGCTCTTGTATTTTATTATCTTTTTTGTTTCTTTTCATGTTAAGCACTTTGTGACTTTGTGAAAAGTGCTCTATAAATAAACTTATTATTATTATTAAAATTAATTTGGGATTTTCATTATTTGTAAGCTAAAATCATCAAAATTAAAAGGAATAAAGGTTTAAAATACATTACTGTGTGTAAAGAATCTATATAATACTTGAGTTTCACTTTTTGAATTGAATTTCTGAAATAAATGTACTTATTGATGACATTCTGATTTATGGAGCTGCACCTGTACATTGTTAACAAATCTTGTTCCATGTGCCCCTGATTTGAAAGTTGAGCCTCTGCCCCTCAGTGGTCTCTGCACATCCCTGATGTGTGCCCATGGAAGTATAGAAGACATCCGATTGGTTAAAGCAACAGAATAAGTTTAACAGTGAATTTAACCTATAGAGCACACTGAAGGCCCCAGGCAGATTTGATTGACCCTGGCAACACAGATTGCTGAAATATGATTGGACAAAAACACTCTAAAAGCATTACCCTACTGGAAGGAGAGCAACCGAGAGAAAGGCTACAAAATGAAGAAAATAGACTATTGGGAATAATTTAATACATCCTCATGGAACAAATATTTCCTATGCTTGTAATTGTGATAGTGTTTAGGCCAGCAGAGAAGGCTTTGCTGGCCCTGAGGGTCCACCACTGCTGTAACTGCAAAGAATTCTGTTCCAGTGTATGCCCTCTATAGCTAAACTGACTCATCCTTTCACCCGAAACTCCAGGTATGCAAAACTAAAGGTGTGTTCAGACCAAACGCAAATGGGCAAATTTTTTGCACGGTGTGATTACATTATAACTCAATGTAAACACATGAATAGACATGAATTCACTGTCTGAGTGAGTTGCAGAAAGGTGAAGTTGCCTTTATAACTTCTTCAGCAGTGTTCCACCTGCTGTGGGAACCCCCAAAATAACGTCCTGCTTTAGGTTGACATTATCCAGTGGGGAGCTCACCTGAAAAAGTTGTCCTTGTCTCCAAAATTTTACAAGATGATGAGTGTTTCCGTTGCTAACTTGCTAGCCTTGTTAGCACATGTGTGGCAGGAATCTGTGGATAAATAACTCCAACATCCCGATTTAGCTGAAGAGCTCCCAGTCCTCCTGTGTCCAGATGAGGCAGTCTCCTTTTCAAACTAGTTTACTCTCCAATGGTGATACTTTTACTCCGGTGATGTCACGCCTCGCCGCTCATCAGCGGCGCCAGCTGCATGCACACCTGCGCCTCGTCAGCGGCGAGGGATTTAAGCCGCCTCGCCCTGGGCTTCGGCCTGAAGCCGTCTGATCACATCGGCTACTCTTGCTGCAAGGAACTCCCTTCTACTAAGCAAGATCGCAAGTAAGCATCCTTACCTTCTTCTTCCAGTTCTCCTCCCCTGTGCACAGGTGGATTCCCCGGCGGCGGACAACATTCTCCAGCCGTCATCTCCTCGCTGTTGCATCAGGCGCACCAGGTCGCTGTCTACCGGGCTACGCCCTTGCTACGCCAGCCACCTGCCCAAACCAAGTAAGCCAGCTGTTATTGCCACAATCTCCTGTATTGGTGTGGTGCCCGTTACCCTTCTCCCTCTGCTTCTCCCATAGGGTTGTCCGGCTGAACGGCTTCCTGCCCCCGTGCCTGACGCAGACGCCACCACCAATACATCCACACATCACAGACACGCAACCACACACACACTTGTTGTTCAATAAACTGTTAAACCTATTCTGAGCCTGCGTGTGTGTCTCCTGAGCCGTGCACTATGTCAGGTGACGGCAGAATCTCAAATCTAACTTATTCCCTCGGACATGAACACGCGATTTTGCGTGTGCTCACCTCTTTCCATTGATTTTGTATGGATTTGCACCACACGTTTGAATTTTGTCTGAACGCACCTTAAGGTGTGGCACAAAGTTTCTGTCAGAGAAGAAACAGTGACTGTATACATTAAAAACTGATCATATACACAGGACAATGACATCCTCTGTTGTTCCATCCATCCATCCATCCATCCATCCATCTTCTACCACTTAATCCTTTTTGGGTTGCGGGGGGGCTGGAGCCTATCCCAGCATCTTTGGGCGAGAGGCAGGGTCCACCCTGGACAGATCACCTGTCCATCGCAGGGCAACACAGAGAGACAGACAATCATTCACTCTCTCAGTCACACCTAAGGACAATTTAGAATCCCCAGTTTTGATGCCAGTTAACCTAACTTGCATGTTTTTGTGATGTGGGAGGAAACTGGAGAAATCCTGGAGTAAACCCATGCAGACACGGGGAGAACATGCAAACTCCACACAGAAGGGCCACCGATGGTCAGGGGTGGAATCGATCCCATGACCTTCTTGCTGTGCTGCCACTGTGCTAACCACTGTGCCACCGTGCTGCCCCTCCTCTGTTGTTGTCAGTAAAAAAAAAAAAATAGCTGTTTTAAGTCAGCTGTTTTTGAAATTGAGAAATGGTAGCAAGAAGTGAGAAGAATGAAGTCAGAGATTGAGACGGATTGGAGCAGCATCTGCAGAGATGCGGACGTTGTACCGGTCTGTTGTGGTGAAGAGGGAGCTGAGTTCTACGGCAAAGCTGTCGATTTACTGCTCATTCTACGTTCCTACCCTCACCTATGGTCATCCATCCATCCATCTTCTACAGCTTTTCCGGAGGTCCGGGTCGCGGAGGCAGCAGTTCCAGCAGAGAAGCCCAGACTTCCCTCTCCCCAGCCACCTGCTCCAGCTCTTTAGAGAGGATACCAGAGCGTTCCCAGACCAGCTGGGAGACACAGTCTCTCCACCGAGTCCTGGGTCTGCCCCGGGGTCTCCTCCCAATGGGACGTGCCTGAAACACCTCAAGTGGGAGGCGTCCAGGAGGCATCCTAATCAGATGCCCAAACCACCTCAACTGTCTCCTTTCAATGTGGAGGAGCAGCGGTTCTACTCTGAGCCTCTCCCGGATGACTGAGCTCCTCACCCTATCTCTGAGGGTGAGTCCAGCAATCCTATGGAGAAAGCTCATTTCAGCCGCTTGTATACCCATACAAGCGGGCCATACTCGGGTATGGGAGCGAGCCGCTCCCATACCCGAGTTTTTGCTTCAGCAACCACCCGAGCTGCACTCCGCTTGGCCTGCCGGTACACCTCAGCTGCTTCAGGAGTCCCACAAGCCAACCAAGCTTGATAGGACTCCTTCTTCAGCTTAATGGCCCCCCTCACCACTGGTGTCCACCACTTGGTTCGGGGGTTGCCACCACAAGATGCACCGACCACCTTGCGGCCACAGCTCTGGGCCGCCACTTCAACAACAGAGGTGGAGAACATGGCCCATTCAGACTCCATGTCTCCAGACTCTCTCAGAATGTGGTTGAAGTTCTTCCGGAGGTGGAAGTTAAGATAAGATAAGATAAGATAAGATAAGCCTTTATTATTGCCACAATGGGGAAATTACAGGATTGCAACAGCACAGGGATAGCAACACTCAGAGCAACAATCAGAAGGCAAGAAAAAAAAAAAAGCATGCAAGAGCAGCTAATATACATATGTACATATTACTATAAATATATATATATATATACAGTATATATATATATATATATGTGTGTGTGTGTGTGTGTGTATATATATATATATATATATATATATATACTGTATATATATATATGTATGTGTGTGTATGTGTATATATATATATATATACTGTATATACAGTATATATACAGTATATATACACACAGACACACAGTGTAGAGCATTGTAGCTGGATGGGATAAATATGTAAATATATAAACACACAGTGCGGAGCATTGTAGCTAGATGGGATGAAACAGCACAACCGTCTACTTAGTTATCCTACATGGTATGATTATGTGCCCATACATATTCTCACCCTCCATAGCGACCAGTATTTTCCTAGTTGTATGCCGGAGGGGACCATTGTGTAAGTCTATTGCATCTTTTGCATTCAAAAAACTATTAGGTTGTCACGTCTTTTTGCTATCTCTGCGAGCAGCCCTGCTTAGGTTGTACAGTCTGACAGCCGTTGGTAGGAAGGACCTGCGAAACCTCTCGGTTGTGCACCTGGGATGATGTAGTCTGCTGCTAAATGAGCTCCTCAGTGCATTCAGTATGTCCTGCATAGGGTGGAACTCGGACTCCAGCAGAGATGACAGTTTAGCCACCGTCCTTCTCTCTCCTATCTCCTCCACTGCACTGGGTCAAGGCACTGCCCCAGGACAGAGCTAGCTTTCTTGATCAGTTTGTTCAGTCTCTTCCTATCGGCTGCTGTAATACCACTGCCTCTGAACTGGTCAGGGTCGCTCTCGTCGCTGACGATAGGGTCCTGAGGAAGAGGTGGGTGAAGATGAAGTGGTCGTTGTCTGAGCCTTTCAACCTCAACATCTTCTTCATCAGATTAACGGGCGTGTCATCTCCCAACTCAGTCAGCGCCAGGAGTCTCTCTGCTCGCTCCTCAACGTAGGGGGTGAAGTGCTGGATGAGTGCAGCCTTCAACGCGTTGTATTTGTTGCTGTCTGGCAGCTGCTCGATAAGGCTCTCCACATACTGAGCCGTGTGGTTGTCCAGTTTTGCAACCACATGGTAGAATTTTGTGTCGTCTACCGATATCCCCCGGAGGTTGAATTGTGCCTCAACCGCGTGGAACCAGGAGCGTGGATTGTTCTGCCAAAAGTCCGGTAGCTGGACCGTAGCGGCATTCGCTTGGCTGGGGGCTCCTGACGAGGCTGGCCCCGGGGAATACTCCTGTTGCTGCATGCTATGTCTTGGGTCACCAGTGTGGGAATGTGAAAATGATGAGACAGATTTCTCTCAAGGCAGCTTTATTCACATTCGCCAACATCTCAAAGAAGAAAGAAAACATTACAGGGAACTCTCGTCCTTAAATACCAGGACTCTCACAGTTCACAAGTCACCTTGCATCACAGGTCACATTGCATTATAATCCCCAGTAACAATGCATCTCCTCTTTAATCCTCTAATATCACCCCCACAGTCTCAAGCCCTGCATACCAAAGCTAACATCCTCACAGCTTCCTGTTGTCTCCAAGGAAGCTCCGTCTTTGTTCTGATCTAAAATGTGAGGCCTTACATCAGTCACAAAGTAGGTCACATATGTGTGGCCACAATACTAACGTATTATCCTAACAGAGCACTACGCTCCCAAAATGCAGGATTACTTGTAATACCTAGAATCTCCAAAAGTACAATGGGAGGCAGAGCCTTCAGTTATCAAGCTCCTCTCCTGTGGAACCAGCTGCCAATCTGGATTCGGGAGTCAGACTCGATATCTGTTTTGATATAGCCTACAATTAGGGAGGGATCATGTGTCTCTGAACCCTCCCTTAGTTATGTTGCTAATAGGTTTAGTCAGCCGGGGGACCTCCAGTAATGCACTGGGCCTCACTCCTTTCCTCACTCTCAATGATTTTTTTTTTTTTTTTTGCTGGTCATTAACATCTGTTTGTTCTCTCCCATAGATTGAGTCCCCATCGTGCTGTTTGCTCTCTACATGTCTGTTCTTTTCTTCTTCTCTATCCCCTCACCCCCCAGCCAGTCGCAGCAGATGACTGCCCCTCCCTGAGCCTGGTTCTGCTGGAGGTTTCTTCCTGTTAAAAGGGAGTTTTTCCTCTCCACCGTCGCCAAGTGCTGCTCACAGGGGATTGCCTGATTGCTGGGGTCTTTCTGCAACTGTGGGGGTTCCCCCTACAGTTGATAGTGCTATGAGATGACTGTTGTTGTGAAATGGCGCTATATAAATAAAGTTGAATTGAATTGAATTGAATTAAATAAAGTGTGTTCAGTGATCAGCAAAACCAACTCTCCGTTCTCCATTATTAACACATAACAATCATGTGACTGCCTCAGCTATACGCGACCTCACTGCCTTACAGGCTGCTGCGGCCAAGGACAATGTCACTGATGGACAGGCCTGGTTAACTTGGTTACTTTCTTCATGGAGAAGTCTCACCATGAACCTGTTAGTGATTCTGATGGTATTATTTTTCTCCTTTTCCTGTGTCATTCCCTGCATTCGTAGTGTGATGATGAGACTTGTTCATGTTAACCTAGTGATGTACCATGGTGCAGTTACTGGGGATGGTGCGGATGATGAACAAACAGCGTGAGCTCAGTGTGTCTCTCCATGACCCGAGTAGAGAGTAAAATTATGACTGACATGCAAAAAACCAAAAGGAGTTGCATGATCACAATGTGAAGTTAAAATGTATTACTTGTAAATACATTTGAATGAATGAATGAATGAATGAATGAATTTATTTCGGATAGTACAGTACAGGTTAAAAGAAACTGTATAATATAACAACAAGGTCAAATTAGACAAAGACTCCTCCTACTGTACAATTCCACCTGAGTTATCCGAAATGGGTGATGGCTGAAGCCGCAGCTTATATTGCCCACCCATATTCCATCCAAGAATTCAAAAGAGAAAAAAGAGAAAACAAGACAAGAGCGATTACAATTTAAAACAAAGCTAAGACAAAATGTGACTGAGAGAAAAAAAAAAAGAAAACTAAGCTAGGCTAAGTTAAGCGGTTACTATTCAAAAACAAATCTAAGACAAACATTTATGACGTTTGAAGCATTACTTTTATTACTTTTACTTTTATTTTGTTGTTATTTTGGTTTTATATTACTCTTTTTTCTATTTTTACATTCCATCATTGCACTTTATTATTATAATTATTGTTTCCTATTGTTTTGTTTTATCTCTTAAGTTCCCTTTTAAGTTTTTTATATAAGCTGCAAAGACACATAACTATAACACACACATACTGTATATCCTTATTATATCCTCTTAATATCATTTGATCATCATTTTTGGTTTCACTGGTTTTACCATTAATAATTTTCTTTATTGATCAATGACCATGTTTACATGGACACAAGTAACCGGATTAAAAGCCTGATCAGAATAAAAATGCTTCATGTAAACACACCAGTGTGAATATTCTGACCCCATCACACTCATCTGGATCAAAATTTCATTCTGATTGAGGGGGGTGGGTGATGCTGGTTGTTAATCCAAATGCTGCACATAACAACACTTATTCCAAAGGTTGGGCAGAAAATATGTTTACTGCACATGTCTGTACGTCAGCCGTACGTTGACATGACATATTTCCACCTTTACAGCAGCTAGCAGAAAACATAGCGGGAGTAAAACAAAACTGGTCTGTATCGTCCTGCTGTCTCCCTCTGTTGGTCATATGCAGAAGTATGGACTTGTAGCTTCATTACGGAGACCAGCAGAAGCAAAAGTACAGTCTGAATAACACGATACAGGTCCAATTCAAAAAGAGAAAGACACGAAGCGGGGCTTGCTAACACTGGAAGATGCTTCTTCTTCTACTATTTTCGGAATGTCAGAATGTTGAAATGTCGATGTGCGCATGTCAAAATGATTTATTCTGTTCAAACGTGTGACACATGGAAACACACGTCCTAATCGGATCAGCTTTTTCATCATCCATGTAAACAGTAGTTGTCTTAAACTCTCCGTGCGCTCTTCCATTGTGCATGGAGGAGAGAAGGAGGAATGAGGATTTAAATCAAATCAAATCAAAATCAAATCAAACTTTATTGTCATATTGCTGTACATACAACTGTAGTGAAGGCAAGATGAAATTGCATTTCTCTCGGCATCCATATAAGAAGCAGCATGATTTAAGACACATTCCCACATAGCTCCCCCCCACCCCCACCCCCCATCCATTCACACATCCCTGAGACATACTTGGGGAAAAAAAGAATAACTAACTATAATATACAAAATGTCCGTAGGTGCAGCAGTGTGTATGAGAGGTTCCGGGTCAACTGTTCAGCATCCTGAAAGCTTGTGGGAGGAAGCTGTTGATCAGTCTGGTGGTTCTGCCTCTGATGCTCCGGAATCGTTTACCAGATGGAAGAAGTTCAAAGTGTTTAAGCAGAGGGTGAGAACGGTCCTTGACAATGTTTAGTGCCCTGCTCCTACAACGGTTCTGAAAAAGTTCTTGGACAGAGGGGAGGGAGACTCCAATTACCCTCTCCGCCCCCTTGACTATCCTCTGCAGGGCTTTTTTGTCTGACATACTGCAGCTGGAGTACCATGTAGCAGTGCAGTACGTCAGAACACTCTCCACCACACCTCTGTAGAAGGTCCTGAGGATGCAGATGGGGAGAGAGGCCTGTTTGAGTTTCCTCAAGAAGTGCAGTCTCTGCTGAGCCCGCTTCCTGATCTCCAAGGAATTCTTGCTCCAGGTCAGGTCCTGCGAGATCTGCACTTCGAGGAACTTGATGTTCTCTACTCTCTCCACTAAACAGCCGCCGATGCTGAGGGGGGCGTGCTCAGGCTGCGACCGCCGTAAGTCGATAATCATCTCCTTCGTTTTGTCCACGTTGAGCACCAGATTGTTCTCCCTGCACCAGCCCTCCAGGTCTCTCACTTCTTCCCTGTACATTGATTCCTCATCCCTCTGGATAAGTCCCACCACCGTGGTGTCATCTGCAAACTTAATAATCTGGTTCCCCTCGTGTCTGGATACACAGTCATGTGTTAGAAGTGTAAACAACAGTGGACTGAGTACACAGCCTTGAGGGGATCGGGTACTCAGCGTGACAGACTTGGAGATGTTGTTTCCAACCCGGACAGACTGAGGTCTCTCAGTCAGAAAATCCAGGATCCAGAGACATGTGGCAGTGTTCAGACCGAGAAGGAGTAATTTCTCCATCAGTCTCTGGGGAATAATGGTGTTGAATGCTGAACTGAAATCAATGTACAGGAGGTTAAAATGCAGGGGTAAAAATGCAGGGGTTATCACACACACATTTATTGAACACAAGTTTAGGGAAAACCATACAAAATGGCTAGGCAGCTCGGGCTAACAAAGAGTTCTAAGATGCTAGGCTGCACAGGGAGAAAGCGTAGCAGTTTTGCTGCGCAAGGAAACACTACCAGCGTAGCGGCACAACCGCACAGAGAAACGCTACAGTGACTTACAGCCTTAGCAATCCAGGTCCTCCCAGTAGAACAGCGAGCATAATCCTTCATCGACTGACGGTCACACAAAGAAGAACGGTGGTGGGACTTGCACAATGATCCAGTAGTGTTTGTCTAGCAACGAGCTGCTTATGAAC
Source organism: Pholidichthys leucotaenia (assembly GCA_020510985.1). Taxonomy (NCBI): domain Eukaryota; kingdom Metazoa; phylum Chordata; class Actinopteri; order Cichliformes; family Pholidichthyidae; genus Pholidichthys; species Pholidichthys leucotaenia. The sequence goes on from CM035839.1 coordinate 476,589,404, forward strand.
AAACACCGCTGGCCAAACAAATTAGAAACACCTGTGTGAGGTGCGGGAAAGATAATTAACGGGGCTGGGAAAAGCTGAATTAGTCAGAGGGAGAACGGGGGGGGGGGGGCGTGGCAGGACTGACAGACTGTCAGCAGCGTGAGAGAAAGTAGTTCACTGATGCTGACTAACAGCTGCCGGTCAGGCAGTGAGTAAGGATATGGGATACAGTACAAAAATACACAAAAATGCACATAACCAGTAAAACCAAAACCCACAGAGAGATTGAGACCGAGCCGGGGAAAACCAAGCCGGCTCAGCTTGTGACAGTAATGTTCTGATCTGAATTGTAATCAAATTGAAGAAATTTTGCCCATGTAACCGTAGCTAATGAGTTTATTGTTTCATTTCTCCTCCTAAAGGACTGAACTGTTTATCCGGTGCCTGGGGCAGCAGGGCCGATGGCGGACTTTCCCCGTCATGAGCTAGTTAGGATATGTTGGATACAAATGTATTGGAGCTTAGCATAGCTGCCAGATGGGATTTTAGATGCCATAAACTGTTCTTTTCTGATGCCTTGCATGGCATCAAAGGGGGGAGAATGATAGAAAAATTTCATATTTGTCTAAATTTGTCTTTGTTTGGTCTCAGAGTCTAACTTAGAGTTTGTGTAAAAGTATCAAGGCTTCAGCTGCACTAGTTATAATCTTGCTTTGAGTCTAGCCTGTGTGGCTCCTGTGTGGCTGGAACAGAGTGACCTGAGAAAATAAAATCTGTACACCAAGTTTTGACCAGATGTACTGGACCGGGGGTGGGGGGTGAGTGAGGTCAGGTGGGCTACAGCTAGGGTATATATATCGATGGAAGGTTCAATAAGGTGCATTCAGTGATCAGCAAAACCACCTCTCCATTCTCCATTATTAAGACATAACATTTGGCGATGAGGAGAACAGTGGGCGCGTGCGTCAGAGAACCACCTCCATTTCTACAGCACCAGGGCACACCGACGATACCGTGGGCACGCTGGAAAGCTATGTTTCAGGGTGTATGTGGCGGCGCCGGACTCAGTTCTATCAGCGAGGAGAAACGGAGGAGTCTGCTTGTGCATTGCGTTGGCACCGAAGGGTAATGTATCTTAATAATAATAAGTTTATTTATAGAGCACTTTTCACAAAGTGCTTAACATGGTAAAAAACAAAATAAAACACAGGCACATAAAAACAGTAAAAAAAAAAAACCAAACAAAGTAGACAGTAAAAGCACATCAAAATACAATCAACACATAGTTAATTAAAAAGCCAGGTTAAAAGGTGGGTCTTTAGTTGCTTCCTAAAAACATCAATGGAAGGTGCAGATCTAAGTTCAAAAGGTAAGGAGTTCCACAGTCTGGGAGCAACAGCAGCAAAGGCTCTATCACCTTTGGTTCTGAGCCTAGTGCTAGGGACTACCAATAGATTCTGATGAAAAGACCTGAGAGACCTGCTGGGCTGGTGTAGAGAGAGCAGGTCACTAATATAAAAAGGCGCCTCTTCATGAATGGCTTTGTAAGTAAGAACAAGAACTTTAAAATCAACTCTATAATTTAAAGGGAGCCAATGCAAGGAGGCCAAAACAGGAGTGATAATGACTTTTTCTAAATGCTTAGAAATAAAAGGAAGCTTAGAAATTGGCCTGAAGTTTTAAAAAAACAGATGGATCAAGGTTAGGTTTTTTTTTTTTTTAAAGTGGCTGCACAACTGCATGTTTAAAATACAAGGGTCCACAACCAGATTCAAGTGAACTGTTAATGATATTAACCAAAGATGTACCCACTGAGCCAATTACCTCTTTTAACATTGAGGAAGGCAAAATATCTAAAGCGCAGGAGGAGGATTTCATGGAGCTCACCAACACAAACAAATCCTCAAAAGAAATTGGGGTAAAATCACTTAAAAAGGCCTGTCTGTTAGGACAATCAAGGATTAAATGGTAAATGGCATTCACTTATATAGCGCTTTTATTCTCATCTCTTGATGACCAAAGCACTTTACAGATCCTGCTATACACCCATTCACACACTGATGGTGGCATGCTGCCTAACATGGCACTTCCAGACCCACCAGGAGCAACTGGGGTGAAGTGTCTTGCCCAGGGACACAACGGCAGGATATCTGGGGAGAGCGGGATTCGAACCGCCACCCATGTGGTTATTGGACGACCTGCTCTACCTCCTGAGCCACTGCCATCACCAGGGACGGCAGTGGCTCAGTGGATTAGGGAAAGAAATGAGTAAAACCAGCCCTAACAGCAGTGACCCTGTCAACAAAAAAGGAAAGAAACTTGTTACAGTCATTAATTGTCACGACGGCCCTCACGGACCGTCACAAGACGCCTCAGTCACCAGAGAGTTTGCAGTGGTAATTTATTGAGGATAAGGCAGAACACTCACAGAACACATACAGTGGCTGGGTGACGTCTGAGCCGGGGGACACCCGATGCGCCAGACGGACAACAGTGAGAGTAAAGTCTCAAAGGAACATACCTGAGAATAACAGAAGCACAATCGGAACGTAGATGAACACCACAGAAGAGCATAGCAGGTGATCATAACAGGATATAACAGGGACTGCCGCGCCGGAGGACATTTAGCACCCGCTTATATCTCTGGCGGCTAATGACCCCAACGCAGCACAGCTGCTGCTAATGACAGCAGAGCAGCAGCTGACTTTGACAGCAGGGAGCTCCCCCGGGCGCCTTCACAATAAGAGCCCGAGGAGCTGGAAGGAACCCTCAGCTGCCAAAGCCAGGGAACAAAAAGATATGAGACCCGAGTGTGGCCAGAACCGACACTCGGGTTATGACAGTACCTCCCCCTCAAGGCCGAGCTCTGAGCGGCCAGAGTAACACCCAAGCCCCCCCCCACCCCCCTAGGGTGGGTGGATGGGGTGCTGGCAGGAGGGAGAGAGACAAACAACCAACAAGGCTATAGAAAAAAAAAACATAATCCCTTAAACGTGGGTAACAACAAAACCACAGGCAATATATATAGGCAAACAACGAATTGACATAAGGTGGAGGGAAAGGACCACCAAACATTGGAACAAGAAAGGAGTGAGCCACAAAAAACACAGATCAAACACCCCCCCCCCCCCACCCCAACAGTCTCACAGACAAACAGAAACCCCGGGAAGAGTGTAGTTCTGACCCAGAGGGGCGGAGGCAGAAAGTTCGGGGGGCCGACCGGCAACAGGAGGCCACAAAACAGGCAGGGGGAGAAAGAACAGTTCGGGCGGCCTACCCCGGTCCCATGCTCGGAAGCAGAGAATCTCAGGCGGCCGGACCAGGTCGCCACACAGGGAGTCCAAAATGTCGGGAGGCCGACCCAGAGAGCCAAATTGGCGAGACAGTCTTTCGGGCGGCCGACCCGCATCGCTAGCCCACCAGAACCGTTGAGTCAAAGTAGCCGGCGGTTCCGCTGAAAAGGGGAGAGATGAGGGAGAACCGGGCGAAGCAATCGGAACCCCAACGGCCCCAGGTGAACATGGGCAGCGCGCCTCAGGGAGACGAGGAGGATGACAATGGAGATGAGAGTGAAGAAGAAAACGAGCCTGTCCAGCATCCGGTGGCTGGGGATCTGCAGCTCCCTCACCGAACCTAGGACCTGCTGGTGCAGCACCCATGGTGGACCCCGATTGGGCCTCCGGAACCAAACCCACGGTGGACCCCGATTGGGCCTCCGGAACAGCACTCCCGGTGGACCCCAACTGGACCGGAACAGCACTCCCGGTGGACCCGGTCGGCGTGGCACCAGACTCGACCTCCAACCCCGAAACCGGAACCTCTGGCGCAGCAGGCGAGAGCAGCCCCTCGCCGGCGACCCTGGGAGAAGACTCACACAAGAGAGAAAACCCGGGATCAGGATCACCGGCAGCGCCAGAACCCGGCGAGATAAGCTCGGACGCAGTGGGCGGCTGCACCCGGCTCATCTCCCCTTGAGACAGGCAAAAGTGCTCTAAAAGGTGAAGAAGAAAGATAAAACAGAGCACTTGCCTGAGCTCGGGTTCTGACGCCGTCCAGGACTGCGATGATCCGGGCTCAGAAGTCAGGAGGTCGTCCTCAGGCTCCCACTCAGCTGCGTCGGGCTCCGCAGCTGGCATGATGGTGCGTGCAGCTAGAGCGTCCTCCGGCACTGATGTCCACGCCGGTGGCCCGCACGGCGTGGTGGCAGGAGAATCTCGCCCTGCTGGACCGGACCGCTCCTCCGTGGAACCCCGGGGACGCTTCTTCATCGGCGATGGCTCCACGCTGCAGTCCGCTCTCCTCCTCCGCCCATGGCGTGGCTGCGGAACCGGAACCAGGCTCTCCAGAACCGCAGGCCCCCTCCTCATCCAGCGACGTTGTTCTGACGTCGAGGACCGCTCAGCGGGGGGAGACACAGAGGAAGCAGGGTTATTACTTTCATCCACAGCGGGTGGAGGGAGCTCGGGGGGCTGCATACCCCGAACTCCACCCCTAGGAGTCAGACAAGGCAAGACAATGTCAAAAGAAGAGGAATTATCATGCACTCGCCTTTCCCCTAAGGGTAAGATGGTCTCCGCTGTGGGGGACGTCATTCCTTCCTTTCCCCGCTGGATGGCGACAGAGGGCCCTCTGGGAAGACGAGATGAGGCCACTCGAGGCGGATCCGGGATGAAGCTCACCGAAACGGAGCTCTCGTGACACACAGCAGCCAGGATAGGCGACGAGGAGGAGGGGGCGACAGCCGGGGTCAGTCGGGCATGGAGCGCTGACGGGACAGCAGGCGAGGGCCCGGGAGAAGACAAGGCTGCGGGGATTCCCCTCTGACGAGGCGCGGGAGTGACAGCTGTGTGGGGGGTTGAGCCCTTGCGGCGACCCGGGACAGCATCCAGACGGGGCTTTAGCCGAGGTTGGAAGCCGGAGTGACGACGGTTCCTTGTAGGGGGTGAGGCGAAGGTGAGGTCCGGAAATCGCCGTTCCTGAGCAGAAACGGCGGCAAGCAAGTCAGCAAACTCAGGAAACTCACGCAGCGCTGGATTCCTCTCCACCAGTCTGACCGCCGCCACCACATGCTTCATACATGCCGGAGGATTCTTAGCGGAGCAAGCAGCAGCCACCCGGTCCCAGATCTCTTCTGCTGTCATCTGCAGCTTCTCTGGGGGAATCCCGAGTGACGACATGCCCGATGGGAAAAGACCTCCGGGTGGTGCGAACTCCCGGGCCGGAACGGAGGCAGGAGCGGGATCCCGAAGCGAGGGGCGACGTCTCCTCCGCTTCAGCTTCCTGCCAGGATTTCCCTCCAGCCCTCGGAGTATCTCACGCTGGGCGGCGACGTCATCTCTCCTCACGCTTACCTCTGGATGATTAGTGAAGCGGGGAAGAGAATCCAGAATTTCCTCGGCTAGGTCCAGGTACCAGGGCACTTCGCTGTTGTATTCGAGGAGGGAGGCGGCGACAAGGACTCTGTCCACGCGCTCGAGGGTGTCAACGAGAACAGCGTCCTGCCTCCGAGCACGAGACCTCCACGATGGCATGCTTCAACACGGCACCCAGACAGGTAGGAACAAACAGTCTACTACTGCAAACTACACGGTGAATGGCGTCTCGATACAACGCCTCCTCTCCGGGCGTTAGGCGGCAGTCTACTGTCACGACGGCCCTCACGGACCGTCACAAGACGCCTCAGTCACCAGAGAGTTTGCAGTGGTAATTTATTGAGGATAAGGCAGAACACTCACAGAACACATACAGTGGCTGGGTGACGTCTGAGCCGGGGGACACCCGATGCGCCAGACGGACAACAGTGAGAGTAAAGTCTCAAAGGAACATACCTGAGAATAACAGAAGCACAATCGGAACGTAGATGAACACCACAGAAGAGCATAGCAGGTGATCATAACAGGATATAACAGGGACTGCCGCGCTGGAGGACATTTAGCACCCGCTTATATCTCTGGCGGCTAATGACCCCAACGCGGCACAGCTGCTGCTAATGACAGCAGAGCAGCAGCTGACTTTGACAGCAGGGAGCTCCCCCGGGCGCCTTCACAATAAGAGCCCGAGGAGCTGGAAGGAACCCTCAGCTGCCAAAGCCAGGGAACAAAAAGATATGAGACCCGAGTGTGGCCAGAACCGACACTCGGGTTATGACATTAATTGAATAAATGGGAGAGCAGAACTGACAGGAATAACTATACTGTCTATTGTGCTGAAGAGGATCTTTGGATTGTTACTATTGGAGGAGATGATGTTGGAAAAATAAGAAGTTCTTGCCATTTTAATCATATTGTTAAATTCAATTCATCTTCTAGTGCGGGAAAAGCTAGCTCACAGCACCAGTAATATATGGCTGAGGAACATGGTACGACTAATCAGGGAAACCTTGTCGTTGGAACAGGTGCTGGACTTAGTCAAACAGAGAGAAACGACAGCGCTGCGAGAGCTAACAACCACAGCTAGCGAGGAGTCGGCAACGTGTTGTTTCCCACCGAAAATGGAGGTTAGCATGCTAGCTATGCCTCGAAACCACACTAAGAAAAAGAAGAAGAGGCAGATGAAGGCACATAACAGAGCCCATACCTTGTCTCCTGGCTTGGGGCATGTGGAACCCGGCAACCCTGAACAGGTGTGTGTAGCACGCATGAGGAAAGGACCGTTGAAGTGATACGTGCTCCAGCTTGACGGGGTTGACATACCCCTCATGATGGACTCGGAAGCCAGGAGATCCATCTTGTGCTTTGCTACGCAACAGAGGCTGTTCCCCACGAACCCTATAAAAGGGGGCAGTGAAGATGTTCAGGTACTGTCATACACAGATTGAGATGGCGGGCACTGTGAATTCTTGTTGACATGGGGTCGAAGATGGTATCCAGATTCACCTTTCAGGTGGCGGACCTGTTGGGTATTGACCTGCTGGGGGAAGTGGATTTCTCTATAAGGGTCCCGGATACAAAATCAGTTAAATCCTGCTTACAGAGGAAAGCACTTGCCTTTAAATAGGGGTCTGTTTCTGAGCTACAGGTTGCCACAAAAGAGCTGAAGTGTGAAATTTTAAGAGCAAAACAGAATTATAAATCAGAATTGGAAAGTAAAATGGCAACAAAGAAACTTGGTTCGGCCTGGGCCAGTATGAAAACTATTGCAGGCCTTCAGAGCACAAAGTGCAGTAATCATGTGTTTTTAGATGGTTTTAATTCAGACACAGAGCTGGCTAATGCTCTTAATTGTTTTTATGGTCGTTTTGACTCCTTTGATTTTAGCACAGAAACCCAAGATTTAAAACAGAAACTCAAAGACAATCAGCACTTTAATATTGAGGTGCAGGATGTTAAAAGGGTGTTCTGTGCTGTAAAAGTGAACAAAAGTCAGGGCCCTGATAATATATGTGGGCGCTTGGTAAAGTCCTGTGCACATGAACTGAGTCCTGTATTTCATTACATTTTCAGTAAGTCCTTACAGACACAACATGTGCCTAAGATCTGGAAAGATGCCGTGGTTGTCCCTGTTCCAAAATCCAGCTGTCCTAAAATGGTAAATGACTTAAGACCAGTTGCTTTGACTTCAATTTTAATGAAAATCTTTGAAAAACTGGTCAGATGTGAGGTCCTAAAGCAGACTGAACATGCATTGGATCCTCTGCAGTTTGCCTATAGGCCTCACAGAGGAGTGGAGGATGCCACTGTCACTCTGTTTAACATGCTTTTTAAACATCTGGATTTTAATGGGACACACGCCAGGCTTTTATTTGTGGACTTTTCTTCCGCCTTTATTACAATCCAACCTCATATCTTAGTTGAAAGGCTCCTGCAACAATTTGATTTGAGCAATAATCTGGTGGGTTGGATTCTGGATTTCTTAACCAACAGGACACAGAGAGTAAGGGTCAATGGTACATTGTCTGACCATAAGTGCTCTTCTACTGGCTCTCCTCAGGGATGTGTGTTGTCACCACTACTCTTCATCCTGTACACAAACATGTGCCGGACAAGACATGACAACAGACACATTATAAAGTATGCTGATGATTCCGTTATTGTCAGTCTCCTCCAGGATGGTGAGAGTGGCCACGGCCCAGTAGTTGATGATTTTGTTCACTGGTGTGAGGATTCCTACCTGCAGCTGAATACGACAAAAACTAAAGACATGATTATTGACTTTAGGAGGAAAACTCCCAGGCACAAAGTCACCGTACTAAAAGGCCAGACCACTGAATGTGTACAATCCTACAGATATCTTGGGATGATTATTGTTAGTAATTTAAACTTTGAAGAGAACTGTGAAAGGGTGTCCAAAAAGGGTCAGCAACATTTGCATTGTTTAACCCCTTGCATTCCGGTCAATTTCCCTAAAAACGCCAAAAAATAACGTGCCCAAAGTAAATCGAAAGCTGTTCTTCAACCCTTTGCAGCATCTTCATGGAGTTGGTCTCATTTAAAAGAAAACACTTTGAATTTTATCATAATCTCTCTAAGTGCTCCGGCCACTGAGTTACAGTCATCTAAACATACTGAACTTGAAGAAAATAAATTTGGCCTGGGTGTTTTTTTTGGATACAAATGCTTGCAAATAACACACAGCTTCAGATCCATGCTGGAAAATGCAACAGAAATGTAGAACCAAGTGTTATCCAGCTGAGGTCAAAATTTTATAACAATACCACAAAAATTGAATGTATTACACAGCTTTTTCCTCAGGTAGTTCCCAGGCGTTTTTGAACTGTGCCAAATTGTGCCAAATGGCACAGTTTGGAAAAACGTCTGTAACTTTTGAATGATTCAATATAGAAGCTTCATCTTGGGCTCTAATGAAAGGTGACACTCAGGGCTGTGTGTGTGTGTGGGGGGGGTTGTCCCCCCCCTTGCTACAGAGGACGGACATCTGCCATTGCTACATGACGGAATAGACTCATGTGGCGATGTGGCGACCGCGGCGCAGTCACCACGGCCCCCCCCCCCCCGCTACAGAAGAGTAGCGGCGGGGGGTGGAGGGGGCATTCACGGTCTGGACGCGGTGCACAAACCGTGTACCGCGGCGCACGCACTTCGGACTTCATGTGCCGCACAGTTGTAATTTACCGATCGGTCAAAAGTCATTTTTGATTACAATTTTCAGGGATAAAGAATAATTTAGCTTATAACACTTACCTGTTCACAGCAGCACTGTCCTGGCAAACGTCTCTCCCTCATTGTCAGACGAACGCGACGCTGTTCCGCTCGTGGTTCCTGGTCAAAACATAATTCCATTATTGCAGTTTTGCGCTTCCATGATTGCGGTTTTGGCGAATGATTTACGACCTTCGTCGTCGGCCTCCGTCGTCTATGATGACCATGGAAGAGAATCCTAAACGTCTATTCTGCTGGAATAAGTGCAGGTCGCACTTGTGGGTGGTCTCCGTGCTGCTGGGTCTGTAGCAGGTTCTTCCTGCGGGTTCTTTTTTTTCCATCTGCTGCAGCAGTCAGTCCCTCTTCACCCAGCCTTACACAAAACAGCTTGCAAACTTCTGTGTTTCAATTGGCTCGCTGCATTCACAGCATTGGTAGGCTGGTCCTTCTTGCTAGGTTTTCAGTCATTGGTTCTTCAAGGTTTCAGAAACCCAATTCAAGGCTCTTATTAGTCGAATGAGAGGTCAATCATATCTGATCTGTTTGCGGATTTGTCTGTAGTGGAAGAACTTTTTTTTTTTCAGTGCACGCTTTTCAGTGCGCGCCCTCGTGTGTCCTAGAGCGTACGAGGGTGCTCTCGTGCACCCTCGTACGCTCTAGGACGCACGAGGGCGCTCTCGTGCGCCCTCGTGTGCTCTGGGACGCAGAGACGTGCCCGTCCGCAGTACACCGGAGTGCAAGAGGTTAAGGAAACTTGCACACTTCCAAATTGACCGAACCATAATGACAATGTTTTATCGGGCTTTTATTGAATCTGTTTTATCCTTTTCTTTAGTGTCATGGTTTGGTCAGATAAAACTGAAACAGAGGAAATCCTTGGATCAGGTAGTTAGATGGTCCAGTCGTTTGCTTGGTGAGTCACAGCTGAGCCTGACATCCCTGTACACCAGACAAGTACAGAGGATGGCTACCTCCATTTTAAATGATGACTCCCAGCCTTTGCACTGCAACTTTCAGCTTCTTCCCTCCAGACGGAGGTTTGCTGTCCCTAAAAGTAGAACCCAGCGCTACAAAAACAGCTTTGTTCCTGCTGCTGTCAAAGAGTTGAACAAGCTGTAAAAATATATTGTACATAATTTCGTTACCTATTTTTTAATTTCATTTTATATTTACTTATTTTTGTAGGATTTTTATTTGGGTTCTAAATCTTTTCTTGGGTTTTAGACCTTTGAGTTTTTAACCTCTTTGACTAGTCTTTAACTTCTTAATATGACCCTTCTCTCTTATCTCTGTTTTTTCTCTCATCTCCTTGTCTTATATCCAGATTGATGGAGCCTTGAGTATTTTTATCATGTCTATAGTCAGCTTCATGTGTGCCTGTGTTTGTATTTATGTTGAATGTAATTGTGGCTTGGGATCAGTCCGATGATGTTGTCCTGTTGGCTTCATCCAGCAATGACCTACAGCTCTTGCTGGGACGGTTTGCCGCTGAGTGTGAAGCGGCTGGGATGAGAATCAGCACCTCCAAGTCCGAGTCCATGGTCCTCAGCCGGAAAAAGGTGGATTGTCCTCTCCGGGTTGGGGACAGGCTCCTGCCCCAAGTGGAGGAGTTTAAGTATCTTGGGGTCTTGTTCACGAGTGAGGGGAGAATGGAGCGAGAGATCGACAGACGGATTGGAGCAGCATCTGCAGTGATGCGGACGTTGTACCGGTCTGTTGTGGTGAAGAGGGAGCTGAGTTCTAAGGCAAAGCTGTCGATTTACCAGTCAATCTACGTTCCTACTCTCACCTATGGTCACGAGCTTTGGGTAGTGACCGAAAGAACGAGATCGCGGATACAAGCGGCTGAAATGAGCTTTCTCCGTAGGATTGCTGGACTCACCCTCAGAGATAGGGTGAGGAGCTCAGTCATCCGGGAGAGGCTCAGAGTAGAACCGCTGCTCCTCCACATTGAAAGGAGTCAGTTGAGGTGGTATGGGCATCTGATTAGGATGCCTCCTGGACGTCTCCCACTTGAGGTGTTTCAGGCACGTCCCACTGGGAGGAGACCCCGGGGCAGACCCAGGACTCGGTGGAGAGACTATGTCTCCCAGCTAGTCTGGGAACGCCTTGGTATCCCCTCTGAAGAGCTGGAGCAGGTGGCTGGGGAGAGGGAAGTCTGGGCTTCTCTGCTTGAACTGCTGCCTCCGCGACCCGGACCTCCGGAAAAGCGGTAGAAGATGGATGGATGGATGGATGGTAATTGTGGCTTGTAAATATGGATGTCACCAGACTGCAAAACAAATCTACCTACAGGTACAAATAAAGGAACCTGAACCTGAACCTGAAATGCTGCAGTAAGACCTAGTAACACTAAAACAGAGCATTTGCCAGAGTCTGATGACATTAAAATATCATTTGACACCCTGAGAAGAGCGGTCTCTATCGAGTGTTTCTGATGAAAACCTGACTGAAATTTGTTGAAAATATTGTGTTCAATCAGAAAGTCAGTGAGCTGCTTGGCAACAACTTTTTCTAAAAGCTTAGAAATAAAAGGAAGCTTAGAAATTGGCCTGAAATTTTTAAAAACAGATGGATCAAGGTTAGGGTTTTTTAAAAGTGGCTGCACAACTGCATGTTTAAAATATGAGGGTACACAACCAGATTCAAGTGAACTGTTAATGATATTAACCAGAGATGTACCCACTGAGCCAATTATGTCATGGCGGCCGCTGGAACGTCATCAGCCCCGGCTGCGCACATACCTGCTTCCAATCCTCAACAGGCCATAAAAGCCAGACCCACTGACAGCTCGACACGGAGTCGTCTGTCATCACCACCGCGCAGCGCTCCATGCCCTCGACCTCGAATCAGAGCTCCAGCGCATCAAGCCTCGACACGTAAGCCACATTCATCCTTGCCTTGCCAAAGTATTCTCCCCTGTGCACAGGTGGACCTCCCTGGCAGCAGACCTGTTTCCCAAAGCAGCGGGACTTCGCCTCCTCCTCCTCCTCGGATCCTCTCCACCTCATCACGACTCTGAGTCTCCCGCTCACCTTCCCACACTCGCTCCCGGAGCCAGCAAGAGTCTCCTGGCGACACCTGCAAGTAAGCAGCAGTCATCATTACACCTCTCAGCTGCGAACAGTATTAAGATAAGATAAGAGAGATAAGATAAGCCTTTATTAGTCCCACAACGGGGAAATTCCAGGATTGCAACAGCACAGGGATAGCAACACTCAGAGCAACAATCAGAAGGCAAGAAAAAAACAAGCAAGCAAGAGCAGCTAATATACATATGTACGTATTACTATAAAATATATATATATACACACACACACACAGACACACAGTGCAGAGCATTGTAGCTGGATGGAATAAATATATGAATATATGAACACACAGTGCAGAGCATTGTAGCTAGATGGAATAAATATGTAAATATATAAACACCCACAGTACGGAGCATTGCAGCTAGGTGGAATAAATATGCAAGTATATAAACACACCCAGTGCTGAGCATTGTAGCTAGATGGAATAAATATGTAAATATATAAACACCATATATTAACACCTATGCTTTGTGTTCCTAGGGTTGCCAGGTCGCAGCGAGACTCGCTCAGCTCCAGCACTCCTCCAGCATCACACTCACCCTCACATTCACACACCAACACAACACATCGAGTTAATAAATAATTGTTAAACTGTCCTACTCATGTCTGTTGTCTGCCTCCTGGGTGACCGGAGTGGTGGCTCAGTTGGTAGAGCATCCGCCCCACACCCGGGAGGCAGGGGTTCAAATCCTGGCCGGGTCATACCAAAGACCATATAAAAGTGGAACTTCCTGCCGTCCAGCTTGGTGCTCAGCAATAATGGAATGGAGGAGGGAAATCTGTGGCGGCGCCTTGCATGGCAGCAGCCCTCTGATTCTGCACTTGGGGTGTGTGATTAACACTGTAGATAGGTAAAACACAATCTCGTTCTATTGTACATGATTGGTTGTATGGTTTAAGGACAATAAGGGTGATTTAATTTAATTTAATTTTAATTTAAGAATCATGTCAGTACGACTCCGTCAAGACGACCCAGCAGACAGCGCACTGACGCGCTGTCTCAACACCCTTAGCGCTCGAGTAGACCTAATTGCTCACCAACAGACAGTTATACTAAATCAATTAACTCAGATTAATAGCCGGCTGGATCGCTTGGATCGACACCAGGCATTTCCCCCGGTCGCCGGGGCACCTCCTGCCCCCGCTAATCCTCCTGCTAGCCAGGTACACCAGCCTCCTTTACCTCGCCTCACCCCCGTGCCTACCCCCGCTCTCTTCAGTGGGAAACTCGGGGAGACACGGGGTTTTCTGCTCCAGTGCGAGACGGTTTTTCACCGTGTCCCGGGAGATTTTCCCTCCGACCACAGCAAGATCGGGTATATTTCCAACCTACTCGAGGGTAGAGCGCTAGCTTGGGCGTATGTGGTTATGGCTAAGCCCAGCTATGGCACCTTAACCTACCAACAATTTGTAGCCGATTTTGCTGAGGTTTTTGACCACACTGATAGGGATGCAGTGTTAACTGACCGCTTGTTAAACCTTTGGCAGGGCAGTAGATCTGCCGCCAATTACGCTGTGGACTTCCAGGTGTTAGCTACAGAGGTGGGGTGGGAGGATCCTTCACTTTGTAGCATTTTTGTCTGTAGCCTCAGCTCAGAGCTAAGAGACGAGCTAGCGACACGGGACAAGCCAGACTGTTTAAGTGAATTGATCTCACTCACTATTAGTTTAGACAATAGACTGAAGGAGCGAGCAGCCGAGCAAAGGGCTGCTGGCCGCTCGTTCAAGCTACGCCCCTGCTCCTCTCATTCACCCTTGTTGGCTCTGCCCCCTTTGGAGGAACTACTGGGGCAGGAGGAGATGATTATCGGGCGATCAGGTGTTTCGGCGGCTGAGAGACAGCGCTGGAGGGATTTAGGGCTGTGTTACTACTGCGGCAGTGAGTCTCACGAGGTAGCTGAGTGTACTAATCGGGTAAAAGGGGAGGTCCGTGGGTCACAGTAGAGGGACTCACGGACGTAGATCAGTCAAAACCCCTCACAAGCTGTCTTGTTCCCATCAGACTTAATTACAAACACAGAGAACATACTACACATGCCCTCATTGACTCTGGAGCTGAGCAAAGCTTCATTTCAGGAGACCTGGCAACCTGCCTGGGCCTCAGCTGTCAATCCCTTCGCCCTCCTGTCAATCTCATCACACTGTCAAAGGCCCAACTAACCGCTGTCTCCCACCAGACGGCCCCCGTGTTGGTGATTGTTTCAGGGAATCATCGGGAGGATATTCGGTTTCTGGTGCCGCCCACCTCCACCTCTCCTGTTATCCTGGGGTACCCATGGCTACGGCTACATAATCCCACTTTTGACTGGCAGGCAGGGAATATCACCGCTTGGAGCTCCTTCTGCCTCAGCGCATGACTCCAGTCTGCAGCGTGTGCTCCCTCTGTGCCAATGACTCTTCCCACGTCACCGCCCCCGGACCTGTCCAAGGTACCAGAAATCTACCACGACCTGGGAGCAGTGGTCAGCAAGTCACGAGCGCTGTCCCTTCCCCCGCACTGCCCTTATGACTGCGCAATCAATCTCCAGGCTGGGGCCCCGCTTCCGGTCAGCCGGTTATACAGTCTTTCAGCTCCGGAGCGTGAATCCATGGACATTTATATTAAGGAGTCCCTCAGCTCCGGAATTATTTGACCATCCTCATCTGCGGTGGGGGCTGGATTCTTCTTCGTGGGGAAGAAGGATGGCTCTCTTCGTCCCTGCATAGATTTCCGGGGGCTCAACGATATAACCATCAAGGACAAGTACACACTGCCCCTGATGAACTCGGCCTTCGACTCTCTCCGGGGGGCATCATGGTTCACTAAACTCGACCTTCACAACGCCTATCATCTGGTGCGAATCAAGGAGGGGGACGAGTGGAAGACGGGCTTCCGGACCCTAAGCGGCCACTTCAAATATCTAGTGATGCCGTTTGAGTTAACAAACGCGCCGGCCATCTTCCAGCGCCTAATTAACAAGTCCTCCGAGATTTCCTGAACTCCTTCGTGTTTGTATACCTGGATGACATCCTTATCTTTTCACGGACGTTGGAAGAGCACCAGGTGCACGTCAGACGGGTCCTTCAACGCCTCCTGGAGAACCAGTTATTTGTCAAGGCCGAGAAGTGTGAATTTCACACCAGGTTGACGTCATTCTTCGGGTTTGTGATAGCACATAATCAGGTGCTCCCTGACCCGGCCAAGATTAAGGCAGTAGTGGACTGGCCCACCCCCACTTCCAGGAAACAGTTGCAGGGGTTTTTGGGTTTCGCCAACTTCTACCGTCGTTTTGTATCCAATTTTGGGATTACTGCCCGACCCCTGACCAGCTTCACGTCCCCCAAGACCCCCTTCTGTTGGAGCAAGGAGGCTGCTACGGCGTTTGGAAGGTTGAAGGAGGAGTTTGTCTCGTCCCGCATCTTGACCCAGGTGGACCCGGACCTTCAGTGCTTGGTGGAAGTGGACGCCTCAGACTCTGGAGTCGGGGCGGTCCTTTCGCAGGGCTTGCCTGTGGTTGGAGTGATTCGTCCATGTGCCTTCTTCTCTCGCCGCCTGCAACCCGTCGAGAGGAACTACAGTATTGGCGACAGGGAGTTGTTGGCGGTCAAGCTCGCCTAAGAGGAGTGGAGGCACTGGCTGGAGGGGGCTGCCCAGCCATTTGTCGTCTGGACGGACCATAAGAACTTAGAATATCTCCGGACGGCTAAACGGCTGAACTCCCGCCAGGCCCACTGGTCCCTTTTTTTGGGACATTTTGACTTCACAATCACCTATCGACCTGGGAGCAAGAACGTGAAGCCGGACGCCCTCTCTAGACAGCTCGAGGTGGAGACGTCCGAAGATCAGGAGGAGACCATCCTGCCTTCATCCTGTGTTGTGGGCGCCCTCGTGTGGGAGATCTGAGTAGAGTCAGGAGGGCTCAGGAGGGTGAGCCCGACCCGGGGGGGGGGGGGTCCCCCGGGCCGATTGTTCGTTCCCACCAATGCCAGGAATGAGGTCATCCAGTGGGCCCACGCCTAAAGCTGGCGTGCCATCCTGGGATTGCCCGTACCATTGCCTTGCTCCAGAGAGCCTCTTGGTGGCCAGGGTTGAGGAAGGATGTCACCAGCTACGTCTGGGCTCACGCCCAGTGCGCCACCGGGAAATCCTCATCTTCCCCCCCGGCGGGTCTTCTCCATCCCCTGCCGGTCCCTTCCCGCCCCTGGTCTCATGTGGCTTTGGACTTTGTGACGGGCCTGCCCCCTTCTGACCACTTCACCTCAGTCCTGACCATTGTGAACCGCTTCTCCAAGGCAGCCCATTTTGTGCCCCTCAGTGGGTTGCCTTCGGCTCGGGAGACGGCTGATCTCCTGGTGCAGCATGTGGTCCGCCTTCATGGTATCCCCTCGGATATTGTTTCGGATCGGGGTCCCCAGTTCATCTCCCAGGTCTGGAAGGCATTTTGCATGGTGTTGGGGGCCATGGCGAGTCTCTTCTTGGGATACCATCCTCAGAGCAACGGCCAGTGTGAGCGAGCTAATCAGGAGCTGGAGGCCGCACTCCGCTGTGTCATATCTTCATGCTCCTCTTCCTGGAGTGCGTTCCTGCCTTGGATTGAGTATGCACATAACTCCACGGTGTCTTCGGCAACTGGGATGTCCCCCTTCAAGTCATCGTTGGGGTATGATCTACCCCTGTTCCCGGAGGAGGAGAAGGAGGTGGCTGTTCCCTCGGTTCAGGCTCACGCCAGGCGCTGTCACCGAATTTGGACCATCACCAGCAGAGCTCTTCTCCGAACCGCTGAACATAACATCCAGGTAGCCAACTGTCACAGGAGACCGGCCCCGGATTATAAGGTGGGTCAACGGGTCTGGCTTTCCACAAAGAATATTAATGTACCGGCCGAGAAACACAAATTAACCAAGGGTTTTATCGGCCCTGACGTTATCTCTCACATTGTTAATCCAGTGTCTGAGCGCCTAGCTCTCCCCCCTTCCATGCGCATCTGTCCCACTTTTCATGTCTCCCAGGTGAAGCCCTACATCTCCCTCCAAGGTTGATTGATGGCCACCCGGCTTGGGGGGTTACTGCCATCTTGGATGTCCGCAGGCGGGGCTGGGGTCTTCAGTACCTGGTGGACTGGGAGGGATTCGGTCCTGAACACCGTTCCTGGATTCGCCTGGCGTTGATCCTCGACAAGCAGCTCATCCGTGACTTCCATCGGGCGCATCCAGGTAGGATGGCACAGGTGCCTGGAGGCACCTCTAGAGGGTGGAGTACTGTCATGGCGGCCGCTGGCCCGTCATCAGCCCCGGCTGCGCACACACCTGCTTCCAATCCTCAGCAGGCCATAAAAGCCAGACCCACTGACAGCTCGGCACGGAGTCGTCTGTCATCACCTCTGCGCAACGCTCCATGCCCTCGACCTCGAATCAGAGCTCCAGCGCATCAAGCCTCGTCACGTAAGCCACATTCATCCTTGCCTTGGCAAAGTATTCTCCCCTGTGCACAGGTGGACCTCCCTGGCAGCGGACCTGTTTCCCAAAGCAGCAAGACTTCGCCTCCTCCTCCTTGGATCCTCTCCACCTCATCACAACGCTAAGTCTCCCGCTCACCTTCCCACACTCGCTCCCAGAGCCAGCAAGAGTCTCCTGGCAACACCTGCAAGTAAGCAGCAGTCATCATTACACCTCTCAGCTGCGAACAGTATTAACGCCTGTGCTTTGTGTTCCTAGGGTTGCCAGGTTGCAGCGGGACTCGCTCAGCTCCAGCACTCCTCCAGCATCACACTCACCCTCACATTCACACACCAACACAACACATCGAGTTAATAAATAATTGTTAAACTGTCCTACTCATGTCTGTTGTCTGTCTCCTGGGTCAAGAATCATGTCAAATTACCTCTTTTAACATTGAGGAAGGCAAAATATCTAAAGCGCAGGAGGATTTCATGGAGGTCACCAACACTAACAAATCCTCAAAAGAAATTGGGTTAAAATCACTTAAAAAGGCCTGTCTGTTAGGACAATCAAGGATTAGGGGAAAGGAATGAGTACAACCAGCCCTAACAGCAGTGACCTTGTCAACAAAAAAGGAAAGAAACTTGTTACAGTCATTAATTGAATAAACAGGGGGAGCAGAACTGACAGGATTAACTATACTGTCTATTGTACTGAAGAGGATCTTTGGATTGTTACTATTGGAGGAGATGATGTTGGAAAAATAAGAAGTTCTTGCCATTTTAATCATATTGTTAAATTCAATTCAATCTTCTAGTGCGGGAAAAGCTAGCTCACAGCACCAGTAATATATGGCTGAGGAACATGGTACGACTAACCAGGGAAACCTTGTCATTGGAACGGGTGCTGGACTTAGTCAAACAGAGAGAATCGACGACGCTGCGAGAGCTAACAACCACAGCTAGCGAGGAGTCAGCAACGTGTTGTTTCCCACCGAAAATGGAGGTTAACATGCTAGCTATGCCTCGAAACCACACTAAGAAAAAGAAGAATAGGCAGACGAAGGCACATAACAGAGCCCATACCTTGTCTCCTGGCTTGGGGCATGTGGAGCCAGGCGACCCTGAACAGGTGTGTGTAGCACGCATGAGGAAAGGACCGTTGAAGTGATACGTTCTCCAGCTTGACGGGGTTGACATACCCCTCATGATGGACTTGGAGGCCAGGAGATCCATCCTGTGTTGGCTACGCTACAGAGGCTGTTCCCCACGAACCCTATAAAAGGGGGCAGTGAAGATGTTCAGGTACTGTCATGCGTAGATTGAGATGGCGGGCACTGTGGAATTCTTGTTGACATGGGGGTCGAAGATGGCATCCAGATTCACCTTTCAGGTGGCGGACCTGTTGGGTATTGACCTGCTGGGGGAAGTGGATTTCTCTATAAGGGTCCTGGAAGGCTCAACGGTGTGACAGTATGCCCAGAGTGGCACCTCCGCTGGCCAGCATTGTTCATAGGCCTGGGCTTTATTGGAGCTTTTCACATCCTTGCCCTTTCATCGATGAGAAAGTGACACCGAAAATTCAGCCGGGATGAGGTCTCAGTGGAGCTGTCCAAGCTACTGGAGTCCGGTATCATCGAGAAGGTGAATGTTTCACCATGGATCTCCAACCTGGTTGTTGCCAGGAGAAAGGGGGAAGGAATCAGACCCTGCATCGATCTCAGGGTGGTGAACAAGGTGGTTATCCCCGACAAATATCCCCTCCCAACTATGGAGGAGCTCACAGCGATATTCGGTGGGTCTCAGGTGTTCTTGAAGCTGGACCTATGCCAGGGCGACCTACAAGTACCGCTCAACCCAGACAGCAGAAACCTGATGGGGTTTGTGACTCGCCTGGGGGGTTTTCGATATACCCGGATTCCATTTGGCCTGAGCTCCTGTAGCATCATCTCACTTTGGCTCAGCAACAATTATTCTTCTACTTAAAGACATTTTGTTTCACCCAGGAGAAGGACAGTCAAGAATTGATCTTTTACCCCAGGCCACAACTGAACTCGCCATTCCTTTGTTAAAACCAGTCTAAGGAATTCAGCCTAATGTATTCCTGCTGTGAATGCCCCCATAAACATGCAGACATGGAACAGGCCCAAGGAGCCCCTCATCACTACAAAGACCCACAGCTCAATATTGCCCCTTCTGGCAACACTGGGACATGCAGATCTAACCAGTGCAGCTTTTCACCATATCTGTGTTAACTCAATTCTAAACCTTCTCTTCTTTTCCAGGACCATGAAAAGCAAATGGACGCTGATATTTAATGTGGAAAATCAATAATATGTTTGAAATGTATCAATCTGTGATTTTATATATATATGCATGCTAAAATTGTTTGAATGAATGTTTACTCCTGCATGTTAATTTAGAAGCACTGCTTATAAGTTGCATTAATCACTAAGGTTAGCTTAGTTTAAACATGGGTGGGTTTTTTTTGGGGGGGGGGGTCCAGTGCACTATATCAGGGGTATCCGACTTTCAAGCGCTCTCTCTTTTTCTGTAATTTGCAGATGTCGGTTTCGTTTTTATAATATGCAAGGGAACATAAAAGAGTTTCAGACTTGCATTGCAATTTTTTAAAAAAAATCATTGATTTTGCCATTAGAATCGAAACTATTGGTCGTGTCCCCTCATTTTTCTCAGTTTTTGTGTGACATGAAAATCGCATCAATTTCAAAGTACTGTAAAGTGATCTCTGAGTAACTCTTTCTACTCATTTATGCAAGAGATAACAGAGGTGTAATGCAAATTCAAAATAAAACATTCCCCAATGTGATCGGATCTATGGTTTTCTACGGCGACCCCTGCAAATTTACTCGTACGACGTAAATTTCCGTGTCCCCAAATTTACGCAGCAACATGCAAGTTATTTGGTAAAGTAACCAGAAAACAGGAAGTGCTGATGCTTTTCACTTTGCACCTTTCAAATTCCAAACCATACACGTAAAAAGGAGATCAGTCTTTGTGAAGCTCAGATGTAGAATATTTCAATAAAATCTCAAACATTTATGACACACCGAATATGGTGTCCTTTAAAAAATTTACGTCTTCGGTCTTGGTCGGCCACGCGCAGCCCCGCCTGGCGAGGTGAGCGCCCTGGGAAAGCACTTTGATTTTCTCTACCCCGGATGTGCTCAACCCATGTGGAGAGGATTAACCGTGGTCACTTTATATTGAAGTTATCGAAGGTCCAAACTTCCGTGTCCCGCATTTACGCCTTTTGTGATTTTACGTCTTATCCAACAAACGGAGAATTTGAAGGTATGTATACACGTTATCACATCTTAATATGTCATGAAAATGTAGCTGTTGATGAGTTTTGATGCGTGAAAAATACTGGAAGTGTTGAAGTTGTTTCGTGTAAAACGTGTGCCATTGCAAAGTGCATTGGCACACGGGGAAACAAAAGCCCGAGTGTCCCGTTTACGTCTCCATTTACAAGTAGTTGAAGTGAGCGCTCATCCTCAAGAGTTCCTGAACGCAAATGCCGTTACGAAAATAGTTAATAGTTTCATAAACCTGACACAATTGGATAGTGATTAGTCAATTTCATGTGCAGATTTGATCAATTTTAAATTTTGCCACCAATGTCACACATTGGACCCCTAATAAATAAAAACACCCACATAAGGGTTTAAAAGCATATTCCAGTGTTTTAAAATTGTGTGTATCTACATGGGGACCGGTGTCAAATATCACCCAGCATTCACTGGGCTCCAGCTCCTCCATTCCATTGGTTTCTTGTAGACAAAGCCTGTCAGTGGACTAAAATTCATCAAGCCCGCCCACGAAGGAAGCTTATTGGCTGGAGTTCCTGTCAATCCGGAAGCGCGCAAAAACTCTACTGAAGTTATAAAAGGAAGCGACACACTCGCTTCCCCCCTCTTTCCGCTCTCTTTCGCCATTCGACTCTCTTTGTCTTTTTCTTCGTCCATTGTCCACACAGCAGAAAGATCCTTTGAGAGAAAAAAGGACTATCCGAACAAAGGAGCCTTCTCCCACGTGTTTCTTTTCGACGATTACAGAGCAGATAACTTGTAACTTTGTTTCTGTAACTATGTATTTTAATGTTTTTGCTTTCCTCTTAAATGCCTAGGAATTCTTCCCTTTTGAGCTCAAACTTCTAATCCGGAGTTAAACTCCAATTCTTACCCATCATTTTGTCCTTGTTAAACTTTCTGTAAAACCACCGTTTTTAATTTTAATGTAAACTTCCAGCTGTAAACGGGAGGAGCCAGTGACTAATTTTTCTTCTTGTGGACCTCTGCACGTTCAACGGGACAGCCCCTCGACGTCGCAGAGCAGCAAGCAATTTTTGCGCAGCTCGGACGATTTCACCGCCCCTGCCGGCACACACTACCCCTCCCCTCCCTCCACCTCCGCCTGCAGCGAGCTTCTCCCACAGCTCGCTCCCATAGATGGATTATCGAGGTCAGGGCCCCCTGCCGTGCCCTCTGGGGGGGAGCGTGTGTGGCGGGTTGACTCAACCCCCCCACAACACACAGGACAGTCAGCTCTTTTCTCTTGGTTTTTCCCGCTGCACTACTGAGATGTAATGTGCCATTCATGTATTGTGATACAATGTGCCATTCATGTATTGTGATACAATGTGCCATTCATGTATAGTGTTCATGCGTCCTGTCCTTGCTGTGACCTAGAGACAGTTCAATATGTAGATGTGCCTTGTAACCTCTTTGTTCCGCAAGCTGGAGCAGAGGCTGCATCTGCCTATTGTTATGTAGGTCTTACAAATGCAAAGGTCTCATGCCTGTTCTGCAGTCCCTTTGATCAGACCAACTGCTGTGAATCTGCTTTGATGTGTTGTTTGAGTTGGGTACAAATACTGCACGGGTTCTGTAACTCACTCTCTCTCTCTCACTTCAACTGCTGCTGCAGACACGCACTTTGTGTCTCTTCTCTGAGAGCCTGAGGATCCCGCTCCAGCCTGCACACACTTGGGCTGGAGCGGAGATCCTGTGACGGCGGTGTGATTTAATAAACTCTGCTTAAAACCTTCAACAACGCCGCTTTATTTCATGCCGCCGCACTGCTCCTTCCAGCTGGCCCGCCGCATCCGCGGAGAGAGAGCTTAGACTTTCTGCTGCACATTCACCAACCAACCATAATGCTCCGCACTGTGTGTCTATATATATACATTTATAGTAATATGTACATATGTTTACTAGATGTTCTTGTTATTTCTTGCCTTCTGATTGTTGCTCTGAGTGTTGCTATCCCTGTGCTGTTGCAATCCTGGAATTTCCCCATTGTGGGACTAATAAAGGCTTATCTTATCTTACCTTATCTTAACTTTAATCTTGACTTTATTTTTATAATATTTTTTTTATTGACCAATCCCACACCAGAAGCTCTTTTATCTAAAGTCCGAAACTCTTTTAATTTGACATCAGATTAGATATATTTAATTCTTATCGAAGGCCTCTGGAAAGCCGCTTACCAGCTAAGAGGAAAGAACACGCAGCCCTCTTCACCACACGCTGAAGAAATGTCGGCACCATCTTGCTTTGACCCAAGTTACACCTGTGGGTCATACAGTCAAAATCCAGCCTCTTCGACCGCTTGACTTTAACGGTCGAACTGTGGACCCTGAAATATCTGCGGGCAGATATTTCCTCTAACATCCACGAAATCTTTGGCTGAGGACGACGCCGACTAAGAATCACCGAGGAATCACCGAAGAATCACGTGAGCTGCAATTTTAATTCATCTGCTGAATTAAACTTCTGAGGTTCGACAATAATTTGATATCTAATCAGATGCAAATTAAGAAGCCATTAACATAACCCCTCTTTTCATTAAAATTCCATTTTTATTTTCTTAAGATTAATCCCGAACTTTTCATAGTTAGTAAAATTTTCTCCATAAATTTACATTGTTTCCATAATCTGTTAACTCAAACTGATCGAAATTTGTTTCTCAGTTTCACCCTGGTTCCGAAAATAGTGACATTGTTAATCTATCATTTACAAGATTAATTTTATGGTTAATGAAATTACTGCAATACAGTGATCCCTCACTTATCGCGGTTAATGGGTTCCAGAACCGACCGCGAAAAGTGAAAAACCGCGAAGTAGCGTCACCCCTAATGACGTCACCCATAAATAATATGTACGTTCATTCTCTCACTCTCTCTCTCATATGATACGTGTGTGTGTGTGTAAGTGTACATACATACGTAGATGTAAATAAAGTGTACATAAATATGTTTTTACTAACTAACTAACTAACTAACCTGCACTTATATAGCGCTTTTCTAGTCACAAAGACCACTCAAAGCGCTTTCATTAATACTAACCCTCTATTCTAAGGGCCTACAGGAAACAGATATCTAGGGACAATTTAGAACAGCCAATTAACCTAACATGCATGTTTTTTGGCATGTGGGAGGAAACCGGAGAAATCCCGGAGTAAACCCACGCAACACGGGGAGAACATGCAAACTCCACACAGATCACTGTTGGTCGGGGGCTGGGATCGAACCCACGATCCCACGATCCCCACAATCCCCTGGCCAAGGGTAAACTGTGCTGCCACAGTGCTAACCACTGCCCCACCGTGCAGCCCGAAATTTCTGTGATTACAGAATTACAAAATTACAGTTTTAGAACTCTTTTATTCTTATAACAAGATACGTAACTCAAGATGAAGATGATTTACTGCACAGGTTAATGAGAGCTTTACTGCTCCTCAGGTGACACCTCATCGTCAGGTGCTAGAGGCGCAGGATCATCTAGGGCAGCTTCAGATAGAGCTGGAGAAGCTGCAGAAGGCGGCGTAGTGGCTCGACGGGAAGACTATTTCGCACAAAATGGCACAAGAGAACAGCAAAAAGTTCCATGCGGCGAGACTAAGCAACACGAGCGATAAAGAGCAATGAATGCAGTCTTCCTTCCCTTCATGGGCGTTTGGCAGGGAGAGAAGGTGGGTGAAACGTCTCGGCCAATCAGCTTGCGGGGTGAAACGTCTCAGCCAATCAGCTTGCGGGGTGAAACGTCTCGGCCAATCAGCTTGTGAGATTTCCGAGCCAAGCCAACACGAGAACAGCGAACAGAGAGGTGGATTTTGAGTTGTGCGGCTCTCCGTGTTGATACCTGATGGTCTAATGTAGTCTCCCTGCCTTCTGCTAGCGCCCGCCCATTAGTTCTCAATTTTGAATTTTTGATGAATATTTTTGAAAAATTCGCGATGCACTGAGGGCGCGAAAGGTGAAGCGCGAAGTAGCGAGGGATCACTGTATCTGTTAATCATTTTGTTTAATAAATATGTGAAAGTGAGAGAAGTTGTTGAGAATTTATTCCATTCTGAGTCTGGTTCAAGCCCCAGTATCGAATTCACAGAAATTTTTGAGACTGATTATTAATTAATTTATTGATTGATTAAACAAATATAAAGTGAAATTAAAGATTAAATTGCTTCTTAGAGATAGAAGCTGGTGCCCTGCGAATGTTATTAACTTTTCTGGTGTATATGAAATGAGATTTTATCTCAGATTCCAATACATCAATATAAATTAAATAATTTTTATACCTGATCATAATTATTAATTCACATATTCCTATACTCCACAACAAGCTGTGTCCAAAAAGTCATGTCAACCATGCTGGCTGGTCTCAAGCGCTTGGTGGCATACTTGGATGACATCGTGGGGCATGGGGCGTCACAGGAGGCTCACAACGCGAGGCTGGAGAGGGTCCTGGAGACACTTCAAGGGCATGGGGTCACCCTGAACGGTGAAAAATGTATCTTTGCAGCGGACGCCGTGGAGTTAAGAAAAGATAAGCCTTTATTAGTCCCACAATGGGGAAATTCCAGGATTGCAACAGCACAGGGATAGCAACACTCAGAGCAACAATCAGAAGGCAAGAAAAAAACAAGAGCAGCGAGTATACATATGTACATATAAACATAAATATATGGACACACGATGCGGAGCATTGCAGCTAGATGGAATAAATATATAGATATATAAACACACAGTGCGGAGCATTGTAGTTAGATGGAATAAATATGTAAATATATAAACACACACAGTGCCGAGCATTGCAGCTAGATGGAATGAAACAGAATAACCGTCTATTTAGTTATCCTACATGGTATGATTATGTACCCATACATATTGTCACCCTCCGTAGCTACCGGTATTTTCCTAGTTGTATACTGGAGGGGACCATTGTGTAAGTCTGTTGCATCTTTTGCATTCAATACTTTTAGGTTGTCACGTCTTTTTGCTATCTCTGCAAGTAGCCCTGCTTAGGTTATACAGTCTGACAGCCGTAGGTAGGAAGGACCTGCAAAACCTCTCAGTTGTGCACCTAGGATGATGTAGTCTGCTGCTAAATGAGCTCCTCAGTGCATTCAGTGTGTCCTGCATAGGGTGGAACTTGGACTCCAGCAGAGATGACAGTTTAGCCACCATCCTTCTCTCTCCTATCTCCTCCACTGGGTCAAGGCGCTGCCCCAGGACAGAGCTAGCTTTCTTGATCAGTTTGTTCAGTCTCTTCCTATCGGCTGCTGTAATGCCACTGCCCCAGCAGACCACTCCAAAAGTGATGGCTGATGCCACCACCGTGTCGTAGAATGTCTTCAGCAGTGCCCCTTGTACACCAAAAGACCTGAGTCTCCTCAGTAGGAACAGCCTGCGTTGTCCCTTCTTGTAGAGTGCGTCAGTATTGTGTGACCAGTCTAGTTTATTGTTCAGATGAACACCCAGGTACTTGTAGGATGTCACCATCTCAATGTCTGTTCCCTGGATGTTTACTGGTACTGTGAGGGGCTGCCCATGCCTGCGGCAGTCCACCACCAGCTCCTTAGTTTTCCTCGCATTGATCTGGAGGCAGTTCCGATGGCACCAGTCCACAAAGTCCTGGATAAGCCCTCTGTACTCAGCTTCATCTCCGTTGGAGATGAGGCTGACAATCATAGAGTCGTCAGAGAACTTCTGTAGATGGCAGTGTGTTGTGTTGTGTTAGGAGTCCGCAGTATAAAGGGTGAACAGGAAGGGAGCCAAAACCGTTCCCTGTGGGGCCCCCGTGCTTCCGATGATCGTATCGGACACACAGTCCCGGGTTCTCACAAACTGTGGCCGGTTTGTGAGGTAGTCCAGGATCCATGATGACAGGTGCTGGTCCACCCCTGCGCACAGCAGCTTGTCCTTCAGGATCATCGGTTGGATGGTGTTGAAAAACTGGAGAAGTCAAAGAACATGATCCTCACTGTATTCCCGGGCTTCTCCAGGTGGAACAGAGAACGGTGAAGGAGGAAGATGACCGCATCCTCCACCCCAATACCATGCTGGTAGGCGAACTGGAGTGGATCCATCGTTGGACCCACCAGGGGGCGGAGGTGAGCAAGGAGCAGTCTCTCCAGGGTCTACATCATGTGGGATGTCAGGGCCACTGGTCTGTAGCTGTTCAGATCTTTGGGGTGGGAAGTCTTTTGTACAGGCACCACACAAGATGTTTTCCACAACTGTGGTACCCTCCCCAGCTTCAGGCTCAGGTTGAAGATGTACGTCACAATCCCACACAGCTGGTCTGCACAGGACTTGAGGAGCTTTGCACTGATGCCGTCCGGTCCAGACGCCTTCCTCGCTTTGATCTTCCTCAGCTCCGTCTTCACCTGGGTCTTAGTGAGGGTCAGGTTGGGGGGCTGTGTGTTGGAAGTGGGGGGGTGATGGTGGAGTGGGGAGTGGGCAGCAGGACTTGATGTCTTCAGTGGCAGCAGTGGTTGTTGTGCAGTCGGGGGGGGGGGGGGGGACGGCTGGTCAAACCTATTAAAAAACAGATTCAGATTGTTCGCCCACTCCCTGCCCTCCATGGCCTGGGGGGAGGTATTCTGGAGCCCAGAGATGGTTTTAAGGTTTCTCCAGACCCCGCTGATGTCGCTCTGTTGCAGCTTGTCCTCCATCTTCTTCCTGAAGCTGTCCTTGCCTTCTCTGATCTTCCTCCTCAGCTCCATCTGTACGGACTTCAGCATCTCCCTGTTCCCCGACTTGAAGATCCTCTTCTTCTCTCTCAGAAGTGTTTTTATCTCAGGGTTGATCCAGGGTTTGGTGTTTGAGCAACACCGTATGGTCTTGGTGGGAACGATGTTGTCCACACAGAAGCTGATGTAGTCCGTGATGGTGTGAGTGAGGCCATCGATGTCCTCACCATGTGGATCGCAGAGCTGCTCCCAGGCGGTGGTTTCAAAACAGTCCTTTAGAGTGTCCATTGCCTCCTCAGACCATAACTTCACTGTGTGCATGGCCGGAGGTTGTCTGTGTACTAGGGGTTTGTACACCGGCCGGAGATGAACCAAGTTGTGATCCGATCTCCCGAGTGGGGGGAGGTGTAATGAGGTGTACTCCTCCTTAGTGTTTGCAAGTTCATGGGATTCCGGCTGACTGATCGGGGACTGCAGCTGCTGCTCTCAAACGCAGAGGTGGTGCTACACATCCCAGACCCTTCCTCACCCACTCAGATCTCATCATTCCTGGGCATGGTCAATTTCTGTGGGTGGTTTATCCCTCGCTATTCGGAGATGATCGAGCCTCTTCAAGCTCAGTTGAAGCAGGATGCACTGTGGGAGTTGATCCAAGCGTGCTCAACAGCGGTCGCTAAGTTAAAACAGAAGCTCACCTCACCGTAATACATCAAATAGGTTCATTTTGTCTTCTTTAAACTATTTGTCTTTTGTTCATATAAAAGACAAAAAACAAAATAGAAAGGAGATGTCTTTACCTTCTTAACATGTTTCGACTGTACACTGCAGCCTTCGTCACGAAGGCTGTTTCGACTACCTTCTTAACATGTTTCGACTGTACACTGCAGCCTTCGTGACAAAGACATCTCCTTTCTATTTTATTTTTTGTCTTTTATATGAACAAAAGATAAATAGCTCACCTCACCCCCATTACTGGCTCATTTTGACCCCAATCTGGCGACTATTGTAACATGTGATGAGTCCGGCTCGGTGCTGGGAGCAGTCATGTACCAGTCGCAGGATGGCACGGAGCATCCAGTGGCGTTTGCGTCAAGATCCCTCTCAGCGGCGGAGAAAAAATATGCAGCAGATCAGAGGGAAGCACTGGCCTGCATCTGGGCCTATGAGAGATTGCACATCTACCTCTACAGACTCCACTTCACCTTGAGGACGGATCACCGAGCACTCACGACTTTGCTGGAGACGTCGGAGTTGGGTCACAGCCCTCTGAGGATCCACAGGTTTTCTGAGAGGCTAAGGACCTATAGCTTTACAACCAAACTCACCCCGGGCAAGGATAACATAGTAGCAGACTTCCTGTATTGCGCTCCAGTGAATTCCTCCTTACTGGACGACTGTTGTGAGGACTCAGCTTAGGTGGACCTGATCCATATGCTACATGGAATACTCCAGAAGATTGTGTCTCCCCAGGAGCTCAGGGAGGCATCGGAAAGGGATCCGGTGATGGCAAACTATGTGCTCAGCGATTAGAGAGGGCTGTTCAACTGGGGAGCTGGGCGAGTTTGAACCCCACCACCAAGTAAAGGACGAACTGAGCTGCTGGGGCGAGGTGTGATTGGCCAGGGGACATTGCGCTCTGATCCCGTCATCCCTGAGAAAGCACATTCTGGCGATGCTGTATGAGGGCCACCTTGGGTTAGTTTAGGTAAAAACGTGCGGTAGGGACTCTGTCTGGTAGCTGGGTGTTCATAAGGACATTGAGACAATGGTAAAACACTGCATGCCATGCCTGGAGAGCAGCAAAACTGGTAGACTCCTTCGCCGCTATGACCAGTGCCATACCTGGTTGGACCCTGGAAGCATGTCGAGCCGGACATCTGTGGCTAACTGCATGCGGCTCCTTCGAACCGCACATTTCTTCTCGTGGCCTATGATTTGTTCTCAAAGTGGCCAGAGGTGCTCCCGACAAACTCGATTATGACGGAAGTGGTCACGGGGTTCCTGGCGTCCCTGTTTGCTAGGTGGGGATCCCCGAGCACAGTTACCACAGACAATGGCCTGCAATTCATTTTTGGGGTGTTTGAGGAGTTCCTGAGCACCAGAGGTGTAGAGCTTGTTAACCCTTTGAGTGTGAGAATTTGTGTGCCCCAAGTGGTAGAGTGTGACACTGCACCTGCCTTTTCACTCTGACATGATCACCTGCATTGAAGATTTGTACTGATTGTATTGATTTGCCAGTTTCAAAAGGTGGCAGACATTCTTTGGAGGAATCAGTGGATGACACGTAATACACCAAAGAAGAAGAACTCCTCCTTTCCTTTTCCTGTTTGTAGCAGTTAGCCCAGAAAGCTAATATGGCCACAATTGGTCACACTGTAACTTTTTCAACTTTGTACATGGAAAATAGCTGCGGGATACATGCAAAATTTATGTGGGATAATCATAAGACTTTGTAAATGTGCTAGAGATTTTAAATTACCGACAGAATGCAAAATAAGGACCATGATTTGTGAACACGAAGCGCCCATGCCAGCCAGCCAGCCAGCCAGCCAGCCCCCCATTGTCAACAGTAAGTGACTTTCAATGACGTTTTTTTTAAATGTATTGATTTCTTGTTCATATACTTTGAAGATAAGATGATGAGGTACCTCTGTACAAAAAAACGGTGTCAAAAGACTGAACCATTGTTTGTGTAAATACGTCCAAAGTCCAGTTTTCACTGAGTTATGGAATTTAAAGAGGTGCTGCGACATTATGTAAATCAGATGCGTATATTCATTCCTATCTAAAACTTTGGATCATATTTTACATCTTTCTAATTGACAGTGAGCCATTATCTCTTGCAACTTTCAAGTTATAGCTTTAGAAATCTGAACTATTTTATTGACAAAAAATATTTACCACTTTTGACCACTAGGGGTATCTTGCAATTCGGCAACAGTCACACTCAGATGGTTAAGATGGCTTTCTATCACCCCCAGGCTAACGGAGGGGTCGAGCACTTCAATAAGACATTAAAGAATGGACTGAGGGCTTACTTGGTGGATGGTTTTGCATTTGCAGATGTTCTAATCAACACGTTGCTACACTACAGGGCATCTGTCAACACCACGACGGGCTGCTCCCTGGCGGCTCTCACGCTGAGACGAGAGTAACCATTGCTGGGGACGTGGCTGAGACAAGCACCGACGGATTCTCAGGAGGACACGGGAGCGGTGCGCAACCGGTCACCAGGCAGCAACATAGAATGAAGCGGAGGTTCAACAGGAAGCACAGGGCGAGGGAGCAGAGACTGAAGGAAGCAGACCGGGAATGGATCAAACATCCTTTCCGTGTCCACAAGCTTCATCCGCTGTGGACAGGTCCAAACGCGAGGTAGTGGGGCCAGACGTGTTTGAGCTGGACGACGGGTCCCAGTGGCATGCTACTAGGCTGAGGAGGTCACTGCCGGAGCAGAGAACTGAACCCACAATGGGGCATTTCAGTGAGAGCTGGGACTGGGGGGTCTGGACTGATGTCAACTCACAGGCTAGGCTGACGGTGCCAGGTGAAGTGTTCCCCCTGAGGGACGCCCAACTAGAATTCGTCAGAGTCCTAGGTACCTGGAGGACTTTGTCATGAAGACTGTTTTGTTTGACGCTGGTTTGATCTAGTGGCAGAATAATCCACTCCAACCCGGCAGGGTGTTCTGGTAGTCTACTCAGACACCCGGAGATTTCATTTGTTTGCAGTTGCTCTTAGTAAAAAAAAAAAGGGGGGGATTGATGGTGATGTGTTGCAAAGGGGTGGGGTTTGGTGCTTTGTGTGTGTGTGTGTGTGTGTGTGTATGGGGGGGGGTTACATGTAGAAATTGTACTTTGGGGCTTGCCGTAGCCCAGTCGGGGTCGGGGGTGAGTGACGTCAGGTGGGCTACGGCTGGGGGTATATATGTCGATGGAAGGTTCAATAAAGTGTGTTCAGTGATCAGCAAAACCAACTCTCCGTTCTCCATTATTAACACATAACAATCATGTGACTGCCTCGGCCATACGCGACCTCACTGCCTTACAGGCTGCCGCGGCCAAGGACAATGTCACTGATGGACAGGCCTGGTTAAGTTGGTTACTTTCTTCATGGAGAAGTCTCATCATGAACCTGTTAGTGATTCTGATGGCATTATTTTTCTCCTTTTCCTGTGTCATTCCCTGCATTCGTAGTGTGATGATGAGACTTGTTCATGTTAACCTAGTGATGTACCATGGTGCAGTTACTGGGGATGGTGCGGATGATGAACAAACAGCGTGAGCTCAGTGTGTCTCTCCATGACCCGAGTAGAGAGTAAAATTATGACTGACATGCAAAAAACCAAAAGGAGTTGCATGATCACAATGTGGAGTTAAAATGTATTACTTGTAAATACATTTATGAAGTTTGAAGCATTACTTTTATTACTTTTACTTTTATTTTGTTATTTTGTTTTTATATTGCTCTTTTTTCTATTTTTACATTACATCATTGCACTTTATTATTATGATTATTGTTTCCTATTGTTTTGTTTTATCTCTTAAGTTCCCTTTTAAGTTTTTTTTATATAAGCTGCAAAGATACATAACTATAACACACACATACTGTATATCCTTAATATATTTTGGTGACACATGGGGAGAGCATAATTGTATAGCATCTTAGACAAGAACAAAGAGCAGAGTTTCCCTGGGAGGTAACAGGGAGGTGTGAAGGATGAATGCAGTGTGATCTTTTGTGTGTTAGAAACTTCTAGAAGGATGTTAAAGGATTAAGGAAGTGAATGCAATGTGACCTTTTGTGTGTTAGAAGCTTCTAGAAGAATGCCATGCTTTTTAAGAGAAGAGTCTCTGCTGAGTATTCATTCTGTCTATGCTTCTCGTGTGAGACGTGTAATAAAATGTCTGAGTCAAATCAGATTATTATTTACACGCTCCACACTGGTGACCCAAGACGAATCATGGAACACAACGAAAGACCCCCGGAGCCAGCCTCGATGGGAGCCCCCAGCCACGCATGTGCTGTTGCGATCAAGTTACCGGATTTTTGGCAGCACAATCCGTGCTCCTGGTTCCACCTAGTCGAGGCGCAGTTCGCCCTCCGGGGGATATCGGTGGATGACACAAAATTCCACTATGTGGTCGCAGCGCTCGACGCCCGCACGGCTCAGCACGTAGAGAGCCTGCTCGATCAGCCACCAACCGACGACAAGTACAGCGCTCTGAAGGCTGCACTCATCCAGCACTTCACACTCTTGGAGAGCAGAGACACTCCTGACTCGGACCAGGTTGGGAGATGGGTCGGCCATAGACCTGATGGAGAAGATGCTGAGGTTAAAGGGCACAGACGACGACCATTTCATTTTTACCCACCTCTTCCTCCGGAACCTTCCGTCAGTGGCAAGAGTGACCCTGGCCAATTAGCCATTGCTGGCCAAGCGGGACTATCGTGCGCTAGCCCGGGAAGCAAACCGGATCATCGTTACCACCAGGGAGTTCACGACCATTGCGGCAGCGACGGAGATCGGCGCGACGACCGAAGGAGGCGAGGAGCCATCGACGGCAGCAGCAGAGCCACCGACGGCAGCAGCAACAGTGGGGGCCAAGGAACGCGGGGGAGACACGCTTTGTTTCTACCACCACCGCTTCGCAGAGAGGGCATGCAAATGTATACCACCGTGCCAATTCAAGCGACTCGGAAACACCAACACCGGGGGTCGGTAGCAGCCGCGACCCTCGGGGAGGAGAACAAGCTGCTCTACTTGACGGACGCACGCTCGGGGAGGCATTTCCTCGTGGACACCGGCACCCAGATGAGTTTCATCCTGCCGACCTACGCTGACCGGCTGGCAGGATCTAGCGGCCCCGAGATGGCAGCAGCAAACGGCTCGGAGATTAAGACCTTTGGTGAGAGGACTCTACTCCTGTCTCTACACGGCCGTACATTTGAGTGGACTTTTGTCATAGCAGCATTGAATTTCATTATACTGGGGGCTGATTTTTTGTGCACACATGGTTTGTTGGTTGATGTCGCTAACAGGCGCCTAGTTAATGCACTGTCCTTTGATTCTATCCCCTGTACAGCTCAAGCATCCCATCCAACAGCACAAGCCAACGTCACAGCTGCATGCGGTAAGTTCCACACACTGTTCACTCAGTTCCCAGCACTCACTGTCCTGACATTTTCAGCAGCCATCGCTAAACACGGGGTGGAGCATTTTATCACCACCACCAGGCTGCCTGTTTTTGCAAAACCTCGGCGCCTGGACGCAGCTAAACTGGCCATAGCGCGCGAGGAGATCGCCAACCTGGAGAGGTTGGGCATCATCAGGCGTTCGAACAGCCCATGGGCTTCCCCGCTATACATGGTCCCTAAAGCTGAGGGTTTGTGGCGACCTTGCGGGGATTTCTGCAGGATGAACAACGCCACAGTGCACGACCGCTACCCAATTCCTCACATTCAGGATTTTTCCGTTCACCTGGCAGGAGCGCGCATTTTTTCTAAAATAGACCTGGTCCGCGGTTACCACCAAGTCCCAGTGCGCGCTGAGGACATACCCAAAACAGCGGTGATAACTCCGTTAGGTTTATTCGAGTTTTTGCGCATGCCATTTGGGCTTAAAGGGGCTGCACAGACGTTCCAATGCATGATGGATGCAGTGCTGCGCGATCTCCCTTTCGTGTTCATCTACTTGGACGATATCTTGGTAGCCAGCGCGTCCGAAGACAAACACAAAACCCACCTCACGACGGTTTTCCGGAGGTTGGAAGAGCACGGGTTAATAATC
The DNA here is from genome assembly GCA_020510985.1 of Pholidichthys leucotaenia. Lineage (NCBI taxonomy): Eukaryota > Metazoa > Chordata > Actinopteri > Cichliformes > Pholidichthyidae > Pholidichthys > Pholidichthys leucotaenia. The sequence continues at coordinate 476,623,779 of CM035839.1, forward strand.
AACCCAGGGAAATGTCAGTTTGGGGTGACGCAGATTGATTTTTTGGGGCACCACATCTCTTCCGAAGGAGCGGTTCCGCTGCCTGATAAAGTGCACGCGGTAGCAGATTTTCCCCGGCCGCAAAAGGTCAGGGCGCTACAGGAATTTTTGGGAATGGTGAATTTTTATAACCGTTTCCTTCCCCGTGCAGCGCAGCTCATGCAACCACTGTACGCCGTGCTCAAAAAAACAGAAACCCGCGGATAAGATCGAATGGTCCCCGGAGCGAGAGCGGGCGTTCTCGGAAGTCAAAGCAGCCTTGGCAAATGCTGCGTTGCTGGCACATCCAGACCCAATGGCCTGCATAACGCTCACCACTGACGCGTCAGATGTGGCCATAGGAGCGGTCGTGGAGCACCGCGTAGCCGAGGTTTTGCAGCCGCTCACCTTTTTCAGCAGGACTTTGCGCGACAGTGAACGTAAATACAGCGCGTTCGACAGGGAGTTGCTGGCTCTCCACTTGGCCATTCGCCACTTCCAGTTCTGGCTGGAAGGGCGCTGTTTCACCGCGTTCGTTGACCACAAGCCACTAACATTCGTGATGGCCAAGGTTTCAGAACCGTGTTTGGGCCGGCAGCAGAGACAGCTGGCCCCGATCTCAGAGTTTACTACCGATATTCAGCATGTGTCGGGTAAACTGAATGTAGTGGCAGACTGCCTCTCACGCGCCGTGGCTGCCCCGGTCTGCATGGGGATAGATTACACAGCCATGGCCATGGAGCAGGTTAGTGATGCGGACATGCGCGCGCTCCAGTCTGGACCGACAGGGTTAAGGCTGGAGAGCAGGGTGCTGCAAGACGGCATGCCCCCCCTAATCTGCGATGTCTCCCCGTGGTCCCGGCCGCGTGGCGCTGCCGCGTGTTTGACTCGATTCATACTTTGGCGCACCAGGGAGTGCGCGCGTCAGTCAAAATGGTAGGAGAGAAATTCGTGTGGCCGAGCCTTCGCAAACAAGTGAAAGAGTGGGCAGCAGCCTGTATGGCGTGCCAACGAGCCAAAGTACACAGACACACGAAGGCTCCCTTGGAGCCGTTTCGCATCCCGGCTAAGAGGTTCGACCATGTTCACGTGGACCTCGTGGGCCCCCTCCCACCATCACAGGGGTGCACACACCTTCTGACAATGGTGGACTGCACCACGCGCTGGCCGGAAGTGGTTCCACCGGCGGCAACCACAGCCGAGGAGGTGGCGCGCGCGTTTCTAATAGCATGGGTGGTGCGTTTTGGAGTCCCGTCGGATATTACGTCCGACAGAGGCCCGCCCTCAATTTGTTTCCGAACTCTGGTCAACAATGGCCAGCAGCCTGGGTGCCACAATTCACCGCACAACCGCGTACAATCCACAGGCTAATGGGTTAGGCAAACGTTTTCATAGGTCATTGAAAGCGGCTCTCAGGGCGTCACTGATGGATGCACATTGGGTAGACAAGCTACCGTGGGTTTTATTGGGGTTGCGTTCTGCGCCTAAAGAGGATCTGGAAGCTTCCCCGGCTGAAGACTTTTTTGCGCAGCCGCTTCGGCTGCCTGGGGAGTTTCTTCCAGATAATCCCGCGCTGGGCAGCTCCCCGTCTCAGCTGTTGCAGCGTAGCATAGACACAAGCACGCTGCTGGGCCCTGCTCACCACAGTTTTCCACGTGTTTTTGCACCTAGAACTTTGAAAAACGCGGAGTTCGTTTTTGTCAGACACGATGCCCATTGCCCTCCACTGCTCCCACCTTATGATGGACCGTTCAGAGTGCTGGAAACAGGGGACTATGGTGCATATTTAGGGCGCATATATTGTATCCATATTTCCCACATATACCTAGTAGGCATGACGGTGCATATTTTGGAGGCTTCACGTCTTAATGGACAAAGAGGACCTGACCCTGCAGAGACCTACAGGAGGTGTGAAGTTGGTCTTGCAGGAGATGGGAAGTTGGAGAGAATGTCCCAGCAGGAGCCCCGGAGGCTAGAAGGACTTATCCTTCTAGCCTAGACAATGGGGACGCCAAGGAGTCTCGGGGGCTGTATGTTTGCTAAAGGACTGTAGGTTGGGGGTGTGTGACTTGGGGAGAGTATAAGAACTGTGAAAGACAACTGTTCTGCCTCTTTTCGAGATTCTGTGATTGATAGAGGATGTAACCAATAAACCAATCCTGAGAAATAAACTCAGTCTCGTCTGTGAAAGGCATCCTCTACACTGGTGACCTACGACAAATTATGGCCGGTGGTGACGATCTTCCCACACCGGACTCTTCAGGAGCCAACCGGGTTAACGCAGCTACCACACTACAGCTGCCCGATTTCTGGCAACATAATCCACGCTCCTGGTTTACCACTGTGGAGGCGCAGTTCCACCTTCGGGGAATTTCAGCGGACGCAACGAGGTTCTACCATGTCGTCGCGAAGCTGGACAGCCTCACAGTGCAGCGGGTGGAGAGCCTGACCAACCACCCGCCCCAGGACGACAAGTATGGTGCACTGAAAGCCGCCCTCATTCGTGCCTTCACCCCCTCGCAGGGAGAGCGAGCAGAGAAGCTTCTGGCATAACAGAAGGCGAAGCAGACAGGCCGGCAGATCTGATGGCGAGGATGATGAACCTGAGAGGCGAAGACGACGACAATTTTATCTTCACCCACCTCTTCCTCAGAACGCTACCGCCAGCAGTGAGAGTCACCCTGGCCAGCTCACAGCTGCTCAACAACCGTGACTACCACGGGCTGGGCCAGGAAGCACAGCGGCTCGTCGACGCCCATAGACGACACGCAGCCACAACGGCGGCAACGGAGCTGAACGCATCCCCGCGAGATGAGGGGAGACCAGAGGCCGCAGCACCGGACCTACTGACGTCAGCAGCGGCAGAGACCAGGAGAAGCGGAGCGGATGGCACCCTCTGCTTTTACCATCGACGTTTCGCCAAGAGGGCGCGCAGATGCATCCCACCGTGCCGATACAAGCGCCAGGGAAACACCAAGACCGAGAGTCGGTAGCAGCTGCTGCTGTCGGCGCGAAGAACAAGCTGCTTTTCGTGACGAACGCGAATTCAGGGAAGGATTTCCTGGTGGACACAGGCTCCCAGCTGAGTTTTGTCAAACCTTCCTACGCGGACCTGCTGGCGCCTTCCAGCGGACCCCTGGTGCTAGCGGCAAATGGCTCGACGATCAAAACCTATGGGGAGAAGACGCTCCTCCTATCCTTCCACGGTCGCACCTTCAAGTGGACTTTCGTCGTAGCTGCAGTTAGCAATAACATGCTAGGTGCTGATTTTTTGTGCTCAAATGGTTTATTAGTTGATCTTACTAATAGACGTATGGTAAATGCACTGTCTTTCCACTCTATCTCCTGTACAGCTCGGGTGGCCCCGCCTTCTGCACATCCCAATGTCACAGCTGCGGGTGGTAAGTTTCATGCACTACTCAATCAGTTCCCAGCACTCACGGTCCCAACATTTTCAGCGTCAGTAGCCAAACACGGGGTTGAGCACTTCATAACTACCTCTGGCCCCCCTGTTTTTGCAAAAGCTTGGCGCTTGGACCCAGCTAAACTGGCCATCGCGCGTGAGGAATTCGCCAACTTGGAAAAACTGGGCATCAGTAGGCGCTCTAACAGCCCTTGGTCTTCACCGCTGCACATGGTTCCTAAGGCCGACGGCTCGTGACGGCCTTGCGGTGATTTCCGCAGGTTAAATAATGCTTCAGCACACGACCGCTACCCAATTCCACACATCCAGGATTTTTCGGCACATTTGGTGGGGGTGCGCATCTTTTCCAAAATAGATTTGGTGCGCGGTTTTCACCAAGTCCCAGTCCGCGCTCAAGACATACCCAAAACGGCAGTAATAACCCCTTTGGGCTTTTCGAATTTTTGCGCATGCCTTTTGGCCTCAAGGGCGCCGCACAGACGTTCCAACGTATGATGGATGCGGTGTTGCACGGCCTCCCTTTCGTGTTCGTCTATTTGGATGATATTTTAGTAGCCAGTACATCCGAAGACGAATACGAACGCCACCTCACAGCGGTTTTTCAGAGGCTGACAGAGCATGGGTTAATAATTAACCCAGCGAAATGCCAGTTCGGGGTAGCGCAAATCGATTTTTTGGGGCACCGCGTTTCTCCAGAAGGAGCGGTCCCGCTGCCCAATAAAGTACGCGCGATAACGGAGTTTCCCCAACCGCAGACAGTTAAAGCATTGCAAGAATTTTTGGGGATGGTCAATTTTTATAACCGTTTCCTCCCCAGCACGGCACAGCTCATGCACCCACTGTACGTGGCACTAAAGAAGCAAAAACCTGCAAATAAGGTCCAGTGGTCCCCGGAACGCGAGCGCGCTTTCTCCCAAGTCAAGTGAGCCCTGGCGAACGCTGTGTTGTTGGCACACCCGGTGCCAACAGCTCGCATGGCGCTAACCATGGACGCTTCCAACGTAGCAGTTGGGGCAGTTGTCGAGCAACTGGTAGCAGGGAGCTGGCAACCGCTTGCGTTTTTCAGCAAAACATTGTGCGATAACGAGCAGAAATACAGCGCGTTCGATAGGGAGCTTTTAGCCCTGCATTTGGCCATCCGCCACTTCCAGTTCTGGTTGGAAGTGTGCCGTTTCACCGCGTTTGTAGACCACAAACCATTAACATTTGCAATGGCCAAGATTTCAGAGCCTTTCAGAGCCTTGGTCGAGCCGACAGCAGAGACAGCTGGCCGCGATTTCGGAGTTTACCACCGACATTCAACACGTGGCGGGCAAACACAATGTAGTGGCAGATTGTCTCTCGTGCACAGTTGCAATGCCAGGCCCCCAGGGGGCAGACACGGTGGCCGTGGATGCGGGTCAGGCTTGCGGCGTGGAAGCGTTCGCAGCCCCGGTCTGCGTGGGCTTAGATTATGCAGCCATGGCCGCCGAGCAGGTTAGCGATGCGGATGTGCGCGCGCTCCAGTCTGGGCCAACAGGGCTAAGGCTGGAGCACAGGGTGCAGCAGATAGGTGTGCCCCCTCTAATCTGCGATGTCTCCACGGGGCGCCCCCCAGAAGCGGTCCCCCTGGCGTCAACTACAGCAGCAGACGTTGTGGGCGCGTTTTTAACGGCTTGGGTCGCGCGTTTTGGAGTCCCGTCAGACATAACGTCTGACAGAGGTCCCCAATTCGTTTCCGAGCTCTGGTCATCCATGGCACTCAGTCTGGGGGTGAAAATTCACCGCACTACCGCTTATAACCCCCAGGCCAACGGTTTGTGCGAACGCTTTCACTGGTCATTGAAAGCAGCCCTCAGAGCGGCTCTCACGGACACAAATTGGGTTGATAAACTTCCATGGGTTTTATTAGGGTTGCGTTCAGCACCTAAGGAAGATTTGCAAGCCTCTCCGGCTGAGCTAGTTTTTTGCCCAACCCCTCCGGTTACCGGCGAATTCCTTCCAGAGAACCCCGCACCAAATCGCCCCCCCCCCCCACCCAGCTGCTGCAGAGCGACACGGGATCAAACACCCTCCTCGGCCCAGTTCATCACAGTTTCCCACACGTTTTTGTGCCTAAGACCTTAAAGGACGCAGAATTTGTCTTTGTCAGACACGACGTTCAGAGGCCAGGTTTAAGACCGCCTTATGATGGACCGTTCAGAGTGTTGGAAACTGGGGAAAAACATTTTTTGCTCGATTTGGGTGACAGGAGGGAATTAGTCTGCATTAACAGACTCAAACCCGCTTTTGTTTTGGCTGATGAACAAGTGCAGTTAGCCAGGGCCCCCCGTCGCGGCAGGCCGCCGGGGAGACACTGTTCTAAGCCTTCACAAGGATGTACTAACAACTCTAATCCACAGATGCAAGAAACGGCTACAGTCAGATCGAAACCTGCTTACAGCAGATATGGCAGGAAGGTGAAGCCCAAGCAGTCGGAAGTGTGATATGTTGTGCCATTTTCTGTTCTGTGTGATATGAGATGATTCTATGCATATTGGGGTGTACTTTGTCCTTATTTAGACGTTTGGGGGGGTTATATGGCGCATATTTAGGGTGCATATATTGTATCCATATTTCCCACATATACCTAATAGGCATGACGGTGCATATTTTGGAGGCTTCACGTCTTAATGGACAAAGAGGACCTGACCCTGCAGAGACCTACGGGAGGTGTGAAGGCGGTCTTGCAGGAGATGGGAAGTTGGAGAGAATGTCCCAGCAGGAGCCCCGGAGACTAGAAGGATAAGAGACAATGGGGACGCCAAGGAGTCTCGGGGGCTGTATGTTTGCTAAAGGACTGTAGGTTGGGGGTGTGTGACTTGGGGAGAGTATAAGAACTGTGAAAGACGATTGTTCTGCCTCTTTTCGAGATTCTGTGATTGATAGAGGATGTAACCATTCAATAAACCAATCCTGAGAAATAAACTCAGTCTCGTCTGTGAAAGGCATCCTCTACAGGACAAGCATTTTTTGCTAGATTTGGGGGGTAGGAAGGAAAAGATTGGCATAGACAGACTCAAACCCGCTTTTGTGGTGGCAGATGAGCAAGTGCTGTTGGCGAGGGCCCCTCGGCGTGGAAGACCCCCACGGGGAGCTTTCCAGAGAGAAGATTCCCCAGAGCACCCACACGGACAGACTTTTACCCCTCAAACATCAGCCCCCCAGCATGACAGCGCCGCAGAGGCGGTGAATCCTAGTTACAGCAGATACGGGAGAAGACTGAAGCCCAAGCAGCATGTGGATTGATGTTTAATGATTCTACCACAGCATATGGACTGTCATTCTATTGTTCTATCCAAGACGCTCGGGGGGGTCGTTTGGTGACACATGGGGAGTGCATAATTGTATAGCATCTTAGACAAGAACAAAGAGCAGAGTTTCCCTGGGAGGTAACAGGGAGGTGTGAAGGATGAATGCAGTGTGATCTTTTGTGTGTTAGAAACTTCTAGAAGGATGTTAAAGGATTAAGGAAGTGAATGCAATGTGACCTTTTGTGTGTTAGAAGCTTCTAGAAGAATGCCATGCTTTTTAAGAGAAGAGTCTCTGCTGAGTATTCATTCTGTCTATGCTTCTCGTGTGAGACGTGTAATAAAGTGTCTGAGTCAAATCCGCCTCGTTATTTACACGCTCCACAATATCCTATTAATATCATTTGATCATCATTTTTGGTTTCACTGGTTTTACCATTAATGATTTTCTTTATTGATCAATGACCATGTTTACATGGACACAAGTAACCGGATTAAAAGCCTGATCAGAATAAAAATGCTTCATGTAAACACACCAGTCTGAATATTCTGACCCCATCACACTCATTTGGATCAAAATTTCATTCCAATTGTGAGGGGTGGGTTATGCCGGTTGTTAATCTGAATGGTGCGCATAAAAACACTTATTCCGAAGGTTGGGCAGAAAATATGTTTACTGCGCATGTCTGTACGTCAGCCATATGATGACATGACGTATTTCCACCTTTACAGCAGCTAGCAGAAAACATAGCGGGAGTAAAACAAAACTGGTCTGTATCGTCCTGCTGTCTCCCTCTGTTGGTCATATGCAGAAGTATGGACTTGTAGCTTCATTACGGAGACCAGCAGAAACAAAAGTACAGTCTGAATAACACAATACAGGTCCATTTCAAAAAGAGAAAGACACAAAGCGGGGCTTGCTAACACCGGAAGTTGCTTCTTCTACTATTTTCGGAATTTCGGAATGTTGAAATGTCAAGGTGTGCATGTCAAAATGATTTATTCTGTTCAAACGTGTGACACATGAATGAATGAATGAATGAATGAATCTTTATTTCGGATAGTACAGGTTAAAAGAAACTGAATAATATAACAAAGGGGGAAAGAAAATCCAACAAGGTCAAATTAGACAATAACTCCTCTGATTATACAATTCAACGTAAGTTATCCGAAATGGGTGATGGCTGAAGCCGCAGCTTATATTGCCCACCATATTCCATCCAAGAATTCAAATGAGAAAAAGGAGAAGAGAAAAAGAAACAAGACATGAGCGATTACAATTCAAAAACAAAGCTAAGACAAAATGTGACAGAAAAGAAAAAAAAAAATTGGATCAGTTTTTTCATGATCCATGTAAACAGTAGTTGTCATAATCTCTCCGTGCGCTCTTCCATTGCGCATGGAGGAGAGAAGGAGGAATGAGGATTTAAATGCAGGGGTTATCACACACACATTTATTGAACACAAGTTTAGGGAAAACCATAGAAAATGGCTAGGCAGCTCGGGCTAACAAAGAGTTCTAAGATGCTAGGCTGCACAGGGAGAAAGCGTAGCAGTTTTGCCGCGCAAGGAAACGCTATCAGCGTAGCGGCACAACCGCACAGAGAAACACTACAGTGACTTATAGCCTTAGCAATCCAGGTCCTCCCAGTAGAACAGCGAGCATAATCCTTCACTGACTGATGGTCACACGAAGAACGGTGGTGGGACTTGCACAATGGTCCAGTAGTGATTGTCTAGCAACGAGCTGCTTATGGACAAACACCGCTGGCCAAACAAATTAGAAACACCTGTGCGAGGTGCGGGAAAGATAATTAGCGGGGCTGGGAAAAGCTGAATTAGTCAGAGGGAGAACGGGGGGGCGTGGCAGGACTGACAGACTGTCAGCAGCGTGAGAGAAAGTAGTTCACTGATGCTGACTAACAGCTGCCGGTCAGGCAGTGAGTAAAGAAATGGGATACAGTACAAAAATACACAAAAATGCACATAACCAGTAAAACCAAAACCCACAGAGAGCTCGAGACCGAGCCGGGCAAAACCAAGACAAAGGCATGTGGACAGACAAAACAACACGGATGATGAAGATGACGAGAGTTGGAGTGCCATAATCGGATTACGAGCTGGGAAGGATCAAAATCACCGTCCACTGAGAGCCGATGCACCGGAGTTCTACCCGCACAGTGACACTACTCCGGACGATGAGGACCAGGACCCAGATGACGTTACGCAGGTGCAGCTGGCACCAGGGGTCAACAATCCGGTGGTCCCAGATCCAGCCGAGGCAGGCCCGGACCAGGGTGATGAGGTGTCGGAGTCCAGTTCCAGTGACCAGGAGGGACCTGACGAGTTTCCTGCTAAAACGTATCCTTCAAGAATAAGAAAACAGCCATTGAGACTTACTTATGATAAGTTAGGCCAACCTTGCACTTCATCTGTCTAGAACAAATGTGTAGAAGCTAAAGATAACCATTGTTCAGACATGAATGTTTTGAAAAGTAACTTGGTAGTTACTGTGATGGCTGATAAAAAAGAAAAAAAATTTAAAAAAGGAGAAAAAAAGATTTTCAGTATGTTACTAAGGCACAGGCATTACACAAAGGTTTATTTGGTAGGTTATGACTAGATTGAGTACCCTTACTCTCAGGAAAGATGCAGATACCCACCATGATGGATGGAGTGGTTGATGGTTATCGTGCACAAAGACCTCTTCTGCAAAAGTATTGCATGGAATAGGAGATACATGCTGTACTATGGACTATTACCAGTTTGCATCTTTATAGGTAGATAGATAGATAGATAGATAGATAGATAGATAGATAGATAGATAGATAGATAGATAGATAGATAGATAGATAGATAGATAGATAGATAGATAGATAGATAGATAGATAGATAGATAGTTTATTTCGAACACAAAAATATAATAAATACAAGCAAATGGCAAATGCAATAAAGTAACAGTATACAGTGTTCGAAAGGGAGAAGGAAGAAGTGAACACTTATTAATTCCATCTCCTCTTTTCCATAGATACACCCATGTGAATTTTATACAAATTACCACCTTTAAGACCCCAAGTCAACAATTTACTGTCTTTTTTACAAATCAACATTAACACCCATCCATTCTAACATACATTGATGTCCATACATCAAAACCAGCCTCAAACAACACAGATATACACAGTGTTGTCCCACCCACCATTCCATAGTGTCCCATAATATCCCAGAGTGAGCATAGTGAATCGTACATATAAATACTACCCTTCTAACATATATCCTTTCAGCAAATAATGTTTGTACCTCTTTTTGAATTGAATTCTGTTTGTACATAGTTTCAGTTCCGGCTCCAGACTGTTCCACAAATCCACCCCACAGACAGATATGCACAGACTTTTCTTGGTTGTACGTATCTTGGGTTTTGTAAAGTTTAAGTCTCCTGTCAAATTATGATCATTGTCTCTTTTTTTTAAATATTTTTTGTATATTAGTTGGTAGTTGATTATTAATTGCCCTGTACATTACCTGTGCTGTCTTAAATTTAACTAAATCGATGAACTTTATGACATGTGACTTTAAGAACAACACATTGGTATGGTCTCTATATCCTGCATTGTTTATTATCCTTATAGCTCTTTTTTGTAATGTGCATATTGACTGTAGGTTGGTCTTGTAGGTGTTTCCCCAGACTTCTACACAGTAGTTAAGATAAGGTAAAAACAGTGAATTGTACAATAAGACCAATGATTTATAGTCCAAGATGTGTCTTGTCTTCCCCAGTATGCCTATACATTTTGCTAATTTGGCCCGGATGTGACTGATGTGAGGTTTCCAGCAGATTTTATTGTCTGGCGTCACCCCCAGAAACTTATTTTCCTGTACTGTTTCTATTCTGGTATCATCTATCGTTACCATTATTTCATGATTTATTTTATAATTTCCAAACAACATAATCTTTGTTTTTTTTAGATTTAGAGATAATTTATTTTTGTTGAACCACTGTGTTAATTTTTCCATTTCAGTTGTGACCACCTCTAAAACCTGCTGCAAATTCTCACCAGTGCAAAATATATTTTTGTCATCCGCAAACAAAATAAATTTCAGAATTTTTGATACTTGGCATATGTCATTTATATACAAAATAAAGAGTTTGGGTCCCAAAACTGACCCCTGGGGCACACCACAAGTGATGTCCATGAAGGGTGATTTGTGCTCACCAATTTGTACAAATTGTTGTCTGTTACTTAAATAACTTTCCACCCAACTCAGTCCGACCCCTCTTATCCCATACCTTTCCAGCTTCCTTAGTAGTATTCTGTGGTCAATGGTGTCAAAAGCTTTCTTTAAATCTATAAATACTCCTACAGCAACCTTTTTTTTTAATCTATACAACTAGTAGTTTCTTCTATAAGTTCGATCAGTGCCAAAGATGTAGATTTATCTGCTCTAAAACCATACTGGCTATCTGTAAGGAGGTTGTGTTTTTCAGTGAAATCATCCAGTCTCTTAGTGAAGATTTTTTCAAGTATTTTGGAGAATTGTGAGAGTAAAGAGACTGGCCTGTAATTTGTGAAGCGATGACTGTCTCCTGTTTTGTATAGAGGTATTACTTTTGCTATTTTCATTTTGTCTGGAAATGTACCAGTTTGAAATGACAGGTTACAGATGTGGGTGAGTGGCTTAACAATTCCCTCAATTACTTTTTTCACTATTGTCATGTCAATTTCATTCCAGTCTGTTGATTTTTTGGCCCCTTTTTCAGTGTCTCGGCGCCACACCAGTCGGCTGCCTTTTGCAACAGCGGCTCGATTCCGAGTTTTTTTTTCCCTTCCTCTCTCTTTTGATCACTTTTTTTTTTTTTTTTTTTTTTTTTTTCACCCCACTTATATCACGGACACACAGATCATCCCAATGTCTCCTGAGCCGGTGGACGGAGCCACTGTTTATAGCAGGATACGATATAACAGGGAAGAGCTGCTAGCATTTAACCGCCACCCGGTCCCACTGGAAAATCTCGACATACCGAGAGAACTGAGGCGAAAACGCCGCGGCTGCCGGGCTGGAGTAAGGCGGAGGACAAAAAATATAAGGTACAGACCCTCCCTCCATCTGTTGTCATGGGAAATGTACGGTCGATACTGGGAAAGTTAGATGAGCTAGCGGCTATCTCCCGTTATGATAGCACTTACCGGGAGTGCTCTCTCCTTTTGTTTACTGAGACGTGGCTAACTGAACTAGCAGCAGATGCTAACATTGAGCTGGAGGGTTTTCACACGATACGAGCTGACCGAACACCAGAGAGTGGCAAAACTAGGGGCGGTGGAGTGATCATGTATGTTAACAACAACTGGTGCAGACCGGGACATATCCACTGTTAAACAACGACACTGCAGCAAAGACATTGAGTTGCTAGCTGTTAGCATGAGGCCTACATATCTCCCGAGAGAACACTCACACGTGATCTGCATTGTTGTTTATGCAAATCCGACGGCGAACGCTGGGACAGCGCGTGACGTCATCCATTCAGTAACCAGCAGGCTGCAGACAGAACACCCAGATGCTCTTCTCCTCATCTCAGGCGATTTCAACCACGTTTCACTGTCTCCCATTCTGCCCACTTTCACCCAGTATGTCACATGCCACACTAGAGACAATAAAACACTGGATTTGTTCTACGCAAACACTAAGGAGGCGTACACCTCATCACAACTCCCCCCACTTGGGAGATCGGATCACAACTTGGTTCATCTCCGACCGGTGTACAAACCCCTAGTGCACAGACAACCTCCGGCCATGCACACAGTGGAGTTATGGTCTGAGGAGACAATGGACACTCTAAAGGACTGTTTTGAAGCCACTGCCTGGAAGCAGCTCTGCGATCCACATGGTGAGGACATCGATGGCCTCATTCACACCTTCACGGGCTACCTCAGCTTCTGTGTGGACAAATCCGTTCCCACCAAGACCCATACGGCGTCACTCAAACAACAAACCCTGGATCAACCCTGAGATAAAAACACTTCTGAGAGAGAAGAAGAGGATCTTCAGGTCGGGGAACAGGGAGATGCTGAAGTCCGTACAGAGGGAGCTGAGGAGAAAGATCAGAGAAGGCAAGGACAGCTTCAGGAAGAAGATGGAGGACAAGCTGCAACAGAGCGACATCAGCGGGGTCTGGAGAACCTCAAAACCATCTCGGGGCTCCAGAATACCTCCCCCCAGGCCACGGGGGGCAGGGAGTGGGCGAACAACCTGAATCTGTTTTTCAATAGATTTGACCAACCGCCCTCCCCCCTGTCTGCACAACAACCACTGCTGCCTCTAAGAAATCAAGTCCTGCTACCCACTCCCCACTCCACCGACACCCCCCCCACTCCCAACACACAGCCCCCCATCCTGACCCTGACCAAGACCCAGGTGAGGACGGAGCTGAGGAAGATCAAGGCGAGGAAGGCGTCGGGACCGGACGGCATCAGCGCAAAGCTCCTCAAGTCCTGTGCAGACCAGCTGTGTGGGATTGTGACGTATATCTTCAACATGAGCCTGAAACTGGGGAGGGTACCACAGCTGTGGAAAACATCTTGTGTGGTACCTGTACCAAAAACTTCCCACCCCAAAGACCTGAACAGCTTCAGACCGGTGGCCTTGACGTCCCACTTGATGAAGACCCTGGAGAGACTGCTCCTTGCTCATCTCCGCCCCCTGGTGGAACCAGCGATGGATCCACTCCAGTTCGCCTACCAGCATGGCATTGGGGTGGAGGATGCGGTGATCTTCCTCCTTCATCGTTCTCTGTCCCACCTGGAGAAGCCCGGGAATATGGTGAGGATCATGTTCTTTGACTTCTCCAGTGCTTTCAACACCATCCAACCGATGATCCTGAAGGACAAGCTGCTGCGCGCAGGGGTGGACCAGCACCTGTCATCATGGATCCTGGACTACCTCACGAACCGGCCTCAGTTTGTGAGAACCCGGGACTGTGTTTTCCGACACGATCATCAGTAGCACGGGGGCCCCCCAGGGAACGGTGCTGGCTCCCTTCTTGTTCACTCTTTATACTGCGGACTTCTCACACAACACAACACATTGCCATCTACAGAAGTTCTCTGATGACTCTGCGATCGTTGGTCTCATCTCCAGCGGAGATGAAGCTGAGTACAGAGGGCTTATCCAGGACTTTGTGGACTGGTGCCATCGGAACTGCCTCCAGATCAACGCGAGGAAAACTAAGGAGCTGGTGGTGGACTGCCGCAGGCATGGGCAGCCCCTCACAGCACCAGTAAATATACAGGGAACAGACATCGAGATGGTGACATCCTACAAGTACCTGGGTATTCATCTGAACAATAAACTAGACTGGTCACACAATACTGACGCACTCTACAAGAAGGGACAGCGCAGGCTGTTCCTGCTGAGGAGACTCAGGTCTTTTGGTGTACAAGGGGCGCTGCTGAAGTCATTCTATGACACGGTGGTGGCATCAGCCATCACTTTTGGAGTGGTCTGCTGGGGCAGTGGCATTACTGCAGCCGATAGGAAGAGACTGAACAAACTGATTAAGAAAGCTAGCTCTGTCCTGGGGCAACGCCTTGATCTGATGGAGGAGATAGGAGAGAGAAGGATGGTGGCTAAACTGTCATCTCTGCTGGAGTCCGAGTTCCACCCTATGCAGGACATACTGGATGCACTGAGGAGCTCATTTAGCAGCAGACTACATCATCCCAGGTGCACAACCGAGAGGTTTCGTAGGTCCTTCCTACCAACGGCTGTCAGACTGTACAACCTAAGCAGGGCTGCTCGCAGAGATAGCAAAAAGATGTAACAAACTAATAGTTTTTGAATGCAAAAGATGCAATAGACTTACACAATGGTCCTCTCCGGCATACAACTAGGAACATACCGGTCGCTATGGAGGGTAAGAATATGTATGGGCACATAATCATACCATGTAGGATAACTAAATAGACGGTTATGCTGTTTCATCCCACCTAGCAACAATGCTCTGCACTGTGTGTGTTTATATATTTACATACTTATTCCATCTAGCTACAATGCTCTGCACTGGGTGTGTTTATATTTATATATCTATATATTTATTCCATCTAGCTACAATGCTCCGCACTGTGTGTGTTTATATACTTGCATATTTATTCCACCTAGCTGCAATGCTCCATACTGTGGGTGTTTATATATTTACATATTTATTCCATCCAGCTACAATGCTCTGCACTGTGTGTCTGTGTGTGTGTGTGTGTATATATATATTTTATAGTAATATGTACATATGTATATTAGCTGCTCTTGCTTGCTTTTTTTTGCCTTCTGATTGTTGCTCTGAGTGTTGCTATCCCTGTGCTGTTGCAATCCTGGAATTTCCCGGTTGTGGGACTAATAAAGGCTTATCTTATCTTATCTTATCTTAAATTTACTCACAGTCTGGATAATTTCCTTTTCAGTAACTGCACCCAAAAAGATTGTGTTTGGATTTCTATCTTCTATTCCATTTACAGAACCACTGTTGTTTGTTTCTGTTGTCACTATTGATTTTGCTAATTCAAGACCAACGTTTACAAAAAATTTATTGAAACCACTGACCACATCCTCCATATTATTTATCAAATTGCCATTTTCGATAAAATATTCTGGATAATTTGCATTCTTAGGACGATTACTAATAATCCCATTGAGTACTTGCCATATTCCTCTTAAGTTATTTTTGTTATCCTCTAGTATTCTGTTGTAATATTCTTTCTTACAGGTCCTCATTATAGTAGTAAGCTTATTTTTGTATCTTTTATATTTTATCTCAGCTTCCACCGTTCTGCATTTAATGAATTGTTTATATAATGTATTCTTCTTTTTACATGCATTTATTAACCCCTTGGTGACCCAAGGAATATTTTTTTTTGTTGTCTGTCACTGTATTGTTTTATAGGACAGTATTTATTGTACAATGATTGAAATATTTGTAAAAATTTATCATATGCTCTATTTATGTCATTTTCATCATAAACTATCTTCCAATCTTGTATTAATAATTCCTTTGTCAGTAAATACATAGATTCTTCGGTTCTTATTCTTTTATATTTAATATTTTTGGTATACTTTTTCTTCCTATAATCACATTGATAGACAACAAAAATCGGCAGGTGGTCACTGATATCATTCAATAAAAGCCCTCTCCTGATATTATTTTCCATAATGTTTGTGAATATGTTATCTATTAGTGTGGCACTGTGTGACGTGATTCTGCTAGGTCCGGTAATTGTTGGATGTAAGCCCATACTGTACATTGTGTTGATAAATTCTTCTGTCAAATTATGTTGTTTTGAATTCATCAGATCTATATTGAAATCCCCACAGATGAACATAACTTTATGAGTTAGTTTTGCATACATTTTTTCCATCCAGTCCTTAAATATGTCAATGTTTGAGCCAGGTGTTCTATATCCACAGCTCACTACTATATTCTTCACATTGTCCAGACAGATTTCTATTGTAATACATTCAAATAAATCATCCACAGTTACTGTCAGATTTTCAACAACCTTGTATTTCAAGCTCTTGTCAACATAAATTGCAATTTCTCCTCCTTTTTTCACTTTTCTATTTATATAATTTAATTCACAGCCATCCATGGTAAAGTCCACTCCTTTCTCTTCACTGAGCCACGTCTCTGATATTGCCACAATATTGAAGGGCTCTTTAAACTGATGTAAATAATCTTTAAAGGTGAACTGAAACCACCTTTTTGCGCAAAAAGTAGAATAGCAGATTAATTCCTTATTACCTATTGTATTTTTCAACACATAAAAGAAATTTTTAGGCCGTGCGATGGCCAAGCTATAAGCCGATAAACTTTTGCCTCTGGCTGGCAGTGCCAAACAAACCGGAAGTAGTGCAGACGACGCTGCGTGACGTCACGAGTGTGAGCCTTATCAAAACAACAATGGCAGATGATAGCAGTTCCAGCAGTCAAGAACACCATAGTTTTCAGAGTGAAGAGGCGTTCAGGATTAGGGCTGGGAACGATCCCTAATTTCCAGAATCGATTCGATTCCGATTCTTGAGATTCTGAATCGATTCGATTCGATTCCGATTCAATCCCGATTCGATCTGGGGAATTACCATTTTAATAGCCATTTTACTTCCCATGTGTTGTAAGATGTGCCTAATGCAGGTGTTTAGATAGGACAGATCAGTGCGTGAACGTGAGTACGTGCGCGCAGCCGAGGCGTGCGCCCCAGGTGTGGAATGGCCCCCGACGAGTGAACGGTGTGTGTGATTTTGGGCGGATGAGAGACAGAGAGCGAGGCGACCGGAGCAGGTAGAAATGGTTGCTAACAATATTGCAGTCTGTGAATAAAGCCCCAACGCTTCAGCAATACGGTCTGTGCCTCTGTGTACCACCATATCCTGCTTAACAAGAGTGAGGTTTTACTCGGGAGTTGACCCCGGAGGAGGAAAAGCACCTCCGGCCCTGGAGAAGACAGATCTCCCCTGCGTCCCCCAACCACGGTTAGGAGACGAGAAGCAGGAACGGTTAACACTGGCGACCACGAAGGGACTCTCACGCTGTTAAGAGGGTGGTGAGTACCGAACGCAAAGGACAGCGGCAGCTGGGCCGAGTGACTGTGATGGCAGCTAAGCTAATGAGACATGGCGGCCGCTCGCTATCCCGCCGATATCTACAGGCAAGAGACTAACTACTCAAACCCGTTCATGTCGCTGGCTAATCGTCAGGAGTGCAGACGAGGTGCTGTGAGGGCTCATGAATGTCGGGCTGAGACGAAGTGTGGACATTGTGGCCCATTTCTGTGTGATGAGAGCTGCGCGGGCGCACCTGTTGATGGAAAGGATTTGTTCGCGCCATTCGGCAGCCCCGCGCAATTTGCCACCGGCTGTGGACGGGGACCCAGCAGACCAGGACCTCAGCCTGTACAACCTGTTCGCTACTACCTCCAGTGATGGCCCCAGCAGTTCCCGGCCGTCTACTCCACCTGCTAATGCCCCCAATGTGTTCGGGTCTCTTCCACCCACTCCTTCCCATGTGATATTTGGCCATGGTGGGGGTGCGGTGGGAGAACCACGCCATCAGGCTCAGCACGTGTCACGGCCCAAACGTCGGCGCAGAGGACCGGACCGTTACGAGGACTGGGTTACTGAGTGAACCAACTGTGGTAGTTCCTGTTTGCACTAGAGATTCTCCAGTTCACATTTTTGGACTCTAGTTATAATGTTCTATATGTTTGTTAAAATAAAAAAAAAAAAAAGCTGAAGTAACAATGCTTTCATATACCCACCTGCACTTGATTCCATTTGAATGTATTGTATGCTGATTACTTGTTCAGTAATACTCCCGGTCGCCTAGAAATAGGTTTTCAGAATGTAATGTACTCCTTGTTTAATTAGAAACAATGGTATTTCAATGTATTTGCCCCTCACGTTTTCACTGCCAGATGAGCTAGTTTTACCACTGCATAGACACTCGTAACCTACCAACCTATTTGAATCCCTGTTATATATTGGACACTGCTACTGCTAGGTGTATGAATGAATGTAGAGAGTGTGTACCAATTTTAAATGGTTTGGATGGAATGGAATTAGTATTAATTGCCAATCCATGGTGGGGGTAGTGTTGTAAGATGTGCCTAATGCAGGTGTTTAGATAGGACAGATCAGTGCGTGAACGTGAGTGCGTGTGCGCAGCCGAGGCACGCGCCCCAGGTGTGGAATGGCCCCCGACGAGTGAACGGTGTGTGTGATTTTGGGCGGATGAGAGACAGAGAGTGAGGCGACCGGAGCAGGTAGAAATGGTTGCTAACAATATTGCAGTCTGTGAATAAAGCCCCAACGCTTCAGCAATACGGCCTGTGTCTCTGTGTACCACCATATCCTGCTTAACAAGAGTGAGGTTTTACTCGGGAGTTGACCCCGGAGGAGGAAAAGCGCCTCCGGCCCTGGAGAAGACAGATCTCCCCTGTGTCCCCCAACCACGGTTAGGAGACGAGAAGCAGGAACGGTTAACACATGAAACAAAAATCTTCGAGACCTAATGCTGCAAATTGTACCAAGAATCTTCTAACTTTGTTAATACATAAATTATCACATATAGAACTGACCCAAAATCAGTTACAATAATGCACTTTTTATTATTTAACTTATCATCTCATAAAGTGCTCACAGGTGCTTTCTTTAGTGCAAAGGGTGTGTCGTGTCAAGTTCACCACCCAGAGTAAGTAAACAAATGCAATGCATGAACCATGCAGACATAATCTCACTGTATTTCAGTCCCTCCAGGATTTTGTCAGCTGTTTTTGTGATTGTTGTGGCCCAAAAAGCCTGGATTTGTGGGAGCTTTTCCAAAAAGTTATGGCACTTTTAGAGTTTTTTTGCACTCAAAGTTGTGTGAGGAAGTACAAATTTTAAAGCAGCTGCTTTTTCCATAGTTTACAGTGATGCTATTCTATGTAACACCACAAGTACAGGATTGCCAAAAATTTCTTGTTAAACAGTGATTTATTTAGAATTAAATGCTCAGTAAAATTGTAAAAAAAAAAAAATGACCAATATTGTGTTCTTGCTGAGAACTTTAAAAAAGAAATAAAAGAATTTGTCATTACAACAATTAAATTTCATTGAATGCATGTTAGTGTGGAGAAAATGATGGCAGCACCTCCTTGAATCTTGAATTTGAAGGTCTTCTTCTGTGCTGAAATCCACATGAAGCAGGGATGCTCCTCCACTGACGACCTCTGACCTTCAGAAGGTCTCAGTGAGGATGAAGCTTCCAGTCTTCACACATCTGAAGGCAGATAAAAAGAATAGATTTCACAGTAAAATTAACATTCATATTTTTAGATCGCCACACCACAGTAGGGTTTAATAATTTAGGGGTTTTTTTTAATATATTTTAACTACAAATTAACTTTCAATGTTGGAAAAGGGTTTCAGTTCATTTCCTGAGAAGGTTTGTTCATTTCAATTTAGTTCTACTGAGTAACAATAGCTTGTTGTACTGCAGCCTTTATTAATTTTATTGTGATTTATTCTCTTCACATCTCTTAAGTGGCAGAAGTCCATAATCTCATAAAATATACCTTAATTCTGCATTTATTCACAGCGCTTAACCAACAGTTCTCTCTGTGTCCATAGTTTGTAAAAGAAACCATCATCATGCCAGATAAATTATTAATTGACGACACAAACGTTAAAAGAAACAAATATTATACTTACAGTCTCAGCAGCTCCAAGTCTCTGCTTCACGGGTTTCAGCCTCCGCGCATTTTCCGTTTATCAGTCGTCAACTTGATGTTCCAACACAGCGCTGCACGGAGTAAAAGTCCGTTTATCCCCGCTTTATGAAAAATATTAAGAAGCTGTTGAGGACAGTCTTTACGGTGACTTTTGCTGCTAAATTAAGAGACGCACGTTATTAACTCCGCGTCATGTAAACACAAAAGACGTGTGCACGCGCCGCAGGGAACACAGAAGTTTTATTTATGAAAAATATTCAGAAGCTGTTGAGGACAGTCTTTACGGTGACTTTTGTTGCTAAATTAAGAGACGCACGTTATTATCTCCGCTCTTGTAAACACGAAAGAGCACGCGCGGCAGGAAACTCTTGCCGGATGAGAACCGTTTTAACACCACAGAAGAAGAACTAGCATATCCGTTAGCTTGCTAGCTCCGTTAGCACGTCAGTTGTTTATGGTTCTCGGCCGTTGCTCACTGACCCGGTTTCGACCCAATTATACTCAGCAGACGTTCACAAACATAAAAATATTATATTAAAACATATTAATATTAAAAGATCGATCCGCGGATTTTGTGGATCGATATCGGCTCAGTCAAACGTGTATCGATCCATATCGATATATTGATCTTTTGAACCCACCCCTATTCAGGATCGGTGACGAGACAGAGGAGGATGCAGGAGTGTCAAGTGAACAGGAAGAGAGCGAGGGAGGCATCGAACCCTACAGATTCGAGACAGAATTTTCGGGGGATTCCGGCACCGACTCAGAGTCAGACCGCAGCAGTAATGGGGAGGAGAGTCACTTATTGAATACAGAATGGTGAGTCTTCTCTACTTTGGCATGTTTGGGGTGTCAGGATAAGGAAAATTAACAATAAAAAAGAGAGAAAAAACCCATCAGCATTTTTCCAACTTATTATTTATACATAGGGCTAGGACTGTACAATAGCCTGGCCGTGTACACACTTGGCATTGAATAGACACATCCGTGGCGTAGGGTTAACACGTGTATTCAGGACAGGTTCCATGACCATGGGCTATGTATTACAATACTTCTACAGACTATAGTGGCAATACACGTGAACAGAACTGGCCTCTGCATTTGACTGTGCTATTTATAAATAATATCTACAGTGATCCCCCACTTATCGCGTTTAATGGGGACCAGAACCGACCGCGAAAAGTGAAAAGCCGCGAAGTAGCGTCACCCCCACCCCCAAGGGCGTCACAAGCACTATTTTGCACAAAAAGGCACAAGAGAACAGCGAAAAGTGCCACTAAGCAACACGAGTGATAAAGAACAATGAATGCGGTCTTCCTTCGCTGGGTATGGGCGCTCGGCAGGGAGAGAAGCTGGGTAAAACGTCTCGGCCAATCAGCTTGCGAGGTAAAACATCTCGGCCAATCAGCTTGCGAAATTCCCGAGCGGTGAAGAGGTGGGCGGAGAGGAGTGGAGCGGTGGTCAGAGAGGTGGATTTTGAGTTGTGCGGGCTCTCCGTGTTGATACCTGATGTTCTAATGTAGTCTCCCTGCCTTCTGCTAGCGCCCGGGCAACTTTCGTGCCATTTTTTCTCAATTTTGAATTTTTGATGAATATTTTTGAAAAATCCGCGATGCATTGAGGGCGCGAAAGGTGAAACGCGAAGTAGCGAGGGATCACTGTATATCTAGAAACGCATCGCTTCCCGGTCGCTTTTCCTCCCCCTTTCTTTTCTTTCGGCGCCATGACAGCTTTCCTTGGCCACTGAACAGATCTTCCCAGGTGTTGGAAGTGTTTTGCAGTCGACTACCACGACAAAATGCACCAAAAGCAACCAGTGTCGACGTGCTTGCAATGGTAAACATGGAGGACTGTGTCACACTCGTGACGTCACACGGAACTCCGGCTGCACTTCCGGTTAATTGGCGGATTCGTCTGATTTTTCAGGGCGGGAAATTCAAAATCGTGATTTTCTCCAAGATTCCGGGATTTGTGGAGGGGGTGCCAATGATAAATTATCTTTATAATTGTATGTACTATCACCCAGTGCCGTTCAATGCCGTTCAGTTCAGTTCACCTTTAATGTTATTAAAGTTGGCATAGAGACTCCTGCTGTTGAAGTGGATCATAGAAATATTGAAATCAGATGTGACCATTGTGTTAAACTGTTCATCCGTGTAGTAACTACAGTTATTATTGATGGAGCTAAATAAATTATTATCAGGGTCTATGTCATATTCTATGTCCTGTGGGTTGTGATCTGTGTATTCAAAAACTTTCAGTTCCTGTTGTTCCTGTTTGTTGATTTTTTGATTCATGTTGTTGAATGTTTTGTTGCAGATGAGTAAAATCCTTCAGTGTCCTACAGTTGTCTGAATTGTTGCTGTGACTCCAGTTCATAATATTCATTGATAATTGTCCAGTTCAGAATCAGAATCAGAATCAGAATCAGAATCAGAATAAACTTTATTGCCAAGCATGTAAAAAACACACGAGGAACTTGACTTGACATTGGTGCGCATGCGCGCGACACAACGACACGGCAGCCATAATAGGCGCCTCATCAAACAGAGATAGATAAGAAAGGGAGGGGAAGGGAGGGAACGACACAAGGGGGGAGGAGAAAAAAAACTTCGTTATCAGAATACAGCTTATTTTTTAAGCAGATTATGATTACAATGAAAAAAAATCTCTCAATAGCACAGAGCAACAACTCAGAATTTCACAAGACACAAGAGAGCAGTGTACAGTATATCTTTAATCAGTTCATGAATCAATGTGTGTGCGGTGTTGAGCAGTGTTGATGATAATAAGAGAGACCCAAGGACCCTTGGCAGAAGATGTTTTGTCTGTCTGGCGCCCAGTCTTATCTGGCGCTGCAGCTGGCTGTCCAAGGCCTTGTGCTCATGATTTTGAAAAAACACAGTCTGCAGACAGCCAGGAGGAATTTTCATGGGGAATAATAATGCCAAATAGGACTGATCACAGAGAAAACTTGTATTTCTTCTGTAGATTCAGTACATTAATCCTTCATTGCGCAGCTTTGAATTCATCGTGGAAAGACCTGAGCGAACCCATGATGTAATCCACCTTACGAGACAGTTCTCCAGTAGTCGCTATCAGGGTCTTCTCCAGTTTCTCAATTTGTTGGATGCACCTCGCCTGGCCAGCATTTTGATAGGTTGAATCCATCTTCAGCAATTTGCGGTAAACCAAGACAATTCCCGTCCCAATCAGAATTATCCCAATCACCAAGATTACGAAGATAAACAAATCTTCAATATCTTCAATAGAGAGATTAGAGAGACACAGCATTTTCCAATTACCTGTGTCACATAGATAGCCCACTGGAGCCGTTCCAGCGGGGCAGACAGCTTCCCCCGGAGCACTTTTCCTTGTTGAAAAAATAGTGTCAATTGTGTTCAAAGCCCAGCTTATTAACTCCATAATTTCTTTTCGGCGGTTGCAGTTAGACGCAGACAGACAACAGCAAGCTGGGATCCAGTAGCAGGAGGGGAGGAAAAAGTCAGCAGGAGAGAAGAAAAAAGCGTCTGCTCTCTTGGGAGGGCGGAAGTGAAGATAATTTCCATAATATTACATAATATTACGGATGTTAATGACCTTGGCTTCTTCAGGTGATCCGTTTAATTTGATGTATATTTTACAGTTTGATGTCCAGGTGTTTTGAATCTTTTTCTGCTTTTTCATATACATGAAAAAGCAGAAAAAGCATGTTCCTTTTAGCTTCCTACCTTGTTTCAGTAACGCAGTCTTGTGTTTTTTGTTCACAAACCTCATGATCACAGCCGGTTTGTCGCCGTTTTTCCTGGGCAGAGGGTGGCAGGACTCTATGTTGTTGCAGTCCAGCTGAATTCCTTTGGACTGCATGTAGGCCGCCACTTGTTGCTCCGTGGATTCGTCCTCCAGCTCACCTCCAATGCTGTCTGCGGCCACTGCTCTCGCGTATGATCGGGGTTTGATAAGATAAGATAAGATAAGATAAGCCTTTATTAGTCCCACAACGGGGAAATTCCAGGATTGCAACAGCACAGGGATAGCAACACTCAGAGCAACAATCAGAAGGCAAGAAAAAAAAAAACAAGCAAGCAAGAGCAGCTAATATACATACATATTTTTTTTTTTTTTTTTTTTTTTGTACATATTACTATAAAATATACGTATATATACACACAGACACACAGTGCAGAGCATTGTAGCTGGATGGAATAAATATATGAATATATGAACACACAGTGCAGAGCATTGCAGCTAGGTGGAATAAATATGCAAGTATATAAACACACACAGTGCGGAGCATTGTAGCTAGATGGAATAATATGTAGATATATAAAAACACATGATGTGGAGCCCCGTGATGATCACGTCGTTCGCCCGAGTGTTCTGGTCCATCTCAGCCATTCTGCTCTCCAGATACGCCAGCCTCCTGTCTTTCTCAGCGTTCTGGTTCCGCAGTGCTTTAATCTCCTCCATTAGGTCCAGGATGCTTCTTTGCTGTGACTTTACAGCGGAAATCTCTTCCGCCAAGAAATCCAGCGCTTTTTTTATTTCCTCTTCATTTTGCAGAGCTCTCTTGGGACCCATTATCCCGGCTGATGATTGCTGATTCCGATCGTAGGGAAAAAAAAAATGTGGGAGAAATCCCTTTGTTTTCCCTGAGCGCGAGGGGCCAATTGCCAATTGCTTCACCAGCTTCACCAGCCACTACTGGCAAATTCTCCTTTTTTCTCACGAGTAGGTTCACTCTCCAGCGGCAGCAACAAAAAAAGGTCAAAACGCCAGCTCCAAACTGCGTTCTAACTGCGTTTATCTGCCTTTTAAACAGAAACGAATTGGGAGCCTTTACCCGTGCGTCCTTACCCGTCCTCACCCGGAACCGGAAGTTCTGGAAGTTTATGGACTTTAAAGAACTCTGACTCCTGTTTAGTAATACCCTACTTACATGAGACACATGGTTACCAAAAGTGGACTGTGAAAGAGAAAAGAAACAGTAGTTTTGAGAAAGGTGTAATGTCGGGACGACAATAAATTTTTGAGGGGCGAGTGTAGGAAAAAGTCAATTTTGGACAACCTCTAGTAAACCCCCAGAAAACAGTGTTGATTAGATGCTAATGGTTAATATAAATATTCCTAATAAATGTACCTAATAGACTGTAATTTAAATATTAATGGTAAATGGGAGCATTTATAGGGAATGTGACTAAAGGAATGAATATGAACTGTTAGATGTGAACTGTCAGTGAAAGCAGTAGCGTTTCTACGCCAGAGGTGGCGCTCAGTAGTGATAAGACACTGTATAGTGTTAGAGAACAAGAGAAGAAGAGTAGCGAGTGTTCCAGAGAAAGAGTGTAAAGAAAATGGTGTATAGCGACGTGCTGTGTAAGTGTGTGCTGGAAAAGTCAATAAAAGCTGCTGCAAAGTCTGACAGCTTGGCTCCTCATCCTTCCTCCCCCCTTCGCCCTCCTGGGTGTAACATATAGAATTTTTCAAACACTGAATTATAAAATTAAAAAAGACATGATATATTTAACTTTATGTGTCAAGAATGTAGAAAAGTTGAGCTTTTTCATTTAAACTGTGGCAAAATCTGCATTATTTATTTACTTACTTTTTAATTTCATTTTCAGTTGCACCTGTAAGTGCTGCAGTTTCTCTTTTGATTCTGTCCTTTAATTTTAATCACGTGCTCTTTGTTAAAAATACTTGGATGGGGCTCGGTCTGGAAGAAAACAAGACACCACACCCACCAGTTTTTCCACCTGCTGGACCTGAAACAATGACAGTTATTTCAAGGTCTGTGATTTAAAGAGGTAAACTGCCAACCCTGCTGTTTTAGAAGCTTTGCATATATGAGCTCCTTGAACACAGTGCTGTGAAAAAGTATTTGCTCCCTTCCTGATTTCTAATATTTTTGTATATTTGTTGCACTTAAATATTTCAAATCACCAAACACATTTTAATATTTGACAAAGATAACCTGAGTAAATACAAAATGCAGTTTTTAGATAATGATTTCATTTATTAAGCGATAAAAGCTTTCCTAACCTACCTGGCCCCATGTGAAAAAGTAATTGCCCCCTAATTGCCCCTAAACTTAATAACTGGTTGTACCACCACTGGTGCCAACAACTGGTAATGAGTCTTTTCCATCGCTGTTGAGGAATTTTGACCCACTCTCCTCTGCAGAATTGTTAGAATTCAGTCACATTGGAGGGCTTCATGAACTGAGGGCCGGACATTCTCCTTCAGGATTTTTTGGTCGAGAGCAGAATTCATGGTTCTGTCAATTAGGGCAAGTTGTCCGGGTCCTGAAGCAGCAAAGCAGCCCCAGACCATGACACTACCACCACCGTGTTTGACTGTTGATATGTTCTTTTTATGAAACTAGAGATTTCTTGATGCCACCGAGGACACAGTCCAAGCACGGATAATTTTTTTACACATAAGAGTTGTTCAGAGCTCCTTAAAGAACTCCTTATACAAACATATAGAGTGATGATAATCCAGTCAGTGGCGGTAATGCACCTGTAGGCTGGGTTCCAGCCACCAGTCAAATCTATAAGAAGAAGAAAAAGAAAATGGGACACATGTCTTCCAGAAAGTTCAACTTTTGTCTCGTCAGTCCCCAGAATATTTTCCCAAATGTCTTGAGCATCATCTAGATGTGTTCTGGCAAATGTGAGATGAGTTTTTGTTCTTTTTGTGCAGCAGTGGTTTTTGTCTTGAACTTTCCCATGGATGCCATTTTTTTCCTAGTCTTTTACTTATTGTTCCATCATGGACTTGTGTCCTGTAACAAATACGGTGGCAAGGATGAGGCTTTTCAATTTTTCAGTTTTAGTTTTATTTTCAAATCCAGTCTCTCAGGTAATAATACGACATCGACATCAATAATCCAATGACATGATCTTCAATGATCCACAATGAAAATCTCACTGACCATACTCAGACCTCATCATTAACAATCAACCACCACCTGTTATATACTATCAGAGATAATTAGCGTTAATTAGGACAATACCATATCCCAGGCAAAACAATAACATTTTCCTTTTTCCCCACACATACCCATTAATATCTAAAAGTCCATAAATACTTCCCCCAGCTATAAACAGAATAAATATAAATAACACAGAATAAATACTATAAATAATTCACTAAATATTTTAATCCCCTATTTACAAATTTTAAATCTCCCCTATGACTCACCATCGTATGCTTCCTTCCTGCTGTTGTCCTTTAAAAGGCATTCAACCCCTAACAGAGTCTTTTGCCCGGACACCCTCAGGAAGAATGTTGGCAAAGGTATGTGAATTAATGATTATCAATTGTTTACCCCAAATAATTAACCCAACAATTATCTCACAAAGGGCATTCAATTAGTCAAAGGCAGATACAATAATGTGCACTTTACAAACAATCAAATTTCCTCCACCAAACAATCAAATTGACATTTACAATACTACACAAATAATACAATCACGTATATAATAGACCATAACAGTGGTGACACTCCATCATCACATTTCCTCCCCCCTTTCCCAAGAGTACAGTACTCTACGAGTCATGTACTTTTGAGAGGCTATCTGCCACAAAGTTGGTCTTCCCTGCCACATACCGAACAGTAAAATCATACGGTTGAAGGGACACATACCACCCTGTGAGTCGACTGTTTATGTCCTTCATCCTGTCCAACCACTGTAGGGCCCGATGATCTGTCTCCAACACAAAATGACACCCCAATAGATAGTATCACAGAGACCCTATTGCCCATTTCATGGCAAGACATTCTTTTTCTGCTGTAGAGCATCTTGTCTCCCGGTCCAACAATTTTCAGCTCAAGAACAGTACTGGGTGTCTCTCTCCCTTCTCCTCCTGGAGAAGTACTGCTCCAATGCCAACTCCTGAAGCATCTGTCTGTAAGATAAATGGGTGAGCAAAATCTGGACTGTGTAGAACCTTCTCCCCAGAAATAGCCCTCTTCAGATCCTCAAAAGCTCTGTCACACTCCTCTGTCCATTTTACCCTATTAGGTGCTGAAGCCTTAGTGAGGTCAGTCAACACTGCGGCTCTTTCAGCAAAGTGGGAGATGAACTTGCTGTACCATCCTACCATACCCATAAATGATCGTACCTTCTTCTTAGTGGTGGGCACAGGATAGGTCCGGATGGCATCCACTTTACCTAATCGTGGTCTAATAACCCCCTGACCAACCACATGTCCCAAGTACTCCACCTGCTGCTGTCCAAATGCACATTTGCATGGATTAACCGTCAATCCTGCCCTCTTAATCAACTGAAGGACCTGCCCAACGTGTACCAAATATTCTTCCCAGGTCTGACTATAGATGACCACGTCATCCAGATGCAAAATTTGATACCCTTCCTAACACTTGGTCCATAAGCCGCTGAAAAGTTGCAGGTGCCCCCTGAAGGCCAAATGGCATGACCCTAAACTGGAAACTGCCATAAGGTATTTTAAATGCTGTAAGTTCTTTTGTTTCCGGTGCCAATGCCACCTGCCAATACCCCTTGCATAGGTCCAGTGTAGAAATAAACCTAGCCCTGCCCACTTTCTCTAACAGTTCATCAATCTGGGGCTTGGGGTATGACTCAAACTTGGACACTGAATTGAGATATCTGAAGTCAATACAGAATCTCAAAGAGCCAGCCTTTTTGGGTACCAGCACAATCGGGCTACACCACTTACTGACTGACTCCTCGATCACTCCCAGCTGCAACATCAGCTCCATCTCCTGCTTCATCTTTGGAACCAATCGCTCCAGGATCCTATAAGATTTTCAGGAATTAATAAGATCAACATTAGAACCCTAAATGAAAAGTTTAAGCCGGCAAATCCAAGCGGTTCCGATTTTGAGTTTGAAGCCTAAAGGGGGGAAGAGGCGATCCCTATCTTGGCTTGTTCTTGAAAGAGTTCAACTGCTACACTTCCCAATGTGTGGGGAGGCTGAAATTTTCAGGAATTAATAAGATCAACATTACAAACCTAAATACAAAGTTTAAGCCCGCATCTAAAAGCGGTTCCGATTTTGAGTTTGAAGCCTAAAGGGGGGAAGAGGCGATCCCTATCTTGGCTTGTTCTTGAAAGAGTTCAACTACTACACTTCCCAATGTGTGGGGAGGCTGAAATTTTCAGGAATTAATAAGATCAACATTACAAACCTAAATACAAAGTTTAAGCCCGCATCTAAAAGCGGTTCCGATTTAGAGTTTGAAGCCTAAAGGGGGGAAGAGGGGATCCCTATGTGGGCTTGCTCGTAAGAGAGTTCAACTACAATACTTCCCGATCAGATAAAGCTGATATATGTATTTATCACGCTATGATATAGCGTGCGCTTGAGTGTCTCTCCGTTCCGCGAGTGTCTCTCCGCTTTGAGTGTCTCAAGCGTGCGCTTGAGGAAGCATTATTTTAAGGTGAAACTTATATATTGTTGATTTACTTACAATAGAATGCTCAAACACAAAAAATTGTCTACAAGCATGATGGGCACTGAACTGATAAACATGGACTCTCAGCAACATAAAGCAGTTTCTCTGTTGCTTTCTCAGACTGCGGGTTGAACGTCCATAAACAGTGCTCCAAAGTCGTTCCAAATGACTGCCAGACAGATCTTTGACATGTCAAGCTTAAGCGCACACTTGTGTGTCTCACACTTGTGTGTCTCAAGCGCACACTTGTGTGCTTTGAGCGATATAGCGCTTTATCATAGCATGATATATATATATATATATATATATATATATATATCAGCTTTATCAAGCGTGCGCTATATCGCGTGATCATAGACACTCATAGAGTGACGGAATCTGTGGCTGCCAATCCATGCCAACGGCCTCTCCGGCCACCACCGAGCATTCAAACATTTTTACACATTCATGCCCAGTGTTATGGGCACTGGAGACAATGCGGGTGAAGTGTCTTGCCCAGGGACACAACGGCAGGATATCTGGGGAGAGCGTGATGCGAACCGCCAACCATGGGGTTATTAGACGACCTGCTGTACCTGCTGAGCCGCTGCCGCCCCACTTTTTCCTCCACTTTCCCTCTTTAGGAAAGCTATGGAGGCTCACCCCGCTCTCTTTATTTCCCTTTGATTGGAAATTACATCCAAAAGCCGCGCAATGTGGCATTTTCACTGACAAATGGCAGTAGTTAGGAGCTTCGCTTCTTGGCTTGTATAAGACAGAAAAACGGTTGCAACTTTTCTATGTCACTACCCAGAATGCATTGCGACGTAAACAAACATGGTGATTTACATCGTAATAAAGTTTTTTAAAAATATATAAAATTGGGAATTATTTTAAAAAAAAATTATATTATAGTTATGTTACTAACATCAAAATAAAGCATATAGAGCTAACATGCCAATATAATCGGGGTTCCTTTTAAAGTCAGGTCAGAATGCAACTTACCAGTCTACATCCCGTATACACATATGGGCTGGTAGTGATGTGGCTGCGCTGAGTAATGAACCCTTGGATAAAGGCGCGATGCAGCGACATTGTAACAGGATGGAGTTCCTATTTGATCATACCTGAACATCTTTGGTGGCCTACGGTTCCTCTGAGGCCGCTGCTGTTCCTGATTCTGGTCCTCATTCCTTTCAACCGACAGGAAAGGGATGTCTTCAGCAGGCTGGTCTTCTGTCAAGTCTTCTCCTGTGTCTGATGGAATGTCACTGTGTGGCTCCTGGCTTACTGAGGGATCATCATTGTTGCTTTCTAGCTGGGGAACAAGTTCTCTCCAGTCAGGTTCAGCTGCTCTTTCTGTCCTGGCAGGAGTGGCTGTCCCTGGTCCTGACCACTGAGGTGGGTACTGAGGTGGTATGGGAAAATAATCATCATCATCGTCATCGTCATCTTCCTCGAAACTGTCCCTAGCTTTTGCAGTCTGTGCTGATGATTTTTTTTGTTTTACAGGTGAATGCGTTCTTGTCTCCAGTGGCAGGTGATCACATGGCATAAGAAGGTTCCAATGCAGGGTCTTGGGCTTTCCTTTCCCTTGCTCCGGTCTCAGTTCATAGATGGGACTATCCTGCCCAACTTGCCTTACCACAGTATGAATTGTGTCTTCCCAGTAATTTTGCAGCCTACCAGTTCCTCCACGGGGAGGGCCTCTCTTCCTGGGGTAGCGCCTATAGTCTCCTGTCAGCGCCATACCTGCTTCCCTGGACTACAGTGCTTCCTGGGTCGGAAACATTTGCCGCCTTTTCTCCCTCAACTACATCAAACTCCACAGTTTCGCCATCTCCAACACTGCGAAGATATTTCCTCGGGTTGTTCTTTTTGATGGCTGTCTGGTGTACAAAAACGTCTTCTTTGGTCTCATTCCTATTGATGAAACCATATCCATTCCTGACGTTGAACCATTTGACTGTACCCAAGACTTTTGTTGTGATGACCTTCTTATTCCCCGCTGGGGCTGCGGCTGCTGGGCTGGATGGGTTACTGTCTTTCGGGCTCTCCGCTTTCCTCTCTCTTGCAGCATTATGTTCCCTATATGCTCTAAAGCCTGCCTGAAAATGCTCACTACTTCCACACCTATAGCAATGTTGGCAGTATCCCCCCACCCCCCTGCTGGCATGCAGAGCACCTCAGCCGCACATGTGGCATTGGATATCTCTGGGGTGCAAATCTCTGTTGAAACTGTGCTGTTCCTCTGTGGAACACTGGACCCCTGGGGAACCACGACTCCTGAACTGGTCCACCTGAAGGTTGGGGAGGGGCACTTTGGTCATTCAGGGAGGGGTACTGTGGCTGGACATATAGCGGAGGGTCAGTGACTCCATAGCTGGATTCTCTGGTTACGTCAGGATACATCTTTGGGATGTTTTCTGTCTCACTCATGGACTCTGTTATTTGTGGCACCTGTGCTTTAAGGTCTTTTAACAGCGTCATGTCTGCTTTCATTTCTTTCAGGTCAGACAACACATTTGGGGGAAGTGTGGCTACACTTTGCTGGGCTACACAGTTATCTTTGCTGTTATCACTAGACTGGATAGTGTGTGCACTAATTGGTCGCTGTGGCACGGACTGTCTTCTTTTATCCTGCCTCTCTTTTTCATGTGCACATGCTATGTTCAATCTTTCTAACAACAGTTCATCTGAGATTGTTGTCTGCAAAAGGAGGGGCTGAAGGTCATTCCTGATACTATCATTTTGCAGCCCTGTTAATACTGTGTGCATGAACATGCTTTGCACGAGAGCTGGGTCATATTTGAGGCCAGACTCGGCTTTCTGTGACGCAAACAATATTTTCTGCCTTAAATCCACTGTTCGAATTAAAAAGTTCTGTGGGGTCTCCCTATTGCTGTGGACCTCTGCAGTCAACTGCTTGTAAAGCTCTGTGGCACTTCTCTCTTGATAATGTGACCTAAGAATTCTCCTAAGGGTAGGGAGAGACAGGTCGCTTTTACCTTCGAGGTAACTCCTAAATTGCAAACCTGGCACAATGGCTCTGATGACAGCATCCACTATCTCTGACTCAGGATATCCTTTGCTGAGGCCGTTCTCAATTTGGCGGGCTAAACTGGAGAAAGTGAGTCTGTCTTTCTGTCCAGGTTCACCAATCTGATCAGAAATCTTATAGTCTTTATGCCAGATTGGATTGGTTACAACAA
The DNA here is from genome assembly GCA_020510985.1 of Pholidichthys leucotaenia. Classification (NCBI taxonomy): domain Eukaryota; kingdom Metazoa; phylum Chordata; class Actinopteri; order Cichliformes; family Pholidichthyidae; genus Pholidichthys; species Pholidichthys leucotaenia. The sequence continues at coordinate 476,656,380 of CM035839.1, forward strand.
CCGGGGCTGTGTGGCGTGGGGCAGTCTCATTATTTGCTAAAACTTGCATTTCAGCTTCTTTTTGCTGCACTGCCAATTTCAGCTGCTCCAACTCTTTCATTACATTCTCCTTTGCATGTGTTGTTTGTGACACATCATTTATATTACTCTAGTTCACACTTTTTATTGTATCTTTTATGCTCAACAGTTCTGACATACCTTCATCTTCCTGTTTTAATTCGTCACGTTCGATGTGCTGAATGATATAAGACACCAACACACAGCGAGTTTATCTTGTTATTTTCTCTCGATTATCTCCAAAGATCTCAATCAGAATCAGAATCAGAATCAGAATCAGAATCAGGTTTATTGCCATTGTTCATGTAGTACACAAACTAGGAATTTGTCTCGGTACAATGCTGCAACATTAAACATGATAAGATAAGAGAAATAAACTATACATGTAATAAAGTGTAGGATAAGATTAAGTGATACTGGTCAGCAGTTAAAATATATATTAGCCAGCAGCAGATACTGTGGAGAACTATATAGTGCAGTCGGTAATGCAGGAAGAAAACAGTGATGATTGACATGAGTCTGGTTGAGCTGCTGTACATGGTGCACGAGAGTCAATAAGTCACTTAGTGTTCAGCAGTCTGATGGCAGAGGGGAAGAAGCTGTTCATGTGACGGGAGGTTTTAGTCTAGATGGACCGAAGTCTTCTACCAGAGGGGAGGGGGGCAAACAGTACGTGACCAGGGTGTGAGGGATCGGCTATGATCCGGCCAGCACGCCTCCGGGTCCTGGAGATGTACAGATCCTGGAGAGATGGGAGCTTGCAGCCGATCACCTTCTCAGCAGTGCACACGACGCGCTGCAGCCTTAGTCTGTCCCTGGCAGTGGCTCCTGCGTACCACACGGTTATGGAGGTGGTGAGGATGGACTCGATGATGGCTGTGTAGAACTGCACTAACATCTTGGTGGGTAGCTTGAGCTTCCTCAGCTGCCGCAGGAAGAACATCCTCTGCTGGGCTTTTTTGATGAGTGAGCTGATGGTCAGCTCCCATTTGAGGTCCCTGGTGATGGTAGTGCCTAGGAAGCGGAAGGAATCAGCAGTGGTGATGGGAGAGCCTGAGAGGGTGAGGGGGGGCAGAGGAGTAGTGACTTTCCTGAAGTCTACAATCATCTCCACTGTCTTCAGAGCGTTCAGCTGCAGGTTGTTATTGCTGCACCAGGACGCCAGCTGGGCCACCTCTCTCCTGTAGGCGGACTCGTCGCCGTTGGAGATGAGCCCGAGGAGGGTGGTGTCGTCCGCAAACTTGATCAACTTGACAGACTGGTGGCTGGAGGTGCAGGAGTTGGTGTAAAGGGAGAAGAGTAGGGGGGAAAGTACACAGCCCTGGGGTGATCCGGTGCTGATGCTAGTATAGTCTGAGACAGTCTTTCCCAGCCGCACATGCTGCCTCCGGTCCGTCAGGAAGTCGATGATCCACCTGCAGAGGGAGTCAGGCACGTTGAGCAGGGACAGCTTGTCCCGGAGCAGAGCGGGGCGGATGGTGTTGAATGCGGAGCTGAAGTCCACAAACAGGATCCTGGCGTAGGTTCCCGGGGAGTCCAGGTGCTGCAGGATGGAGTGGAGGGCCAGGTTGACTGCATCGTCTACAGACCTGTTGGCTCGGTAGGCAAACTGCAGCGGGTCCAGGAGAGGGGTGGTGATGGACTTGAGGTGGGACAGGACCAGGCGCTCAAAGGACTTCATGACTACAGAGGTGAGCGCTACAGGTCTGTAGTCATTAAGTCCAGTGATCCGTGGCTTCTTGGGGACAGGGATGATGGTGGAGGATTTGAGGCAGGACGGCACGTGGCATAACTTAAGGGAGGTGTTAAAAATGTCTGTGAATACAGGAGCCAGCTGTTTCGCACAGAGTCTCAGGGTGGAGGGAGACACGCCGTCTGGGCCGGGGGCCTTGCGCGGGTTCAGTCTGGAGAACTGTTTGAGCACATCCTGCTCACTGATGATAAGGGGAGGGGGGGAGGGGGGGGGTGCCTTAAATGAAGTAGCGAATGTGGAGGCTGTGGAGCTGGAGGGAGGGGGGGAGTTGGACACAGATGACGAGGTGTCAAAACGGGCATAGTGTTGGGACAGTCTTTGACAAAGGGCTTTGTCATCCTGACCTTTAGGAGCCTTAGGTCGATAGTTGGTGATTTGCCTCAGTCCTCTCCACACGGAAGCCGAATCATTAGCAGTGAACTGCTGCTGGAGTCTCTCTGAGTATAGAGATTTAGCCCTCTTCAGCTCTCTGTTAAACCGGTATTTAACCTCCCTGTAGCAGTCCCTGTCTCCACTTTTCAGCGCTGCTTCCTTCTCCTTCCTGATCTGTCTGAGCTTAGCTGTGAACCAGGGTTTGTCATTAGAGTAACTCACCCTGGTGCGTGATGGAAGAATGTTCTCTTCACAAAAGTGGATATATGAGTTCACAGTGTCCGTGTACTCATCCAGATCATGCGTGGCTCCTTTAAACAAGCCCCAGTCAGATATTTCCATGCACGTTTCCAGCTTCTCCTCAGCATCACTGGTCCGTATCTTCGTAGTGCTCACAACAGGTTTAGTGAGCTTCAATCTCTGTCTGTATGTGGGAATGAGGTGAACCATCACGTGATCAGATAATCCCAGCGCAGCTCGAGGGACAGCGCGATATGCGTCTTTCACTGTGGTGTAACAGTGATCCAGTGTGTTTAATCCTCTGGTAGGGCATTTAATAAACTGTTTGTAGCGGGGGAGATCGTGGCTCAGATTGCACTGATTAAAGTCGCCAGCCACAATAATCAGCGAGTCTGGAAAACTCCGCTCTGTGTGTTGAATGTGATCCGCAAGCACGCGCTGAGCTTCGCGCGTGTCCGCGTCGGGAGGGGCGTACACAGCGATCATTATGAAAGAAGCAAACTCCCGCGGGGAATAGAAGGGCTTGCAATTGATAACAAGAAATTCCAAGGCAGGAGAACAGTGTTTGGAAATTACCGTTACATCAGAGCACCAGCTGCAGTTGATGTAGAAGCAGACTCCGCCTCCTGTGGTCTTGCCGGAAAGCTCTGTGTCACGATCAGCACGGAAGAGCTGAAAGCCGTCGAGGCGCAGCGCGCTGTCCGGTATATTTTCCCGGAGCCAGGTCTCAGTAAAGCAGAGGACAGCTGAGGAGGCGAGGTCCTTAAAACGCATCAGCAGTCTCAGTTCATCTACCTTGTTAGAGAGAGAGTTGGTATTGGACAGAAATATGCCAGGCAGCGCCGTTCGCGAGCCTCTCCTGCGAAGTCGTACGAGAGCGCCCGCTCGTCTTCCTCTCTTCCGCCGTCTCACTTTCCGAGCCAAACAATAAACCAGATCGGCGGCAGGGGCTAGAAAAACTGGGAGGAGGTCCGTGGGGGTGAAAGTCCTGATATTTAGAAGTTCTTCACGGGTATAAGTGCAAGCAGACACACAATTGACAAACAAAAACAAACAAAGAGCGCAGCGAAGCACCATGTCGACCGCTGTGGGCGCCATCTTGGATGTTTCATCAAATCACATCTTTTCACTAGCTGATCCATAGTAAGCTGGAACAGAGCTCCTTTCATTTCAAACAACAGATTTTTGATTTCTGACTCCATTTTGGGCAAGTGAGTAATAGCCAGTGTGGACATGTGGTGCTGAGACCTGATGCTGAAAGCTTTGCAGCTCCTTGGTGGCTGTTCTACACCTCAGGATGCGTGTTGCTCCTCGCTGGCCTCGTAACTACCACTGATCTGTTCTGCTGAAACTCTACCCTGCCTTGGTTGTTTTTCGGGATAAAGAATGCAAGATGGCTCCCTTCATGTTGCGGTGTCTCCCTCACATTTTTCACCCCAGCAGTGCCTCCAAATGTAAAGCCCCTTAAAAAGGGAAAAATGACAAGGATGAACACAGTGTGTGCGTCTCCTCACTCGCTTGTATTAAAAGTGAGGAAATTGCACGCGCACTCCCCTTGCTGGAGCTCCAAGGTGTAACTTCAGTTTGGAAGTCTCATAAACTACGTTTACTTCCTCAACATGTGGGTAGCCTTTGACAGCCTTTGACCACCTTTCAACAATGTTACCAGTAGTAGGATCCTTTACTTTCACAGATTTGACAGATATAGTTTGCCATTTGGAAATTTAACTGTAACTTTTCCTTCTGACTTTGAAAAGCCCTGAATGTCATTATCTGAAATTACTGATCTACATGTACCTGTGTCATACAAATTTAATCGGAGTACCTTGAACTTCCAACATTACTTCTGGTAAAAATTATGTTGGTTACATTAGATCAAAGTTAGGTAATTAGAAGATGTCTGCTATGCCAATTTTCTGTATGTATGTGTAGGAGTGAGTTCACTTATCTGATTTAGTCTTACTCATGCAGTCCAGTTTTGTTGTAGTGGATGTGACTCATGGGCACCTCCCCCTCCCAGCGACCGGTCTTGCCTTTGGGGACACTCTCTTTGCCAGTGACCCCACTGTCCACACTGATGCACTCATTTCCACTGTGGGGGTGCGTTCCCTCCTCAGCCACGGCCCCTCCTCCTCCACTAATGTCCTCGTCCCCCTCCTCCTTCTGGCTTCCTTAATACAAAACAGATTTATGGGGAGCCCCAGGCTCCCATGGGTCAGCCATCACATAAATAAGTGCAGGTTTTTCTTTAAATTTTTATTTTCCTTTCATACCTAGATTCCCAACACCAATCTGTTAATATCTTGAAATTTAGTACAGGTCGGTCAGCCTCCGTCGGTCTATGATGACCATGGAAGAGAATCCTAAATGTCTACTCTGCTGGAACAGCACCGCCTGTGGCTGAACAGGCGAATACGTGAATAGCAGTCCCTGTCACACAGGTCGCACTTGTGGGTGGTCTCCGTGCTGCTGGGTCTGTGGCGGTTCTTCCTGCGGGTCCTTTTTTCATCTGCTGCAGCAGTCAGTCTCTCTTTACCCGCCTTGAGCTGTCTGGTCAGGGTGCCTCTCCATTTGGAGCGGTCCGCTCTGTGTTGATCTCCAGGGCCTTCATGTCTCTCTTGCAGATGTCTCTAAAGCGCAGCTGTGGGCGGCCAACGTCTCTCCTGCCAGTTGCCAGTTCTCTGTAGAGGACGTCTTTGGGGATTCTGCCATCCTCCATACGGTGAACATGGCCTAGCCAGCGGAGCCTGCGCTGCCTGAGTAGAGTGAACATGGAGGGAAGGCCGGCGCGGAACAGAACTTCTGTGTTGGGCACTTTGTCCTGCCAGGATATGTCCAGGATGTGGCGAATGCAGCGCAAGTGGAAGGAGTTCAGTCTCTTTTCCAGCCGGGCGTATGTTGTCCACGTCTCACTCCCATAGAGCAGTGTGCTGATGATGCAGGCATTGTACACTGCCATCTTCGTCTTGACAGAGAGTTTGGGATTCTCCCACACTCGTGTGGTGAGGCGAGCGAGTGTGAAGGCTGATTTTCCAATCCTCTTGTTGATCTCTGTATCAAGGGAGAGGTTGTTGCTGATCGTGGACCCCAGGTACGTGAACTGATTCACGACCTCCAGCTCGTAGTCGTCGACGGTGATGGTTGGTGGTGCTTCCGTGCCTTGCGCCAAGACGTTAGTCTTCTTCAGGCTGATGGTAAGCCCGAAGTCCTTGCATGCCTGGGAGAAGCGGTCCATCAGGGTCTGAAGCTCCTTCTGTGTGTGGGTTGCGACTGCAGCGTCGTCTGCGAACAGCATGTCTCTGATTAGAGCCTTGCGTACTTTGGTTCTGGCTTTCAGGCAGGCGAGGTTGAAAAGCCTGCCGTCAGATCTTGTGTGCAGGTAGATTCCCTCTGTTGCTGTGCTGAAGGCATGCCTCAGGAGCATAGCAAAGAAAATCCCAAAGAGGGTTGGCACAAGTACACAGCCCTGTTTCACTCTGCTGCGTATGTTGAATGGCTCTGAGACGTTGCCATCGTGCTGCACTATCCCCTTCATGTTGGTGTGAAACGATTCGATGAGGCTTTGCAACTTTGGTGGGCATCGTATCTTTGGCAGGATCTTGAAAAGGCCCTCTCTGCTGACCAGATCGAACGCTTTGGTGAGTTCGATGAAAGCGACGTACAGGGGCATGTTCTGTTCTCTGCATTTCTCCTGGAGTTGGTGGATGGAGAATATCATGTCTACCGTCGATCGTTCAGCGCGAAAGCCACACTGAGACTCGGGGTACACACATTCGGCAAGCTTCTGTAGACGAACGAGAAAAACTCGTGCGTAGACTTTGCCAACAACGCTGAAGAGGGAGATGCCCCTGTAGTTGTTGCAGTCGCTTCTCTCCTCTTTGTTTTTGTAGAGGGTGATGATCTTGGCGTCCCTCATGTCCTGTGGTACGGCACCTTCCTTCCAACACTGGCAGAGGACGTCATGCAATGGCAGCAGTAGGGCGGTAATGCAGTGCTTGATCAGGTCAGGGGGTATGCCGTCGTTGCCGGGTGCCTTGCCAGCGGCCAAGCTATCAATGGCCTTGCTGAGTTCGTCGATGGTTGGCTCGGCGTCAAGTTCGTCCATGGATGGCAGGCAGTCGATGGCATCAAGGGCTGACGGTGTCACGGTGTTCTGTCTGGAGTAGAAGTCGGAGTAGTGTTCCACCCATCTCTCCATCTGCTTGTTCTTTTCTGTGATCATCTCCCCAGTGGAGGATTTGAGGGGGGCAGTCTTGCTCTGAGCCGGACCAAGTGCTTTCTTGATGCCATCGTACATACCACGGATGTTCCCTGTTATGGCAGCGGTTTGAATGTCTTGGCTGAGCTGAGTCCAGTACTCGTTGGCACAGTGCTGAGCAGTCTGCTGAACTTTGCTTCTCGCAGCCCTGAGAATCTGGAGATTCTTCTCGTTTGGGTACTTCTTGTACTCAGCAAGTGCTGAGCGCTTGGCTTCAATGACGGGGGTCATCTCCGTCAACTTGGCATCAAACCAGTCCTGTGACTTCGAGGTCTTCCTCCCAAAGGTAGCCAAGGATGTGCGGTGGATGGTGTTTCGCAGCTCTTCCCACTTCTGCTTTGCAGATTCTCCTTCTTTTGGTACACCAAGTTCCTTCTCAAAGGTGGAGGCAAACTGCTCAACAAGTTCTGGTTGAGCCATCTTGCTGGTGTCAATCCGTGCCTTTCCAGGCTGTCTAGCACGATGGAATTTCTTCAGCTGCAGCTTGACCTTGCAACACACCAATGAATGGTCTGTGTCGCAATCTGCACTCTGGAACGAACAGGTGATTAGCACGTTCTTCAGTGAGGTGCGCCTGGTCAGGATCAAGTCCAGCTGGTGCCAGTGCTTTGAGTGCGGATGTTGCCAGGAAACCTTGTGTTGGGGTTTGGTCTTGAAGAACAAGTTTGTGATGCACAGATCGTGATATGTGCAGAACTCGAGCAGCCGCTGTCCGTTGTCGTTCATTCTGCCCACGCCAAAAGGTCCAAGACAGGAGGGCCAGGAGTCGTGGTCAGCACCCACTCTGGCATTGAAGTCTCCAAGGAGAATGAGTTGTTCAGAGTTGGGGATGATCCTGACAGTTGTTGCGAGATTCTCGTAGAACTCGTCTTTTGCCTCTGGTGTGGCTGTCAGTATTGGGGCATACACACTGATGAGGGTGACTGGGCCTTGAGTGGTGTTGAGGCGGAGGGTGAGGAGTCGTGCAGAGCCAGTGCTGCCCGGTTCCACCATCTTCAGCAAGGTGTTCTTCACTGCGAAGCCCACTCCATGTTCCCTGTGTTCGTCACTGCCCTTTCCCTGCCAGTAGAACGTGTAGTCCTTCTCTCTCAGTGTGCCTGCGTCAGCCAACCGTGTTTCCTGGAGAGTGGCGATATCCACTCCCAGTCTCTTCAGCTCATTATTGATGATGGCAGTCTTCCTGGTGTCATTGATGTCCTTGAGGTTAGCAGCGAGTCCTGTCATCATAGTGCGGACGTTCCAAGTTCCCAGTTTTAGAGTTGGCCTCTTTTGTTTTATTGTCTTGCCTGGTGCGAAGGTTCTCAGCCTGCTGCTCGGACTTCTCCTCATCCCCATGCACCCAATGAGGAAAGCAAGCTGTGGCGGGACAACACGTTGTTGGCTGGGGGCTGCCCAGCTTGAGGCGGGTGGTAGCTGTCCAGTGAGATCCGATGATCCCTCCCACCGTCGGGAACAACCCCTGGCACCGCGCTCTACGCCAATTGAGCGGTGGCTTATAACCGGTAACTGTCATTCCTCGTGTTTTGTCTACACCGAAGGCGAAGCTGGAGTGTCCTCTCCAATACAATAGTACAATGTCAAATAATATTTACAAGTGATCCAAACCAGCTGATAGTTTTGTGTAAATAGTTTGTTGTTATTCTAAGCTTAGTTTTCACTATATTTTATTTGTCTGAATCAAATCTGAGTTTGATCCCTATAAACTAGATTTCATGCTTTGATTCAGGTTATAATTAGAAATAATTAAGGATGATTTCAACTTTATCATTTCATCTACAGTACGTCCAAGTCATATCAGATGTAAAAAGATTCTAAATGTTGTTTTCCCAGTAACATAATAATAATGCATCAGATTTATATAGCGCTTTAACAATAGATACATTATTCATTCACTCCAGACAGACATTGGTAGTGGCAAGTTACTTCTGTAGCCACAGCTGCCCTGGGGTAGGCTGACGGAAATGTGGCTGCCAATCTGTGCCAACAGGTTCTCCGTCCACCACCGAACATTTATACACATTCATACCCAGTGTTATGAACACTGGAGGAAAGGTGGGTGAAGTGTCTTGCCCAGGGACACGACGGCAGGATATCTGGGAAGAGCGGGATTTGAACTGCCAACCATCTGGTTATTAGATGACCTGCTCTACTTCCTGAGCCACTGCTGCCACATAAGAACACCCTCCTCCATTATTCTGTAGGACAGTGCAGTGAGAAATGTCTTGTTCAGCATGACAGTAATGTTTGGATAATCACTATGTGATGACTCGCTCTCTGCCATTATCTGCCACAGCTGCACGCACACCTGTTCCCCATCGCTCACGGGCTATACAACCTGCTCTGCCTGCAAGACCGACACTGTCTTCCTGGATAAGTGAAGCTCTGCGGTCTTCGTCCAGCCAAACATTCAGCCCTCATCATCCCTGCCATTTCGGCCTCAACCTGGAAGGATTCTCCTCAACTCCAAGTAAGCTCATTATTCTACTGACCTGTTCAGCGTTATCCCCTGTACACAGGTGGAACTCCCAGGCGGCGGAATCCTTTCCTCCAGGCGGCGGACTACACCTACTTCTCTCCTTCGCACCGTCTCTCGTCAGCACCGCTGGGTGGCAGACGCTGTCCTTCGGGATTGCCTCCAGGCCGACCTTCATTCTCCACCGCAGCTGTAACAGTAAGCCTCAGTTACTCCACCAATACATTCCAGTGTTGAACTGTGCTAATACCGTGCCTCTGCTCTGTTCTTAGGGTTGCCAGATTGCACGGGGCTCTGCTCACTCCCAGCTGTTACGAGTCTACGGATCCATGCACTCACATCCACACACTACACACACATGCACCCACACACAAACACTATCACAATAAAGATTATTGAACCTACTCTTGAGCTTGTGTCTGTTTCCTGGGTCAGCCAATTTTGTCAGTATGGCTCCGTCAGAACGACCCAGCGAACAGCACGATAACGCACCAAGTAAACAACTTAGAAGCTCCAGTAGATCAAATAGCTTACCAGCAGCAAGTAATTCTTAATCAGCTGGTCCAAATTAACAGCCGACTGGATCGCCTGGCCAGACAGCAGGCATTTCCTCCGGCTTCAAGTAGCGCTCCTGCGTCCATTAGCTCCCTTCCTAGCCAGGCTAGTCAGGCTCCCTTGGCCCGACTCACACCGGTACCCACACCCACTCGGTTTAATGGTAAACTTGGGGAGGCTCGGGGTTTTCTTCTCCAGTGTGAGATAGTTTTTCAGCGGGTTCCTGGGGATTTCCCAACCAATCACAGCCGTATTGGCTACGTAGTTAATTTACTGGAGGGGTGGGCTCTTGCGTGGGCTTACACAGTGATGGCTAGACCTAGCTACGCTAATCTTACCTATACCCAGTTTGTTAGCGAGTTTAACGAGGTGTTTGACCACTCCGACCGGGATAATGTGCTCACCACCCGGCTATTAAATCTACGACAGGGGGGCAGGTCCGTGGCAGACTATGTTGTTGATTTCCGGGTGGTAGCGGTGGAGGTGGGGTGGGAAAACGCCTCGTTATACAGCATCTTTACTAGGAGTCTGAGCCCAAGTCTGTGGGATGAGCTAGCCCGCTTACAGAAGCCGGAGAGACTAACGGAGTTAATTTTCTTAGCTATTAGTGTAGACAACAGGCTGAGGGAGCGGGCAGCTGAGCGGAAGACGTCCGGACGCTTGGGCGCCCAGTTTCGCCGCTCTGTCTCCCTGGCTACGTGAAGCTCTACGCTCTTCGTCCAGCCAAACATTCAGCCCTAGTCATCCCTGCCGTTTTGGCCTCAGCCTGGAAGGATTCTCCTCAACTCCAACTAAGCTCATTATTCTACTGACCTGTTCAGTGTTATCCCCTGTGCACAGGCGGAACTCCCAGGCGGCAGAATCCTTTCCTCCAGGCGGCGGACTACGCCTACCTCTCTCCTTCGCACCATCTCTCGTCAGCAACGCTGGGTGGCAGACGCTGTCCTTCGGGATTGCCTCAGTGAACTGTGCTAATACCGTGCCTCTGTTCTGTTCTTAGGGTTGCCAGATTGCGCGGCGCTCTGCTCACTCCCAGCTGTTACAAGTCTACGGATCCACGCACTCACATCCATATTCACTATACACACACGCACCCACACACAAACACTATCACAATAAAGATTATTGAACGTACTCTTGAGCTTGTGTCTGTTCCCTGGGTCAGCAAATTATGTCACACTAATTGATCACCTTACATAGTATCGGATGTAATTCTGATTTTTATTGCTTTGACATGAAGTATGCACCTTGCTTCTGGGTTAGGGTGCAGAGTTGGAAAAAATAAGGGGAAAGGTAAACTTTATTTTCACACTATACTGTGAATTTTAGCTAGAGTAATTTTTTTTTGCTTTTTACACACATTCTAAACGCAAGTTGTTGAAATGTGTCATAATGTTCTGCAAGGTGGGAAAGTCTCAATTCAGTGCAATATGGATATGTACAGTTTGAAAGCAGATCATGGCACCCATCTGAAATCCAATTTCAGGTGTATTTTATGCCATAGCTGTTTAAAATGATCCTGTTCCAAGACAGTAAAAATGTTTTTTTTTTACAATAAAGCATTACATTCAGGCTTATGCTGTGTAGAACTTCAGGTTTTCTGCATTGTTTTTTTTCCCCTTCTCTTTCTCTCTCTTAGACTTTTAGTGAATGAAACTGCTGGTCATTTACTGTGAAAAGTGACTTAAACGGTAGTCCTAGGCTCAGTTATGCAATTCTCATGAACATGCGCTGACTACAGATGATTCACAAATGCTGTTTATGCATGCTTGGAGAACATATGAGCAGTTTGTTGAATCTGGAGTGGCTTGTTATTACTAACACAGCTTCCTGGCAAAATACGCGTGAGGTGGTAACTTCCGGCGCCACACGAGTAGGCTGCCTTTTTGCAACAGCGGATCAATTTCTTCCTATTTCTATTTACTATCTGGCTCTCTTGCTAATCTTTCTGATCCAGCGACACCTTTTTTCCATCCAGACACGTAGATCGCCCAAATGTCTCCTGAGCCAGCAGACGGAGCCACTGTTTCTTGCAGGAGGCAGTACAATAGAGACCAGCTGTTAGCACTTAACCGGCCCACGATGCTAACGCAAAAACTCGACATACCGGGAGAAATAAGACGGAAACGGCGTGGATGTCAAGCTGGAGTAAGACGGCGGGCGAGGAATATAAAGTACAGACCCATCCTCCCATCCGTTATTATGGGGGAATGTACGATCGCTACTCAATAAGACTGACGAGTTAGAGGCTATCTCCCGCTACAAGAGTGTCTTCAGAGAGATTAGCTTGATGATGTTTACCAAGACATGGCTAACAGAACTAGCAACAGATGCTAACATCGAACTGGAGGGTTTCCACGCAATACGGGAAGACCGGACACCAGACAGTGGGAAGGCAAGGGGCGGGGGAGTGATAATGTATGTCAATAACAGCTGGTGCAGACCGGGACATATCACGGTTAAACAACAACACTGCAACAAAGACATTGAGTTGCTAGCTGTTAGCATGCGGCCTACCTATCTCCCAAGGGAATACTCACACGTGATCTGCATTGTTATTTATGCAAATCCGACGGCGAACGCTGGGACAGCGCGTGACGTCATCCACTCAGTAACTGGCAGGCTGCTGACAGAACACCCAGATGCTCTTCTCCTCATCTCAGGTGATTTCAACCATATTTCACTGTCCCCCATTCTACCCACTTTCACCCAGTATGTCACATGCCACACTAGAGACAATAAAACACTGGACTTATTCTATGCAAATACTAAGGAGGCGTACACCTCATCACCACTCCCCCCACTCGGGAGATCGGATCACAACTTTTTTTTTTTTTTGTTACTTATTTGTACCCATAGGTAGACTTGGTTTGCAGTCTGGTGACAAGCCACTGGCTGCTGGTCGCTGCATGCGCGAGCGCCCAAAACCTACATGTTTTTGGTGTGCGGGAGGAAACCGGAGAAATCCCGGTGTAAACCCGCGCAACACGGGGAGAACATTCAAACTCTACACAGCTCACTGTTGGTCGGGGGCTGGGATCGAACCCACAATCTCATGATCCCCGCGGTCCCCCGGCCGAGGGTAAAACTGTGCTGCCACAGTGCTAAACCACTGCGCCACCGTGCTTGGTTCATCTCCTGTCGGTGTACAAACCCCTAGTACACAGACAACCTCTGGTCATGCACACAGTGAAGTTATGGTCTGAGGAGGCAATGGATGCTCTAAAGGACTGTTTTGAAATCACTGCCTGGGAGCAGCTCTGCAATCCACATGGTGAAGACATCGATGGCCTCACTCTCACCTTCACTGACTACATCAGCTTCTGTGTGGACAACACCGTACCCACCAAGACCATACGGTGTTGCTCGAACAACAAACCCTGGATCAACCCTGAGATAAAAACACTTCTGAGAGAGAAGAAGAAGATCTTCAGGTCGGGGAACAGGGAGATGCTGAAGTCCGTACAGAGGGAGTTGAGGAGGAAGATCAGAGAAGGCAAGGACAGCTTCAGGAAGAAGATGGAGGACAAGCTGCAACAGAGCGACATCGGCGGGGTCTGGAGAAACCTTAAAACCATCTCTGGGCTCCAGAATACCTCCTCCCAGGCCACGGGGGGCAGGGAGTGGGCGAACAATCTGAACCTGTTTTTTAATAGGTTTGACCAACCGCCCCCGCCCCCCCCCCCCGACTGCGCAACAACCACTGCTGCCTCTAAAGTCATCGAGACCTGCTGTCCACACCCCACTCCACCAACACACACCCCCCCACTCCTAGCACACAGCCCCCCAACCTGACCCTCACTAAGACCCCGGTGAGGACAGAGCTGAGGAAGATCAAGGCGAGGAAGGCCTCGGGACCGGACGGCATCAGCGTAAAGCTCCTCAAGTCCTGTGCAGACCAGCTGTGTGGGATTGTGGAGCACATCTTCAACCTGAGCCTGAAGCTGAGAAGGGTACAACAGTTGTGGAAAACATCTTGTGTGGTACCTGTACCAAAGACTTCCCACCCCAAAGACCTGAACAGCTACAGACCAGTGGCCCTGACATCTCACATGATGAAGACCCTGGAGAGACAGCTCCTTGTTCACCTCCGCCCCCTGGTGGGACCAGCGATGGATCCACTCCAGTTTGCCTACCAGCATGGCATTGGGGTGGAGGATGCAGTGATCTTTCTCCTTCACCGTTCTCTGTCCCACCTGGAGAAGCCCGGGAATGCGGTGAGGATCATGTTCTTTGACTTCTCCAGTGCTTTCAACACCATCCAACCGATGATCCTGAAGGACAAGCTGCTGTGCGCAGGGGTGGACCAGCACCTGTCATCATGGATCCTGGACTACCTCACGAACCGGCCACAGTTTGTGAGAACCCGGGATTGTGTGTCCGACACGATCATCGGTAGCACGGGGGCCCCCCAGGGAACGGTTTTGGCTCCCTTCCTGTTCACCCTTTATACTGCGGACTTCTCACACAACACAACACACTGTCATCTACAGACGTTCTCTGACAACTCTACGATCGTCAGCCTCATCTCCAATGGAGATGAAGCTGAGTACAGAGGACTTATCCAGGACTTTGTGGACTAGTGCCATCGGAACTGCCTCCAGATCAATGCGAAGAAAACTAAGGAGCTGGTGGTGGACTGCCGCAGGCAAGGACAACTCCTCACAGCACCAGTAAACATCCAGGGAACAGACATTGAGATGGTGACATCCTACAAGTACCTGGGTGTTCATCTGAACAATAAACTAGACTGGTCACACAATACTGACGCACTCTACAAGAAGGGACAGCGCAGGCTGTTCCTACTGAGGAGACTCAGGTCTTTTGGTGTACAAGGGGCGCTGCTGAAGACATTCTATGACACGGTGGTGGCATCAGTCATCACTTTTGGAGTGGTCTGCTGGGGCAGTGGCATTACAGCAGCCGTTATCTTATTTACATACTAGACTAACACTAAAACGTTCTTGAATGAGACCCGATATTTGAGCCGCTATCAGAAAAGTAAATGGAAAACAATAATATAATATATTTTACTTACGTGTGGTCAGTTTGATCATCTTTGTCCTGTCATTTGATGTCCCTTCTTTTTGTTTTTAATTCTTTTACTGTAGTCACGGAGGGAGGAGGGGGTCGTTAGGCGATGGCATGGAAGGGGTGGCTGCAGCCAATTCAAGTGTGTCTGAAGAGGAATTCACATGGTTGCTGGGGTAGGGAGGCGGATCCGGCCCAGAACCACAGCCACCACCATCATCTTGGATTAATAGAGAAACAGACAAACCATTATACAGTGACTTTTTTCTTTTTCTTTTTTCATTTTTCATTTTTGTCATGCTTATTATTTTTTCATCTCACCGTTGCAGCATCAGTCTCTCATTCTCACATTTTTGCTTCCCTTCTTCCAATCACTTCTACGTTTCGGTCCTTTCACTTAAATCCTGCACAAAACTTTCCCATTCATCAGCCTTCACTTTTCCTCTAAAACCAAACTTCCTTCTCCATACACACACAACTATAAAAATCTCCCATTTATTTTTCTTCTTATTTTTTCCTTTTTTCTTCAGTAGTGTTTTGAATTAACTCTATTTTTTATATCTTCTCAACCTAGAATTTTCACAACAACACATTCCCTTTTACAATTAGAAATAAATCCACTTATTCTCACCTCTGCCCTGATTAAAGTTAAACCTCTTCACTCTCCAGCTGATTGGGGGCAGCCTCTCTGTATGCGTCACTGCATCAAACCTGGTATAGAGCCGGTGTGAGAGGACTTTTGTTCAGCCATGCGAACAGTCTTTCAGAGCAGTGGCTCCTTTCAGCCAGAGAGATACAAAGGTCCCCAAAATTTTTGGAAAATTTTCCTTTAAAGTTAACTTGAAGCACGATTTGGAGATAAATTTATGAAAGAATGCAATTCTTATAGATGACCACAAGATGGAGGCAGTTCCTTTTGCACTCAAGGAGGAGGAGACACAGTGACATCACCTGAAGGCGGTCTAGCTGCCACAGCTCCAAGATGGCACCCAGGATTGACTCACCCTGGTGACTTTCAAGATGGCGTTTACACTGCTTAATCTGCACATGCGCAGTTCTCATGCAACGGAATGCCACGTGGCTGTTTCAGTCACGCACAAATGTGAACGTGCAACGTGGCCGTGAAGTCTGTTAACCACAAACCATGCCTTGTTTTTTTCAAAAAAATTGGATGCCGTCTCATTAAATTCAGCTCTAAACATGCAAGAATAATCTATAGCTTTAACTTAGTGTTAAATTCATTGCTGTTACCACAAACAATTTAATCTCAGTAGCTTTTATCATGCTTTAAACCCAGTTTCTCAGTTCAGTTCAGGTGAGCAGGTTAAACACCCCTCCCCCCCGTGACCCCCCCCCCCCACAGAGTCGCCTCCAAGATGAAAAGTGCGCCGTTCTAGTTAAATTGCCTATATCCCACATACAACATCAACATGCACAATATTTAGAGAGTTATTGTGAATATGCCCCTCCTGCTTCATGACCAGTTTAACTCCATATAGAGGCTATTTTTTTTTTATTTCGCATCCAGAATCAGAACAAGTGATAGCTTACTATGGAGATTTGTCCAACTAATTTTAACAAACTGGCGGTTACAATTACTGTAACCTCTTATTCCATTAACATATGAAAGCCTTGTATATCAAGACTCCCTATGTATCTTTTGGTAACATATAAAAGTCTCAGAACTTTCCATGTATCATTAGTAACATATGAAAGTCTTATTTACATAAAAACTTTCCATGTATCATTAGTAACGTGAAAATCTTAAGACTTTCTATGTATCTGTAACACATGAAAGCTATATTTTATATTAAACCTTCCTATGCATCTTTAAAAAGCAGCTCATTAATCTGTCCCTAACTTGAATGCATGCATGCCTATGACTCCTTGCGTGTTCTTACAATCACAGAAAATGGCCACAAAATATAACATTGTCTTTATATTAAGTTTTCCAACAGAAATTAAAAAACAGGAATAAAGACTTACTTTGATTGAATGTCACAGATAATCCTACAGAGGTTTTTTTAAAAAAAGGTTCTCACCTTCTGATCAGTGGGCCCTGGATTGACCACGACATGCAGACAAAGGCTTTGTCTCCCGATGATGTCTATCATCAAAATAGTTGGAAAACTGCTCACATTCTCCACCAAACTTGTAAAAATTAATTTTGGACAATTAGCAGAATCTTTTCAGTTAACCAACCAATGATCACAGAAGAAAATACTATTTCTCAGCTTAACTTTTATTGAACCAAGCAGGGAGTCAGAATACACGGCCACGGGTGTCCTCCCAGCTCCCTTTGCTGGAAAGGACCCCACACAAAGGAATTCACAGCTACATATAGGCAAGTTAATGGACATTTGTTCCCGTCTTTATGGCTTCCTCTCAGCCTCCATATGTCTCCTCTTCAGCCTACACATGCCCATACTGTATATGGAAACAAGAACAGAGACTTTCCTGTGAAACTTATATGTGTGTAGTATGTGTGTAAGCAACTGATGTTTATGTGTGAATGGTGTGTGTGTGGGTGTACGTGTGGATCTAAGAGATATGTGTATGCAAACACTTTGTATAATGTCTAATTAACTAATCTTCACTATGCATTATAACACTTCAGAAAAATTAACAGTTCAACATGTTTAATTAATACATTAAGAGAAGCATACAGCACATCAAAAAAAAAAATGTCACCTAACATGAGCTTAAATAATCAGATGTTGCTGTTTTCTGGATTATTGGTGTTTTCACGTTCAAACTGCTGCAGAATTCAAGCAAAAAACTTTAAACTGTTTCTGACTTGTTCTGCTTCTGCCTGAGCTAAGAAAAAAAAAAAAAAAGAAGCCAGGCTGAGCCACAAATGCTGCGATATGTTAGGGCCACAAGGATACTGTTCTATGTGAGTTTGGCCCTTGGGGTTTGCCACAGCTGCCCTGCCCGATGACGTCAGGCGGGCTGCGGCTGCTGTATTTATTCAGTGCCAGTCCCAATAAAGGTCAGTTTATTGCTTGGCATAAGTCGACTCCTGTCTCACTGATTTCATACTGTAACGTCGGGGCTGTGTTAAGGGGGATTCTCCCGGCATGCTTTGGCTGCGGAGGATTCAAAGAGCGTTATTATTCGTGTGTTCTAAGTGTTATTGCTGTGTCAATAGTCATTGTGGCTGCGTTATAATGACACAGCAGTGTTACAAAGACCAGTTAGAGCAGTGACTGATCATGTGCTTGTGTCACCCTCAGTGAGACGGGGGTCTGTGTGAATGACCCCCCCCCCCCCCATCTGTGTTGAGTGGGTGTGTATAAAATAAAGCCTGTTTTCGTCACAGTCATCTCTTCTTTCTTGTGTGAACCCGCACAACGTCACACTGGTGTCAGAAGTGGGATATGGAGCAGATGGAAGCCAGAATCAGAGCAGAGATTCAGCGGCTGGAGCGGTTCATCGCTCAGCTGGGGATGGACGACAGAGCTGATACACCACCCCCCAGAGTTGCTTGCTGAGATAAACAGAGCAGCGGACCCGATGGGACCAGCGCACCCCGCAAAGCAGATCAGCCCCGCTCCCCGCCCTTTTCAGGGCAGGATGGGCCAGAGATTCCACTGTGACCAGGGGTGGCAATCGACCAAGAGGCGACCATCCCACCCATCCGCCAGCGGGCCAAACTTCCCCACTTTAACAGTGAAACCCTGCTGGATGACTATCTGGTCCAGGTTGAGCTGGCTGCTGCGTTGAACAGCTGGCCACCTGAAGAGACTGCTGTGCAGGTCGCGCTGGCCCTAGACGGAAGTGCTACAAGGAGCACTCCGGAGGCAGTTTGGGAGAGTGGCCAACGCTGAGCACGCCCAGGAACAGCTGGCCAACCACTGACGAGGCAGCCGAGAGAGCCTAGGAGCCTACGCAGTGGACATACAGCTGCTGACACGACGTAGCTACCCAGATTTTGAGCCGGGGGCAGTGAGAAGCTCGCCTTCCGGAACTTCATCCGGGGTCTCCGCCCAGCCCAGCTCCAGACCCACATCCGGATTCATACTACGAGCAGCTGGGGGACGGCTGTGGCAGAAGCGGAGCGGGTGGAACCACTAATGGATTGTGCAGCTGATGCGTCGGCACTGAGGCAGAGAGCCTTCCAGGCCATGACTGAGAGCGAGGAGGAGGAGGAACTGCGCCGGACCACAGCAGCGCGGCCAAGGAGAAGATGGCCATGGCGGCGTGAGGAAGGGTGCTTCCGCTGCGGGGAGCCAGGACACATCGCACGGTACTGCCCGGCACCCACCCCTGCGACAAACCGGCCCCTCGCCAACGTTAAACTAGAGCGTGGTGGCATGGACGGGGACAGGTCACCTCCCACAGACATTTTCCCCATTGAGCTGTCACCAGCCAAATTGGATATTCGCCCGGGATGTACCTACAGTGCTGGACAACACACCAATCCGGGCCCTGAACGACACCGGTTCTACCATCTCCTTGGTCCGACCCGGAGTGCTGCCAGGTACGGACGAGGGAGAACCGCAGTGGTGGGACCCCACCGGACGCTGCGTCACCATGGCCACCGATGAGCACGTCAGACTGGGAGGGCGGCGAGTTCTTGTGGTGGGGGTGGCCGGCCAGAACACAAACCACCCATTCTGGCTGGCTGACATTCAAGACCCCTGCATTACTGGACTCGATCTGCTCACAGCATGGAGCGCAAAACTTGACACCGCCAGATCGTCCCTCCTGCTGGGGGCTCGGACCATCATGCTCTGCAGTGGGGCCCAGAGGAGGAACCCGGAGGACTGCGTAATTGAGGAGCTACCAGGGCGGACCGAACTGGGCGGGTCACCGCAAGTACTGAACACAACAGTGCCACCAGCATGAGCAGAGGGAGCGCAATCACCGATACAGACAGCAAGGGGGAGGGCCACAGTGGAGTGGGTCAAGGTGTCAGCAGAAACGCAGCAGGCGGTCGAGGAATTGTTCCAGCAGAGCTGCAGCGGACTGGAATCGGGACAGAGACGCCAGCAGTGGGAGCTGTTGGACTGCTACATGGATGTCTTCACTGCCAAGGATGAGGAGTGCACCCGAACCAGCTTGGTGCAGCACGGGATCGACACCGGTGAGACCAGGCCGATCTGGCTCCGCCCCTACCGTCTGCCTTTTTCAAGGTGGGCAGCCGCAGAACAAAAAATACGGGAAATGCTGGAGGCAGATGTTATTCAGCCCTCCAGCAGCCCCTGGGTGGCGCCGGTGGTGCTGGTTAGGAAGAAGAATGGTTCATGGCAGTTCTGTGTGGATTACCGGCACCTGAATGACGTCACCCGCAAGGATTCCTACCCCCTGCCCGCATCGATGACGCGCTGGATTACATCACCGGCTCCAGCTGGTTCAGCTCGCTGAACCTTCGCAGCAGCTATTGGCAGGCAGAGCTGTCACCTGAGACCCGCCAAAAAGCAGCCTTCTCCATCGGGCAGGGACTGTATCAGTTCAAGGTGATGCCGTTTGGACTTTGCAACGCCCCAGCCACCTTTGAACGTCTGATGGAGTGAGTGTTGGCTCATGTGCCCCGGAGCCGCTGCGTTGTTTCCTGGATGACCTGCTGGTTCACACAGCTGACTTTGACAGCACCCTGTCCAACCTCTGGGAAGTGTTGGACATCATCCAACAGGCCGGGCTGCAGCTACACCCACGGAAATGCCACTTATTTCGGCGGGAGACCACCTTCCTGGGCCACGTCATCAGCGCAGCGGGAGTCGCCACCGATCCAGAGAAAGTGGCAGCGGTGAGAGACTGGCCAGTGCCGCGGGATGTGGGAGAGCTACGGAGTTTTCTCGGACTGGCCTCCTATTATAGGAGATTTGTGAAAAACTTCGCCACCATCGCCAGCCTGCTGCATCAGCTGACACAGAAGGGCCGTGCGTTTCAGTGGAGTGAAAGCTATGCTGCTGCTTTTTCCCAGCTTCGCTCACCGCTCATCGGAGCCCCCATCCTGCAGTATCCCGACCCGAACCGGCCTTTCATCGTGGACACGGATGCCAGCAACCAGGGCATTGGGGCGGTGTCATCTGCTGCTACAGGTTTCTTCCTGCCAAATGGGAGTTTTTCCTCTCCACTGTCGCTAAGTGCTTGCTCACAGGGGATTGTCTGATTGCTGGGTTTTTCTGAGACTGTGGGTTTTTTTTTCTGGCGCCACGAGACGGCTTCTGTTGTGATGTGGCACAGTATAAATAAAGCTGAATTGAATTGAATTGAATTGAACTGAATCCCAGGAGGGAGAACACGGAGAGTTGCTTTTTTCAGCCGCACTCTCAGCAGAGCCGAAAGGAATTATTGTGTTACTCACAGAGAGCTGTTGGCTGTCATCCAACGGCTTCACCATTTTTGCTCGTATGTGTACGGGGGGGAGGTTCCAGCTCAGGACGGATCATGTTTCCCTGACCTGGCTGCTGAACTTTAAAGAGCCGGATGGACAGTTGGCGAGATGGCTGGAGGCACTGCAGGATTATGATTTTCTAATTGTGCATCAGGCAAGCCGCCTCCATGCCAACGCTGACGCGCTGTCTCGGCGTCCCTGTGCTGCGGAGGAGTGTCGTCACTGCCAGCGGGCAGAGGATCGAGACCAAACCGTCCCACGGGCTGCTGCTCTCCGGACCGCTGTGAGCAGGAATAACACAGCAGCGCACAGCTCCTCCTCGGGTAATCAGGCAGCTCTCCCCAGTGATGACGTGACAGACACCCTAGGTGTGCAGCAGCTGCAGAGCGAGCAGGACAGAGATCCGGTCATTTCCAGGGTTCGGCAGTGGCTGAACGCGGGCCAGCGGCCTACCTAGGAGGCTGTGTCTGCGCTGGACCCAGAGACCAAGGCCCTACACTCCCAGTGGGCCAATCTCCGCTGTCACGAGGGTGTTGTGTATCGGCAGTAGCAGACTCCAACTGGGCAGCATCACATCTGGCAGCTGCTGGTTCCCCGGCGGCTCCGGCCCAATGTACTCCAGCTGGTCCACGGGGTGGTGGGGGCCGGCCACTTCGGGGTGATGAAGACTCTGCAGCATCTTTGAGCCCGGTTCTACTGACCCGGATGTCACCAGGATGTAGAGCTCCATGTCCATCGCTGCGACACCTGCACGGCTCAGAAGGAGCCGACTCAGCGATCCCACGCTCCCTTGCAGCAGTAGATTAGATTATTTGTTTATTTGACAGGGACAGTGCAATAAACATAGACAATTAATCAAATGATAATCAATCTGATGTGTTGCACAAAGAGTGTATAGCTATTAGCTAATTTGCAACTCTTGTCCCTGGATGGGCTTTGGAAAAGAGAATCAAGTAAAAAGTAAAAAAGAATAAGGAAAAGAAAAAATGAAAACAGAATAAATAATAACCACATACATTGATGCAAAAAAGATTATAAATACATTATAAATACACAATTATAAATATTATAAAGATTATAAAGATTATAAATATTATAAATACACAATATTTCAGGCCTCCCTCCCTTCGTCACTCACTATAAACAAACACATTCATTCCTTCCCTTCATTCACTCTCACCCTGCAGACAATCAATTCATACATGGGTACATTCTTGTTTATTTTTCAGCCAGTTTTTAACCTTTTTAGTGAATGTTTTAAAGTCCGTTATTATTTTAATTTCATTTGGCATTGTGTTCCAGATGTGACTGCCCTTTATAGAGAAAGCTGTTTGTCCAAATGTGGTTCTGCGGTGGAATATTTTACAGTTATTGTTAACAGAACTCCTGGTGGCTCTGCTGCTGTCCTGTCTTTGGATGAAACCAGCAAGTGGCTCGGGTGCTGATTTATGGAAACATTTGAACGTTAATTTCAGAAAACAGAGGTCAATGAAACTCTCAAAACTCAATAGGTTGTATTTTTTTTAAAATATGACAGTGATGCCACCTAATGGGCTTTTTATCCAAGATTTTTAGAGTTTGATTATATAATGAACCTATATGTCTTATTGTGGAAGGGGCTGCTTGAGCCCAGACTGTCAAACAGTATGATATATGAGAAAAAACCATAGAATGCATATACAGTGCAGCTGCTTTGTATGGTATGTAATATCTAATTAATTTAAAGCAGTTCAGATTTTTTTTTTATTGTTTTTGAAATTTTCTTTATATGAAGATTAAATTTGAATTGAGGATCTAGTACAATGCCAAGGTATTTGAATTCTGTAACTAAACTGATCATCTTCATCATCATCTTGATCATGTATATTTGACATGTTTCAGGACCCAAGAGACAGACACAGACACGGGCAGATACAAAATAGTTATTCTTTATTGTCAAGTGTAAGTGAGTGTAGTGCAAGTGTGAGTGCAGATATCGTAGCCTGGTCACCGGAGCTGAGCGATACAGAAGACGACCTGGCAACCTTGAGATTGTCTCTGACTGTATCTAGCTGTTCTCCGATGTCCGCGTGCTGTGGTGATTCTGGTGCTTGAAGCTGTGACGGTGATAACTCCACTAACCGTGGTGGAGTTCTTGGTGAGAGCAAAGACTGCACTGACAGCTGTGACGTTGACTGTTCCCGTAGCCGTGACAGTGATAATGTCCGTAACTGTGGCGACAATGACTCCTGTGACTGAGGGAGTAACAGTACCTGCAGCTGCAGTGGAGAGAATTCCTGAATCAGTGAAGGCCAGGAGGAGCTCCGGAAGGGAAAGGGTAATTCTCCGTCCATTGGAGATACCGGTCCGCCGCCTGGGAGGTCCACCTGTGCACAGGGGTAAAGATTAGGCGTAGAAAAGCAAATAGCCTTCTTACATGGTAGGTCTTGTCGTGGCGTTCTTGACTTGACTGTGAAACGAAGCTCTGGCTCCGTAGGCCAGGAGGAGCTCCGGAAGAGTGAGGGTAATTGTCCGTCCGTTGGAGACACCGGTCCGCCGCCTGGGAGGTCCACCTAAGCACAGGAGTAAAGATTAGGCGTAGAAAAGCAAATAGTCTTCTTACGTGGAAGATCTTGTCGTGGCGTTCTTGGCTTGGCTGTGGAACGAAGCTCTGGCTCATACTCAGTCGAGGTAGACAGACGACTCCGTGCCGAGCTGTCCATGACACTGGCTTTTAAGAGCCGCTGATTAACACCTGTTAGTCTGTGCTCGGCTGGAGCTGATGAGCTGGATGACGGCCCAGCGGCCGCCATGACAATATTAACTTTAAAACGTTGCAGGTTACATTTTTTGATTGAAAAGCACATTGAAACTGTTTTCTGAAGGTTCAGCAATGGATGGTTCTGGAAGAGCCACTCTTGGACATCAACCATACTTGTGGACAGTACATCTGCAGCCTGTGCTGGAGTCTTGGCAGCTGTGTAAATAACTGCATCATCTGCATAAAGCTGACATGTTGCAGCTGAGCAGTGTAGCGGCAAGTCATTAATAAAAATGCTGAAAAGTAAAAGACCAAGAATGGACCCTTGTGGGATACCCATACGGTTGTTTAAAAGTGAAGATTTATCCTGGTGAACTTTTACACACTGTTCTCTATTCTGGAGATAAGATGCAAACCATTCTAATGTATCTAGAGAGAAGTTAAAAGATACCATTTTGGATAAAAGCAAACTGTGGTTTACAGTATCGAAAACCTTTTTGAGATCTAGAAAAACAGCCCCTACCACATTACCCCTGTCCAAGGACTGTTTGACATTTTCAATAAGGCAACAATTTGCTGTTTCTGTTGAGTATCCTGGTCTAAAACCAAATTGATGTGGATAAAGAAGTTGATTGTCTTGTAAATAGTCTATCAGCTGTGTAGCTACAACTTTTTCAAGAACCTTAGACAGGACTGGTAAAATAGAGATTGGGCGGTAATTGCATATATCGTCTTTACTGCCTGATTTATGAACTGGTATGACGACAGCTTTTTTCCAACCAGATGGAAATGTACTAGACCTAATGGAGAGATTAATGAGATGAGTCAGTGGTTTGATTAATATTTTGCTGTGCATTTTGAGAAAGGAAGTGCTCATATTGTAGATATCATTAGTTTTTGAGTTTGACAGTGTTTTAACAATACCAGCAATTAACTCCTCATTTACCTCATCGATGTGAAAAGAATCTGTTGGAAGTATTGATTTTGTGTTGTTGAGCACATTTGGCAGCACAAAGTTTTTTGTTAAGTCTTCCACAGAGCCCACAAAATATGAATTAAATTCATTTGCCAAAGTAGCCTTGTCACTGATGGTCTTGCCATTAATTCTAAGTTCCTTTACCCCCTTCTGATCGTTTTTTTTATTAGTTAAGTTATTTAAATGCCTCCATAGGGAACTGTTGTTACCCTTTGCATGATCCATCAGTTTATTGTAATAAGATACTTTTGATTTTCGCAGCTCTTGTACCACTTTATTTCTTAAACTTTTGTACACAAGGTGATCATTTTGTAGTTTAGAGGTTAATGATGTTTTCAGTGCATAGTCTCGCCTCTTCATAAGTTTTCTTATTTCATTATTTAACCATGGTAGGCTAATCTTCTGTTGTCTACTTTTAATTTGCTTTGTAAATTTTTCTATAGACTTTGTAATTGTTGCAGTTATAAAATTACAACAATCATCTACTTCATATATTGACATGAGCTGCTCCCAATTTTGATTCTCTAAGTAATGTTCAAACTCCTCATTTTTTGATTTGGGAATAATAAAATTTGATTTGTCAATACTGACTCCCCCAAAATACTGTAGTCGCTTTTTAGTAAGTTTTCTGACAGCAAGAACCATGTTATGATCTGAGAGACCAGTTACAAGATTATAGGTTCTGGTTATTTGTTCTGGTTTATTAGCAAATACCATGTCAATAAGTGTTCTAGATTGTTTGGTTATCCTGGTGGTGTGGGCACATATGTTGGTTACATATGCTCCACAAATATATTGCTGTGTGTTTATTGTGTGCTGCACGTCTCATGGAACAAAAGGACTGAGCCTCTGAGAGACAACGGAAGAGTGTGAGATTTGGCCTTTGTTTCAGGGAGATGACCTGGAGAGATTTCCGGACCACCAGAGACTAAAGGACAATGGTGTGAAGATCAGAAGGGTTACATTGTGACTGGGATTAAGTACCATGTGACTGTATGTATGATTAAACACCATGTGACTGCTTTTTCGATGTCCGGGGTATAAAAGTCAGATGTGAGATTATACTTCCTCTTTTTCCTGCTTTGAGATTGTTGGAGTATGTGATTGTCAATAAAGCTGAACCTGAGGAATAACTCAGTCTCATCCTTTCGCACATTCTCCACACTGGTGACCTTATGACGAAGCATGAGCAGAGATAATTCTCCCGAGCGGGGCTCGGTAGAAGCCACCCTGATGGCTGCCACCACATTCCAGCTGCCCGTCTTCTGGCAGCATAGTCCGCGCTCCTGGTTTAGCGCGGTCGAGGTGCAGTTCAACCTCCGGAGAATCTCAAGAGACGACACAAAATTCTACCATGTGGTGGCAAAGCTGGACAGCCACACAGTCCAGAGGGTGGAAGATCTGGTCAATCACCCACCGGACAGCGACAAATACAGCGCATTGAAAGCTGCGCTTATCAGCCATTTCACCCCCTCGGTGCAACAGCGAGCAGAGGGGCTCCTAGTATTGACGGAGTCGGAGAACGACAGACCCGTAGACCTGATGGTGAAAATGCTGAGGCTGAAAGACTCCGAGGATTGCGAATTTATCTTCGCCCACCTTTTCCTCCGGACCCTGCCGCCAGCGGTGAGAGTTATCCTGGCAGACTCACCTTGGTTGGCCCGGCGAGACTACCATGGGCTGAGCAAGGAGGCGCAGCGACTCGTCGACGCCCACAAACGGAGTGCGGTTTCGGCTGCAGCAGTGGAGCTAGGAGCGACGTCGGGAGATGGCATGGGGCCAGTGGTTGCAGCACCAGACTCGCCGACGACGGCAGCAACAAGGACCAGGCGACACGGAGCAGATGACGTCCTTTGCTTCTATCATCGCCGCTTTGCAGAGAGGGCACACAAGTGCCTTCCACTGTGCCACTTCAGGCGTTCGGGAAACGCCAAGACCGGGGGTCAGTAGCGGCTGCGGCCCTCGGGGAGGAGAACAAGCTGCTCTATCTGAAGGATGCACGCTCGGGAGGCATTTCCTCGTGGACACAGGCTCCCAGCTGAGCTTCATCATGCCTTCCTACACGGACCAGCTGACGCCGACGCCGTCTAAGGGTCCCCGGGTGTCAGCAGCGAACGGCTCAGCGATTAGGACCTTCGGTGAGAGGACTCTGCTTCTATCTTTGCAGGGTCGTGCATTTGAGTGGACTTTTGTTGTAGCTGCAGTCAATTTCATTGTCTTTTCACTCTATTCCCTGCACAGCACGAGTGGCGCCGCCAACTGCACAAGCCAACGTCACAGCTGCGGGTGGTAAGTTCCACGCACTCCTCACTCAGTTCCCAGCACTCACAGTCCCGGCGTTTTCGGTGACAGTGGCTAAACATGGGGTGGAGCATTATATCACTACCACCGGCCTGCCCGTTTTTGCAAAAGCTCGGTGCCTGGACTCAGCTAAACTGACCATAGCGCGCGAGGAGTTTGCCAACCTGGAAAAACTGGGCATCATCAGACATTCGAAAAGCCCCTGGGCTTCACCATTGCACATGGTCCCAAAGGCTGATGGCTCGTGGCGACCTTGCAGTGATTTCCGCAGGTTGAATAACGCCACTGCACACGACTGCTACCGGATCCCACACATCCAAGATTTTTCGGTTCATTTGGCGGGGGCGCGCATTTTTTTCTAAAATAGATTTAGTACGCGGTTACCATCAGGTTCCAGTGCGCGCTCAGGACATACCCAAAACAGCAGTAATAACTCCTTTCGGGCTTTTTGAGTTTTTGCGCATGCCTTTTGGACTCAAGGGTGTGGCGCAGACGTTCCAACGCATGATGGACGCGGTCCTACGCGACCTCCCTTTCATGTTCGTCTATTTGGACGACATTTTGGTAGCCAGCACGTCCGAAGACGAACACGAAAGCCATCTCACAGCAGTTTTCCGGAGGTTGGCAGAGCACGGGTTAATAATTAACCCAGCGAAGTGTCAGTTTGGGGTGGCACAGATTGATTTTTTGGGGCATCGCATTTCACCAGAAGGAGCGGTCCCTCTGCCCGATAAAGTGTGCGCAATAACAAATTTTCCCCAACCTCAAACGGTCAAAGCGTTACAGGAGTTTTTGGGAATGGTTAATTTTTATAACCGTTTCCTCCCCAGCGCAGCGCAGCTCATGCAACCATTGTACGCTGCACTAAAAAAACAAAAACCCACGAATAAAATCGAATGGTCTCCTGAGCGGGAGCGCGCATTCTCTCAAGTCAAATCAGCCCTGGCAAATGCGGCTTTGTTGGCACACCCAGTTCCAACGGCCCGCATGGCGCTCACCACTGACGCATCCAATTTAGCGGTAGGGGCGGTCGTTGAACAGTTTGTAGCTAGGACCTGGCAACCGCTCGCGTTTTTCAGCAAAACCTTGCGCAATAGCGAGCGAAAATACAGCACGTTCGACAGGGAGTTGTTGGCCCTACACTTGGCCATCCGCCATTTCCAGTTCTGGCTGGAAGGGCGCCGTTTCACTGCGTTCGTGGACCACAAACCGCTGACGTTTGCGATGGCCAAGATTTCGGAACCTTGGTAGGGCCGGCAGCAAAGACAGCTGGCCGCGATATCGGAGTTCATCACCGATATCCAGCATGTCGCAGGTAAACATAATGTAGTGGCAGACTGCCTCTCGCGTGCTGTGGCAGCTCCAGGCCCCGTGGGGGCAGACTCTGCAGCCATGGCCGCGGGGCCAGGGTAGCGACGCGGAAGCGCGCGCAGCCCCGGTCCACGTAGGGTTAGATTATGCAGCCATGGCCGCGGAGCAGGTTAGCGACGCGGACGTGTGCGCGCTCCAGTCTGGACCAACAGGGTTAAGGTTGGAGGACAGGGTGCTGCAAGATGGTATGCCCCCCCAATCTGCGATGTCTCCACGGGACGGCCGCGTCCCGTGGTACCAGCTGCGTGGCGCCGCCGTGTTTTTGACTTGATCCATTCTCTGGCGCACCCGGGGGTGCGCGCATCGGTCAAAATGGTGGGAGAGAAATTTGTATGGCCGGGGTTGCGCAAACAGGTCAAGGAATGGGCGACAGCCTGCGTAGCGTGTCAGCGAGCCAAAATACACAAACACACTAGAGCTCCGTTGGAGCCTTTTCACATTCCGGCTAAGCGCTTTGATCATGTGCATGTCGACTTGGTAGGCCCCCTTCCGTCGTCACAGGGGTGCACACACCTTTTGACAATGGTGGACCGCACCATGCGTTGGTCGGAAGCGGTCCCTCTGGCATCAACCACAGCTGAGGAGGTGGCGCGCACGTTTTTAACAGCTTGGGTAGCACGTTTTAGAGTTCCGTCAGACATAACGTCCGACAGAGGTCCTCAATTTGTTTCCGAACTCTGGTCATCGATGGCCCGCAGCCTAGGGGTAACGATCCACCGCACTACCACGTACAACCCCCAGGCTAACGGTTTATGCGAACGTTTTCATAGGTCATTGAAAGCAGCCCTCAGACCGTCGCTTACAGATACAAATTGGGTTGACAAACTTCCATGGGTTTTATTGGGGTTGTGTTCTGCACCTAAGGAGGATTTGCAAGCCTCCCCAGCTGAGTTAGTTTTTGCACAGCTTCTCCGTCTGCCCGGAGAATTTCTCCCCGATAATCCTGCGCCAAATTGCCCTCCCGCTCATCTGTTGCAGAGCGACACAGGATCAAACACGCTTCCGGGCCCGGTTCATCACAGTTTCCCACGCGTTTTTGTGCCGAAAGTTTTAAAAAATGCGGAGTTTGTTTTTGTCAGACATGATGCCCATCGCCCAAACTTGCGGCCGCCTTACGATGGACCGTTTAGGGTGCTGGAAACAGGAAAGAAGCATTTTTTGCTAGATTTAGGAGACAGAAAGGAGTTAATTTGTATAAACAGACTCAAACCCGCTTTTGTTTTGGCGGATGAAGCAGTGCAGTTGGCGAGGACCCCCCGTCGCGGCAGACCCCCTAGAGGGCATTCTCCAGAACACCCACAGAGATTGACTAACCGTTCTAATCCACAGGAGCAGGAGGACACTGCAGAGGCAGCAAAGCCGGCTTACAGCAGATACGGCAGGAGACTTAGACCTAGGCAACTGGTGGATTGATATGTAGTAATGTTATTATGTCATGTATCTCTGGTTATGTTTGTCCCATCTTAGACGTTTGGGTGGGTGGGGGTCATGTGGGCACATATGTTGGTTACATATGCTCCACAAATATATTGCTGTGTGTTTATTGTGTGCTGCACGTCTCATGGAACAAAAGGACTGAGCCTCTGAGAGACAATGGAAGAGTGTGAGATTTGGCCTTTGTTTCAGGGAGATGGCCTGGAGAGATTTCCGGACCACCGGAGACTAAAGGACAATGGTGTGAAGATCAGAGGGGTTACATTGTGACTGAGATTAAATACCATGTGACTGTATGTTTGATTAAACACCATGTGACAGCTGTTTCGATGTCCGGGGTATAAAAGTCAGATGTGAGATTATACTTCCTCTTTTTCCTGCTTTGAGATTGTTGGAGTATGTGATTGTCAATAAAGCTGAACTTGAGGAATAACTCAGTCTCATCCTTTCGCACATTCTCCACAGTGGGTCCTTTGATCATTTGTTGGTAATTAAATTTAGTCATGAGGCTTTTCAGTTTCTGTTTGTCCTTTTTATCAGACCAGTTAATATTAAAGTCACCATGAAATATTGTTTCTCTGCTCTTCTCAAGTTGTTTAACCAGATCACTTAATTCATTATAAAAAGAAGAATTGTGTGATGGTGGGTTGTACACTACTGCAATGTTGAAATTCATTACCGGTGAGAGACATACATTAACAGCTAAACATTCGAGTGAAGTATTCAAATCAACCAGTTGGCATTTAAATTTCTCTTTGATGTAAATTAAAACACCTCCTCCCCTCCCTACCTGCCTGTCTTTTCTAAAACACTGATAACCCACAATATCGATCATATTAGTGTCTATGTTCCTGTGTAGCCAGCTTTCTGAGAGACAAAGATAGTCCAGATTTGAGTCCAACAGCAACACCGAAATCTCATCTCTTTTGGGGATTATGCTCCGTATGTTTAAATGTCCGCCGAGGATCCCCTTTGGTTTAGCCTTTGTGTCCCAAAGAACTCGTGCAGGATTAACAGTTTGGAAAAATAAATGTTGTTTTTGCTTTTGTACAGCTCAGTTTTCGGATCTTGCCTCATTTGCAATTTGTTTAACCGCTCCTGTTTCCAAAAGTTTGGACGTAGCGCAGCTGTTTACAGCAGGATCAGATATGTGAGTCTGTTCAGTGCAATTCGACTCACCCGACTCGCTATGTCCAGTGGTCTGCTGTTTAATAGTGGCAGGTCCAGGGTTAAGGTGAATATCCCCTGCCAGAAGTAGCAGTACTAACAGTACTTTAACTGTATAGCCTCTGCCATATTGTGATATTTGCTTAACAACCATGTTTGCCTTGATTTGGAAGCTTTTCCTCAGGGCTTTGAAGACCAGATAGAGTACAGGGTGAAATGACCATGTCCATATCCATATAAATAAAACTTTTTAGCTTCACCTTTAGTTGAGTTGTACCAGGTGGGAGCAGCGATGAAGCAGGTAGGGGTGGACATTCTGGGCCCTTTCCCAACCACGGACCGGGGGAACCCCTACGTACTGATCGCAATGGATTATTTCACCAAATGGCCTGAGGCGTACGCGGTCCCTGATCAGAGCACTGCCACTACAGCATCAAATCTGGTGGACGAGATGTTTTGTCGGTTCGGTGCACCGGAGGAGCTGCACGGCGATCATGGTCAGAACTTTGAGGCAGAGGTCTTCGGGGAGGTCTGCAGACGGATGGGCATCCGGAAGACCTGGACCACCCCGCTGCATCCACAGAGCGCCAGCCTGGCCGAACGGTTCAACCGGACCCTCACCACCCAGCTCGCTGTCCTAGTGGACCAGTGACAGCGAGACTGGGACCTGCATCTGCCTTTTGTTCTGTGGGCGTACCGGACGGCAGCACAAGAATCCACCCGGTGCACTCCTGCGGCGCTGATGTTTGGGCGCGAGCTGCGCACACCGGTGGATTTGGTGTGTCCCCCCCCCCCCCCCCCCGGTGCCAGAGGTGGAGGGCAAACCGGGGCTGGATTATTTGTTTTGCTTGAAGGAACGGCTCCACATGGTGCACGGACTGGCTTGGGAGGCCTGGCAACAGTGGGGAGCCGGCAGATGAGGGCATATGACTCCCGCTGCCAGGGGAGGGACTTTGCACCAGGAGATTGAGTCTGGGTTTTCTGCCCGGATCAAAAAAGGGGACTGTCGCCAAAACTGGTGAGCCATCGGTCGGGACCATGCGAGGTCCTACAGCGACTGACGGATGTGGTGTACAGAGTGAGGCTGCAGAAAAGAGACTGGGTCGTGGTACTCCACCGTGACCGTCTTGCCCCGTACCAGCCATCTGCCCCGTGGGTGGTCAAACCAGGGCCTTCACCCCGACCAGCTACTCCAACCGAGGCACAGATGAACACTAGTGGGCCTGTGTGTGCTGGTCACCGACAACGGCGGTCGCCCCGACACCTGGACGGATTCGTGTTGGACTTTTGAGCTGGGCTTTTATTATTCTGGGGACAGAAACCAGTCCGGGGGGTGGGGTGGGGGACGGTGTAATGTCGGGGCTGTGTTAAGGGGACAGGAATTCTCCCGGCATGCTTTGGCCGCGGAAGATTCAAAGGGTGTTATCATCCGTGTGTTCTAAGTGTTATTGCTGTGCCATTATGACAAGTCATTGTGGCTGCGTTATAATGACACAGCAGTGTTATAAGAAGAGTCAGAGCAGTGACTGATCACGTGTTTGAGTCTCCCTCAGTGAGACGGGGGTCTGTGTGAATGACCTCCCCCTTGTCTGTGTTGAGTGGGTGTGTTCAAAATAAAGCCTGTTTTCGTCACAGTCATCTCTCCTTTCTTGTGTGAACCCGCACAACGTCACAATACATAACATTTTGGCGACGAGGATAAACTATGGAGGCGTGCGGGGCACCTCTACCACCGTTTCTGCAGTATCCAGGAGAACCAGCAATGCTGTGGCCTAACTGGCTAGCCATGTTTGAGGGGTATATTACAGCGCTGGGCCTGAGTAAATGACGGAGTGTGGAGGCGAGCGCTTCTGGTTCACCATCTCATCATAGAAGGTTGGAAAATTTTCCACACGTTGGGGGAGATGGAGTCTTATGCGGATGCTGTCGGGCGGTTTGCTGATTACTTTGCTGAGCACACAAAGAGCATGAAGCTGTGGGTTGAAAGGCTGTTGGCACCAAATGAAGCTAAGCTAGCTAGCTTGGGAGAGCTAACAGCCCAGCTGGTGGCAACGGCGAAATTAGCCATGGAGCTAGGTGGTTGCCCAAATACAAGCTACAAGCTAGATATCACGGTGGAATCGGAGCCACAAGTGAGGGAGCCCGCGTCCACCGAGAACGACAAGCCAGACGAACAGCACAGAACAGTGAGTGACCGCAGCACTGGAGGTGAACACAGCGCCGTGAGCGAAGATGGCATGGGGGGAGAGCAGCGACCAAACTTGGCTTGGTTTTCCCTGCAGCTAGAGTTGGAGCAGCGGGAGGGGGAGCTTGAGCACACTGAGAACCCCGGAAAACAGCAGCGACAGCTGGGCACCACGGCGGTTGAGCAGGACCAGCCTCACTCAGGGTCGACGCAGGAGGGTCTCATTGCCGGCGCTTGAGAGGCCCTGGACCAGGGTACCGAGCGTAACGGGGAGGTGCCTGCATCGATGAGTGACGCTGACAAGGTAGCTCCAGTTTTTCCTGGAACTTGGCTGCAGTGGGATCTGGGGCTACGACAGCGACCACTGCAGCAGCTTTAAAAGAGGTCGGGGCCAGACCGACAGGCATGGTGGGATCGTGTGCCGATCAGCAACACTGCAGACCGAGCAGAACCCCTCTGAGAGTTACGGACCCGGTCTGGGTTTGTGGGGAGAGACGTCCATGGTGGATGTATTCCAAACGACAGCCAGAGGAACACCAGGAGCGGCTGTGCATCGTGGCTGTGCGAGGTGCAGCCTACTTTCAGCTGCCGGACAGCTCGTGGAAGCATGCCAATGAGCTGTGGCGTGCCCGGGAGGGGGCTTCAGATGGCGGGTCCGGACGAGAGAGGTGGTTGATGGTGAAGAGAAGAGGTGCTCTTGCCTATGAGGTCAGCTATGATCCTGGGGGCATGCCACTTCCAGGAGTGGGTCTACTGAGGGGCTGCCCTTGGACCCCACAAACCAGTTCTACCCCCTTTCTGCCAGAAGGACAGTAGTGTAGTTTTGAAAAGTAATAATAATGATAAAAGACTTCCGGTTATGGCTGCCACGTAGGACGGACGTGTCTCGCTCTGCTCTGCTCCTGGAGAAAAAAATCGGCAAATAACTCTCTCATTTGGGACAGAACGTATCTCAGCATTTGGGCGAGGATATGTCGGCGAAGCCTAAGGCTGGAAAACCAGGAAAAGGAAAAAGCGAGCCGCCGAAACAGTCCAAATTAACGGACTTTCAGGTCTGTGACGCAGCAAACAAAACTCCATATATGGCGGAGGAGGCTGGCAACGGTGCGATGTCTGCGCGGGGAGGCGCAGATGCGCTGATGGCTGCCATGAGTTCAATGAGAGCGGACTTTTCCTCTAGATTTGATGGGATTATGACAGCGTTGGAAGGAATAAGAAAGGAATTGGGTGACTGTGTAGAACGAACGGCGCAGATGGAGCTCCGTCTCGCTAGTGCTGAAGATGACGTCACCCGTCTTCAATTAAAGGTGCGCACTTTGGAAAAAAAAAATAAATCTCTGGAAGATAATATTTTGGATTTGGAATCTCGGTCGAGACAGAATAATTTGAGGCTGGTGGGTCTTCCAGAGGAATCAGAAGGTCGGGACGTATGTTCCTTTCTGGAAAAGTGGATTCCGGAGGTGCTGGGCAGCGAGGAGTTGCAATCAGCAGTGGTTCTGGAAAAAGCACATCGTATTGGCCCACGGAGAGATAAGGGACCGCCGAGGACCTTAATTATGAAGTTTCTTAGCAACAGAGACAGGATGAAGATCTTCAACGCTGCACGTGCTAAAGGAGAGATTAAACACCAGGACCAGCAGGTGCGGTTCTACCCAGATTTGGCCACAGGAATCCAACAATTGAGGAAGCAGTTTGATCCCATACGTAAGGAGCTGCGCAACCTTGGGATTCGTCATGGTGTAATCTATCCTGCGAGACTGCTGACCACGTATGAGGGCAGAACCCACATCTTCAAGACCCCAGAGGAGGCGCAGGAGTTCATCAAGAAGATCAAAGAAGAAGAAGAGACTGGTGGGAGCTAAGCATGAACAAAATATAAGGTAGAATAATTAAGCATTTGCACAGGCATCTGACTGACTTGAAGTAAATAGTAAGTTTACAAAATATAGATTGTATTATATATTAAAAAAACAAAACAAACAAAAAAAAAAAACTATGATGTACAAAGTTGTTAAAAATTTTGGAGTTAAGTTGGAAAACTACAGAGGAGAGTTAATGTTACGTCATTAAAAGCAGTAGAGTTAGGGTGATTGGGAGGATGAAGAAGGAGTGGCTTAGGCTGTTCCCCGTGGGTGTGGAACAGTCGATGGCTATATCGGGAGACAGAATTTTTCTTTTGATTTTGGGGGGTTTGCCACAAGTGTGGGAAGGGGAAATTTGTTTGTGTGTAGTTTGTAGGATGAATGTTCAACCACTCATGTTTTTGCTTCTCTGTATGAGCATGTTTACACTGCAAGGTAATCCCAAACTCTCTATTGATCATGGACCAAAGTGTTAATCTTAATTTAACTTCATGGAATTGCAGAGGTCTACAAAATTTAAAAAAACTTAAACAAGTTATGAATAAAATAAAGGACATGGGTTCAAGAATTGTGTTTTTACAAGAAACTCATCTGATAGAGGAGGATGTTAAAAGAATTAGGAGTAGATGGCAGGGAAGTGTATTCACCTCTTCATTTTCATCCCGAGCCAGGGGAGTTATGACTCTCATACATAAATCAGTTCCTTTTCAAGTGAAAAATGTAATTGGAGACAAATTTGGAAGATATGTAATCATTCAAGGTTCTTTGCTATTAGAAAATATAAATCTTGTGAACTTATATGGTCCCAATATAGATGATCAGAAGTTCTTTGCTAATTTATTTCTCATCTTATCATCACTTACAGGGCAACATATAATAGCAGGGGATTTTAATTGTACATTGAATCCAGGTGTGGATAGATCAACAGGACTGGATTGTACGCACATTGGATGCAGGATGACTATTAATCATTTTATGAAAGAATTGAGATTGTTAGATATATGGAGAGAAATGAAACCACAAGTTAAAGCCTATTCTTGTTATTCCAGTACCTACAAGACATTCTCACGTATTGATTATTTTTTGATTTCCACAGAATTAAGGTCCAAGATTCAAAACTGCTTTTATGATAACATCGTGATCTCTGATCATGCACCCTGTTGTCTAATATATGTAGATAAAAAATTGACAAAGGAATCAGGCAGATGGCAATTTCAGCATAAATGGCTTCAGGATGAGGAATTTGTCAAGTATATAGAAAAACAGATAGACGAGTTCTTTGACATCAATACTACACAAACATCAGCATGTGTAAAGTGGGAGGCTTTCAAAGCTTTTATTAGGGGACATATTATTAGTTATACAGGATCAAAATCTAAGAAGACTCGAGAGGAAAGAGCTAAATTGGAACATAAAATAAAAAGTCTTCAGGAAAAAGTGTATGCAGGAAGAGATCCAAGGTTGGAGAATGAATTACTGATTTTGAGAGCTGAATACGACAAAAAATCAGCGAATAGAGCTGCCTCGAGTCTTCTAAGATTGAAACAATCTTTTTATGAACAAGGTGAAAAATCAGGAAAATTATTAGCATGGCAGATTAAACAATTGGAAATTAAAACACCAATAACCAGTATTATAAGTAACGGACAGGTAGTTATAGATCCTTTAGAAATTAATAGAGCCTTTAGAGATTACTATGAAAAATTATATGATACCAAAAATGAACCTGATTTAACAAAACTAAATGGGTTTTTGAACAAACTATCTATACCGTGTATTCCAAATGAAAACAGGGAGATATTGGAGTCTAAAATTAGTCAAGAAGAAGTTGGGCTAGCCATTGATAATATGAAATCAGGAAAAAGTGCAGGACCAGATGGTCTTCCAGTTGACCTTTATAAAAAATTTAAGAATAAATTAATAAAACCTTTTTTGGAAATGGTTTTAGAAGCATTTCAAAATAATAATTTACCATCATACATAAATAATGCCTTAATTATACTGCTGCCAAAACCAGGTAAGCCCTCTAATAAATGTGAAAATATGAGACCAATAAGCCTATTAAACGCCGACCTTAAGATAATCTGTAAAATTTTAGCAAGACGAATACAAGAAATTTTACCAAATATTATTAATCGAGATCAGAATGGCTTTATAAAGGGTAGACAAGGCTTCCATAATGTAAGAAGACTATTTAATATTATTTATTTTAATAAAGAAGCACCGGATACAGCTCTCCTATCATTGGACGCCGAAAAGGCCTTTGATAGAGTTGAATGGCCCTTTCTTTTTGAAGTCCTACAAAGGTTTGGACTTGGAAATAATTTCATAAAATGGGTTCAAATAATATACAATAATGCTACAGCAGAAATCCTAACAAATAACAATATTTCAAAACCAATAAAAATCAATAGAGGATGTCGACAAGGCTGTCCACTTTCACCTTTACTGTTTACTATGGCAATTGAACCTTTAGCGATAGCGATACGTTTACATTCACAAATATATGGAATTAAAGTTGGACCAACAGAACATAAAATCTCCCTGTACGCCGATGATATAATTTTGTTTATGTCGAATCTAAAAAAATCAATTCCAACCTTGTTGAATTTAATAAAGAATTTTGGGGAAATATCAGGATATAAAATAAATAAAACTAAATCTTCAATATTAATGCTAAATGAGACCCAGAGAAATTACCCAGCCCCTGAGGTAAATCAATTCAATGTTGTAAATCAGTTTAAATATTTAGGAATCCAAATTATGCCTAAGCTAGAATCAGTCGCCAGTGTCAACTATGAAGCCTTAATGTCAGATATCAATGAGTTAACTCAGAGATGGATGTCACTACCAATGTCGATGATCGGGAGAATCAATATACTTAAAAGTAATATTTTACCTAAAATACTTTATTTATTTCAATACATTCCCTTATCACCACCTTTAGATCTATTCTCAAGAATAAAAAAAAAGTTAGTGGAATTTATATGGAACAACAGGAGGGCTAGATTACGTTTGTCTTTATTATATTTACCATTTGATCGTGGAGGTCTGAAATGTCCAAATTTTATGTTGTATTATTGGTCGGCACAACTGAGGTCTATGACATATTATTTTTCATCAAATGATCTCCCTCACTGGACTGAAATGGAATCATACAATTTACCTTTACCTCTTCCCATATTCATATACTCAGATTTGGCAAAAAAATTACAAAAACAAGTTAAAAATCCATTTGTAAAGCATATGATCAAAATATGGTGTGAAGCTAAAAACTATTTAAAAGAACCACAGTTATTGTCACAATTTAGTCCAATATGGGGTAATCAATATTTTAAACCAGGGAGAGCGGACGCTGTATTTAAAGTATGGAATTTAAAAGGGATACAAAAGATTCAGGATTTATATTTGCCATGTGCAGACAACATAATGTCTTTTGAAGAGCTGAGGATCAAATTTAATCTCAATAGAACACATTTTTTTAAATATCTTCAACTTAGAAACTTTATTTGATCAAATCAAAATAAAGCTCTCACTCGACCTATTTATTCATCCTTGGAAAAAATGATGATGAAAGATAGTAAAAGAAAGGGTATTATTTCAGAGTTTTATAACTCATTGACACTATCTTCAAGTGAAAATTCACTGAAAAGATTAAACTACTGGAAAGAAGATCTGCAAACTGAAATTTCAGAGGAACAATGGGAATTGGCTTGTACAGAAGCTCAAACCAAATCAATAAATGTACGTCTTAAATTGATACATTTCAAATGGTTAATGCGGATGTATGTTACACCGGAGGAGTTAAATAGATACAACAAAAATATACCAGATACATGCACAAAATGCATGGAAAGTAAAGGAACTCTATTTCATTGTTTATGGGAATGTAGATTAATAAGAATGTTTTGGGAAGAGGTGAGGGTAACAATTGAAAAAATAATCTCAAAACAAATCATATTGAATCCTAAACTGTTTTTGTTGGGTCTGTACCCAGAAAAGCATAATTTTAATAAAAGTGAAAGAACATTCATAGACCTCAGTTTGCTTAATGCCAAAAAATGTATTGCACTATTATGGAAAAAGACTCATAGACCAGATGTGACTCAGTGGTTAAGACAGATGTTAACAAACCTTCCACTAGAAAGAATAACATATATACTGAAATCAAAGGAAATTGTGTTTGAGAATATATGGAGACCTTTTATTGATTATGTAAAAAATTTAAACATAACTCTTGAAGAAGAAGGTGAATGATGTGTGTGGACCTTGTAAATTCCAAACTGGTGAACATAATATGTATACTTATGTATTGGATTGTCTAGACTAAACAGAGGAGCATTGTTGAAGACTTGATTTTGTTGGTGGT
Organism: Pholidichthys leucotaenia; assembly: GCA_020510985.1. Lineage (NCBI taxonomy): Eukaryota > Metazoa > Chordata > Actinopteri > Cichliformes > Pholidichthyidae > Pholidichthys > Pholidichthys leucotaenia. The sequence goes on from CM035839.1 coordinate 476,695,867, forward strand.
TGTTGGTGTTTTTAGTGCATTTTTTTTTTGTAGTACTTTAGTGTTAGTGTTTGATTGTTTGTATCATGTTTGTTAAAAAAAAAAAAAGGTTCAATAAAGATATTGTGGAAAAAATTAATAATGATAAAAACATTCCAAGTTTCTAATGTTCATATGTTTGCATATTTTTTGTTTTTTTTTTTGAAAAGGAAGATTAAATTGTTACTGTTCTGGGATTATTTTATGTATTGTTGTTTAGTTTAGGAGACAAGGCAGTGTTTTAGTTTGACGGACTTTTAGGAATTTACAGGTGGAATAAAAACCCACCTTGCCGTGTGGGGTGGGACGGTAGTCCACCTGTCCCCCCTAGTTTAGGTTTTGTTGTGTGCATGACTTATGCCATTTAGTAATTTCAGTTATAGTCTTTTAGTGCGTGGTTCAGGTCCTAAATTGGGGAGGGTCTTAATTGTGTGTGTGTTTTTACACTTTTCTAAAAGGGGGGGGAGGGTTGTATGTGAGTTTGGCCCTTGGGGCTTGCCAAAGCTGCCCTGCGGAATGATGTCAGGCAGGCTGCGGCTGCTGTATTTATTCTGTGCCAGTCCCAATAAAGGTCAGTTCATTGCTTGGCATAAGTCGACTCCTGTCTCACTGATTTCATACATAACAGATACTCTTCATGTATCCTTGGTTTCCAGGGTTTTGAAGGCTCCATTTGTCAGCTGCATGTGAAGGAGCCCACGGAATGGGACAGCCTTGGACGCAGCACAGTGACGTATCTGGACTAGACATGCACACTTGGAGGACGCAGATCCTGAACTGAGACACAGCCTGTATGTGTGTATAAAATGGTAACGACCCAGGACACATCCCTGGGACCACCGCAAGCTACAGATTCTAGCTGTTGTTTTGCCAATGTGCAAACAATCTCTATAAGATGTATTTCCGATGTAATCTTGCTGACATTATCCTGACATATGTGCGCTGTTGGGGTGTGTGGCCGTGCTCCTGAGCCCAAAAGACAGAGAAAATGATCCAATCAGATCAATAAAGTTTTTCACCATCAGCAGACCTGGATTTAAACATTCTATATCACAGCTTTTATTTTGGAGGGGAAACGATGAATACTGTTAATCTCTGTGATATAATCTATAGATTGGAAGTGACTAGACAGCCTAGTATCACAATATCTGGCCGAGAAGCTGGTCACCCGCTAGGTGGCCTACAATTTCCAGTAATGTTGAAAATGGCGGCAGTCAATTTGAATGCAAGCTTTTCATCATTGGAGCAATTCACAACAATTTTTACTGAATTCTGTGATTCTAACCACGAACCATTTGTACTTTTAGTAATTCAAGTATCCGCTATTGCATATTATTGGTTTTTACATAGATAATTTTTTGGGTCGGTTATTTTACAACAATGGCATTGTATAATCTATATTTTATTAGACTACTCTTAATTTTATGTGTGGGTTTTTATGATAATAAAATTCAGTTAAAGGCTACATTTTTAATCACTAAATAATTAGCTGAACCACATGGTAACAATGTTTTCCCCCTTTGTACCTCCTGCAGTTTCAATCAATAGTAGAAAAGAAAATGCACAATAAAATTTATTAAAAAAAATACTGATCACCCGGTTCCGAACCTAATTTGCAGCCACTATTGAAAATCCTGGCTCTGACACTGGCAGTTTATAAGTTATGTGGAGAGCGTGAAAAGATGAGGCTGAGTTTATTTCTCAATTCAGGTTTATTAACATTCACGTATCTCCAACATCCTCTCAAACAGAAAAGAGACCCATCCTCCCACATCTGTCCTTTTTATACCCGGGACATCAAAGTACAGAGTCACATTGTCTTTAAATCCCAAGACACAATACATCGTCCCCCAGGTCTTCTCCCCTCCACCTAAAACCCTGGTGGTCAGGAAGTCTCTCAAGGCCATCTCTAAAGATCACATTTCGCACCCTCCTGTTATCCCCAGGAGACCCAGACTTATTGTTCATTCTAAGACGTGAGGCAACAGTAATATACATATACAGGCTAAGCAACTCAAATATGTGTGCCACATGACCCCCCCAAACGTCTAAGATGAAACAATACAACACAGTCTGCATATCATGATAAAAACACAAACATCAGTCCACGTGCTGTTTGGGCTTCAACCGTCTTCCGAACTTGCTGTAAGCGGGCTTTACCACTCCTGCGGCGCCATCCTGCTGTGAATCTGCTATCTGAGGATGAGAACTGTTAGTCAATCCCTGTGGGGGCTCTGGGGCATGCTCCCTGGGAGGTCTGCCACATCGAGGAGCCCTCGCCAACGGCACAGCTTCGTCAGCCGTCACAAAAGCAGGTTTGAGTCTGTCTATGCCAATTGTTTCCCTCCTGCCCCCCAAATCTAGCAAAAAATGCTTATCACCTGTTTCCAGCACTCTAAATGGGCCATCATAAGGTGGTCGCAGGGTTGGGCGCTGAGCATCGTGTCTGACAAAAACAAACTCCGCATTTTTTAAAGCCTTAGGTACAAAAACGCGCAGAAAACTGTGATGAACGGGGCCAGGAAGCGTGCTCGCTCCCGTGTCGCTCAGTAACCGCTGAGCAGGGGGGCACTCTGGCGCAGGATTATCTGGGAGAAACTCCCCGGGCAGCCGGAGCGGCTGCGCAAACACCAACTCAGCTGGGGAGGCTTTTAAGTCCTCTTTAGGTGCAGAACGCAACCCCAATAAAACCCACGGTAGCCTGTTTACCCAATTTGCATCCGTAAGCGACGCTCTGAGGGCTGCTTTCAATGACCTATGGAAACGTTCGCATAAACCATTAGCCTGAGGGTGGTATGCGGTAGTGCGGTGGATCGTTACCCCCAGGTTGCAGGCCATCGCTGACCAAAGCTCGGAAACAAATTGAGGACCTCTGTCGGACGTAATATCCGACGGAACTCCAAAACACGCTACCCAAGCCGTTAAAAACGTGCGCGCCACCTCCTCGGCTGTGGTTGATGCCAGTGGGACCACTTCAGGCCAACGCGTGGTGCGGTCCACCATTGTCAAAAGATGTGTGCACCCCTGTGACGGCGGGAGGGGGCCTTCGAGGTCGATATGCACATGATCGAACCTCTTGGCCGGGATGTGAAACGACTCTAAGGGGGCTTTAGTGTGTTTGTGTATTTTGGCTCGCTGGCAAGCCATGCAGGCACTTGCCCACTCCTTAACGTGCTTGCGGAGGCTCGGCCACACAAACTTCTCTCCTACCATTTTGACCGACGCGCACCCCCAGGTGCGCCAGAGAATGAATCAAGTCAAAAACGCGGCGGCACCACGCGGTCGGCACCACCGGACGCGGTCGTCCGGTGGAGACATCACAGATTAGGGGGGGCATACCATCTTGCAGCACCCTGCTCTCCAGCCTTAACCCTGTTGGTCCAGACTGGAGCGCGCACACGTCCGCATCGCTAACCTGATCCACGACCATGGCTGCATAATCTATCCCCACGTGGACTGGGGCCGTGCGTACTTCCGCGCCGCTAGCTTGCTCTGCGGCCATGGCAGTATAATCTACCCCAACGCGGACTGGAGCAGTTACGGTGCGCGAGAGACACTCTGCCACTACATTAAATTTACCCGCTACGTGTTGAATATCGGTCGTAAACTCTGAGATTGCAGCCAGCTGCCTCTGCTGCCGGCCTGACCACGGCTCCGAAACTTTGGCCATCGCGAAAGTCAGTGGGTTGTGGTTGACGAACGCAGTGAAACGACGACCTTCCAGCCAGAACTGGAAGTGGCGAATGGCCAAGTGGAGCGCTAACAACTCCCTGTCGAACGCGCTGTATTTTTGCTCGGTATCGCACAAAGTCCTGCTGAAAAAGGCAAGCGGCTGCCAAGCCCCGGCAACATGCTGCTTTACTATCGCCCCTATGGCCTCGTCTGACGCGTCAGTAGTGAGCGCTATGCGGGCCTTTGGGTCTGGAGGTGCCAACAACGCAGCGTCTGCCAGGGCTGTTTTGACCTCCGAGAATGCGCGCTCCCACTCCGGGGACCATTTGATTGCATTTGTGGGTTTTTGTTTTTTTAGCGCGGCATATAGTGGTTGCATGAGCTGCCCTGCGCGGGGGAGGAAACGGTTATAAAAATTCACCATTCCCAAAAACTCTTGTAAAGCTTTGACCGTTTGTGGCTGGGGAAAATTTGTTACTGCGCGCACTTTGTCCGGCAGCGGAACTGCTCCTTCTGGAGAGACGCGGTGCCCCAAAAAATCAATCTGCGTCACCCCGAACTGACACTTCGCTGGGTTGATTATTAACCCGTGCTCTCCCAACCTCCGGAAAACTGCCGTGAGGTGTTTTTCGTGTTCCTCTTCGGACGCGCTGGCTACCAAAATGTCGTCCAGGTAGATGAACACAAAAGGGAGATCGCGCAACACCGCGTCCATCATGCGTTGGAACGTCTGCGCAGTGCCTTTAAGCCCGAACGGCATGCGCAAAAACTCAAAAAGGCCAAATGGAGTTATTACCGCTGTTTTGGGTATGTCCTCAGCGCGTACTGGGACTTGATGGTACCCGCGGACCAAGTCTATTTTAGAAAAAATGCGCGCCCCTGCCAGATGAACGGAAAAATCTTGGATATGGAGAACTGGGTAGCAGTCGTGCACTGTAGCGTTGTTCAACCTGCGGAAATCACCGCAAGGTCACCACGAGCCGTCAGCTCTAGGGACCATGTGGAGCGGGGAAGCCCATGGGCTATTCAAACGCCGGATGATGCCCAACTTTTCAAGGTTGGCAAACTCCTCGCATGCAATGGTCAGTTTAGCTGCATCCAAGCGCCGAGCTTTTGCAAAAACGGGGGGACCGGCGGTAGTAATAAAATGTTCCACTCCATGTTTAGCGACGGCTACTGAAAATGTGGGAACCGTGAGTGCTGGAAACTGAGCGAGGAGTGTGTGGAACTTACCGCTTGCCGTAGCGACGTTGGTTTGTGCTGTGGGCGGGGACACTCGAGCTGCACAGGGAATAGAGTAAAAAGAGAGTGCATTAACCAAGCATCTATTAGGAAGATCAACCAACAGCCCATGTGAGCACAGAAAATCAGCACCTAACATGTTGAAACTCACCGCAGCTATAATAAAAGTCCACTCAAATGTACGGCCGTGCAGGGACAGAAGCAGAGTCCTCTCACCGAAGGTCTTAATGCTCGAGCCGTTCGCCGCCGATGCTCCGTGACTCCCGGGGCCTGCCAGCCGGTCAGCATAGGTTGGCGTGATGAAACTCACTTGGGAGCTTGTGTCCACGAGGAATTGCCTCCCAGAACGCACATCCGTCAAGTAGAGCAGCTTGTTCTGTTCACCGAGGGCCGCGGCTGCTACCGACCCCCGGCTCTGGCGTTTCCCGAGCTCTTGAACTGACACGGTGGCATACACTTGCGTGCCCTCTCTGCGAAGCGGCGATGGTAAAAACAGAGGTCGTCTCCTCCGCGATGTTTGGTCTTCACCGCCGTCGTTGTTGGTGGGTCTGCCTCCACCGGCTCTGGCCCCCTGCCATCCCCGGCCGTCGCGCCGAGGTCTGTCGCTGCTGCGGTAGCCGTGCGCCGTCTGCTGGCGTTGAGAATCTGCTGTGCCTCCTGGGCCAGCGCGCGGAAGTTCCGCTGGGCCAACAATTGTGAACCTGCCAGGGTCGCTCTCGTCTCCGACGGTAGGGTTCTCAGGAAAATGTGGGTGAAAAGGAAATCGTCATCGTCTGAGCCTCTCAGCCTCAGCATGTCTTCCATCAGGTCGACAGGCGTGCTTTCTCCCAAGTCGTTCAGGGCCAGGAGTCGCTCAGCTCTCTCCTGGGCTGAGGGAGTGAAACGCTGAATGAGGGCAGCCTTCAACCCGCTGTATTTGTCGCCAGCGGGTGGGTGCTGCACCAGGCTCTGCACATGTTGAGCTGTGCGGTTATCGAGCTTGGCGAAAACGTGGTAGAATTTCGTGTCATCTGCCGTTATTCCCCCGAGAGCGAACTGAGCTTCGGCCAAGAGGAACCAGGAGTCCGGGTTGTCCTGCCAGAATTCTGGTAGTTTGATTGAGACTGCGTTCGCCTGGCTGGTTCCTGGCGAGTCCGGCTCGGGGGAATTTCTTCTGTTCATGATACATCTTAAGGTCACCAGTGTGGAGAGCGTGAAAAGATGAGGCTGAGTTTATTTCTCAATTCAGGTTTATTAACATTCACGTATCTCCAACGTCCTCTCAAACAGAAAAGAGACCCATCCTCCCACATCTGTCCTTTTTATACCCGGGACATCAAAGTACAGAGTCACATTGTCTTTAAATCCCAAGATACAATACATCGTCCCCCAGGTCTTCTCCCCTCCACCTAAAACCCTGGTGGTCAGAAAGTCTCTCAAGGCCATCTCTAAAGATCACATTTTGCACCCTCCTGTTATCCCCAGGAGACCCAGACTTATCGTTCATTCTAAGACGTGAGGCAACAGTAATATACTGTGACGTTTGCAAGGTTCACACAAAGAAAATGGAGCAAGATGGTTGTGATCAACGGGCTTTATTCGCACACCACTGACCCCCAACTTACTTCTGAGCACAGAGAGGAGGGGAGGTCATTCTCCCAGACCTCCGTTTCAATCATGGTTACACACACACGATACATCTTGCCCTAATCCTGCTAAACACTGCTGGGTCATTATAACGCAGTTATAATGACACAGCAGTATAACTCAGTAATAACACATTTAATACACACACACAGTAACGTTTTCAACTGGCAAAGCATGCTGGGAAATCCCTGCCCCCCTTAACATGGCCCCGACGTTACACTACCCCCCCCCCCCCGGACTGGTTTCTGTCCCCAGAAAATTCAAAGTCCACTTTCAGAAATCCAATGCGAGTAAGCTCGGTGCCAGGGCGGCATGCACGGGCCATCTGAGTCTCGGTCGGAGTATCTGGTTGGGGTAGGGTTCCGGTTTGGCCACCAGCGGGCGGATGGACACATCTGACAGCCTCTGTAGGACCACGCACAGTCCCTTCCCTGGCAGCGGGAGTCCCAGGCCCGCTCCGGCCGACTCCCACCGCTGCCAGGTCTCCCAGGCAGCCGCTGGCCCGCGTCCATGCGTCCAGCCCTTGCCGCGCCTGGAAAATGGCCGGATCTTTCCTCCGTGACGTCACCGAAAGGGAAAGCATCTGCGGGTGGCGGTAGGACACGCACAGTTCCTCTGGCAGCGGGAGTCCCATGACTCCCACCGCTGCCAGGACCTCCCAGGCGGCCACTGGCCCGCGTCCAGGCGTCCAGCCCCTGCCGAGCCCAGAAAAAGACCGGATCTGTCCTGCTCGCTCCACTGCTGCTGCGCTCCAAAGGCCTCTGTGACGTCACCGCTGGGGGAAGCATCTGCAGGAGGCGGCTTTTTCTCCGTCCATGCCATCTCGCTCTAATATAACGTCGGCGAGGGGCCAGTTTGTCGTGCGCTGTGTGCGGGGCAGTACCATGTGATGTACCCTGGCTCTGTGCAGCGGAAGCCCCCCTTCCTCGCGTCGCCGCCGCTGTCTCCTTCGTGCACGCACTGCTGTGATCTGCTGTAGTTCTTCCTCCCACTCGCTCTCAGCATGGAGGTTTCCTCCAGTGGCCAGTCGTTCAGCGCGGCAGCCAACTCGACCTGGGCCAGGTGGTCATCCAACAGGTTCTCGCCGTTGTAGCGGGGAATCTTGGCCCGCTGCCGGATGGATGGGACGGTCACGTCCCGGTCGATCGCCGCTCCTAATCGCTCTGGAATCGCCAGCCCGTCCTGCCCTGAAAAGGGCGGGAAACGGGGCTGGTTTGCTCTGCTCGGCCCGTCGGCTCCACTGCTCCGTCCATCGCGGCGAACCTCTCCGGGGGCCGGCGTCTCAGCTCTACACTCCGTTCCCAGCCGAGCGATGAACCGCTCCGGCCGCTGGACCTCCGCCTGGATCCTCATCTTGCTCCATCCCCACTCCTGACACCAGTGTGACGTTTGCAAGGTTCACACAAAGAAAATGGAGCAAGATGGTTGTGATCAACGGGCTTTATTCACACACCACCGACCCCCAACTTACTTCTGAGCACAGAGATGCTCAGAAGTAAGAACATGCCGAATGCTGATCGTCACTTCCTTGTGGTAACGTATCGTCACTTCCTGTTTTGCTGTCTGCCTGTGTGGTTTGCTCTCCAGCCACTAGCTAGCCACTAGCTATGGCTACTAGCTCTCTTTCCTCTCCTCCTCTGGTGTGCTCTCTCTGTCAGATGTTTAGCTACACCTCTGCCTCTTTTAGTGATAACAGTAAATGTAATAAATGTTGTCTTTTTGAGGCGCTCGAGGCGAGGTTGTCTGATTTGGAATCCCGGCTCCGCTGCATTGAAACACCGTCTGCGCCAGTTAATCTTGACGGGCGCCCCTTAGCTGCAGCGGAGCTAGCTAGCTTAGGCCCCCCTGTCAGCGGTTCCCCAGCTCTCCTCAGCAGCGAGGAGACTGGGTGGGTGACGGTGAGATGGAAGCCTAGTCGCAAAGCCCTGGTACACCACCAACCCGTTCACGTTTCTAATCGTTTTTCCCCGCTCAGCGACACACCCGCTGAGGAAAAAACTCTGATCATTGGCGACTCTGTAGTCAGAAACGTGAACCTAGAGACTCCAGCGGCCATAGTCCAATGCATTCCTGGGGCCAGAGCAGGCGACATCGAGTCAAATTTGAAAATGCTGGCTAAAAGTAACTGTAAATATTCCACAATTGTTATTCATGCTGGCATTAATGACATCCGTCTCCGGCAGTCGGAAGTCACGAAACTTAATGTAGAATCGGTGTGTGAGTTTGCAAAAACGATGTCTGCCACTGTAGTATTCTCTGGGCCCCTCCCCAATCTGACCAGTGATGACATGTTTAGTCGCTCGTCATCCTTGAACCGCTGGCTGTCTGTGTGGTGTCCTAAAAATGACGTGGGCTACATTGACAATTGGAGCTCTTTTTGGGGAAAACCTGGTCTTATGAGACGAGACAGCATTCATCCCACTTTGGATGGTGCTTCTCATTTATCTAACAATCTGGCATCTTTTTTATCCAAATTTCCAAAACCCTGACTACTCAGAGTTGGGACCAGGAAGCAGAGTCGTAGTCTTACACGCCTCTCTGCAGCTCCTCTTCATCCGCCACCCCTCAACTTAGCCCCTGTCTTCCCCATCAGAGAATCGTTGTCTGCTCCCTCCAAAGTAAATAAAAATATAATGCATAAGCATGCCAAAGTGATAAAGCAAAATATTGGTAAAACTCAAATTAAACATAAAGCCTCTAAATTGAATGAATTGGCCTCTGTTCCTCCTCATAATTTAAAAATTAAATGTGGTTTATTAAATATTAGGTCTCTAACTCCCAAGTCTCTGTTAGTCCATGATCTGTTAATTGATCATCAGATTGATTTAATTTCCCTTACAGAGACTTGGTTAGGACAAGAGGATTATGTTGGTTTAAATGAATCAACTCCCTCTGGTTATTTAAACTGTCAAAATCCCAGAAGTTCTGGTCGTGGAGGAGGAGTAGCAACAATTTACCATTCCAAATTACTAGTTAATGTAAAGCAAAAAACATGTTATAATTCCTTTGAGGGCCTGGTCCTCAGTGTTGGGCACTTTAGCAATTTCAGGTTAAACCCAATTTTATTTGCCATAGTTTATCGTCCCCCATCAACCTATTCAGAATTTTTATCCGAATTTGCTGATTTCTTAGCTGATTTAGTGCTGAAATCTGATAGAATAATTATAGTAGGGGACTTTAATATACATGTGGATGTAGATAGTGACTGCCTTAATGTGGCTTTTAATTCAATATTAGACTCGATTGGGTTTTCTCAGAAAGTAGGAAATTCTACTCATTACCTCCACCATACATTGGACCTTGTTCTGACATATGGCATAGAAATAGAAAATCTTGTAGTGTCTCCTCATAACCCTGTACTGTCAGACCATTGTCTGTTAACCTTTGATTTTACTATTTCTGACTATTTGGCTCCTAAAGAAAAATATTATTACAGTAGATGCCTCTCAGACGATGCTGTTACCAAATTTATGCAGATTGTTTCCTCTATGTCATGTGTCAACACAACGGAAATAAGCTATAGACAGCTTGCTCCTTCTGTAATTGATAACATGGTGGATAGTGTTTCAGCTTCTCTGCATCAGACTCTAGACTTGGTGGCCCCCTTAAAAAAGAAAAAGTCTAATCAGAGATTTCTAACTCCTTGGTTCAACACAGAAACTCGTACCTTAAAACAGAAGACTCGTCAATTAGAAAGAAAATGGCGCTCTACTAATTTAGATGAAATCTATTTAGCTTGGAGAAATCATCTTTTAATTTATAAAAAAATCTCTTAGAAAAGCTAGAACGAGTTATTACTCTGCATTAATAGAAGAGAACAAGAATAATCCCAGGTTTCTTTTCAGTACTGTAGCCAGGTTGACAAAGAGTCAGGACTCTGTCAATCCTAGCATTCCCCTAGAGCTTACTAGTCAGGACTTTATGAACTTTTTCAATAATAAAATTTCATCCATCAGAGATAAAATCAATCAGATTCTTCCCACAGTTAACTTAAATACTGTAACTACTACAACTCCTTCTATTGATGTCTGTCTTGATGAGTTTACTCCAATCGACCTTTGTGAGTTAGACAAAATAGTTTCCTCATCCAAACCTTCAACTTGTCTTTTAGACCCTATTCCTACCAGGTTATTTAAAGAAGTCTTCCCACTTATTGGTAGCTTTATTCTTCATATAATCGATTCTTCATTAACTTTAGGCCATGTACCGCAGGCTTTTAAAATGGCTGTAATTAAACCCTTACTCAAAAAGCCAACGCTAGATCCAGGAGCTTTAGCTAACTACAGACCAATCTCTAATCTCCCTTTCATTTCAAAAATCTTAGAAAGAGTTGTTGCTACGCAATTATTTGACCACCTTCAGGGAAATGGTTTACTTGAAGAGTTTCAGTCTGGGTTTAGAATCCATCATAGTACTGAAACAGCCTTAGCGAAGGTCACTAACGACCTCCTCATTGCATCTGATAATGGACTAGTTTCTGTACTTGTCCTTTTAGACCTTAGTGCAGCTTTTGATACTATCGATCATAATATTCTACTTGATAGATTAGAACACTATGTTGGACTTAATGGAACTTCGTTGCAGTGGTTTAGATCTTATTTATCTAATAGGTTCCAGTTTGTTCATGTAAATAATGAGTTTTCTTTCAACTCAAAGCTCAGTCATGGAGTTCCACAGGGATCTGTGCTAGGCCCTACTCTTTTTAGTTTATATATGCTTCCGTTAGGCAACATTATTAGAAAGCACTGTATACATTTTCATTGTTATGCTGATGACACACAATTATACCTGTCAATGAAGCCAGATGATAGTAATCAATTAGCCAAGTTAGAAGCCTGTCTTAAGGAAATCAAAGCTTGGATGACTTGTAATTTCCTGCTATTAAATTCAGATAAGACTGAAGTCATTCTTGTTGGTCCAAAAAACCTTAGAAATTCCTTTCCAAATCAAACTTTCAGTTTGGATGCGGTTACTCTTTCTCTTAATAGCTCTGTGAGGAACCTTGGAGTTATTTTTGTTCAGGATTTGTCCTTCAATTCACATATTAAATTTGTTTCTAAGACTGCCTTCTATCATTTGCATAATATTGCCAAGATCAGGAGCATCTTGTCTCAGAGTGATGCTGAGAAACTGATCCACGCTTTTGTTAGCTCGAGATTAGATTATTGTAATTCTTTATTATCAGGCTGTCCTAAAACATCTTTAAAAAGTCTTCAGCTGATCCAAAATGCTGCAGCAAGAGTTTTAACAGGTACTAGAAAGAGAGATCATATCTCTCCGGTTCTGGCCTCCCTTCATTGGCTTCCCATAGAGTTTAGAATTAAGTTTAAAATCCTTCTTCTTACTTACAAAGCTCTAAACAATCAGGCTCCTTTTTATTTAAAAGATCTGATACTACCGTATTGTCCTAACAGAGCACTACGCTCCCAAAATGCAGGATTACTTGTAATACCTAGAATCTCCAAAAGTACAATGGGAGGCAGAGCCTTCAGTTATCAAGCTCCTCTCCTGTGGAATCAGCTGCCAATCTGGATTCGGGAGTCAGACTCGATTTCTGTTTTTAAGAATATGTAGCGGTTTGATTAAACCCCCACAACACACAGACAGAACACAGAGACAGTCAGCTCGCACTCCTGGGTTTTTTTCCGCTGCATGCTGCGTTTACAGCTGTGAAGTTAAAGTGTTCATGCATCTTGTCCTTACTGTGCTTCTTCTGAGCTCTTACATATGTAGATGTGCTTTGGTGTAAATCTCCACAAACAGACTGGTCAAACACAGCGCTCGGCTAGAGCAAATAACAGAACAGTGAAATGTGTATTAATGTCTACAGGCAGCCCTGTTTCGTCTGGCTCACTTCTGTAATGCTGATGTTGCCTTTCATGCAAATGTCTCATGCCTGTCCTGTTATCTCTTTGATCAGACCAACTGCTGTGAATGCTTTGATGTATTGTTATAGTTGGGTGTATATATACTGCATTGTAACCATACTCTCTCTCACTCTGATCCTGCAACTGGTAGACACAGCTTGTGTCCCTCCTCTGAGAGCCGTGGGCTCGCTTTCGGCGCTCATGCATGGCGCCGGGAGCGGAGCTCGTGACGGCGGTATGATAATAAAACTCTACTTAAAACCTCCAACAACGCCGCATTATTTCATGCTGCCGCAAATAGGGCTAAAACCTACCTTTTTGATATAGCCTACAATTAGGGAGGGATCATGTGTTTCTGAACCCTCCCTTAGTTATGCTGCTAATAGGTTTAGTCAGCCGGGGGACCTCCAGTAATACACTGGGCCTCACTCCTTTCCTCACTCTCAATGAAATATTTTTTTTGCTGGTCATTAACATCTGTTTGTTCTCTCCCATAGACTGAGTCCCCATCGTGCTGTTTGCTCTCTACATGTCTGTTCTTTTCTTCTTCTCTGTCCCCTCACCCCCCAGCCAGTCGCAGCAGATGACTGCCCCTCCCTGAGCCTGGTTCTGCTGGAGGTTTCTTCCTGTTAAAAGGGAGTTTTTCCTCTCCACCGTCGCCAAGTGCTGCTCACAGGGGATCGCCTGATTGCTGGGGTCTTTCTGCAACTGTGGGGGTTCCCCCTACAGTTGAAAGTGCTATGAGATGACTGTTGTTGTGAAATGGCGCTATATAAATAAAGTTGAATTGAATTGAATTGAATAGAGAGGAGGGGGGGTCATTCTCCCAGACCTCCGTTTCAATCATGGTTACACACACACACACGATACATCTTGCCCTAATCCTGCTAAACACTGCTGGGTCATTATAACGCAGTTATAATGACCCAGCAGTATAACTCAGTAATAACACATTTAATACACACATACACACACACACACACACACAGTAACGTTTTCAACTGGCAAAGCATGCTGGGAAATCCCTGCCCCCCTTAACATGGCCCCGACGTTACAGTACATATGCAGCCTAAGCAACTCAAATATGTGTGCCACAGTTACAAATATGCAGAAAATATAAGTCCATACAACAGCTGCGTCAGATATGTTCATTTCAGAGGAACATGTATATTTCAAAAGCCTACAGTGAGAACAACCACCAAGCAACACTGTATTTCAGTGCAAGGAGTCAGATTATGGAACGATTTTGGACCTGAATTAAAATCATGTACAAAGCTTGGACAATTTAAACAAAAACTAAAGGAAGAAATACTCCAAACATATTTACAAGACGACATGTAAACTCACATAAGGATTGACATTTCCAGCCTGTGTTGTGTTATAGCTTAGTTTTTCTTTTTTCTCTGTGACACTATGTCTTAGATTTGTTTTTGAATAGTAACCGCTTAACTTAGACTAGCTCAGTTTTCTTTTCTCTCAGTCATATTTTGTCTTAGCCTTGTTTTAAATTGTAATCGCTCTTGTCTTGTTTTCTCTTTTTTCTCCTTTGAATTCTTGGATGGAATATGGGTGGGCAATATAAGCTGCGGCTTCAGCCATCACCCATTTCGGATAACTCACGTGGAATTGTTTAGTAGAAGGAGTCTTTGTCTAATTTGACCTTGTTGTTATATTATACAGTTTCTTTTAACCTGTAATGTACTATCCGAAATAAAAATAAATTCATTCATTCATTCATTTCAGTGGTTTTTTCTCTTTTACCCCTAATTTGGTCTTAAAAAATTTTACAAAAAGGCCCGCGATTTTTTTTTTTTTTTTATTCAATAGTAGAAAAAAAAAATACATGCACTAAGTGGCTCCTGGCCCCCTGGTGCAGACATAAATGGCGCTGTAGATAATGACGTTTACAGCGCCAACGCAGCTGGACCGAACCACCGCCAGCAGCAAGTAGATAACTTCAAAATAAAACCATTTATTGAACAGCTGATCCTTTGACAGTCACCAGAATCGACTTTAATCATCATAATAGATAGCTTATGGTCGTTTATTGTATGACTCAGTTAATGAATAATTAAAATAAAAAAATTCGCGGTTTTGTTTCTGAGTGCAGCTCACTGGTGCTTTTATTATGAAACCGGAAGTGTTGCAGCGTGTTTGTAAGCTAGCCTGTCAGTGTGTCGTAGGTCAGCTCCGGTAAATCGGCGGTGCTTGTTATCGGTGTTTATTTAGGTAGTAAACGGGTTTCTTTACCGGCTATTGAACCGGTTCACAGCGGACTGACCGATCTGATGTCCCGTGCTTCGATCATGGCGGCTGTTAACGGTGAGTGTTAGCCGTTAGCATTAGCTGTTAGGTAGTAGTAGTAGTAGATTAGTTTATTTGACAGGGACAACTTTTGTAGTTTTAGAGAAAAATGAAACGTCCACAACGATCGTTAATGATCGTTCATCATAATTACGTTAATTCTGAACATTAACGTCAAACAGATTCGATGGAATAATAGAAGTTCGTCGGTTAGCCTCCATGCTAACACATCTTCAAGCCTCAAGATTTTATTTGTCAATTAACCTCGCCAGCTCACGTGACAAACGCGCAATGCATTCTGGTATGAGTAGGTTCAGCGATTGTAAACAGACTGCCAACACACAGCGCCTTGGTATTTCTTGTGAATGAATGGGAAAAAAAAAAAAATCACAAAATGGACGGTGAAGGAAAATTTAAAGGGACCGTACTCCGCCAAATTGAATGGGACTGCAAAGGCTGTTTGGCAAAGCTTGAAGGGGTTAATGGACTAGATCCCTACCAACATATCACATGGAGTTCGGATGTAAACATTCTGCCAAACTTGGACCATGCCTTCATTTACAATTATATGACTTTAAGCATAAGTCCACACACACATGAAGTTTTTAGTAACTTTAGGTCTTTGAAGCAAGAAAAAGTGCAGTTCACAGACGGATGGGTGCATGACTTGTAGATGTACAAGGTAGACTTGAAGACAGTTGTGCTCACAAAGGTGCTTTTTTTTAAATTTCTTGTCTTGATTACAAGTATTTATTTACTAACTAAAATAAGTGCATGCCATAAATTGAATTATGCACCCAATATACATGTGAAAGTGTGCTTATAATATTTTAAAATCAACCCCTCCTTTCCTGAAGTTGGTGCAACCCCTGATGCACTTGTGTCCTGCACCTGCTGTGAAAAAGGCTGTGTGGAAATAAAATCCCATATAAGCACCGCAACAACATCCTGCAGGCCTGTGCAGACAAGGATTTTACCTGGAACTCTCTGATGGGAGACTAGAACTCAAGCACAGTCACAGGTACTACAAGCAGGTACAAACACAAATCTTTGTGACAGGCTCACATTTCTGTCACTTTGTTGTGTGGACCACAAAAAGTTGTGTTGTTGTACGCGTCACACCAGATTCTGACCTGTGGGAGCAAACACTTTTACCAGTGGCCCAGAACTTTTTTTATAAAGTTGTCCTACCTGAGCTTATTGCCCGTCACTTCACTGACTCTGACCCCACAACACAAGAGGAAAGCTGCAGCTGATAAACCCACCCAGAAGCCCAAGAGACGACGTCTAACTGCATTACAGCCAGGTCCCACACACAATCCCAGAAGACAGGCACAGAACACAGCAGAAGTGTGGTGGACTTGCAGGCGGCCAGAAGAGCTGGATGACATGGTTGCCTGTGAGAACCAAAACTGTGAAATTCAGTGGTTCCATTTAGGATGTGGGGGACTCTGAAGCACCAACCCCACAGCAGCCGTGGTTTTGCGACGTGCACATTAGAGTAGTGCTGTAACATGAGACAGTTATGCACTATAACGTTGTGCGAACAATGATACATGTCGATCATGCATGTCAATTTATATTCTTGTATTGTGTCATGGTTACAGTTTTGCATCTTTGAAATAAAGAGCTGGAGTTTGTAAGCCATCGTGTACTTTATTGCAGCTTTCCTCTTGCAGCCAAACTTTTTCTTTTTCTTCCTCGCCTTTCTGGTTTTGGCTGCCATTTTAAAGCGTTTGATATCATTTTAGCTGAACAGCCTATCATTTTCTGCACTTCTTTATAGGTTTTCCCCTCTTTTATTAATTTCTTAATCAAAGAACACTCTTCTTCTGAACAGTGTCTTGAACGACCCATTTTACTGTTTTTCAAGGACAAATGCACAGCCAGCATATGCAGCGTCAGTTGCCTTGATCCCAGGGATGTGATTTTTCCGCTAATTCGCAGAATTCCGCTTTTTTTATCTTCCAGAAATTTTCAGACCAGATGGCGGCGCGTGCACAACGCGAGGCTCAGCGTCTCTTCAGATTTTGCAGATTAGCGGCGATATTTCTGCTCATTTCGGGTCTGTTCGTTCAGAACAGCTTCGCTTTTACATCTTACACCCGAAATGAACTTTTGGACATTGGATTACAAAATAACGACCTTTTTATCAGCAACCTACGTTTCATCCCTGAGCTCTGGAGAACACCCGACGCTAGGTAAGCTACCCGGCCGACCGGAAGTGCTCTCAGGTGGCGTAGAGACCGTAAACAAAGTAGACCTGTAAACAAAGGCGGGGGAAGCGTGGAGGGCTAAGAGCTAAGCTAAAGCTAACATCGCACCAGCTTTCTCTACCCAGCATTTTCCTCGCTAATGTACGGTCAGTGGCGAACAGAATGGATGAGCTACGGCTTCGGATCACCAACAATAAGAAACTTACGAACTGCAATATCATGATTTCCATGGAAACATGGCTACATAGTGGAGTAGTTGACGGTGCTGTCGAGCTGGCCGGACGGCACACTCTCCAGGCAGACAGAGCAGCTGATGACTCCGGTGAGACCAGAGGTGGGGGAGTATGCATTTATATTAACAAGGCTTGGTGCACGAACTCTGTCACTGTTGGGAGACACTGCTCAGCTAACCTGGAGTTTCTCATGGTTAAATGTAGACCTTTCTAGCTGCCACAGGAGTTCACTTTTCACTTTTCTTCATCTTGCCTGCTGAAGATGTTTTAGACTTTATTTAAAAAATATTTTTAACGCCACACATGTGATGGATAATGCTTGTTGGAATATTTTAGGAATGCTATCTTCTTGGAACATAAGTCAATATTATACAGTAATAAGTGACATTCAGCTGTTTGTTTTATGTCATTTAAGCACAGTTCTGGTACTTAAAAATCATAAAAACCCAGGAGCTTCGGGGGGCTTCGCCCACCTTGCCCCCCCACCGGGGCTCTGTCCCGGACCCCGCTGGGGAACTGCATCCCCCAGACCCCCTGCTAAATTTTCAGATAATTTCCCCAACCCCAAATCACATCCCTATGATCCTTAAATAAGGGCCACCTGTTTGACCCCTTGCACTCCGGTCAGTTTCCCTAAAAACGCCAAAAAATAACGTGCCCAAATTAAATCCAAAGCTGTTCTTCAACCCTTTGCAGCATCTTCATGGGGTTGGTCTCATTTAAAAGAAAACACTTTGAATTTTTTGGCAAAACAGTCATAATCTCCCTAAGTGCTCCGGCCACTGAGTTACAGTCATCTAAACGTACTGAACTTGAAGAAAATAAATTTGGCCTGGGTGTTTTTTTGGATACAAATGCTTGCAAATAACACACAGCTTCAGATCTGGGCTGGAAAATGCAACAGAAATGTAGAACCAAGTGTTATCCAGCTGAGGTCCAAATTTTGTAACAATACCACAAAAAATGAATATATTACACAGCTTTTTCCTCAGGTAGTTCCCAGGCGTTTTGGAACTGTGCCAAATTGTGCCAAATGACAGAGTCTGGAAAAATGTCTGTAACTTTTGAATGATTCAATATAGAAGCTTCATCTTGGCCTCTAATGAAAGGTGACATTCAGGGCTGTGTGTGTGTGTGTGTGGGGGGGGGGTTGTCCCCCCCCCCTCGCTACAGAGGACGGAGATCGGCCATCGCTCCCCCCCCCCCGCTACTGTGTGTTTGTGGGGGGGGGGTGTCGCCCCCCCCCCCCCCTCACTACAGAGGACGGAGATCGGCCATCGCTACATGACGGATTACACTCATGTGGCGATGTGGCGACCGCAGCGCAGTCACCACGGCTCCCCCCCCCCGCCCCCCCGCTACTATTCTGTAGGCGAACGACCCGTGTACCGCGGCGCACGCACTTCGGACATCATGTGCCGCACAGTTGTAATTTACCGATCGGTCAAAAGTCATTTTTGATTACAATTTTCAGGGATAAAGAATAATTTAGCTTATAACACCTTACCTCTTCACAGCAGTGTCCTGGCCAACTTCTCTTCCTCATTGTCAGACGAACGCGACGCTGGTCTGCTCGTGGTTGTGGTCTTGCGACCCGGTCAAAACATAATTCCATGATTGCGGTTTTGGCGAATGATTTACGACCTTTGTCGTCAGCCTCCGTCGGTCTATGATAACCATAAGAGAATCCTAAACATTCTGCTGGAATTAAAAAAAATAAATAAATAAAGCACCGCCTGTGGCTGCTGTAGCAGTGTCTCTTCACCCAGCCTTTGTAGACAAAACAGCGCGGCGAACTTCTGCTCTTCAATTGGCTCGCTGCGTTGGTAGGCGGGTCCTTCTTGCTAGGTTTTCAGTCATCGGTTCTTCAAGGTTTCAGAAACCCAATTCAAGGCTCTTATTAGTCGAATGAGAGGTCAATCAGATGAACTAATCTGTTCGCGGCTGTGTCTGCAGCTTTTATTTTCAGTGCGCACTTGGACGCATCTCCATCATGCGTCCTAGAGTGCACGAGGGCGCTCTCGTGTGCCCTTGTGCGCTCTGGGACGCAGAGACTTGCCTGCCCGCAGTACAATGGAGTGCAAGAGGTTAACACCTATTTTTTTCTACAGAATCAATGACCTCACTAAGTGAACTCAACACTGCTATTTTTTTGAACACGCCCCTTTCAGTTAATGATTCAGTTTCACAGAATCAGCAGCGTGCACGTCATGCCTGTTGGGTCTGTTGGTTTTCTATACCTTTGCTAAACCTTCTAGAAACTTACTTGCAGTGTAGAAGTTGAAATTCTAACAAAAACAGTGATTTATCTTGCTAGTGATGTGGGACTGCTATTATTTTGAACACTGTATTTTGTAATCATCCCAGCCGGGTCATACCAAAGACCATATAAAAAAAAAGGTACTTTCTGCCTTCTAGCGTGGTGCTCATGTAACGGACTCGAACTAGTCAGCTACATTAAAATAACAAAATAAAATAAATCTTGGCCGATGCAGAGAAGTAGACGTCAGGCAGGGTCTCGATCAGTCAGTAGTCTATTTCCCTTCCCAGGCTTCCAGCGTGTGAGACATAGCTTACAGCTACTTGGACTACATAACTTTAGATTGTATAGTTACAGTATACCACAAGCAAAGAAAAAGTTTAGCACCAAATACATGACAGCATTACATGACAGAGTTACATGACTGATCGTTTTTTCTATTTTTTACAACAGTACATTTAACATTTTAACATACCTGAAACAGATTGGGGCAGACAATTTACACATGACACGGGAATGGGGACAAGTGCTGGCATTCCTACAGAACAATGGACTCGTTAGCGCCTACTTAACTAGCCATCAATCATCGGTATTTATGACGCTACTTTGAATATTTTACATCGGTATTGCAAACGAAAATGTAACAGAAAATCTTACAATCAAAATTAGTACAATAACTTAAAGAAAACTACAGTAAATCAATCACATTAATCAATTTCGTTCCCTGAGGAATTACACACAACTTACCCCTTCCCAGGCTTCCAGCGTGTGAGGAAGTTCCCAGATGTGTCACACTAATTATCGCCCCATCAGAAACACTTGACATATTTACAACACGGACATTTTGGGAAGTTCATTACTGCAGGAACATATTTATTCTTAAGACTACTACATACTCCCCTCTGAACTTCACCAAAATACCACTACAAGTCAACCACCAAAAAACCACTGGATAAGTATATCCCACAGTATACTGCAACATGTATGTCACCCAATTCAAAGGGAAAGCAACTACGGAGGGCTGCGTAGACCCCCCCATAGTGTACTTGCTACAGGAGTGCCGTATACACTACCCATATCATACCAGACTAAATGCCACCAGTTGACTTCACATGAATTGGAGAAAAGGAAATAAAGAGAAGAAAAAACAAAGAAAAAGAACAAATCTGTCATTCTTCAACTGGACAGAAGGCCTATGTGGGGTGTGTGTGTGTGTGTGTGTGTGTGTGTGTGTGTGTGTGTGTGTGTCTTCCCCTACGGCATCAGTGCCCTAGCCAAACTAAGAACTGAACTGTTTGAGCGTTGAGTATACTGTTGGGCCATGTTCTGAATCAGCCGATTCACTGGTTTAACTACCCTCCCTAACCTGGTTCTCACTGCGCCCACTGTACTACTAGGGGAACTCCCAATGCTGGAAGGCGGCATGGACACTTCAGATCTTTGGTCACCACAAAAACTGGCAGATAGACAGGGCATTTCTGAAAGATCATTGGTCAACTGAACAGTCTCCGCTGTGTTCAACTGCACGGGCAGGTCAAAATCTTGTGTGCATGAAGCCTCTTGTAGCTGATTGGAGGCAGAGGCCCCTGCCACCCAACTGGCTGTCCAAGCAGTCCTGTCGATCTCTGATGCAGCAACATGTGAATCAAGATCATCACCTGACTCATACGACTCACTCAGGGTCACTTCATGAGCAGCACTGTCCATTTCAATTGGCAGAAAGTTGACCAAGAGAAGCAGATTGCGGTGAACAACCCTTTCTTGCCCATTGGTTGTGTTCCTGACACGGTAAGTATGGCACCTAGGGTCGGCAGAGACGACGACATACGGGGTGGACCCCCACTTGTCTGCTAATTTCCTGCGCCCCCGTTCACCCTTGTTTGCCAACAAGACTCGATCACCTTCCACAATGTCACGTCCTTTAGTTCTCCTATTGTACAAGTCTGCTTGACGTTCCTGGCTTGAAAGAGCGTTGGCCTGAGCAGCTGACAGAGCCTCCTTCAGATCTTGTCTCATCCTAGCAACATACTGGTCATAGTCCACAGTGTCGCAGTCCCTTACAGCATTCTGAAACATGACATCCACCGGTAGACGTGGCACTCTGCCATACATTAAAAAGAATGGCGCGTAACCGGTGGATTCGTGTGCAGTGCAGTTGTAAGCAAACGCTAGAGTCTGTAGCATCTGCGGCCATTTCTGCTTTGCTCTAGGGGGAAGGGTTCTTATCATGCTGCCCAAAGTTCTATTGAACCGTTCAACGTTCCCATTCCCCATGGGGTGATAGGCAGTAGTTCGGGACTTTTTGACCCCAGCAACTTGCAACAATTCCCTGATCAGCTCACTTTCAAAATTGGCACCCTGGTCTGAGTGAATTCTGTCAGGGAACCCATACACACAAAAGTATTTGTCCCAGAGCTGGCGGGCAACTTGTTTTGCAGATTGGTCACGGCAGGGGTAGGCATGGGCCATTTTAGTAAAATGGTCAGTGACCACTAGCACATCCACACTTTTCCCACTGCTGTCCTCCGCGGACCAAAAATCAATGCACACAAGTTCTAATGGGCTCGTTGTCTTAATGCTTTCGAGGGGCGCTCTGGCTTCCGGTTCAGGAGTCTTACTGACCACACAACGCTTGCATGTTTTCACATATTCACGGACATCCCGTTCCATGTCAGTCCAGAAGAACCTCTGCCTTGCCAAGTATAAAGTTCTCTGCTGGCCCTGGTGGCCTGCGTCATCATGGATGCCTTGCAGCACTCGCTGAACCAATGAAGCTGGAACAACATACTGGTGTCTTTTCTTGCCAGTCAGTGGATCTTTGCTCACCCTGTACAGTAGCCCATCTAACATCTTGAGTTTGTCCCACTGCTTCAACATTCTCAAGACGCCATCTGTCTCGTGAGGCCTTTCTCTTCACGACGGTCGTCTCCCGCGTGTCACAAAAGAGATGACTCTGGAGAGGCAGGCATCTTGCTGTTGCTGGCCTTGCAACTCCTGAATGGAAAACACAGGTAAGGGGTTCTGACCACAGGCAGCCAGCTGCTGCACGTCCTGGACAAGCCAACACGAGGCTCTCTCAGCTGATCCCATCTCCCACTCAGCATGACCCTCGAACACGGCCTTCACTGTTTCGCTGTCGAGTGAGGAACGCTCCAGCCTGGAGACTTGCGAGAGACAACTGACCCCCTGGTGGTTGGCACTCAGTCTAAAGACTTCCTGTATCATATTGTCCTTAATCAGCTGTGCTTCTTCCAGCAGCGCTCCGTATGGCTCAGACACAAGCCTCTTGCTGACACAGCCCTGAACGAAAGGCTGCCTGCTGAGGGCGTCCGCCACAATGTTTTTCTTGCCAGGAATATACTTGATACTGAAGTTGTACGGGGCTAACTTCGCAACCCATCTCTGTTCGCATGCGTCCAACTTCGGCTTAGTCAGTATACAGTATATGTCAATGGATTATTATCCGTCCAGACAGTGAACTCATGCCCTTTTAACCAATGACTAAATTTATCACAGACTGCCCACTTAAGGGCCAAGAACTCCAGACGATGCGCTGGGTACTTGGTCTGGGATTGCGTCAGAGACTTGCTTGCGAAAGCAATCGGACGGGCCTTGTTCTCCCCTTCCGGGACTTGAGAGATGACTGCCCCAAACCCATCTAATGACGCATCAGTGGACAGGATAAAGGGACGGCTGAAATCTGGATGAGCTAAGACGACTGACTCGAGTAGGGCCAACTTCAGTTGCTCAAAAGATTTCTGTTGGTCACTTGTCCAGTCACTCGGCTTGAGTTTCTTAAAAGCCACATGCCTTGTCTGGCCTTTACTCTTCTTTGGCGTTGCAGTGAGGGCAAAGAGAGGCTTAGCAATGCTAGAGCAATTCTGAATGAAGCGCTGATAATACATGACCATGCCCAAAAAGGACTTTATTTTTCTTGGGGATGGGGTCACGCCATCTTCATGCATTAGTGCTTGTTCAGTCATGGCAGCAATTGCTTGTACTTTCTCCGGATCAGTCGCTACTCCACTCTCATCAACGACATGGCCCAGAAACTTCACACTGCGCTGAAGAAAATGGCACTTTTGGGCGCAAGCTTTAATCCGTGCGCACTTAGCCTGCTGAACACTACATCGAGCCGCTTCAGTGCCTCACCTTCGTTCGGCGCGAAAACCAAGAGGTCATCTAAATAACACAACAGAGTCAAAAAATTCTGGTCGCCAAAGATGTTTGTCATGAGGCGCATAAAGCTGGCTGGCCCATTACATAGCCCCTGAGGCATGCGATTGAACTCATGCAGCCCCATGGGCGTGGTAAAGGCAGTCAGTTTCTTATCCTCTTCACACATGGGGATATTGTAATATCCTGATGTTAAGTCCATGGTGCTGAAGAATGCACTCCCCCCAAGAGCAGCCAGGCAATCCGCCTGATGAGGCAATGGGTGGGCATCTTTGATAGTCCTGGAATTCAGCCATCTGTAATCCACACAAACCCTCAGATCACCGTTCTTCTTCCATACGAGTACCAGAGGTGACGCCCACTCACTGGAAGACTTACGGATGATTTCTTTTTCCTCCATCTCAGACAGCACCTGTCTCAGCTTTTGGTAATGACCAGGTGGGACACGTCGATACGGGAGTCTGAATGGCCGAGGATCAGTCAGGTGGATCCGATGAACAAAACCGGTGGCCTCACCGCAGTCCAACTTGTTCCTAGAAAATAGGCTCTCATATTTCCGTATCAAGTCGAACAACTGGCCTTTCCAATAATCTGTAACATCACATGAATCAATGTCGAGGTCACTCAATCCGAGTCGATTCAGAGCATCACTGAAATCAGGGGTAGAGGAGGATGAGTCAGCATCATGTAGGCTCTGGCTGTTCACCAGAAGGTCATTTGGGGGGGTTTTGGAAGTGGGTACATCCAGGTCTTCCAACGCAACACACGGGAACACATCAGCTAACTTAGTGTTTCGCTTCAATGTAATTTGTTTGTCACTTGGATTGATCACTTTAATAGGTACCCATCTGTCCCCTGACATTGTAGCGACAGCCCTCCCCACCATGATACCCTTCTTGTGTGTGTTGGAACTTGGAGCGTCAACGAGAATAGCGCTCCCTGCTGAAACAGGTGAGTTGGCTGGGAGCCTACCCCACACAAGGTGTTCATGATGTGGCAGCAGTGTTACGGCTTGTGTCAGCTTGGCTGTACCTATCATGTCAGGAATCACATTCCCCCTCCATCTGTTAATTCCAGATAACATGTTAAGAAAATGTTCAACCCCTGGGTCATTCGTTGATTCAGGCTTCTCAATCACTTTCCAGTAACTGGAGTTTTGTTTAAGGTGATGAATCAAGTGCTTTATCACGTTGGAGCCCAGGATCATTTCGTCACACTGACCTGGCACGACCAGTGTGGGAACACTCACATCCTGTCCATACACAGTCATCTCCAGCTGATAAATGCACTTCGGCTTCACTTGAACCCCACCACACCCCACCAGTACCATGCCTGTGTCTGCAGTAATGCTCTCAGCACATAAGCCCACACTACGTAGTTTCTGTTCGGCCTCTTCATTCATTGTGCAGGCCATGGACCCACTGTCAATTAATGCATGCAACAAAACTTGGTTCTTCACTGAGACGTCAGTATAAAAGAGACTATCGGAATTTGCTAATTTGTGCACATTTTGATAAACAATCTTATTTCCAGCAGGAGCACACTTGCATTTTTCTTCATAAGTAGATTGCACATCATCTTCAAAACTGAGGGACTGACTAAATGCACCCACATCGTCCCCTCCCATATGTGGGTGGCCTAGTTTCCCTGAACAGGCGCAGTGGTATTGGGCATTGCTGTCCTGCGCTTGGAGCAGTCCTTTTTTTGATGTCCAGTTTCAAAGCAAGCAAGGCATCGCTTTTCTCTCATGCAGTGCGATCTTGTAGAGTGGGTGCTGTCGCCACAGACGCGGCAGGGAGTGACTCGAACCCACTGGGCTGGTTGCGCAACACCCGGTGCTGTGGCCTGGTTTGTCTTCTCCAGCATACACAGGACACGCTCAAACGCACCCCCCTCCGCACTGGAGGACTCGCTGAATCTGGACGGGCTAGACGCACTAGGCTCACGAACACTCACTTCCTCCTTAACGTCTGGCATGGAGTAAGCGACAGCCGCAGTCACCTTAGATGGTTTAACTTCCACTGGCTTCCTCTTGGACAGGAACTCCCTCTGATACTCATCGATCGCTTCCTGCACCTCAGTCAAAGACCACTTGCTCATAGGTTTACTCTTAAATACACTGGACAGCTCAGGATCATTGCAGTTCCTAATAAACATCATGGATATTTCAGCATTCATGTTCTCCAATTTCCTGCCTTGCTTTTTCAGGAGACGATCTGCCTGCTCTGCTGCTGTATTCAAGCGCACCCAATAATCCACTGGATTCTCACCCCCACTGGGCTGAGTGGCATAAAAATCAGCCAACGGTAAGCATGATGCAGGGGACTCACTGAAATACTTCCGCAGGATATCATAGATCATGTCTGGCTGGACTGCATGGTCCGGGGTTAAGCTACTCCTTATTCCCACTTTAACTATTTTCTTGGCCTTTCCCATCAGATGACTCAGGATCTCATCAACTTGATCTGAAGTGGGGAATTTCTTTTTGCGTAAATACATTTCCATCAGCTCTATCCATTCCTGTACTGAGCATTTATCAGACCCCTCCCCTCTGAACACAGCAGGCTCACGAACATCTGACTTGACTACCACATTGACATTGGTGAGATCAAGAGTGCCACTGATGTTACTAGATTGTTCATGCCTGTCTGGCGCCATTGGAGAGACTGGGTCACATGACTGTGTGACAGGCTGAGTAGAAGGTAACAGCCGACTGGCTATGGAATCTCCAATTCGATTCCCTAATTCAGTAATTAGATCACGCAGCTCAGCTGAGGGGTCATTGCTACCAGGAGGAAACATGGGCGTGGAGGATGCGGGCCCTACCTCACATGCCTGTGCTGGTAAATCCCCCTCCCCATCACTGATATGTGGCTGTGGTGTCTGTACAACATAAGTAGCCCCCACTGGGTGTGTATGCATAGTACCACCCTCTCCCACCATGTCAGTGAAAGTTAACTGTTTAACTCCCCCACCCCTCAACAAAAAAAGACCCCTGCCTCTACCTGCCCCAGCTACAGGGGTGTGAGAATAAAGGCTATGAGACATATCACCATCCATTACTAAAAACTAGCTTAATTAATGGTAATAAACACAAAATAGAAATTTCAAAACAGGCTACTCTGATATAACACACATAAAATAAAATTCAAAGCCAAATAATACTGAATGAGCTTCTGTCAAAAACCTTAAGTAACTGAAGGATGCGTTGTGTTGATGAAGACTGGACTCTCCTTGCGAACCTCCACTCAGCAGGCAGCTGGACCCCGGAGATCAGCTGTGGCTGATCAGAAGAATCCTTGAAAGGTCACGGCACCAGTTTATGTAACGGACTCGAACTAGTCAGCTACATTAAAATAACAAAATAAAATAAATCTTGGCCGATGCAGAGAAGTAGACGTCAGGCAGGGTCTCGATCAGTCAGTAGTCTGTTTATTTCCCTTCCCAGGCTTCCAGCGTGTGAGACATAGCTTACAGCTACTTGGACTACATAACTTTAGATCGTATAGTTACAGTATACCACAAGCAAAGAAAAAGTTTAGCACCAAGTACATGACAGCATTACATGACAGAGTTACATGACTGATCGTTTTTTCTATTTTTTACAACAGTACATTTAACATTTTAACATACCTGAAACAGATTGGGGCAGACAATTTACACATGACACGGGAATGGGGACAAGTGCTGGCATTCCTACAGAACAATGGACTCGTTAGCGCCTACTTAACTAGCCATCAATCATCGGTATTTATGACGCTACTTTGAATATTTTACATCGGTATTGCAAACGAAAATGTAACAGAAAATCTTACAATCAAAATTAGTACAATAACTTAAAGAAAACTACAGTAAATCAATCACATTAATCAATTTCGTTCCCTGAGGAATTACACACAACTTACCCCTTCCCAGGCTTCCAGAGTGTGAGGAAGTTCCCAGATGTGTCACACTAATTATCGCCCCATCAGAAACACGACATATTTACAACACGGACATTTTGGGAAGTTCATTACTGCAGGAACATATTTATTCTTAAGACTACTACACTCAGCATAATGGAACGGGGAAAGTAACGTTACGCACAGAGCTACCAGAGGACTGACCCCCCACTGTAGCTTTCACTGCTTACAGTAGCTGTGTGGCCTAGGGTCAGTGAAACGGAGCTAGGCGCCGCCCCATACACCAAATGGTGTTCCACATGCTGTGGAAGGGAATTAACTAACTTAACTATTTTGTAATCAAAAGGAATCCAAGACACATTTTAGAAAGAAAAACATAGGTAAAAAAAGACTACCTGAAGGAGCTACATTATCCATCTCAGTCACGGGGCCAGTGATGTTGGGGGTCTGTGTTGGGGGGTCTCTTGCATGCCCTGCTGATTCTTTTTGCC
This sequence comes from Pholidichthys leucotaenia, assembly GCA_020510985.1. NCBI lineage: Eukaryota > Metazoa > Chordata > Actinopteri > Cichliformes > Pholidichthyidae > Pholidichthys > Pholidichthys leucotaenia. The sequence continues at coordinate 476,723,874 of CM035839.1, forward strand.
ATAATCTCGCCTGTCTGCATAAGCGGTTAAACCTGTCAGGAGTGGCAGCTGGAAGCTCTGCATGGCCAAGGTTTAGAGAAGGTGCCCAGTCAGGATCACAGTCTACCATTTCATAAGCTGGTCTGCTGTTAAAGCAAAGGAAACGGTAAGAAAATACTTTGGTGTAGAACAAATTAAACCCGCGTACACAGGTGTGTGAGTGGGAACTTTCTCTAGTTACTTGGATATCGGAGTCTTTCTTTAGCTTAGCTCTGTTTAGCTTAGCACTGCTGACGTAGGGTAAAAGCTATGACCAAGCAAGTCTTAACCACGACACAAGCAAGTTTTAACAACAGACATACACAATAAATCATAACGTACCTTTATGAAAATGCTTTGAGCACACCACCATCGATTCAGGTGTGTGTTTTAAAGTTATGTCGGGTCTTTTGACTGCTGCAATCCAGGCCAGGCGTCACCTACATCTGAAAAGTGGGCTGTGCTGTTCTTCTTCCATGCTGGAAAACGATAAAAGCCGATTCCGTGGTTTACCTTTTCTCCACGGCGGTTGTGAGAACAACTATTACAGTTTAAAACACAGCTGCTTTGTGACGATGTCTCCTACGTTGACGTGAACTAACGGGTCCTACCCTACCCAGAATGCACTTGGTCAATTCTGCAGACACGACGTAACACTGGCGGAATCAGTACAACTGTGGACGTACAGGAGAACTGAAATGGCCTTTGTCTTCAGTGGTGTGCACAATATAAAAAAGGAAAAAGGCTGGAAAAACAACAACAATCTGTACAGTAATGCATCTTTGTTTATTGATCAGCTGATCAGGGGGTTATTCATCTAAAACTTATTTATTTATCCATCCTGATAAAGCTGTCGTAAAATAATAACAAGTGAATCTCGGTTCATCTTTATTCTGCCAGGCAAGGACGGAACTTTGTTTCAGACACTGGGGGTTGACGTCTCTGCCCGTACCAGGATCTTTCATCAGAGGACTGTCTGCAATGTGCTCTTTTTCATTTTTAAAGGAAAAGGAATTTTTAAGCAAACAATGGCCACGGTTACATGGGCAAAATTTCTTCAATCTGATTACAATTCAGATCAGAATTTTACTGTTTACATGGATCCTGAAAAAGCTGATCTGATTAGGACGTGCGTTTCCATGTGTCACACATTTGAACGGAATAAATCATTTTGACATGCGCACATCAACATTTCGACATTCCGAAAATAATAGAAGAAGAAGCAACTTCCGGTGTTAGCAAGCCCCGCTTCGTGTCGAAATGGTCCTGTATTGTGTTATTCAGACTGTACTTTTGCTTCTGCTGGTCTCCGTAATGCTGTGTCTGACGTTACGTTTTCTTCTGCACATGCGGGTCACTTCATAGCTGTAGACTGTTCACACTGGAGTCTGATGGGGGTCACATTTAAATTATAATGTGAATGGCCACACACAAAAAAAATCACTTCTCAGCAAAAAATCGGAATTGAGCATTAGGACCTGCAGTGTGACTGTAGCTTAATTTACTTCTTTATTTTGGTGTTCCCATGTTAGTAACAGTTGTAAAAATTATATCCCTGATTTACCAAATCTATATTCAGCCTTGTAATAGTCTATGCCACTATGAAGCAGCAGGCCTACTTAATACCTATTACGTGTTAAGTATTTCAGCACTGGCAGAAATCAAGTTCTGACTGTTGTTACCTGGTCATGTGTGCCTCCTGTGCCTCCCCTCTCTCTCTCCCTCTGGACACCTGTGCTGATTCTCTGGTTACCTTTACCTCCTCTTCTTTGTGGTTCACCCTGCTGCTGCCACATTCTTGCTCCTGATGTTAAAAAAATCTCAGTTAGGCAGGGTGTCCACCAAACGCATTTTTTCCACTGTGGGCAACTATTTTCTATTCATTCTCTATGTAGTCCAGCATCTGCAGCGCTGAGTGCTCTCAGCACTGAAACGCTTCCAGCGGTGGCTGCTTTTTTTCGTGGTGCTCAGAGATGGAAAAAAGTTCAACTTTTCAGACTGCAGCTGAGCTCGTCAATGTCAGACCTTTCTAAGCAGCCAATCAGAATTAAGGAGGGGTGGGACATAGGACACCGGTACAGTCTGTACCCAGACGCCCTGTTTTCTTTTCCATGTCATATTCTGCATCCAGAGCTGCTACCACTGCGAGAAAACATTTCCTGTCCATTGTTATTTAGAGACTGCTGTTAAAAAATAAGTAGAAAGTCTGACCATAGGAAAAGTGTTGAGCTGTGAGTGACAAGCTGTTGCTGGGATACAGGGCACAGACTTTTTTTTTCCAGAGCACAGCGTACAAACGCTGAAAAAAAGACATTCAGGGCGGTCGGGCGACAAAAAACATGTTTGGTGGACACACAGTCCAAATGTTCAAATGATTTCAGAGAGGTACTTCATGGACAGTTTTGGAAGATGTAATCCATGCTAGATTTTCCAACTCCAAAAACTTGGAAAGATCTAGCCACTGAATGAGGCTTAATCACCATTATTCTTAACTCATTTAATTTTGTTATTAATCAGTTGTGGTGATTAAGGGCGCATTCAGACTGGCGCCTAGCAGCTGCCCCGGCCTTGGATGCGCTCTGCAGAGCGTGCCCAAATGCCAAGTCACGTTTCGTTACCTTATGTGTAATGACAATAAAGTTGAATCTCATCTCATCTCATCTCATTCAGACTCTTTGGTGTGGACCAAAGGACAAAACAGTGGCTTCCACAGATAGTTTGGTTTGTTTGGTGCCATCTGAACACCGAGAACCGAGACCCCTTTTTCAGGGGTCTCGGTTCTCTTGCAAAAGAAGTCTGGTGTGCTCCACTTGCGATGTTTATTGTTGATGGGTACCCATTAGCTTCTGCATTAGCAGTTTCTAATCTTCCTGGAGACCACAGTTAAAATCAATACAAGAACAATACAAACTTTAACAGAATAATACACAAAGCACAAAAGAAAACCCAATAATTTCATAAAATCACAATTACACCCCCCCAAATAAAACCCTTCAGTAGAATCATAGAAACAAAACACTAGATAATTAGCCATCATATTTAGATTTTAAATATCTTCTTGCTTGTTCTTAAAGAATATACATATATACTTTGATGTTTTAATTTCATCTGGTAATTCATTCTACAACTTAAGAGTTATAAATAAATTCTCCAAAAAAAAAAAAGTTGTTTTAGGCCGAGGAAGCACTAAATTAAGTTTAAGATAAGATAAGCCTTTATTAGTCCCATAATGGGGAAATTCCAGGATTGCAACAGCACAGGGATAGCAACACTCAGAGCAATAATTAAGAAGATAAGAAAATAAGAGCAGTGAATATACATATGTACACATAAATATATGAATATATATACACAGTGCGGAGCATTGTAGCTAGATGGAATAAACAGCATAACCGTCTACTTAGTTACCCTACATGGTATGAATATGTACCCATACATATTGTCACCCTCCATAGCGACTGATATTGTCCTAGTTGTATACTGGAGGGGACCATTTTGTGTAAGTCTGTTGTGTCTTTTTCATTCAATACTATTAGGTCGTCACGTTTTTGGTTTTTTTTTTTGCTATCTCTGCGAGCAGCCCTGCTTAGGTTATACAGTCTGACAGCCGTAGGTAGGAAGGACCTGCGAAACCTCTTGGTTGCGCACCAAGGATGATGTAGTCTGCTGCTAAATGAGCTCCTCAGTGCGTTCAGTATGTCCTGCATAGGGTGGGACTCAGACTCCAGCAGAGATGACAGCTTAGCCACCATCCTTCTCTCTCCCATCTCCTCCACTGGGTCAAGGTGTTGCCCCAGGACAGAGCTAGTTTTCTTGATCAGTTTGTTCAGTCTCTTCCTGTCGGCTGCTGTAATACCACTGCCCCAGCAGACCACTCCAAAAGTGATGGCTGATGCCACCACCGTGTCGTAGAATGTCTTCAAGAGCACCCCTTGTACACCAAAAGACCTGAGCCTCCTCAGTAGGAACAGCCTGCGCTGTCCCTTCTTGTAGAGTGCGTCGATCACGAACACCCAGGTACTTGTAGGATGTCACCATCTCAATGTCTGTTCCCTGGATGTTTACTGGTGCTGTGAGGGGTTGTCCTTGCCTGCAGCAGTCCACCAGGCAGTCCAGCAGTCCAAGTTTACAGCTATAATGAGCCATATGCACATGTACTTGATTTGAATATTCCAATGCATCACTTAAAAAATAGGTGAACCTAAAAATAAAACTTTCCATACAAAACTAACATGTTGAATAGAAGTCTAATCCATCCATCCATCTTGTACTGCTTTTCCGGAGGTCCTGGTCGTGGAGGCAGCAGTTCAAGCAGAGAAGCCCAGACTTGCCTCTCCCCAGCCCCCTGCTCCAGCTCATCAGAGAGGATACCAAGGCGTTCCCAGAGACATAGTTTCTCCAGTGAGTCGTGGGTCTGCCCCGGGGTCTCCTCTCAGTGAGATGTGCCTGAAACACCTCAAGTGGAAGGTGTCCAGGAGGCATCCTGATCAGATGCCCATACCACCTCAACTTGCTCCTTTCAATGTGGAGGAGCAGCGGTTTTACTCTGAGCCTCTCCCGGATGACTGAGCTCCTCACCCTATCTCTGAGGGTGAGTCCAGCAATCCTGCGAAGAAAGCTCATTTCAACCGCTTGTATCCACAATCTCATTCTTTTGATCATTACCCAAAGCTCGTGACCATAGGTGAGAGTAGGAACATAGATTGACTGGTAAATCGACAGCTTTGCCTTAGAGCTCAGCTCCCTCTTCACCACAACAGACCGGTACAACGTCCACATCACTGCAGATGCTGCTCCGATTCGTCTGTCAATCTCTCGCTCCATTCTCCCCTCACTCGTGAATAAGACCCCAAGATACTTAAACTCCTCCACTTGGGGCAGGCGCTTGTCCCCAACTTGGAGAGGACAGTCCACCTTTTTCTGGCTGAGGACCATGGACTCGAACTTGGAAGTACTGATTCTCATTCCAGCTGCTTCACACTCAGCGGCAAACCATCCCAGTAAGACCTGTAGGTCATTGCTGGATGAAGCCAACTGGACACCATCATCTGCAAACAACAGAGATGAGCTCCTGTGGTCACCAAGCATGACACCCTCCATTCTCTGGCTGCACCTAGAAATCCTGTCCATAAAAATTATGAACAGGATCGGTGACAAAGGGCAGCCCGGGCGGAGTCCAACTCTCACTGGGAATGAGTCTGAGTGAGTGTTGGCAATACGAACCAAACTCTTACAACGGTCCTACGGAGACCAAATAGCTCATAACAACAAGCCCGATACCCCATATTCCCAAATCATCCCCCCACAAAAAATCACGAGGGACGCGGTTGAATGCCTTCTCCAAGCCCACAAAACGCATGTAAACTGGTTGGGCAAACTCCCATGATCCCTCGAGGATTCTCAAGAGGGTAAAGAGCTGGTCCGATGTGCCACGGCCAGGATGAAAACCACATTGCGCCTCCTGAATCCGAGGTTTGACCAACGGCCAGACTCTTCTCTCCAGTACCTTGGCATAGACCTTCCCAGGGAGGCTGAGGAGTGTGATCCTTCTAAAGTTGGAGCAAACCCTCCGGTCCCCTTTTTTGAAGAGAGGAACCACCACCCTAGTTTGCCATGCCAAAGGCACTGCCCCCGATCTCCATGCAGTGTTGCAGAGGCGTGTCAACTATGACAGCCCTACAACATCCAGGGCCTTGAGGTACTCAGAGCGAATCTCGTCCACCCCCGGGGCCCGACCACCAAAGAGATTTTTAACCACCTTGGCGACCTCAGCCCCTGTGATTGTCGAGTCGTCCCTCTCGTCCACAAGCCCTGCTTCCTCTGTGGAAGGCGTGTCAGTGGGATTGAGGAGATCCTCAAAGTATTACTTCCACTGCCCGACGATATCCTCAGTCGAAGTCAGCAGTGCCCCATCCGCACCATACACATGTAGACAGGGAGCTGCTTCCCCCTCCTGAGCCGCCGGACAGTTTGGCAGAATGTCTTCGAGGCCGACCGAAAGTCTTGTTCCATGGCCTCACCGAACTCCTTCCATACCCGAGTTTTTGCTTCTGCAACCACCTGTGCCGCACTCCGCTTGGCCTGCTGGTACGCCTCCGCTGCTTTGGGAGTCACACAAGCCAACCAAGCTTGATAGGACTCCTAGAAGTCTAGATTATCCTGGTTTGGGGTTAAAACTAGAAGTCTAGTTTTAACCACAAACCAGGATAATCTATTGTGCATACTAATAATACTTGTATAGTATGAACATTTTAAAACTAATCTAGCTGCTTTATTTTGATCGACTTGTAATTTATTAAGATCCTTTGCATTGGCAGTGGACCAAATGAATGAGCAATAATGAAGATGTGACAGCACAAGTGAGTAGATGACTTTTTCCATAATGACTGAAGTGACAATACCCAAACATCTGTGACTGACAAAAATTCCTCTTCCCATTTTTTTAACAATGCTATCAATATGTTGTGACCACGACCAATGTTTATCCAACATAACTCCCAGCAACTTGAGCTGATCTACTTGATCGATTTTCCAGTTGTCAACAGCCAGATTTAACACAGACTCTTTGAGCATTCTCATTCTATAACCAGTAATCATTGTTTTTGTCTTAGAAATATTTAAAACCATATTATTTTTGATAACCAAATTATTTAGACCTTGCAGCTCAGTATTTAACACCTCAGCCAAATCACGGGAATTATGAGCAGAATAAAACATAGTTGAATCATCAGCATGCATGACTATGGAAGATTTTTTCAAACACACGGAAAATCATTAATAAAAATTGAAAATAAAAGTGGACCCAAGCAACTACCCTGAGGAATGCCATAATGCACTCTACTCCATTCTGAAAAATAACCATTATAGTATATTTTTTGCCTCCTACATGACAAATAACTTCTAATACATGCAATAGTAGGAGATGAAAAACCATATTGTTTAAGCTTAAAAAAACAATAAAGAATGATTGATAATATCAAAAACAACACTAAAATCAAGAAATACAATTCCAGTTAATTTACTATTATCAAGTTCATTATGCCAGTAATATGGTATGTGAAGGAGAGCAGTACTAGCCAGTGTTTCCTCTGGCTTAAAGACCTTGGCGCGATGGCAATATACAGTATTTTATACCAGAATATGTTAATTTTATACTGTTTATTTCTCTTTAAAATTTTACACGGTAACATTGCATATGGAACTTACCATTTGAAGTATTGTACAACTGAGGCTTGAATATTGGGCCAGTTGGGTCCCACCCAGACATTCTGTGTTTAGACTTTTTAGTGGTGTTATCCTTCTCTCCTTCCTCTGCCTGAACACCTTCCTCTCCTTGGTTCCTCTCTTCTGTCTCACCTTTCCCTCTCTGAGCTCTGTCTAATTCAGCTTCTCTCTTTGTCTATGGTCAGGGATGAGAATCCTCCGCGGATCCGCGGAATTCCTCGGATTTGATCATGTCTAGGGTCATTCTCGTGAATCGTCTAAATTCGAGGAGAAAATTTTAGGGGGGGGGGGTGAGGTATGTTATGAGCGGCGAGTCGTATTTTTGATTGGCTGCTAAAATCCACCACTCAGAACGCGCTACCCAGCGAGATCAGTAATGTAATGTAACAAGGCCACTGATTGGCTGATACTTATTGAAACAACCGATTGGCGATTTTGTTAGATTTCCTTTGTCATATCCAACACGCGGAGCGAAATGCAAATGGCGGACAGTTCAATCAACCGAGTTTTCCCGATTTCGTGAAAATGGTGAACCTAAAACTCACGAAAGACAACAAAGCAAGAATTTTAGAAATCAACAAAGGGATAAGGAACAAGTTTTGTTGGGAATGGCTCGAAAAAACTGTGTCAATGACTGTAAAGATTGGTAAAAATACCGAAGTTGTGGTTGAAAAAATGGCCGACTTCATAGCGAAATGCGAAGTACCAGGGAAAGCCCAGTGTGTTTATTGCAACGATTTCTTGAGTTATGGATCTCGTGGTTGTGTTGCCTTAGTTGAACACTGTTCAAAACAGAAACATCTCAAAATTGTGGCTACAAGGAGATCGAACTACTCACTCGTGCTGCGTTCAAAACGATCGATGGACACGGTCAACTTCAGATGCCAGTCAATCAAAGTTCATCACAATCGGCCCCGATTACAGCAATTAGTGATCGGAAGACACATTCCGAGGTAAGATTTTTTTCTCGTTATAAGTAATGTACTTGAGAATTTTCACGTAATGAATTTGTTATGAAATAGCATGTGTAAGTTGTGACGTCATGCCTGTTTTGAAACACTAATTGCATTTGAATGCTGATTATCGATTGTTAATAGATAAATGTTATTACATATTTTCTCACAATTTGAAATGCAATCTAAGAATTTTGAACATAATTTATCATTTTTTGTTTCACTAGGAGGAGTTACATAATGCATGTGTGTTTTTTTGTCATGGGTGGTGATGGGTTGCCTTTCCTAAGATATCTTTGCTTTTATTAGTAAACATAATTTCTTTATGGTCATTGCATAAAAATATTAAACATCTTTTAGGTTTTACTTACTTTCTTAGATTATCTTTCAAATATTAAAATATACTAATATGCAACTTTTTTATATTCCTAGTAACACTAACAAATGCACACATTAATAAATCAAAATGTTTGCAGAATGTCAGTATATTTTAATAAATGGGGGATGGACTTGGTGATGGAATTTTGTTAATATTTATAATTTATTTTACTTGGTTAAATTATTTTGTCTGTTCTAGAACTATGTAAACGTAATTCTGTGTCAGTTCTAAACATATTAAATAGTAGTAAAATATAATTTAGTATTATTACATCAACATACCATTCAGATACCATAAATTTACACATGTGATGCAGCAGCAGATTAAGGTAAACTATAAATGCATTTGTACTTACTTGTAACTTTAAGTATAAGACCACAATTGAGCATTCTAAAACACCAGATTTCGTTAGCTTGCGTCCCCCCAAGACGCCCAGCTTAGTTTCCTCTTTTTTTCCCAAACCCCATTCTCATCCCTGAGACTTTGATCGGTACCAGTTTGCTTACAAGTGGAGCAGATCCACTGAAGATGCTATTGCTATAGCTCTCCACTTGGCATTCAGCCATTTAGAAGACAAGGGGAGCTACTGTATGTAAGAATGTTGTTTGTGGACTATATCTCGGCATTTAATACAATTATTCCCAACATTCTCATCACCAAATTGCTTCAGCTTGGTCTGCCTACTCACACTTGCAGCTGGATTAAGGACTTCCTAACAAACCGAACACAGACTGTTAGACTTGGACCCCATTCCTCCTCTTCAGTCATGCTTAACACAGGCTTGCCACAGGGCTGTGTGTTGAGCCCCACTTTGTATTCATTGTACACATATGACTGCATACCTGTTCATCCCACAAACATTATAGTGAAGTTTGCAATGACACAACAGTAGTGGGGCTCTTATCAGGAGGAGATGAGTCCGCATACAGAGATGAGGTCCAGAAACGGTGAGATGGTGCTCAGATAATAATCTATTGAATACAAAAAACCCCAAAAGAACTCATTATTGATTTTAGGAAGCATAGCATGAGCCGCCTCCTCTATATATAGGTAAGGAGTGTGTGGAGACGGTGGAAGAAGAAGATTCTTCTGACAAAGGCTGCAGTGCAGTTGAAACATGTAAAGAAGGTAAAGACATCTTTCTGTTTTATTTTTTGTCTTTTATTTGAACAAAAGATAAATAATAGGGAACTGTAGCGGACTATAAAGACATAATTCACCATAGTATGTGTTCATGTACAGAATGATCTGCTTAGGCAGTTATAGTTGCGAAGTGGCTACATGGCCGGGAGCCGGTCTCCTAGTATCACAATATCTGGCTGGGAAGTGCCTGAAATTTGATTTTTTTTTTAATTCAAGAGTAGAAAATGCACACAAATTACAAATATCAGAATCAGAATCAGCTTTATTGGCCAAGTATGCACAACACATACAAGGAATTTGACTTTGGCTAAAAACTTGCTCTTGTTGTTCAGGTGGAGGATTTAAATAAGGATTCAATGACAACAGAGTATGTACAGTAAATTACAGTCTGTCCACGTTTCTATAAAAGGATGCAAATGTATACAGGAATATATGCAGTTATTTACTCAGATTAACCACACTTTGCAGAAATATATGAAAAAATATACAGTCACACAGTATTTCAATGATTAGATTAGATTCAACTTTATTGTCATTACACATGTATGAATACAAGGTAACGAAACACAGTTTAGCATCCAATCAGAAGTGCAAAGGACAGCAGTGCAGTATTTATGGTAATTAACAGTATGTGCAATTTAAGCAAATATATGCAAATATATGCAGCAGTGCAGAAAGTTAAAAGTACTGTTATGTGCAAATAATGTGCAATAAGTTAGATGTAGTTATGTAGTTATGCAGTTATGTACAGGTGAGGATGGTAAAAGATGATTGTAAGAGAGTCAGCGGGGAACTAAGTTCAATAACTAACTAACTAACTAACTAACCTGCACTTATATAGCGCTTTTCTAGTCACAAAGACCACTCAAAGCGCTTTCATTAATACTAACCCTCTATTCTAAGGGCCTATAGGAAACAAATATCTAGGGACAACTTAGAACAGCCAATTAACCTAACATGTGGGAGGAAACCGGAGAAATCCCGGAGTAAACCCACGCAACACGGGGAGAACATGCAAACTCCACACAGATCACTGTTGGTCGGGGGCTGGGATCGAACCCACGATCCCATGATCCCCACAATCCCCCGGCCAAGGGTAAACTGTGCTGCCGCAGTGCTAACCACTGCGCCACCGTGCATAACGTGACAGCTGTTGGAAAGAAACTGTTCCTAAACCTGCTGGTTCTAGTCCGAAGGCTTCTGAAACGTCTTCTGGAGGGGAGAAGCTGGAACAGTCCATGAGCAGGATGGTTGGAGTCCCTAAGAATGCTGCGTGCCCGGCGCAGACATCTTTTCCTGTAGACGTCCTCTATAGCTGGAAGTGGCCCAGACGTTTTCATGGTCTCCGGCCGGCTTTTACTACCCCCACCCCCCTCCACCCCCTCCTGCACAGAGCTTTTCCCTGCTCGCTGCCCAAGCTGCACTATCGAGGTCTCGACCACCTGCCGAGCCCTCTGGGGGGGAGCTGTGGCGGTTTGGGAAAACCCCCACAAACAGACTAAGGACAGACAACTCGCTACTCCTGGTTTTTTCCGCTACACTACTGTGATAATGTCACCTTTCATGCATTGTGTTCATGCGTCCTGTCCTTACTGTGACCTAGAGACTCAGATCAATATGTAGATGTGCCTTTTAACCTCTTTGTTCTGCAGCTGGAGCAGAGTCTAGCAAATCTGCCTATTGTGATGTATGTCTCACAAATGCAAATATCTCATGCCTGTTCTGCAGTCCCTTTGATCAGACAAACTGCTGTGAATCTGCTTTGATGTATTGTTTGAGTTGGGTATAAATACTGCACAGGTTCTGTAACACTTCTCTCTCACTCACACTTCAACCTCTGCTGCAGACACGCACTCTGTGTCCTCTTCTCTGAGAGCCAGAGGATCCCCATCCAGCCTGCACACACTTGGGCTGGAGAGGGGATCCCGTGATGGCGGTATGATAATAAAACTCTACTTAAAACCTCCAACAACGCCGCCTTATTTTATTATCCGCGTCGGGGTCACCAGTGCGGCGGCATGAAATAATGCGGCGTTGTTGGAGGTTTTAAGTAGAGTTTTATTATCATACCGCCGTCACGGGATCCCCTCTCCAGCCCAAGTGTGTGCAGGCTGGATGGGGATCCTCTGGCTCTCAGAGAAGAAGACACAGAGTGCGTGTCTGCAGCAGAGGTTGAAGTGTGAGTGAGAGAGAAGTGTTATAGAACCTGTGCAGTATTTATACCCAACTCAAACAATACATCAAAGCAGATTCACAGCAGTTTGTCTGATCAAAGGGACTGCAGAACAGGCATGAGATATTTGCATTTGTGAGACATACATCACAATAGGCAGATTTGCTAGACTTTGCTCCAGCTGCAGAACAAAGAGGTTAAAAGGCACATCTACATATTGATCTGAGTCTCTAGGTCACAGTAAGGACAGGACGCATGAACACAATGCATGAAAGGTGACATTATCACAGTAGTGTAGCGGAAAAAACCAGGAGTAGCGAGTTGTCTGTCCTTAGTCTGTTTGTGGGGGTTTTCCCAAACCGCCACAGCTCCCCACCAGAGGGCTCGGCAGGTGGTCGAGACCTCGATAGTGCAGCTTGGGCAGCGAGCAGGGAAAAGCTCTGTGCAGGAGGGGGTGGAGGGGGGTGGGGGTAATAAAAGCCGGCCGGAGACCATGAAAACGTCTGGGCCGCGCAAATATTGCTTGTGGGTCCGCAATGTCGAAGGGCTGGTCCCGTTGAACGTGCAGAGGTCCACAAGAAGAAAAATTAGTCACTGGCTCCTCCCGCGATTAAGTCCTGCAAGGATTAATAGTGGCCGTGAATGTGAACTCAGATTCAGTGATATAATGTGAATGAAGTGAAAAGCAGTGTGAGAGTTATGTGCAATGTAATAATGGATGAAAAGTCATGAGTACAGCAACAGGTAGGACTAGGTGAATGTTAGGAGTTCATCAGAGTGATGGCTTGAGGAAAGAAACTGTTCCTGTGACGGGTGGTTTTGACCTTCAGTGATCTGTAACGACGACCAGAAGATAGAAGTTCAAACAGTTTGTGGCCGGGGTGTGATGGGTCAGCACAGATGTTTCCCACCCGTTTCCTGGTTATGGACCGATATAAGTTCTCAATGGAGGGTAGGTTGGTACCAATGATCCTCTCCACAGACTTAACGATCCGCTGCAGTCTGGTTTTGTCCTGTTTAGTGGCAGATCCAAACCAGACAGTGATGGAAAAGCAGAGGACAGATTGGATGATGGCGGTGTAGAAGACAACCAGCAGCTCCTGAGGCAAATCAAACTTCTTGAGCTGACGCAGAAAAAATAACCTCTGCTGGGCCTTTTTCCGGACAGTGATATGCTAATAATACAAGTAAATTTGGCTATTTGGTTAAAAAAAAAAATAAACTAGAAAAGCACTCGGAGAGCGCAGACCTCCGTCAAGCGCCACAGTTCCCCCCCATACAGTGTTTTACATCATAAATATTAATCCTACATTTATTGTGTGCACGTTTCAGATTCCTTGACCATGAAAACCTATGAGTAGCAATTGGATTGACATGGATAGGATTAGTGGTTCAGTAGTTATTCCGGAAAATCGCATTTCGCATAATGGCGGTTTTCTTCTGGATGTAGCTCCATAGCTTTTAAAGATGCAACCAATCCGTTGACACACTACAGATTCCACAATGTCTTGGCTACATAATGGTGTTTGTTGAGTGATTTTAGCTTCATTTGTTCTCTTCCTATGAGGAAAATTGCAAAGGTCACCTATTTTTGTTGATATTGTGGATCATAGTATCTGGAATTATTGCATTATCCGGATCAGTGTTGGATATATTATAGAACCTGTGGGCATGTTGTCCTGTATTTTTTTTGTTTTGCAAGTGTTGTGACGATTTTTGGCAGACTTACATGCACAAATATTGAAAATGGCCCTATCTCGCAATGTTAAAGAATCCTTTAAAAAATTCCTGGATCCAGACGGTGATCCGGATCACCACCAAAATCTAATCATCGGTAGGATACCCCATTTCTGACAATCTCTGCAAATTTCATGAAAATCCGTCCATAACTTTTTGAGTTATCTTGCTAACAAACAAACAGACAGACAGACAGACAAACCAGCGCTGATGAAAACATAACCTCCTTGGCGGAGGTAAAAATTGCACGTTTATTTATTTTCCATCAGGCGCGTCAGGGAGCCCTTTGGGTCCTTCGCTCCCTGACAGCTCGGGCACTTGGCAGCTCAGGTGTTTCACACACATCCACATCCACACTTCATTCATTCCCATTGACACGTTTTGGGGTTTTGTTCAATACAACACGCGAAACCAGTCCTGCACGTGGGTTTTTCATTCACTGAAGTGGCTCCTGGCCACATAGTGCTACACACGTGGACAAAATTGTTGGTACCCCTCTGTTAATGAAAGAAAAACCCACAGTGGTCACAGAAATAACTTGAATCTGACAAAAGTGGTAATAAATAAAAAGTCTATGAAAATCAGACAATGCTTTTGAATCGTGGTTCAACAGAATTATTTTAAAAAACAAACTCATGAAACAGGCCTGGACAAAAATGATGGTACCCTTAACTTAATATTTTGTTGCACAACCTTTTGAGGCAATCACTGCAATCAAACGATTTCTGTAACTGTCAGTGAGACTTCTGCACCTCTCAGCAGGTATTTTGGCCCACTCCTCATGAGCAAACTGCTCCAGTTGACTCAGGTTTGAAGGCTGCCTTCTCCAGACGGCATGTTTCAGCTCCTTCCACAGATGTTCAATAGGATTTCGATCAGGGCTCATAGAAGGCCACTTTAGAATAGTCCAATGTTTAGCTCTTAGCCATTATTGGGTGTTTTTAGCTGTGTGTTTTGGGTCATTATCCTGTTGCAAGACCCATGACCTGCGACTGAGACCAAGCTGTCTGACACTGGGCATCACATTTCTCTCTAGAATACCTTGATAGTCTTGAGATTTCATTGTACCCTGCACAGATTCAAGACACCCTGTGCCAGATGCAGCAAAGCAGCCCCAGAACATAACACAACCTCCTCCATGTTTCACAGTAGGGACAGTGTTCTTTTCTTGGTATGCTTCATTTTTGCATCTGTGAACATAGAGCTGATGTGCCTTGTCAAAAAGTTGCAGTTTTGTCTTGTCTGTCCATAGGACATTCTCCCAGAAGCTTTGTGGCTTGTCAAGATGCAGTTTGGCAAATTCCAGTCTGGCTTTTTTATGATTTGTTTTCAACAGTTCAGGTTGAGGTTCAGGTTCAGGTTACTTTATTTGTACCTGTACGTAGATTTGTTTTGCAGTCAGGTGACATCCATATTTACAAACCACAATTACATTCAACATGAACACAAACACAGGCACACATGAAGCTGACTATAAACATGATAAAAGTACTCAAGGCTCCATCAATCAGGATATAGGACAAAGAGATAAGAGAAAAAACAAGGAGATAAGAGAGAAGGGTCATATTAGAAAGTTAAAAGACTAGTCAAAGAGGTTAACGACACAAGAGTCTAAAACCCAATAAAATATTTAGAACCCCAATAAAAAACCTACAAAAATAAGTAAATATAAAATCAAATTAATAAATAGGAAACTGAATTATGTGCAATATATTGTTACATCTTGTTCAACTCTTTAACAGCAGCAGGAACAAAGCTGTTTTTGTAGCACTGGGTTTTACTCTTTGGGACAGCAAACCTCCGTCTGGATCGAAGAAGCTGAAGGTGGCAGTGCAAAGGGTGGGAGTCATCATTTAAAATGGAAGTAGCAATCCTCTGTACCTGTCTGGTGTACAGGGATGTCAGGCTCAGCTGTGACTCACCAAGCACAGATTCAAGACACCCAGTGTCAACAGTCAACAGTGGTGTCCTCCTTGGTCGTCTCCCATGAAGTCCACTTTGGCTCAAACAACGATGGATGGTGCGATCTGACACTGATGTACCTTGACCTTGGAGTTCACCATGAATCTGTTTCGAGGTTGTTCTGGGCTCTTTTGTTACCACTCGTATTATCAGTCTCTTCCATTTTTCATCAAGTTTCCTCCTGCAGCCACGTCCAGGCAGGTTGGCTACAGTCCCGTGGATCTTAAATTTCTGAATAATATGTGCAACTGTAGTCACAGGAACATCAAGCTGCTTGGAGATGGTCTTATAGCCTTTACCTTTAACATGCTTGTCTGTAATTTTCTTTCTAATCTCCTGAGACAACTCTCTCCTTTGCTTCCTCTGGTCCATGTTTAGTGTGGTACACACCATGTCACCAAACAGCACAGTGACTACTTGTCACCCTTTAAATAGGCCGACTGACTGATTACAAGTTTGTAGACACCTGTGATGTTAATTAGAGGACACATCTTGATTGAACATGTCCCTATGGTCACATTATTTTCAATCTTTTCTAGGGGTACCATCATTTTTGTCCAGGCCTGTTTCATGAGTTTGTTTTTTAAAGTAATTCTGTTGAACCACAAATCAAAAGCACTGTCTGATTTTCATTGGTTAATTTTCATAGAATTTTTATTTATTACCACTTTTGTCAGATTCAAGTTATTTCTGTGACCATTGTTGGTTTTTCTTTCATTAACAGGGTTACCAACAATTTTGTCCACGTGTGTAAATGGCCAGTTGTTTTGCAACGGCCGTTACAGTTGTGTGCTCAGGTTTTCTCATCAGGCACCTCTCTAGGCAGTCAATGAAGGACCTCAGTTTAGAGCTAGTGTTTTTAGCTGTTGCTTTGTCACTGCCACTGGAGAATAAAAATGGCACGTCTGCTCATGTGAGAAAAGCGAGAAATTGCCAGTCTCATAACTTAATATTGTAGTGGCTGGTGAAATATATCCTCAGCAATTCATCAGTCCCCCTTGCCTTTCCCTTCATATGAAGCCAGCTGCATATGAATTCTAACCACATCTCTTAGCTAAGTGACTGTTCCATTATGGCTCCCGTTTCC
Organism: Pholidichthys leucotaenia; assembly: GCA_020510985.1. Classification (NCBI taxonomy): domain Eukaryota; kingdom Metazoa; phylum Chordata; class Actinopteri; order Cichliformes; family Pholidichthyidae; genus Pholidichthys; species Pholidichthys leucotaenia. Next base: position 476,740,550 of record CM035839.1, read on the forward strand.
AGCGGGTTAAAACCATGATAAACGCCAGTGCTTACATACTTCTTGTGATTTTTTTTCCTCGTTTAAAGTACTTTAATAAACTCATGTTTCTGTCGGACAGTCACGCTTAGTGAGACACTGTTTGCTGACTGACTGGAAAACTAGTGTGAGCGGGGTGCTTCTAAACTCCGCACGGATGACGGCCACATGCGTTGTCCGTGGCGTGCTTGCGGAAAGTCATTGCTTCATATATTTTTATTAATAAAATCATGTCGTCTTGGCGTGGCGGTACGATTTCTGGCGAGGCGGGCCGCCACGGAGAAATACTACCAGAGGAAACCCTGCTAGTAGAGTGACCAGATCTATAAGCATGCTCAAACTTAGAAATGAGATCATGTTGAATAAAATAATCTAAGTTCTGATCAAAAACAACCATCTCCATTATTTTGCTTAAAATTGGAAGTATACTTATAGGTCTACTGTGTGAATCCAAATGGTCTATCCAGTGGTCGAAACAGCGGAATTGCCCCTCGGTGTTTGTGTAACCATAGCAACACGTAGTCTGAGAAAATACGTGGCGTTTACTGTAGTACATTTTAGGTAGAAAATAACAATAAAGACAACCGTGGGAATCCGACAAATCCTTTTACCGGAGAAAGCCAAAGATAAAAGTTAAAAAAAAAAAAAAAGTCTCGTTTGTAGTGGACAAACAACACAGCTGAACAGAATGGATTTCTGTTTTCGGTCCTGGCCAGTCATTGAGCCTGATTGTTCTTTTTCGCTGAGGTTTCTTCTTCCTAGTCAGTGGTGGTTTTGGCTACAGTGCCCCAAACGAGCAGTTGTTTTAACTGCACGACGTTGTCCAAGCAGTTTGGTCTGCTGCAGTGTGAATGCAAACCAAACGAAGGTGTGAAAATTCTCGACATTCCCTGCCCAGTCGAACCGAGACCCCCGGACTATCCTGGTCTGAATTAGGGCTGCAGCTAACGACTATTTTATGGCTTGGGTAATCACCCACTCTAATCTAAGATTACTTGAATAATCTGAAACTTTTTTTTTTAAACAAACTTGCATTGACCAACATTTGCAGAACTTTGTTTCTCAAAGTTTAATGTTTATTTGAAAGGGACATTACACACTAATGAACATAAATACAAATTTAGGTATGCCAGATTTAGCAATACTGCTAATTACCTCCGCCAGGCCAAAGGCCAGGAGGAGGTTATGTTTTTGCCAGCGTTTGTCTGTTTGTTTGTCTGTTTGTCTGTTGGTTAGCAAGATAACTCAAAAAGTTTTGGACGGATTTCGATGAAACTTTCAGGCGTTGTTGGAAATGGTACAAGGAAGAACTGATTAAATTTTGGGGATGATCTCGATCACCGTCTGGATACAGGAATTTTTTAAAGGATTCTTTAACATTGTGAGATACGGCCATTTTCAACATGTGTGCAGGGGCAATGGAGGGCGCTGGTGTGCAGGGGCAATAGAGGGCGCTGGTTGTCGTGTCTAACCAACACAAACTCCGCGTTCTTTAAAGTTTTAGGCACAAAAGCACGCAGAAAACAGTGGTGGGCAGGGCCCGCCAGCGTGCTTGTGTTTGCGCTACGCTGCAAAAGCTGAGACGGGCAGCTGTCCGGCGCCGGATTATTTGGCAGAAATTCCCCGGGCAGCCATAGGGGCTGTGCAAAAACCAGCTCTCTGCCGGGGAAGCTTCCAAATCCTCTTTTTTTCCGCGGAGCGCAAACCCAATAAAACCCACGGCATCCATTATCGCACCTTCTTTTGTCCTGCGGCTCCGGAACAGAGAGGAATCCCGGCGCCTGTGATCCAAAAAATCCCGTGCATCAGGGATTTTCGACCTCAAGTCGCACTTTGCTACACAGGGCCACAAAAACTGTGCAGCCAAATTCGATTGATGGATGAACATTTTCAGCCAGTGAGAGAACCGACGACTTCCACATCCAATGCATCACTAGCAGAAGTGATGTTTTGTCATTTTGTGGCAGAGCACAATCTACCCCCATTGGTGGCAGATCACTTCAGAATCAGAATCAGAATCAGGTTTATTGCCATTGTTCATGTAGTACACAAACTAGGAATTTGTCTCGGTACAATGCTGCAACATTAAACATGATACTGGCACCAAATCACTTCAGTGATTTGGTGCCAACATTGTTTCCTGACAGCAAGAGCACTCAATTTTTTTGTGCTACTTGGCTTATTATTTTCACATTACCAAAAAGTTATGGCTCAAGATTGTGTCCATATAGGTGTACATTTGAATAAATATGTTTGAAATAGTTCATGTTGCAGTTGCTGTTTGCTTAGTTTTTGCTTTTGTTTCTTTGTTTGTTTTTGCTTCAGTTTTCTTTCATCTGCCAATAAATACAGTTTTTAAGTACTCAGTACAGGTGTGAAAGCCCCCCCCCCCAATAAGGGAGGCATGAGGTCAGTACAGGTGTGAAAGCCCCCCAATAAGGGAGGCATGAGGTATGCCTTGACAGGTCGCAGCCTGGCACTTTGCAGATGGAGGAGATGGACAGAACAGCAACACTTCAATTTATTACTTCCGCCAAGGAGGTAATGCTTTTACTACTGAACCACTAATCCTATCATTGTGAATCCAATTACTAGTCACATGTTTTCATGGTCAAGGAATCTCAAAACGTACACACAAACACTGTATGGAGGGGAACTGTGGCGCTTGGCGGAGGTCTGCGCTCTCCGAGTGCTTTTCTAGTTTGCATCTGTCGTCTCCTGGTGGGTCACAGAAATACACAAACAATCATACACAAGCAGAACAACTGCAATGAAATACTGCAGAGCAAACACCAGCTTTGGGTACAGTTTTGGTTGTTTAAAAACCCATCCATCCATCTTCGACCGCTTTTCTGGAGGTCCGGGTCACGGAGGCAGCAGTTTAAGCAGAGAAGCCCAGACTTCCCTCTCCCCAGCCACCTGCTCCAGCTCTTCAGAGAGGATACCAAGGCGTTCCCAGACCAGCTGGGAGACATAGTCTCTCCACCGAGTCCTGGGTCTGCCCCGGGGTCTCCTCCCAGTGGGACGTGCCTAAAAGACCTCAAGAGGGAGGCACCCAGGAGGCATCCTGATCAAATGCCCATACCACCTCAACTGACTCCTTCCAATGTTGAGGAGAAGCGGTTCTACTCTGAGCCTCTCCTGGATGACTGAGCTCCTCACCCTATCTCTGAGGGTGAGTCCAGCAATCCTACGGAGAAAGCTCATTTCAGCCGCTTGTATCCATGATCTCGTTCTTTCGGTCATTACCCAAAGCTCGTGACCATAGGTGAGAGTAGGAAGGTAGATTGATTGGTAAATCGACAGCTTTGCTGTAGAACTCAGCTCCCTCTTCACCACAAAAGACCGGTACAACGTCTGCATCACTGCAGATGCTGCTCCAATCCGTCTGTCAATCTCTCACTCCATTCTCCCCTCACTCGTGAATAAGACCCCAAGATACTTAAACTCCTCCACTTGGGGCAGGAGCCTGTCCCCAACCCGGAGAGGACAATCCACCTTTTTCCAGTTGAGGACCATGGACTCAGACTTGAAGGTGCTGATTCTCATCCCAGCCGCTTCACACTCAGCGGCAGACCTTCCCAGCAAGAACTGTAGGTCATTGCTGGATGAAGCCAACAGGACAACATCATTTGCAAACAACAGAGATGAGATCCTGTGGTCACCAAGCATGACACCCTCCGTTCCCTGGCTGCGCCTAGAAATCCTGTCCATAAAAATTATGAACAGGATTGGTGACAAAGAGCAGCCCTGGCGGAGTCCAACTCTCACTGGGAATGAGTCCGGCCAAGTGTTGGCAATACGAACCAAACTCTCACAACGGTCGTACAGAGACCGAAGAGCTCGTAACAACAAGCTCGATACCCCATATTCTCAAAGCACCCCCCACATAAAACTACAAGGGACGTGGTCGATTGCCTTCTCCAAGTCCACAAAATGCATGTAAACTGGTTGGGCAAACTCCCACGAACCTTCGAGAATTCTCGAGAGGGTAAAGAGTTGGTCTGATGTGCCACGGCCAGGACGAAAACCACATTGCTCCTCCTGAATCCGAGGTTCGACCAATGGCCAGACTCTCCTCTCCAGTACCTTGGCATAGACCTTCCCAGGGAGGCTAAGGAGTGTGATCCCTCTAAAGTTGGAGCACACCCTCTGGTCCCCTTTTTTGAAGAGAGGAACCACCACCCCGGTTTGCCATGCCAAAGGCACTGCCCCCAACCTCCACGCAATGTTGCAGAGGCATGTCAACCATGACAGCCCTACAGCATCCAGGGCCTTGAGGTACTAAGGGCGAATCTTGTCCACTCCCGGGGCCCGACCACCAAGGAGATTTTTAATCACCTTGGCGACTTCATCCCCTGTGATAGGCGAGTCATCCCCCTCATCCACAAGCCCTTCTTCCTCTGTGGAAGGCGTATCAGTGGGATTGAGGAGATCCTCAAAGTATTCCTTCCACCGCCCGACGATATCCCCAGTCGAAGTCAACAGCGCCCCATCCGCACCATACACAGTGTGGACAGGGAGCTGCTTCCCCCTCCTGAGCCGCCGGACAGTTTGCCAGAATCTCTTCGAGGCCGACCGAAAGTCTTGTTCCATTGCCTCACCGAACTCCTCCCATACCCGGGTTTTTGCTTCAGCAACCACCCGAGCTTCACTCCACTTGGCATGCCGGTACACCTCAGCTGCTTCGGGAGTCCCATAAGCCAACCAAGTGTAACCCAGTGTTAAAAACGTGAATGGAAATATGAATATTGATGCCACTTTTGAAGAGAAAAACACCCATTTCACAATGGGAGTAAATAATTTAAAGATGAATATTTAAATAAATATACAGTATATTCATAAAACAGTAGGGAACATTTTCTGGGGAGTTTTGACAAAGTTCCAAATGTTTTTATTTGGTATTTTGAGCAACCAATGGCTGCGCCGTTGTGTGGCAGCGCCAGCCAATGGGTTAAGCACTCTCTCTCCGGGTCTGGGTATGACTTGCACTTTTTGGCTCAGTCACGCCAGACGCCGAAAGACTCTGACCAAGAGAGAGAGACAGTCCTTGATGATATGGCGACGCTAACGTGCTAATAGCAGTCTTTGTCTCGGATAAAACTTGAGATTGATTTGGATCCAAAGGCTGTAAATGCACGTTGAGCGCGGGAACCCCATGACGCACGTGTCACTTAGCTTGGTCAGGTTTTTTTCTTTGGACTGGTTTGACCAGAACGTGGATTCTCCAGATCTGGATGGCGAGCCGAAGCCCAAACCCTATTAACGGCTAGAGGTGATTCAACAGGTCACCTGGAACGGACACTAGAGAACTGTGAATCTTGTAAATATATTTTGGGGTATCATTGTGACAAGTGCTGTGTTTTTTTTGTTCATGTGTACATATCTGTAAAAATATATATAGTTGCAAGTTCCATACACCATCTGTGTAGTGTCATCTGTTGTTACGCCCTCCATGCTCCTGCGAACCCAGAGTTTATCTGACCTGGCCCAATTGTCCCTTCTGTCCAGGTAGTAGGTTAAAGGTAACTACACTGCCATACCCAGTACTACCAAAAGGGTACAAGACTGCACCTAAAGTAACATTACACACCTGAAGTGCTACAAAGAGGTGTTACCGTGGTATTACTACACAATTGGGTGTTACCCAAATATACAAAAAGCTGGTGAGCGCAGCCAGGAGCCTGGAGCATTGCGACAACAGTTGTGGACTCTGTTTTGACCCCTGACCAAACAGTTCATATACTGTCAAAATGGATTTTGTTGCAAAATATGGTGTCAAAGTTCCAAATGCAGTCATTGTCAGTGGTGTTGTTGCCAAAGAAAAAGACAAAGACATTTTTGAGTTCCTAGAGCAACATGGCACTATTCATAGGGTGCTTAGCATTGATGATAACTCATCTGATTTTCACAAAAGTCACATTGTAGAGTTCGAGTCTGGATTAGCTGTTGAAACAGTAGCACCTGCGTTGCCGTACTTCTTTCCATCCACTGACAATCCTGATGTTAAGTACTGCATTCAAGCCTTAGCTGATGTGTACACCAAAACTCTCGGGGGCAGTGTTACTGAGGCTTATCTTAGCAACCTGAAGGGCTTAGCTAAGCGGGAGGTTATGTCCACAATAGGGAAGTCTATTGAAGCTGCTGAGACAGCTGAAATGGTCACTGCCGATGTTGATCCTGCTTTCCCTATTGGAGAACCCACACAAAGTGGAGTCTGTCCTCCACTCCAAGTTGAAGTGCCTCGCACCTCTAAAACCACTCAAGCACTCTTCTAAAGCCCTCTTAGACCAAACTTGACCCCTCAAATGTTGAGTCCAGCTGATTTTAACCCACCCGAGGTTCAGAAAATCGTAGTCGAGCATGTCATTAAAAATGCAGAGAAGCCCTCAAACCCCCATTCCTCCTTGAGAATCAGAGCTTTCTCTGGCAAAACGCCAAGACCGTATACTGAAGCTGATTATGAAACATGGCGTTCACATGTTGACTTGATGATGGAAGATACTTCTTTGTCTGACTTGGAAAAATCTCGCAAGATCCTTGAAAGTCGTCTTGCTCCTGCGTCTGATGTTATTCGCCCTCTTGGGCCTGAAGCCACCTCTGCCGACTATCTTAAGCTTTTGGACTCAGCTTTTGGGACTGTTGAAGACGGTGAGGAACTGCTTGTGCGATTCATGAACACTTTCCAAGATTATGGAGAAAAACCCTCTGCATATCTGCATCGTTTGCAGGTGGCGCTCAATCTCACAGTGCGTAGAGGTGGTCTGGAGCCACAGGAAGTGAACAAACAGCTTCTCAAGCAGTTTAACAGAGGCTGTTGGGATGATAATCTGCTAAAAGAGCTACAGCTGGAACTAAAAGATAAACATCCACCTGCGTATGCAGAGTTATTGCTTCACCTTTGCACTGTTGAAAACAGACAAGAAGTTAAAAACACCCGCATGAAAAGACACTTGGGCGCCACAAAACCAAAAGCAGCCTCCTACGAGCAAACAGTCACCGAACCAAGTACAAATAGTGAAGTGGAGTCGGACAGTCTGAAAGAACTGAAAAAGCAAGTCACTGATCTAAAAAGCCAATTAGCTGCTGTCATGAAACAAAAGAAACAAGCACCACCGAAGAAAGACCCAACTAAGAAATCTGGAAATAAAAAACCTGACCATGCCAAACCTGAAAACTAACCTTCGTCCAGCCGTCCCAGTACTAGGCCCAGACCATGGTATTGCTTCCGCTGTGGCAAAGATGGGCATATTGTAGCCACTTGTGAGTCAGAGCCAAACCCTGCACTTGTAGCTGCAAAACGCAAAGAATTAAGATAAGATAAGATAACCCTTTATTAGTCCCACAATGGGGAAATTCCAGGATTGCAACAGCACAGGGATAGCAACACTCAGAGCAACAATCAGAAGGCAAGAAAAAACAAGAACAGCTAGTAAACATATGTACATATTACTATAAATATATATATATATACGTATATATATATATATATATATATATATATATATAGACACACAGTGCAGAGCATTATGGTTGGTGAATGTGCAGCAGAAAGTCCAAGCTCTCTCTCCGCGAATGCGGCGGGCCAGCTGGAAATCTTTGGGCATGATGGCGACCCCCTTAGCGAAGAACAGACCCACCAGGTAGGCCTCGCTGGCCTCCTGCAGAGCCATGACGGCGGAGCTCTGGAAGCGCAGGTCGGTCTTGAAGTCCTGAGTGATCTCCCTCACCAGGCGCTGGATGGGCAGCTTACGGATGAGCAGCTCCGTGGATTTCTGGCAGCGACGGATCTCTCTCGGAGCCACGGGCCTGTAACGGTGAGGCTTCTTCACTCCGCCGGTGGCCGGAGCGCTTCTCCGAGCGGTCTGCCTGGTTCTTGCCATCGCTCTTTATCATTCCGTCTTATATTTCCCGCACGCCGCCCAAACTCCAGCCCGGCACCCGCGTCGTTTTCGCGACAGTTCCCGGTATATCGAGTTTCTCCGCTAGCATCGGGTGGCGGCCGAGTGCTAGCTAGCACTAGCTCTTCCTGCTGTAATGTCTCCTGCTGTAAACAGAGGCTCCGTCCGCTGACTCGGGAGACCTTTGGGGCGATCTGTGTGTCTGTGATATATACAGTGGGGCAAAAAAGTATTTAGTCAGCCACCAATTGTGCAAGTTCTCCCACTTAAAAGATGAGAGAGGTCTTCAGTTTTCATCATAGGTATACCTCAACTATGAGAGACAAAATGAGAAAAAAAAATCCAGAAAATCACATTGAAGGATTTTTAATGAATTAATTGGTAAATTCCTCAGTAAAATAAGTATTTGGTCACCCACAAACAAGCAAGATTTCTGGCTCTCACAGACCTGTAACTTCTTCTTTAAGAGGCTCCTCTGACCTCCACTCGTTACCTGTATTAATGGCACCAGTTTGAACTTGTTATCAGTATAAAAGACACCTGTCCACAACCTCAAACAGTCAGACTCCAAACTCCACTATGGCCAAGACCAAAGAGCTGTCAAAGGACACCAGAAACAAAATTGTAGACCTGCACCAGGCTGGGAAGACTGAATCTGCAATAGGTAAGCAGCTTGGTGTGAAGAAATCAACTGCGGGAGCAATTATTAGAAAATGGAAGACATACAAGACCACTGATAATCTCCCTCGATCTGGAGCTCCACGCAAGATATCACCCCGTGGGGTCAAAATGATCACGAGAACGGTGAGCAAAAATCCCAGAACCACATGGGGGGACCTAGTGAATGACCTGCAGAGAGCTGGGACCAAAGTAACAAAGGCTACATCAGAAACACACTATGCCGCCAGGGATTCAAATCATGCAGTGCCAGACGTGTCCCCCTGCTTAAGCCAGTACATGTCCAGGCCCGTCTGAAGTTTGCTAGAGAGCATCTGGATGATCCAGAAGAGGATTGGGAGAATGTCATATGGTCAGATGAAACCAAAATAGAATTTTTTGGTAAAAACTCAACTTGTCGTGTTTGGAGGAGAAAGAACACCATACCTACTGTGAAGCATGGGAGTGGAAATATCATACTTTGGGGCTGTTTTTCTGCAAAGGGACCAGGACGACTAATCCGTGTAAAGGAAAGAATGAATGGGGCCATGTATCGTGAGATTTTGAGTGAAAACCTCCTTCCACCAGCAAGGGCACTGAAGATGAAACGTGGCTGGGTCTTTCAGCATGACAATGATCCCAAACACACTGCCCGGGCAACGAAGGAGTGGCTTTGTAAGAAGCATTTCAAGGTCCTGGAGTGGCCTAGCCAGTCTCCAGATCTCAACCCCATAGAAAATCTTTGGAGGGAGTTGAAAGTCTGTGTTGCCCAGTGACAGCCCCAAAACATCACTGCTCTAGAGGAGATCTGCATGGAGGAATGGGCCAAAATACCAGCAACAGTGTGTGAAAACCTTGTGAAAACTTACAGAAAAGTTTGACCTCTGTCATTGCCAACAAAGGGTATATAACAAAGTATTGAGATGAACTTTTGTTATTGACCAAATACTTATTTTACCAAGGAATTTACCAATTAATTCATTAAAAATCCTTCAATGTGATTTTCTGGATTTTTTTTTTCTCATTTTGTCTCTCATAGTTGAGGTATACCTATGATGAAAATTGGAGACCTCGCTCATCTTGTAAGTGGGAGAACTTGCACAATTGGTGGCTGACTAAATACTTTTTTGCCCCACTGTATATATATAGAGTGAAAGGTGTAGAAAGAAGAAGGAAGATTAAAAAAAAAAAAAGGCTGTTGCAACGGGCAGCCAACTCGTGTGGCGCCACCGGTCCGGCGGAACCAGAACCGGGTTAATTAAGAGTTAAAAGACAGATTTGGGACAGTGAGAACCCCAAATCCAAAACGAGTCCTATCGCAAGAACACTCTGTAAAAGTTACAGAGTCCAAAACGGAACAAAAGTCCACTCTGAAGTTCAACTTTGACTCTTCCCCCATTAGCGCTGAATGGAAAGAGCGCCTAACAGAAAGACTCAGTCAAGTGCCCGAAGTATTTGCACAAAACGATCTTGACTTTGGAAAAACGGATCAAGTGAAACACCCAATCAAATTATCAGATGAAAAACCGTTCAAACACAGAGCACGTCCCATACATCCAAATGACCTGGAAGCGGTCCGTAAGCATCTCAAAGAACTCCAACAAGCAGGCGTGATAAGAGAGTCCACTTCCCCATTTTCTTCGCCTATTGTAGTGGTGCGAAAGAAAAATGGCGATGTCCGCCTTTGTATTGATTACAGGAAGCTTAACATGCAGACTGTAAAAGATGCTTACGCCCTTCCCAACTTGGAGGAAATGTTTTCCACCTTGACCGGTTCGCAGTGGTTCTCCGTCCTCGATTTAAAGTCGGGGTACTACCAAATTGAGGTAGAGGAGCCGGACAAACCAAAGACGGCGTTCGTATGTCCCATGGCTTTTGGGAATTCAATAGAATGCCCCAAGGCATTACAAATGCCCCCAGCACGTTCTAGCGCCTCATGGAGAAATGCATGGGCAACATGAATCTGCATGAGGTGATTGTGTTCCTCGATGACATCATTGTATTCTCCAAGACGCCCGAAGAACATGAGGCTCGCTTAATGAAAGTTCTTAATCGCCTAAAAGAGTACGGGCTTAAACTCTCCCCTGACAAATGCAGATTTTTTTAAACTTCTATCAGATACCTCGGTCACATTGTGTCCAGTAAAGGAGTTGAGACCGACCCCGAAAAGGTGAAAGCCCTAAGTACCTGGCCTGTGCCCCATGATCTCAAACAGCTCCGCTCGTTCTTAGGTTTTTCAGGGTACTATAGGCGGTTCATTAAGAACTATTCCAGCATCGTTAAGCCCCTCACTGACTTAACATCAGGCTACCCTCCTTTGCGCAAAAGCACAAAGCCCAAAGCTAAGCCTGCCCAGTACCACGACCCAAAGACACCGTTTGGCGAGCGATGGACTTCTTCCTGTGATCTTGCATTCAAAATCATCATTGAAAAGCTCAGTACTGCGCCTGTCCTGGGTTTTGCTGACCCTCAGTTGCCATATACACTTCATACTGACGCCAGCACTACAGGGCTTGGCGCCGCCCTCTATCAAGAGCAGGAGGGCCAGACTAGGGTCATAGCTTATGCAAGCCGGGGGTTGTAAAGAAGTGAGTCCCGTTACCCCGCCCATAAATTGGAATTTTTGGCTCTAAAGTGGGCAGTAACGGAGAAGTTCGCAGACTATCTATATGGCAGCCACTTTACTGTCGTGACAGACAGTAACTCCCTGACGTACATTTTGACTACTGCTAAGATGGATGCCATGAGTTATAGGTGGCTAGCTGCTCTGTCGACGTTTAACTTTAAGCTCCAATACAGAGCAGGCAGGCTTAACTCAGATGCAGACGGCCTCTCTAGACGGCCACATGACGAGTTACTTAATGACGCAGTGTCCCAAAAGGAGCTTGACCGCATACAGCAGTTCACTCAAACTCACTTGTCTCTTCCTGAAAGCAGTTTAAGTTCCGAGGTAGTGTCTGCTACATGTGAAAAACACCTTGTCTGTAGCTCTCCAGACAACACCTTCCCTTTGGTTCACTCGTTAGCCCTCTCTGTAGCCACCATTCCAGATGACTATGCCGATGAAGGTGACTGTGGTGGTCTTCCAGTTGTACCCCACATGATGCCTTAATAGATCAAAAATGAACAAAGAACTGACCCCTGTTTAAGAGAAGTGATTGCATAAATTGAAACTGGGCTAAAAGTTCCACCAACTGTACGAACTGAACTTCCTGACATCAACTTGTTACTCCGAGAGCTCAGTCGACTTGAAATGTGCAATAATATCCTCTACCGCACTCCCCAAAACGGAGGAAATGTTACTTACCAGCTCGTCTTACCTGAACAGCTCCGCGATTCAGTCTTTCAAAGCCTCCATTGTGACATGGACCATTTAGGCACAGAGCGTACATTGGATCTCGCCAGAACAAGGTTCTATTGGCCTCGCATGGCGGCAGATATTGAAAAGAAGATCAAGACATGTAATCGCTGCGTAAGACGTAAAACCGCTCCAGAGCGAGCTGCTCCGCTTGTCAATATCAAGTCCACCCGACCGCTCGAACTTGTCTGTATGGATTTCCTGTCCATTGAGCCCGATCAAAGCAACACAAAGGATGTGCTCGTGTTAACTGATCATTTCACGAAATACGCTATAGCCATCCCTACCAGCAATCAGAAAGCTCAGACCGTTGCAAAGGCACTTTGAGACAACTTTATAGTCCACTACGGCATACCCGAACGGTTACAGTGGGGCAAAAAAGTATTTAGTCAGCCACCAATTGTGCAAGTTCTCCCACTGTAAAAGATGAGAGAGGTCTCCAATTTTCATCATAGGTATACCTCAACTATGAGAGACAAAATGAGGGGAAAAAAAATCCAGAAAATCACATTGAAGGATTTTTAATGAATTAATTGGTAAATTCCTCGGTAAAATAAGTATTTGGTCAATAATAAAAGTTCATCTCAGTACTTTGTTATATACCCTTTGTTGGCACTGACAGAGGTCAAACGTTTTCTGTAAATTTTCACAAGGTTTTCACACACTGTTGCTGGTATTTTGGCCCATTCCTCCATGCAGATCTCCTCTAGAACAGTGATGTTTTGGGGCTGTCGCAGGGCAACACGGACTTTCAACTCCCTCCAAAGATTTTCTATGGGGTTGAGATCTGGAGACTGGCAAGGCCACTCCAGGACCTTGAAATGCTTCTTACGAAGCCACTCCTTCGTTGCCTGGGTGGTGTGTTTGGGATCATTGTCATGCTGAAAGACCCAGCCACATTTCATCTTCAGTGCCCTTGCTGATGGAAGGAGGTTCTTTCTCCTCCAAACACGACAAGTTGAGTTTTTACCAAAAAGTTCTATTTTGGTTTCATCTGACCATATGACATTCTCCCAGTCCTCTTCTGGATCATCCAAATGCTCTCTCGCAAACTTCAGACGGGCCTGGACATGTACTGGCTTAAGCAGGGGGACACGTCTGGCACTGCAGGATTTGAGTCCCTGGCGGCGTAGTGTGTTACTGATGGTAGCCTTTGTTACTTTGGTCCCAGCTCTCTGCAGGTCATTCACTAGGTCCCCCCGTGTGGTTCTGGGATTTTTGCTCACCGTTCTCGTGATCATTTTGACCCCACGGGGTGAGATCTTGTGTGGAGCCCCAGATCGAGGGAGATTATCAGTGGTCTTGTATGGCCTTCCATTTTTTAATAATTGCTCCCACAGTTGATTTCTTCACACCAAGCTGCTTACCTATTGCAGATTTAGTCTTCCCAGCCTGGTGCAGGTCTACAATTTTGTTTCTGGTGTCCTTTGACAGCTCTTTGGTCTTGGCCATAGTGGAGTTTGGAGTCTGACTGTTTGAGGTTGTGGACAGGTGTCTTTTATACTGATAACAAGTTCAAACAGGTGCCATTAATACAGGTAACGAGTGGAGGACAGAGGAGCCTCTTAAAGAAGAAGTTACAGGTCTGTGAGAGCCAGAAATCTTGCTTGTTTGTAGGTGACCAAATACTTATCTTACCAAGGAATTTACCAATTAATTCATTAAAAATCCTTCAATGTGATTTTCTGGATTTTTTTTCTCATTTTGTCTCTCATAGTTGAGGTATACCTACAGTATGATGAAAATTGGAGACCTCTCTCATCTTTTAAGTGGGAGAACTTGCGCAGTTGGTGGTTGACTAAATACTTTTTCGCCCCACTGTACATAGTGATCAGGGTCCCGATTTTGAGTCCCATATTATAAAAGAACTTTGCAAAATCATGGGCATTCGCAAAATCCGGACGACACCCTATCACCCCAGAGGTAACCCGGTAGAACGTTTCAATAGAACGTTATTGAGCATGCTGGGCACTCTGGAGGAAAAGAACAAATCTCATTGGCACAACTATGTAAAACCACTTGTACATGTGTACAGTTGTACGAAGAATGACACTACTGGTTTTGTCCCGTATGAGTTAATGTTCGGTCATCAGCCGAGATTGCCCATCGACCTTGCATTTGGGCTCCTGTTTCACAACAAAAGTTTCAAGTCACATTCCCAGTACATTGAAAAACTGAAGACAACTCTACAAGAAAGCTACAAACTAGCAACAGAAAATGCTCACAAGATGGCTGAAAGAAACAAAACAAGATTTGATATGCGAGTGAAACCCTCAAAACTAGAACCAGGCGACAGAGTTTTGGTATGTGCAGTCCGCCTCAGAGGCAAACGCAAACTAGCAGACAGGTGGGAAGCTGAAATTCACATTGTGGTGAACCAAGCAGGTGACTTGCCTGTGTACACTATAAAACCTGAGACAAAAGATGGTCCTTTTCGCACCGTTCACCGCGACCTCTTGCTTCCCTGTGGTTTTCTTGCCCCTGTTGAAGACGAACCTGTCCAACCAAAACGTGTCCGCAAACCTAAGACAAGACAATCACCTGAACAAAGTGAGGAATGTGAGAATTCAGAACCGGAAAATGAGGATGTCTATTGGTACAGAGAAGAACCAATCCAAACGCCCATAAAGCTCACTCGAGTTTATGAAATTCCCCATCCAAAGACATTCTTTAAAGGAGACATTCCTGCTGAAACTCACTTACCTGAGAATGACAACCAAATAGAAAATGTCATTTCACCTGGATGTGACAACTTGCCTGGAAATGACAATTCACCTGGATGTGACAACTTACCGAATGATGGAAACCTGGAGGAAACTGAAACAAATGTGGAACAATCAAACAATGAGACTGGAACTGAAAGTGAACCCAACTTACCTGATAAAAGTACCTGTGATGAACCTGTGGAAGAAAAAGAACCTGAAAAAGAAATCCCAAAGATTGTGAGACGCTCCGAGAGGACAACCGCCCAGCCAGAAAGGCTACAGTATAGTCAGTTGGGAAATCCTCTCATAACTGTTGCCCAGTCCCTGTTTCAAGGACTAAACCTGGCTTTTACCAGAGCCTTAACAGAGTCAGATCTTAGGAATACTCCCATGAACACTGGTCATTCCATCATTACTATCTAGCTAATCCCATGCAAAGGGACTTGCATGATTCTAAGGGGGGATAGTGTAACCCAGTGTTAAAAACGTCAATGGAAATATGAATATTGATGCTGCTTTTGAAGAGAAAAACACCCATTTCACAATGGGAGTAAATAATTTAAAGATGAATATTTAAACTAGAAAAGCACTCGGAGAGCGCAGACCTCCTCCAAGCGCCACAGTTCCCCCCATACAGTGTTTTACATCATAAATATTAATCCTGCATTTATTGTGTGCACGTTTTCAGATTCCTTGACCATGAAAACATATGAGCTGCAATTGGACTGACATGGATAGGATTAGTGGTTCAGTAGTTATTCCGGAAAACATACCTGCCAACTACTCCGGTTTTTCCATAATGGTTACGGTTTTCAAGACCCCATTCCGGGTTATGGCTTTATTAATCAAAATTACAGTTTTTCACTAAAAATTCAGTCAAAAAATTTTAAATCGTAAAAAAAACACGAAAGCAATTCCAAACACGAGATTGCTAATAATCGTATCTAAATTTACCTGTAGCGTTTGCTAAGCTAATGCTATCGCTATAGCTAATGCCATAGCTAGTTGTAGCACCTAACACCGATACAAAGAAGCGACTCCGTCCCTGGTGATTGGGGCTTGCCGGAGGAACCAACCGAGGCAACAGTTGGACGGGAGCCGGATCGGAGCTCAACTACAGCAGCGGTGGGTGGCGGGACTCGGTGGAGGAGCTGCCGGTACCCCGGCTGGACAGGAGCTCAATTGCAGCGGCGGTAAGCAGCGGGACTAGCAGCGGAGGGGGCTAGCTGAGGCCCAGCTGGATTCGAGGTCGGTCGGATCGGATACCGGCGACACCAGCAGAGATTGTTTTACTATCAACAGGTCAGTAAAAATGCCACCAAAGAAGGAGAAAATGGAAGAGATCAAAAAATCTCTGAACTAAGTTCAGAGATTTTATCTTCTTGGAACATAAGTCAATATTATACAGTAATAAGTGGCATTCAGCTGTTTGTTTTATGTCATTTAAGCACAGTTCTGGTACTTAAAAATCCTAAAAACCCAGGAGCTTTGGGGGGCTTCAACAATCAACATGACTGTTGAAGAAATATGAGGTTGTTAGCCACATTTTAACTTGATTTAATGCTAATATTTGTGTGACACTGCGGCCCCTGGACCCCGGCTAGCTACTAGGCTTTTCAGGTTTGAAAGCTGAAGAAATATGAGGTTGTTGGCTACATTCTAACTTGATTTAATGCTAATATTTGTTTGGCGTCAGGGGGCTTTGCCCCCCTGAACCCCCCACCTGGACCCCGGCTAGCTGCTAGGCTTTTCAGGTTTGAAAGTTGAAGAAATATGAGGTTGTTAGCTACATTTAAGTAGATTTAATGCTAATATTTGTTTGGCAAATATTAGCATTATTATTATTAGCATTAGCATTATTAGCATTAGCATTAGGGGTGCGGCCCCTGGACCCCGGCTATACTAGGCTTTTCAGGTTTGAAAAGTTGGCAGGTATGGGAAAATCGCATTTTGCATAATGGCGGTTTTCTTCTGGATGTAGCTTCATAGCTTTTAAAGATGCAACCAATCCGTTGACACACTACAGATTCCACAGTGTCTTGGCTACATAATGGTGTTTGTTGAGTGATTTTAGCTTCATTTGTTCTCTTCCTATGAGGAAAATTGCAAAGGTCCCCTATTTTTTTTGATATTGTGGATCATAGTATCTGGAATTATTGCATTATCCGGATCAGTGTTGGATATATTATAGAACCTGTGGGCATGTTGTCCTGTATTTTTTTTTTGTTTTGCAAGTGTTGTGACGATTTTTGGCAGACTTACATGCACAAATATTGAAAATGGCCCTATCTCGCAATGTTAAAGAATCCTTGAAAAAATTCCTGGATCCAGACGGTGATCCGGATCACCACCAAAATCTAATCATCTGTAAGATACCCCATTTCTGACAATTTCTGCAAATTTCATGAAAATCCGTCCATAACCTTTTGAGTTATCTTGCTAACAAACAAACAAACAGACAGACAGACAAACCAACGCTGATGGAAACATAACCTCCTTGGTGGAGGTAATAAATATATATTCATAAAACAGTAGGGAACATTTTCTGGGGAGTTTTGACAAAGTTCCAAATGTTTTTATTTGGTATTTTGAGCAACCAATGGCTGCGCCGTTTTGTGGCAGCGCCAGCCAATGGGTTAAGTGCTCTCTCTCCGGGTCTGGGTATGACTTGCATTTTTTGGCTCAGTCACGCCAGACGCTGAAAGACTCCGACCAAGAGAGAGAGAGAGACGGTCCTTGATGATATGGTGAAGCTAATGTGCTAATAGCAGTCTTTGTCTCGGATAAAACTTGAGATTGATTTGGATCCAAAGGCTGTAAATGCACGGTGAGCGCGGGAACCCCATGACGCACGTGTCACTTAGCTTGGTCAGGTTTTTTTCTTTGGACTGGTTTGACCAGAACGTGGATTCTCCAGATCTGGATGGCAAGCCGAAGCCCGAACCCTGTTAACGGCTAGAGGTGATTCAACAGGTCACCTGGAACGGACACTAGAGAACTGTGAATCTTGTAAATATATTTTGGGGTATCATTGTGACAAGTGCTGTGTTTTTTTGTTTATGTGTACATATCTGTAAAAATATATATAGTTGCAAGTTCCATACACCATCTGTGTAGTGTCATCTGTTGTTACGCCCTCCATGCTCCTGCGAACCCAGAGTTTATCTGACCTGGCCCAATTGTCCCTTCTGTCCAGGTAGTAGGTTAAAGGTAACTACACTGCCATACCCAGTACTACCAAAAGGGTACAAGACTGCACCTAAAGCAGTCCTTCTCAAATAGTGGGGCGCGCGGTGCAATGCCAGGGGGGGCGCGTATGACCCCGGGGAACAGGCTTTGCTTTTGCCGTGTAAAGTGTAATTGTACATCCACAGCAGCAGGTGGTGCAATGGCGCTCTCATTGTCAAAGTCTGTGCAGGAGTTGAAAACTTTTTAAATTGCTGTCAACAAACCCCTCGAGAGACACCATGGAGAAATATTTAACAGTAACGAAAAGAAAGGCGGAGAGAGACAGAGGTAAAGAGACAAATGAAAGTCTCCCAAAAGCTAAGACGAGGAAATATGACGAAGCTTATCTCGCGCTTGGCTTCACTGTGACTACGGTGGGAGACGAGGAAAGACGGGTGTGTTCACTGTGTCTGAAAGTGTTGGCAGCGGACAGCATGAAGCCAAATAAATTAAGACGTCACCTACAGACATTACATCCTCAACACGTTGATAAGCCGCTTGATTTTTTTCAGCGAAAACGTGCGGAGTACGGCCAACAATCATCCCACTTTGTGAACGCTACATCAGTAAACCAGCGAGCACTTTTAGCATCATTTAAAGTGGCGTACCAAATTGTGCAGTGCAAAAAACCTTACTTCATTAATGTGATTTAGAAAAAAATCAGCACAATGTTTTATACCTTTTTCTTCAGACTAAAATGTTAAATATATTGGTGCTCCTGTGTTAATGTTCCAGATCAATTTACATTTAATATTATTTATTGATTGAATTATTTTTCTCAGCATCAAATGGTTCAGTTGATCAAAAATGTTTCTAGTTTAAATAAGGATTGACATATTTTTTTTATTTCAGGCACTTTGATGCACTTTAAGTATTTTTTTTTCTGTTTTAGACTATAACAGGGTTTCTTTGTGGCAAAATAAAGTTAATATTTGTTGAAAGTTGATTTATATTGCTTTTTTCTTTTGTTAATGTTAAAAAGGATACAATTTTAGGTATACTTATACAATTTTTATAGATAATGATCTTATTTATAGTCACCGCTGCGAGTGGGGGGGCGTGAAATATTTTCTCTTTCCTAGGGGGGCTTTGCAAAAAATAATTGAGAAGCACTGACCTAAAGCAATATTACACACCTAAAGTGCTACAAAGAGGTGTTACCGTGGTATTACTACACAATTGGGTGTTACCCTATTACACAAGCCTGATAGGACTCCTTCTTTGGCTTTAATGGCCCCCCTCACCACTGGTGTCCACCACTTGGTAAGGGGGTTGCCACCACGAGATGCACTGACCACCTTGCGGCCACAGCTCTGGGCCGCCGCTTCAACAATAGAGGTGGAGAACATGGCCCATTCAGTCTCCATGTCTCCAGACTCCCTCGGAATGTGGTTGAAGTTCTTCCGGAGGTGGGAGTTGAAGACCTCCCAGACAGGGGCCTCAGCCAGACGTTCCCAGCACACCCTCACTATATGTTTGGGTCTACCAGGTCTGAATGGCTTCCTCCCCTGCCATTGGATCCAACTCACCATCAGGTGGTGATCAGTTGACAGCTCTGCACCTCTCTTTACCTGAGTGTCCAAGACATACGGTCGCAGGTCTGATGACACGATAACAAAATCGATCATCGACCTGCAACCTAGGGTGTCCTGGTGCCAGGTGCACATATGGACACCCTTTTGCTTGAACATGGTGTTCGTTATGGACAAACTGTGGTTAGCACAGAAGTCCAATAACTGAACACCACTTGGGTTCAGATCGGGCAGGCCGTTCCTCCCAATCACCCCCCTCCAGGTTTCACTGTCGTTGCCCATGTGTGCATTGAAGTCCCCCAGTAGGACAATGGAGTCTCCAAGAGGAGCACCCTCCAGCACCCCAGTCAGAGACTCCAAAAAGGGTGGGTACTCTGAAATATCATTTGGTGCATAGGCACAAATGATGGTCAGGACCCGTTTCTCAACCCGAAGGCACAGGGAAACAACCCTTTTGTCCACCGGGGAAAACTCCAATATAGAGGCAGTAAGGTGGGGGGATACAAGAATACCTATCCCTGCTCGTCGCCTCTTGCCCGGGGCAACTCCAGATAAGGCCAAGCTCCAGCCCCTCTCCAGGAGACTGGTTCTGGAACCGGAGCTGTGTGTTGAGGTGGGGCCGACTATATCTTGCCGGTATCTCTCAACCTCGTACACCAGTTCAGGCTCCTTCCCCACCAGAGAGGTTACATTCCACGTACCAAAAGCCAGTTTAGAAAGCTTGGGATCAGTCCGCCAAGGTCTCCGCCTTTGACTGCAGAGCAACCACTAGCTTTGGGTAAAGTCTAATCAGAGATTTCTACCTCCTTGGTTCAACACAGAAACTCGTAGCTTAAAACAGAAGACTCGTCAATTAGAAAGAAAATGGTGCTCCACTAATTTAGATGAAATCTATTTAGCTTGGAGAAATCATCTTTTAATTTATAAAAAATCTCTTAGAAAAGCTAGAACGAGTTATTACTCTGCATTAATAGAAGAGAACAAGAATAATCCCAGGTTTCTTTTCAGTACTGTAGCCAGGTTGAGAAGGAGTCAGGACTCTGTCAATCCTAGCATTCCCTTAGAGCTTACTAGTCAGGACTTTATGAACTTTTTCAATAATAAAATTTCATCCATCAGAGATAAAATCAATCAGATTCTTCCCACAGTTAACTTAAATACTGTAACTACTACAACTCCTTCTATTGATGTCTGTCTTGATGAGTTTACTCCAATCGACCTTTGTGAGTTAGACAAAATAGTTTCCTCATCCAAACCTTCAACTTGTCTTTTAGACCCTATTCCTACCAGGTTATTTAAAGAAGTCTTCCCACTTATTGGTAGCTTTATTCTTCATATAATCAATTCTTCATTAACTTTAGGCCATGTACCGCAGCCTTTTAAAACGGCTGTAATTAAACCCCTACTCAAAAAGCCAACGCTAGATCCAGGAGCTTTAGCTAACTATAGACCAATCTCTAATCTCCCTTTCATTTCAAAAATCTTAGAAAGAGTTGTTGCTACGCAATTATTTGACCACCTGCAGGGAAATGGTTTACTTGAATCAGAATCAGAATCAGAATCAGCTTTATTGGCCGAGTATGCACAACACATACAAGGAATTTGACTTTGGCTAAAAACTTGCTCTCGTTGTTCAGGTGAAGGATTTAAATAAGGATTCAATGACAACCAGAGTATGTACAGTAAATTACAGTCTGTCCACGTTTCTATAAAAGGATGCAAATATATACAGGAATATATGCAGTTATTTACTCGGACTAACCACACTTTGCAGAAATATATGAAAAAATATACAATCACACAGTATTTCAATGTGGACTCAGATTCAGTGATATAATGTGAATGAAGTAAAAAGCAGTGTGAGAGTTATGTGCAATGTAATAATGGATGAAAAGTCATGAGTACAGCAACAGGTAGGACTAGGTGAATGTTAGGAGTTCATCAGAGTGATGGCTTGAGGAAAGAAACTGTTCCTGTGACGGGTGGTTTTGACCTTCAGTGATCTGTAACGACGACCAGAAGATAGAAGTTCAAACAGTTTGTGGCCGGGGTGTGATGGGTCAGCACAGATGTTTCCCGCCCGTTTCCTGGTTATGGACCGATATAAGTTCTCAATGGGGGGTAGGTCGGTACCAATGATCCTCTCTGCAGACTTAATGATCCGCTGCAGTCTGGTCTTGTCCTGTTTAGTGGCAGATCCAAACCAGACAGTGATGGAAAAGCAGAGGACAGATTGGATGATGGCGGTGTAGAAGACAACCAGCAGCTCCTGAGGCAAATCAAACTTCTTGAGCTGACGCAGAAAAAACAACCTCTGCTGGGCCTTTTTCCGGACAGTGTCAATATGGGAGGACCACTTCAGGTTCCGGGAGATTGTGGTACCCAGAAACTTGAAGGAGTCCACAGTGGACACTGTGCTGTTGAGGATGGTGAGTGGGGGGAATGAAGGGGGGTGTCGCCTGAAATCCACAGTCATCTCCACCGTTTTGGCTGGGTTAAGTTCAAGATGGTTCTGGCTGCACCAGAGGATCAGCTGCTCCACCTCCCGCCTGTATGCAGACTCATCATCATCCCGGATCAAACCGATGACTGTGGTGTCGTCCGCAAACTTCAGGAGCTTCACCGAAGGGTCCTCTGAGGTGCAGTCGTTGGAGTAGAGGGAGAAGAGCAGTGGGGAAAGGACACATCCTTGGGGGGCGCCAGTACTAATTTTTCGGGAGCTGGATGTAAATCTCCCTAGCTTCACCTGTTGCCACCTGTCAGTCAGAAAGCTGGAGATCCACTGGCAGGTGGAGGGGGGCACCTTGAGCTGGAGGAGTTTCTGATGAAGAATGCCTGGGATGATGGTGTTGAACGCTGAGCTGAAGTCGACAAACAGGATCCTGGCGTATGTCCCTGGGGAGTCGAGGTGTTGCAGGATGTAATGTAGTCCCATATTCACTGCATCATCCACTGACCTGTTTGACCGGTAGGCAAACTGCAGTGGGTCCATCAGGGGGCCTGTGATGACCTTCAGGTGGTTCAGCACCAATCTCTCCAAGGATTTCATGACCACAGAGGTCAGGGCAACAGGTCTGTAGTCGTTTAATCCTGTAATAGAGGGTTTCTTGGGAACTGGAATGATGATGGAGCGTTTGAAGCAGGAAGGCACTTCACGCAGCTCCAGTGATCTGTTAAAGATCCGGGTGAAGATGGGGGCCAACTCGTTGGAGCAGACTCTCAGGCAGGACGGAGACACACCATCAGGTCCTGCAGCCTTCTTGATCTTTTGTCTCTGAAAGACCCGGCGCACCTCCTCTTCACAGATCATTAGTGCTGGTGGGAGGTCAGAGTGGAGGAGGGATGGAGTTCCTGGGGCTGCAGATAATCCTTTTGTGTGGGTGGGAGGTGAGAACTGTAGGTTCTTTTCAAACCTGCAGTAAAAGCTGTTTAGGTCATTAGCCAGCTGGAGGTTTTCCGCAGGGTGGGGGGATGGTCTCCTGTAGTTGGTGATATTCCGTAGGCCTCTCCAGACAGAAGCAGAGTTGTTAGCTGAGAAGTTTTTTTGTAACTTCACACTGTAGCTCCTCTTAGCAAGCCTGGTCTCCTTCGTCAGCATGTTTCTGGCCCGCTTGTACAGAGTCCAGTCACCAGTCCTGTAGGCCTCCTCCTTGGTCTGACGTAGCTGCTTCAGTTTAGGAATGAACCAGGGTTTATTGTTGTTGTATATGCAGAAGGTCTTGGTCTGCACACACATGTCCTCGCAGAAACAGGTGTATGATGTCACAGTGTCAGTGAGTTCATTTAAGTTAATGGCTGCAGCTTCAAAAACACTCCAATCTGTGCAGTCAAAGCAGGCTTGTAACTTCAGCTTTGATTCCTCAGTCCATTTCTTCACAGTCCTTACAACAGACTTGGAAGTTTTTAGTTTCTGTCTGTATGTTGGAATAAGATGGAGCAGGCAGTGGTCAGAAAAACCCAGAGCTGCACGGGGGACGGCATGATAGGCATTTCTTAAAACTGTGTAACAGTGGTCAAGTGTATTTGTGTCCCTGGTGGGACATTTAATATGCTGTCTGTATTTAGGAAGCTCATTTGTGAGATTAGCTCTATTGAAATCACCCAGAATGATAAGCAGAGAGTCTGGATGTTTTTCCTCCACCTCTGCTATCTGGTCAGCGAGGAGCTGCAGTGCCTCTGTTGTACAAGCAGCAGGCGAGATATAAATTCCGGCCAGAATAAATGAGGAGAACTCTCGCGGTGAATAAAAGGGTTTACAGTTTATGAACAGTGACTCTAGGTTAGGGCTACAAAACTTCTTCAACACTGTGACATCAGTACACCAACCTTCGTTTATGTAGAAGCAGATTCCACCACCCTTAGTCTTTCCAGAAAATTCTCGGCTGCGATCAGCGCGAAACAGTTGAAATCCGTCCAGACGGACCGCGCTGTCCGGGATGTGTTCACTCAGCCAGGACTCCGTGAAACAAAGGGCGCCAGATCTGCTAAAATCCCGGTTTTTGTGAGTCAGGAGCAGCAGTTCATCCATTTTGTTCGCCAAACTGCGGATATTTGCCAGATGGATCGATGGGAGCGGCGTGCGAAATCCTCGTTTCTTCAGCCTGACTAACGCACCGGCACGTTTACCACGCCGCCTTCGTTTCCGGCCAGCGCCAATAGCCGCTGCTCCCACAGCTAAGATGGACTGAAAAAACTTCAGATCAGCAGCAGTAACTGGCGGAGAAGTTGCATTGGGAGGTAGTCTGAGTGGAAGTAGTTCCTCCCTTGAATAGGTGATTCGGACAGAAGAGCAGAAGTCCAAAAAAACACACAAAATTATCAAAAACATCAGAGAGCAGAAGCCAGTGGCTGCCATCCGCGGCGCCATCTTGGATTTTTTTTTTTTTTTTTTTTTTTTTTTTTGAAGAGTTTCAATCTGGGTTTAGAATCCATCATAGTACTGAAACAGCCTTAGCGAAGGTCACTAACGACCTCCTCATTGCATCTGATAACGGACTGGTTTCTGTACTTGTCCTTTTAGACCTTAGTGCAGCTTTTGATACTATTGATCATAATATTCTACTTGATAGATTAGAACACTATGTTGGACTTAATGGAACTTCGTTGCAGTGGTTTAGATCTTATTTATCTGATAGGTTCCAGTTTGTTCATGTAAATAATGAGTTTTCTTTCAACTCAAAGCTTAGTCATGGAGTTCCACAGGGATCTGTGCTAGGCCCTACTCTTTTTAGTTTATATATGCTTCCGTTAGGCAACATTATTAGAAAGCACTGTATACATTTTCATTGTTATGCAGATGACACACAATTATACCTGTCAATGAAGCCAGATGATAGTAATCAATTAGCCAAGTTAGAAACCTGTCTTAAGGAAATCAAAGCTTGGATGACTTGTAATTTCCTGCTATTAAATTCAGATAAGACTGAAGTCATTCTTGGTGGTCCAAAAAACCTTAGAAATTCCTTTCCAAATCAAACTTTCAGTTTGGATGTGGTTACTCTTTCTCTTAATAGCTCTGTGAGGAACCTTGGAGTTATTTTTGATCAGGATTTGTCCTTCAATTCACATATTAAATTTATTTCTAAGTCTATCATTTGCGTAATATTGCCAAGATTAGGAGCATCTTGTCTCAGAGTGATGCTGAGAAACTGATCCACGCTTTTGTTAGCTCGAGATTAGATTATTGTAATTCTTTATTATCAGGCTGTCCTAAAACATCTTTAAAAAGTCTTCAGCTGATCCAAAATGCTGCAGCAAGAGTTTTAACAGGTACTAGAACGAGAGATCATATCTCTCCGGTTCTGGCCTCCCTTCATTGGCTTCCCATAGAGTTTAGAATTAAGTTTAAAATCCTTCTTCTTACTTACAAAGCTCTAAACAATCAGGCTCCTTTTTATTTAAAAGATCTGATGCTACCGTATTATCCTAACAGAGCACTACGCTCCCAAAATGCAGGATTACTTGTAATACCTAGAATCTCCAAAAGTACAATGGGAGGCAGAGCCTTCAGTTATCAAGCTCCTCTCCTGTGGAATCAGCTGCCAATCTGGATTCGGGAGTCAGACTCGATCTCTGTTTTTAAGAATAGGGTTAAAACCTTCCTTTTTGATATAGCCTACAATTAGGGAGGGATCATGTGTTTCTGAACCCTCCCTTAGTTATGCTGCTAATAGGTTTAGTCAGCCGGGGGACCTCCAGTAATGCACTGGGCCTCACTCCTTTCCTCACTCTCTATGAAATATTTTTTTTTTTTTTTTTGCTGGTCATTAACATCTGTTTGTTCTCTCCCATAGATTGAGTCCCCATCGTGCTGTTTGCTCTCTACATGTCTGTTCTTTTCTTCTTCTCTATCCCCTCACCCCCCAGCCAGTCGCAGCAGATGACTGCCCCTCCCTGAGCCTGGTTCTGCTGGAGGTTTCTTCCTGTTAAAAGGGAGTTTTTCCTCTCCACCGTCGCCAAGTGCTGCTCACAGGGGATCGCCTGATTGCTGGGGTCTTTCTGCAACTGTGGGGGTTCCCCCTACAGTTGATAGTGCTATGAGATGACCGTTGTTGTGAAATGGCGCTATATAAATAAAGTTGAATTGAATTGAGTTGAATTGAAGTTTTGGTTGTTTAAAAGCCAGTTTTTACAATGCATCTGAAAAGTGTTTAGCGTGGTATGTTCTCTGATTGAAGGTGGTATGTTATTCCAGATCTTGGTGCCCCTCACTGATGTCACAGATTGAGCAAATGAGGTGCATCTGTGGGGGACCTCACAGTCTCCTCTAGTGATTGCCCTGGTGGTTGTACCAGTGACAGTCCTCAGTTTAACATATTCTCCCAGGTGGAGTGGCGCACAACCATTTAATATATTATAAATTGAACAGGCAAATTTGAGAGTTTTATAATTTTCAAAAGATAGAAGATTGTATTTCTTGTAAATGTGACGACAATGGTACAGTGCATCCGGAAAGTCTTCACATTGCTTCACTTTTTCCACATTTTGTTATGTTACAGCCATATTCCAAAATGGATTAAAATGATTTTTTTCCTCAAAATTCTACAGACAATACCCCATAATGACAACATGAAAAAAGTTTTTTTTTTTTTTTGAGATTTTAGCAAATTTATTAAAAATAAAACAGAAGAAATCACATGTATATAAGTATTCACAGCCTTTACCATGAAGCTCAAAATGGAGCTCAGGTTCATCCTGTTTCCACTGATCATCCTTGAGATGTTTCTACAGCTTCACTGGAGTCCACCAGTGGTAAATTCAGTTGATTGGACATGATTTGGAAACACACACACCTGTCTATATAAGGTCCCACAGCTGACAGTGCAGGTCAGAGCACAAACCAAGCATGAAGTCAAAGGAATTGTCTGTAGACCTCCGAGACAGGATTGTCTGGAGGCACAAATCTGGGGAAGGGTACAGAAACATTTCTGCTGCTTTGAAGGTTCCAATGAGCACAGTGGCCTCCATCACCTGTAAATGGAAGAAGTTCAGAACCACCAGGACTCTTCCTAGAGCTGGCCGACCATCTAAACTGAGTAATCAGGGAGAAGGGAGGTGACCAAGAACCCAATGGTCACTCTGTCAGAGCTCCAGCATTCCTCTGTGAAGAGAGGAGAACCTTCCAGAAGGACAACCATCTCTGCAGCAATCCACCAATCAGGCCTGTATGGTAGAGTCGCCAGACAGAAGCCACTCCTTAGTAAAAGGCACATGGCAGCCCACCTGGAGTTTGTCAAAAGGCACCTGAAGGACTCTCAGACCATAAGAAACAAAATTCTCTGGTCTGATGAGACAAAGATTGACCTCTTTGGCATGAATGCCAGGCGTCATGTTTGGAGGAAACCAGGCACCGCTCATAACCACGCCAATGGTGGTGGCAGCATCATGCTGTGGGGATGTTTTTCAGCAGCAGGAACTGGGAGACTAGTCAGGATAGAGGGAAAGATGAATGCAGCAATGTACAGAGACATCCTGGATGAAAACCTGCTCCAGAGCGCTCTTGACCTCAGACTGGGGCGACGGTTCATCTTTCAGCAGGACAACGACCCTCAGCACACAGCCAAGATATCAAAGGAGTGACTTCAGGACAACTCTGTGAATGTCCTTGAGTGGCCCAGCCAGAACCCAGACTTGAATCCAATTGAACATCTCTGGAGAGATCTGAAAATGGCTGTGCAGTGACATTTCCCATCCAGCCTGATGGAGCTTGAGAGGAGCTGCAAAGAGGAATGGACCAAACTGCCCAAAGATAGGTGAGCCAAGCTGGTGGCATCAGATTCAACAAGACTTGAGGCTGTAATTGCTGCCAAAGGTGCATCAACAAAGTATTGAGCAAAGGCTGTGAATACTGATGTACATGTGATTTCTTGGTTTTTATTTTTAATAAATTTACCAAAATCTCAAAAAAACTTTTTTCACATTGTCATTATGGAGTACTGTGTGTAGAATTTTGAGAAAAAAAGTGAATTTAATCCATTTGGGAATATGGCTGTAACACGACAAAATGTGGAAAAAGTGAAGTGCTGTGAAGACTTTCTGGATGTACTGTATTTGGGATCTTTCCTGTCAAGGATTTTTATGGCTTTTTTGTATAAAGATTCAATGGGTTTGATTATGGTTACACCAGTGAGAGACCAGTTGGTAAAACAGTAATCGATGTGTGAGAGGATCATTGCATGCAGGAGCATTTTGGCCTCACTAATTGTCAGCGATGGTCTAATTGGTTTAAAATTTCTTAGATTGAATTTGATTATGTTTGAGATTTTTACCTCCGCCAAGGAGGTAATATTTTTACCGGGGTCTGTCTGTTTGTCTGTCTGTTACCAACATAACTCAAAAAGTTATTGAACGGATTTTGATGAAATTTTCAGGAAAGGTGTGTAATGGCACGAATAACAGATGATTACATTTTGGTGATGATCTGAGAGTGCATACCTCCACCAAGGGCTTTGTTTGTATTTGTGCAGCAGGATTGCACAAAAACTACTGGATGGATTTGGATTAAATTTTCACCAGAGGTGGTTCTTGGGCTAGAGAGGAACCCATTATATTTTGATGATGATCTGAGAATGCATACCTTAGCCAAGGCTCTTCTCACAGTGTGTTGGCAACAGTACTCCAAAACTGATGGACAGACTTTGATGCAATTTTCACCACAAGTGGCTATTAGTAGAGTCATTTTTGGGGGTTTCGTGACCAACCTCCCAGGACCTTTTTTTCTCACTGGATTTAGCATTCTAGACCCATTTTAATGAAAATAAGCTCCCATGTACCTCCCAAAAATTACGGGAAACCTTTTTTTTTGCCTAAAATTCAAAATGGCCGCCAAAATGCATACCACCACCTATATCTCAGTAACTAATTCAGCTAGGAGGTTGATTTTGGTGTCTAGACATAGGTTTCTGGGGTCAAGCATTCCATTAATGCTATTAGTTTACTTGTGAAACAAACCCATCACGATGAAATCCAATATGGCCGCCAATATGGCCACCGATTAACATTTTTTTTGTTTCTTGACTACTAAGGCACCTAGAAAGCTGATGGTGGTGTCAAAACAGAGGTTTAAGGGGTCATACTATCTGTTTATTCCAATAAAAGTGTGTTTAAATGATTACATAATCGAGAAATCCAAGATGGCGGCCGGCTGTCATTTTCACATGCAATGGACTTTTTCATATCCGTCACCAAATGAGCTAAAAAAAGTCAAGTGAGGCTCCTGTGAACCATCCATTGTGTTCATTAGTGCCCTCATTGTCTATCAAGCTCAAAATGGCCCCCAGCCGCCATCTTGGAATACACTTTACGCAGGCACATTTTCTCTAGACCTTATGTTAATGCCACGCAAACGTCCAACTCAATTACATGTAGTCCACTATCAATCACCACATCACATCATACTAAGATGTCCAACTACACATCACTATCACTACTTGATTCACTATCAATGAATGAGTCACTGTATGAACTTGCGCTATCTGAAGCACTGTCTTCACCACTGCTGCTCTCCTCACTGTTGACTTCTGACCGGAGCCTCTTCGGTGAAAAGAGAGAAGCAGATGGAGATGGATCCCCCTGAACTGATTGATTGTCTCTTTCAAGATCTACCTCTAATTTATGCTTACGTTTCTCGGCTTGAGATAGACAACGCTTGTTAGATAACGTGGTGTAACATGTCTGGTGCATATAATGCCCTTTTGGCCCTTTGGCCCAATCAATATTCCCACATTGAAACCGATCAAGTCCTTTCCATCGTAGAGTTTTTTCACGAATTGAATTCCATTTTTGGTCCTTGGTATTATCCAAAGAGTCACTTTTGGTACATGGTTGACCACAACGTAGAATGCATTCGTATTCACCGGAAGACGTTGATGGTAATTCATCGTTGTCACTTGCAGTATCCGTTTTATCCCTCACTTTATATGAATAAGTGTCTGAAAACAAAAACAAATTTGTCATTATCAGAACAGAGGAGAGAAAAAGGAGGGATGACAAGACCTAGAGTCAAAGGCCCTTGTACTGTCTACTGTCATTACGGTAGCATTAAGCAAGCAGCATGGTCAATATGCTAACATTACCTGACTATACAGTATGGAACAAGATTCAGAATTCTAACCTCTCCAGATAAGTTTAAAGCTAAATTTATACATACCTGGCAACCTTGGTTAAATTGGAAAGATTAGGACTACATATTATGGCAGCACAGACGTTACAAAATCACTGCATCCTCTCTCTTGCTATGCAAAAAGGAATCAATAAATCAAGCATAGGATTCCGGGAATCCTAAGGTGATTACCCAAGTGTTCCTCAGTGAAATCACTGAATCAATGCAGGAGCTTTCTAATAATTATTAAAAATGAATGTAAGGATACCTCATTTGACATTTTTTAGCTCATTTGGTGACGGATATGAAAAAGTCCATTGCATGTGAAAATGACAGCCGGCCGCCATCTTGGATTTCTCGATTATGTAATCATTTAAACACACTTTTATTGGAATAAACAGATAGTATGACCCCTTAAACCTCTGTTTTGACACCAACATCAGCTTTCTAGGTGCCTTAGTAGTCAAGAAACAAAAAAAATGTTAATCGGTGGCCATATTGGCGGCCATATTGGATTTCATCGTGATGGGTTTGTTTCACAAGTAAACTAATAGCATTAATGGAATGCTTGACCCCAGAAACCTATGTCTAGACACCAAAATCAACCTCCTAGCTGAATTAGTTACTGAGATATAGGTGGTGGTATGCATTTTGGTGGCCATTTTGAATTTTGGGCAAAAAAAAGGTTTCCCGTAATTTTTGGGAGGTACATGGGAGCTTATTTTCATTAAAATGGGTCTAGAATGCTAAATCCAGTGAGAAAAAAAGGTCTATGAGTGCTTTTCTAGTTTTGTTGTGCTTTTTAAAGGGAATGACACCAGGGCTGCCCTTTGTCACCGATCCTGTTCATAGTTTTTATGGACGGGATTTCTAGGCGCAGCCAGGGAATGGAGGGTGTCATGCTTGGTGACCACAGGATCTCATCTCTGTTGTTTGCAAATGATGTTGTCCTGCTAGCTTCATCCAGCAATGACCTACAGCTCTTGCTGGGACGGTTTGCCGCTGAGTGTGAAGCGGCTGGGATGAGAATCAGCACCTCCAAGTCCGAGTCCATGGTCCTCAGCCGGAAAAAGGTGGATTGTCCTCTCTGGGTTGGAGACAGGCTCCTGCCCCAAGTGGAGGAGTTTAAGTATCTTGGGGTCTTGTTCATGAGTGAGGGGAAAATGGAGCAAGAGATCGACAGACGGATTGGAGCATGGAGTGATGCGGACGTTGTACCAGTCTGTTGTGGTGAAGAGGGAGCTGAGTTCTAAGGCAAAGCTGTTGATTTACCAGTCAATCTACGTTCCTACTCTCACCTATGGTCACGAGCTTTGGGTAATGACTGAAAGAACGAGATCATGGATACAAGCGGCTGAAATGAGCTTTCTCTGTAGGATTGCTGGACTCACCCTCAGAGATAGGGTGAGGAGCTCAGTCATCCGGGAGAGGCTCAGAGTAGAACCGCTGCTCCTCCACATTGAAAGGAGCCAGTTGAGGTGGTTTGGGCATCTGATCAGGATGCCTCCTGGACGCCTCCCACTTGAGGTGTTTCATGCATGTCCCACTGGGAGGAGACCCCGGGGCAGACCCAGGACTTGGTGGAGAGACTATGTCTCCCAGCTGGTCTGGGAACTCCTTGGTATCCTCTTTGAAGAGCTGGAGCAGGTGGCTGAGGAGAGGCAAGTCTGGGCTTCTCTGCTTGAATTGCTGCCTCCGCGACACGGACCTCCGGAAAAGCAGTAGAAGATAGATGGATGGATGGATATGACACAACTTGAAAATATGGTATTTTAAGAGACCTACACTACCGTTCAAAAGTTTGGGGTCACTTAGAAATTTCCTTATTTTTGAAAGAAAAGTACTTTTTTTCAATGAAGATAACTTTAAACTAATCAGAAATACACTCTATACATTGCTAATGTGGTAAATGACTATTCTAGCTGCAAATGTTTGGTTTTTGGTGCAATATCTACATAGGTGTATAGAGTCCCATTTCCAGCAACTATCACTCCAGTGTTCTAATGGTACAATGTGTTTGCTCATTGCGTCAGAAGGCTAATGGATGATTAGAAAACCCTTGTGCAATCATGTTAGGTCTGCAATGCTGTAATTGCTGCAAATGGAGGATTCTTTGACGAAAGCAAAATTTGAAGGAAAAAATTATTATTTCAAATACAAATCATTATTTCTAACCTTGTCAATGTCTTGACTATATTTTCTATTCATTTTACAACTCATGGTGGTAAATAAGTGTGACTTTTCATGGAAAACACAAAATAATTGTCTGGGTGACCCCAAACTTTTGAACGGTAGTGTACATGACTTTGGTTTTAGAGGACATTTGTCCATTTTCATTTCAAACTTTTTATCCAATAGACACTTCAGCGTCCGAGTAGGAGATGCCCTTTCAGAGCCCCATGTGCAAGAACAAGGAGTCTCCCAGGGAAGCATCCTCTCGGTTACTCTTTTTAGCATGAAGATCAATAGTGTAGTTGGTGCTCTTAGACCAAATACCTTTTGTAGTCTTTATGTAGATGACCTCTGTATTTGCTACAGGGGGAAAGACATGAGCACAATCGAAAAGCAACTACAGCTGTGCATAAACAAGATTAATAGGTGGTCAGTCAGTAATGGTTTTAAATTTTCAAAAACAAAAACTGTCTGCATGCACTTTTGCCTGCTGCGGTCTCTTCACCTCGACCCTGAGCTTTTCATAGATGGAGAAGCTGTCAAGGTGGTAAAAGAAACCAAATTCCTTGGACTTATTTTTGATAATAAGCTGTCTTTTATTCCACATATAAAATTTCTACGAATCAAATGTTTTAAAGCCCTTGATATTATTAAAGTTTTGGCTGAAACTAAATGGGGTGCGGACTCTACTGTGCTGCTGCATCCCTACAGAGCACTTGTAAGATCTCGGTTAGAGTATGGCAGCATAGTTTATGGATCAGCAAGGAGATCGTACATCAGGACGCTGGAAACTGTCCATCACCAAGGTCTAAGGCTTGCCTTGGGGGCTTTCAGAACCTGTCCTGTTAAAAGTTTGTATGTTGA
The DNA here is from genome assembly GCA_020510985.1 of Pholidichthys leucotaenia. NCBI lineage: Eukaryota > Metazoa > Chordata > Actinopteri > Cichliformes > Pholidichthyidae > Pholidichthys > Pholidichthys leucotaenia. Next base: position 476,773,585 of record CM035839.1, read on the forward strand.
AGCAAACGAGCCTTCACTTCACTGAAATTGGCTCTCCAGTATCATCATCATCATCATCATCATCATCATCATCATCACTCTGTAAATCAAGGAATGTCTGTGTGTCTGTCACGATCACAGGACGGCCTGTGACGTCTGCAGGATGTCCTGTGATGATCCTGTGATCTCAGGGTGCATAGGCCTCGCAATGATGTCATATAGGTGATGACATCATATAGGCAATAGGACTGACTACCTGGGATGTAGTATCCTATGATGCCAGCCTGGATGTCTTTATGATGTCATATAGACCAGGGGTCCCGAACCCCCGGTCCCCAGACTGGTACTGGTCCGTGGATCATTTGGTACTGGGCCACAAATTAAAACAATTGTGGGTAATATTAAAGCTATTTTTTTTCCGTTAGTCTTGCAGAGATTTTATTTTGGAAAACAACTGTTTCCTCCCTCACCTCACAACCACCCTTGACTCTGGCGCGACGTTTCACGCATCAGTGACACAAGCTAACTCTTGAAAAAATGAGCCAGAAACAAAGTTGTAGTTGCAGGGAAACGAGCCCAGAGTTCCCACTGATTATGGTGAGTTGATATGATGCTGTGGAATGATTGTAATTGCTGAATATAAAGTGTAATTGTTTCAGATTACATGCTCTGAACTGACAAAGGTTTTTGTTATTGGAACCCCCGCACCTCTACCTGATCCGCGGAACATGTTTATGCATGAAACTGGTCCCTAGTACCAACAAGGTTGGGGACCGCTGATATAGACCATCAATCACGATGCCTGCCTACCTTTGATGGAGTGTCCTATGATGCCTGCTCCAGGAGGAGACTCTTCACCAGCATAGGGTACAACAGACAAGGGATGCACAGACAGACAGCAAACGTGTGGCAGTGTGCCATGGACATGCTGAGTCACTTGAAGCCTGAAATGCCCGCAAAGCAAGCAACGCTGCACGCCATGCAAGGCACAGACAAGCTGAGACCGACTATGACACTTTAAACCACACCCATTCAAAGCAGGACATCGGAAAATCTCACTCAGTAAGGCAGAAGGCACTCTATAAATTCAAGAAATCTCTGTCAGTGATGCCTGCAGCATGACTGTGAACAACACAGCCGTCTCACACAGGAGGAGACCCTTCAGCAACGGGCATGCAGAAATACTTGCTTATCCTTGGTTTCTATGGGCATGGATGGGTGTGCACGGGTATGTACTAGTATGGTTAAACTTAAAGCAGACCACAGAAATCCAGCCTACTCTGCAGTTTTTCACCCTCGATTTTTGCAAGGTCAGACCTAAGAGCATCATTCCTTTTGGACTCCATATAGAACCTCACCTGGTAAAATTAAACCCTGATATGAGCAACGTAACACAGATGCAGTTTTGTCCCATTCCTCCATGGAGTTTGAGGAAACCCAATGTCATTCTGGATCTGAGGCAAAAGAAAGACACTCACCCACATGTGTTCTAGCAGCAGATCTTGGACATAAAATGCCGTTTTCCTCACCATGTTTCCATCTACTCGGATGGATCTAAAGTAGACGGCTCAGTCTCTGCTGCAGTTGTCACCAGGCACAATCAGCATGGTTTGTGGATTCCCAAACGATGTTCAGTTTTTACAGCAGAGGCTCGTGCTTTGCTTCTAGCATTGGAACACATTGAGAGAACCAAACAACAGAATCAAAAAACAGAACAAAATCCTTAATTTTTACTGACTCCAGATCCTGTCTTCAGGCACTTGGGTTTTTAAAGACTCATCACCCCATCATTGTCCAGATTTTAGGGAAATTAGGTTTTTTACAGAAACATAATGTTAATATCATCTTGTGTTGGATCCCAGCCATGTTGGCCTGTTGGGTAACGAGCAGGCAGACACTGCTGCCAAGAGAGCCCTGACCCAGGAAGTCACTCAGTGCCAGATCCCAGCCTCAGACCTCAGGCCTCTAATAACCTCCTATATTTTAAAGAAGTGGCAGACTGAATGGGACACATGCACTGCAGATAAACTGCATGATAACCTGCCATAAGCCAGAGACACTTGCATCACTTTCAACACCGACATGATGAGGTAGTGAACACTAGATGCCATATCGGCCACTTTAGGTTCACGCACAGCTTTTTATTAAAAGGTGAAGCACCACCATCTTGTCAGTTCTGCGGAGGTTTTTTAATCAATAAAGCACATTTTACTTGACTGTCCTGCTCTCATGACAACAAGACAACGTTTTTATACTCAAAATTCACTGAAAGATATTTTTTAATAAGGCACCACCAAAGAAAGTTTCAGGGTTTTTATCACATGTGCGTCTGAAGCATCTTATTTAATTTTTCTATTTTATTGTATCTACATATCTCTCTCACTCTGTTTATCTGTCTGTCCATCTCTTTATTTATTCTTTCATTTATCATCCTGCCTCTATATAAAATTTAACTCAGTTTTCTTATTAGTCCTATTTTTTTTGCCATGAAACAGCCATAGATGCTGACATGGCACGAAACAAGAGCACGCCGTGATTTTCTCTCCGTGTCGCCATGATGCGCTCCTCCTCTTCTTCGCTGGAACAGTTATACTGAACATTTATGTGACATGCATATAAACTTTAAAATGAAATGATTTGTCGACAATAAAAATCTGTGTCAACAAATTTTTATGATTAACATTATTGACAACATCGACTAATGGTTTCAGCCAGTGTGGCCCTTCCTTAATTCTGATTGGCTGGTTAGAAAGGTTTGACATTGACGAGCGCAGCTGTAGTCTGAAAAGTTGAACTTTTTTCATCTCTGAGCGCCGCGACAAAAAGCGGCCACCACCAAGAGTGTTTCAGTGCCGAGGGCTGTAACCGCTGGACTACATGGAGAATGAATAGAAGACGGTCACCCACAGCAGAAAAAACGCGGTTGGTGGACACGCCCCTTAAAGTCTAAATTCTCTTTAAAAACAATTGTTAACCCTCTGAAGGTTTCCTCCCACAGTCATGATTAAATCATAGTTTTAAGTTTGGAGTTTCCGTTTTTCTAATTAAGGTCTGTGGACCAATCACATTCTCTCTCAGCTCTCCGCAGGTGAACACGCCCCCTTCCCCGGCTCAGCCAATCACAGACCAGCGTGGCATCCAGGATCAGACCAATGGAGAGTGACTGTAGAATCCCCATGTACTGCTGCAGACCCCGGGTACTGGTCCTGCATGCAGTCTTCTGGGGACTGGTGTCCCTCAGGTGGGTCAGAGTCCTGGACCTGGGCACCTGACCCTGTGTGTGTGTGTGTGTGTGTGTGTCCTGGTGTTGGAGTCATGTCTAAAACAGGCGTGTACGTATGTGTGTGTGTTTCAGAGTGTTTGGAGCGGCTCTGCTGAGTGAGGAGAAGAGCACGTCAGGTACCTTCACCACCACCATCACCATCCATCTGTGTGTAACGTGTAAACTCGGTAACATGTGTCCCGTGTTGTTCCCGTATTCAGTCCAGCCCCTGGCCACCCCCTGCTGGATGATGGAGGACTACGTGGTGACAGAGGAGTGTGAGCAATGCAGCGACTTCACCTGGGTGAGACAGCCAATCTGAGCACAGTATCAGCTCGTTAATGTCAGCTCATTTATTTCTGTTAATGAGCTGAAATCCTCAGAATTTAAAGCTGTTTTTGTCAAACTTCTGAGACTGTTTCACTTTCATTTGTGAAGTTTTTCTTTATAAACTTGAGTTTTTATCCCCACCGGTCAAAGGCCGAAGGGGGATTATGTCACGGGTCCGTCCATCCGTCCCACTTTTGTGAAACCAACTCCTCCTACAATTTGGTTCTGATCCTTGGCACCAGGGTCTATCTACTGACTTGACTCTGATTGGATGATTTTTGCAGGAGTTTTGGGGGCAAAAGGTAGAAGGTCAAGGTTGGTGTTCCCTATGCCCTGTTACTACAGAACGAGTAAAGTTCTCTAGGGTCACCATACTGTCTACACAGGGTCTCCTCAGGATCTTGACCTACAACTGTGGGTCATATAAAACTGTTCCTGGATGATGGGCTGATCATAATTTAGTTCTGACCCAGTAATTATATGGAATGGTTCTTCTTCGGTGACATTTTGGGATCTTCAAAGAAAACAGAAGCCTGAGATGTTGTACTGATCTCAGAGTGTCCTAGTTTGGTTTTGAGATGTTCTCCATAGAAAAAATAAAATGAATTTGTTGTCTGGGATAAACTGTCAGGAAGTACTGATAGATCAGCTCACAAGTAGAACATGGAATAACCTGTAGAACAGGGAATAACTAGTAGAACCTGGAATAAACAGTAGATCCTGGAATAACCAGTAGAACCTGATTGTGTGAATAATTACAGAATAACTGAAAATGAATGGGACATCCATTATTAACCACTGTTTAAGAACCACTTGTTTATTTTTTGTCAGATCACTTATTTGTCTGATCTTTTATGACCTATATTCCTAAGTGTTCTATCTTGCAGTTTGGGGGATGGGAGTCGTTCAGCCACCATTATAATTGTTTTAGTTTATAGTCTATCATCAATAAACTCATACAGTACTATAACAGGACATGTTTACAAACATTTCAGACCCATTCTAATGCATCCTTTTATCGTCGGCCTCCGTCGGTCTATGATGGCCATGGAAGAGAATCCTAAACGTCTACTCTGCTGGAACAGCACCACCTGTGGCTGAACAGGCCAATGCGCGAATGGCAGTCCCTGTCACACAGGTCGCACTTGTGGGTGGTCTCCGTGCTGCTGGGTCTGTGGCGGTTCTTCCTGCGGGTCCTTTTTTCATCTGCTGCAGCAGTCAGTCTCTCTTCACCCGCCTTGAGCTGTCTGGTCAGGGTGCCTCTCCATTTGGAGCGGTCCGTTGCGAGGTCCTCCCAGCGCTCTGTGTTGATCTCCAGGGCTTTCATGTCTCTCTTGCAGACGTCTCTAAAGCGCAGCTGTGGGCAGCCAACGTCTCTCCTGCCAGTCGCCAGTTCTCCGTAGAGGACGTCTTTGGGGATTCTGCCATCCTCCATACGGTGAACGTGGCCTAGCCAGCGGAGCCTGCGCTGCCTGAGTAGAGTGAACATGGAGGGAAGGCCGGCGCGGGACAGAACTTCTGTGTTGGGCACTTTGTCCTGCCAGGATATGTCCAGGATGTGGCGAATGCAGCGCAAGTGGAAGGAGTTCAGTCTCTTTTCCTGCCGGGCGTATGTTGTCCACATCTCACTCCCATAGAGCAGTGTGCTGATGATGCAGGCGTTGTACACTGCCATCTTCGTCTTGACAGAGAGTTTGGGATTCTCCCACACTCGTGTGGTGAGGCGAGCGAGTGTGAAGGCTGATTTTCTAATCCTCTTGTCGATCTCTGTATCAAGGGAGAGGTTGTTGCTGATCGTGGACCCCAGGTACGTGAACTGATTCACGACCTCCAGCTCGTAGTCGTCGATGGTGATGGTTGGTGGTGCTTCCATGCCTTGCGCCAAGACGTTAGTCTTCTTCAGGCTGATGGTAAGCCCGAAGTCCTTGCATGCCTGGGAGAAGCGGTCCATCAGGGTCTGAAGCTCCTGCTGTGTGTGGGTTGTGACTGCAGCGTCGTCTGCGAACAGCATGTCTCTGATTGGAGCCTCGCGCACTTTGGTTCTGGCTTTCAGGCGGGCGAGGTTGAAAAGCCTGCCGTCAGATCTTGTGTGCAGGTAGATTCCCTCTGTTGCTGTGCTGAAGGCATGCCTCAGGAGCATAGCAAAGAAAATCCCAAAGAGGGTTGGCACAAGTACACAGCCCTGTTTCACTCCACTGCGTATGTTGAATGGCTCTGAGATGTTGCCGTCGTGCTGCACTATCCCCTGCATGTTGGTGTGAAACGATTCGATGAGGCTTTGCAACTTTGGTGGGCATCCTATCTTTGGCAGGATCTTGAAAAGGCCCTCTCTGCTGACCAGATGGAACGCTTTGGTGAGGTCGATGAAGGCAACTAGCAATATTATATAAGTACAAAACACCCAACATTGTTCTACACAGCAGAATGACCCATTTGGCTGCAACCGTTTCATCAGTGTTTCCCATTTGTTTGTAAGTATTTAAAAAAATGATTTATTTTGTTATTTGGGCATTTTTGTGTCCTCTTTGGTCACGGTCGTTGTTTAGTCAAAGCCTGCATATGTGTCTGCATATGACATGCAGTTGATTTGGCCATTCTGCTCCACAATCGTGGAAGTATTATTATTAAGTTTTTAATTTTTAGATACTCGTGCTGGAGGGGGGACTCCTGGTCCTGCAAAGGACAGTGGTACCACACAGGTGAAGCAGCAGCCGGGACTCCCATCTAGGAATGGGCATATTGATACCAGCTAGTTGATATTTTGGAGTCGGTACTTTTTTAAATATCGTGATACCACCATGTTAATACAAAACATGCAATTTCTTTTCACTTTTGACAGTTTTAGGCATTAAATTCATGTGTGAAAACTGGTGAAAAACTAGCCCAGGCATGTTTTACAGATGGTCTGCCATGTCACATGATTATGGCAGCCTAGCAGATGTCAGAGCCGAAGACGCTCTGCGCAGTGCGCAGCCTCAATCAAGCAGTCACTAACTCCAGTGCAGAGCAGACTGAGCTCAGCAGCGTCACGGGTGGCAGAAGTATATGAGTAACGCTCTTTGAACCTACAGTATATATGTATGCATATACAGTACATATATGTATATATGTATATGTGTGTGTGCATATGTGTGTGTGTGTACGCATACACACAAAACAATACTTTCATTAAACCACCATAAGGCGCCAAACTCATATACAGTGGTGTGAAAAAATTCCAAACCTACATGTCCCTGTGTGGAAAAAGTGATTGCCCCCCTGTTAAAACATAAAGTAACTGTGGTTTATCACATCTTTGGAAAGCTGAGTTCACTTTTCTAGCCATTTCTAAAGCTTTGGGAGTCCAGCAAACCACAGTGAGAGCCATTATCCACAAATGGTGAAAACATGGAACAGTGGTGAACCTTCCCAGGAGTGGCTGGCCAACCAAAATTACCCCAAAAGCGCAGTGACGACTCATCCAAGAGGCCACAAAAGACCCCACAACATCCAAAGAACTGCAGGCCTCACTTGCCTCAGTTAAGGTCAGTGTTCATGACTCCACCATGAGAAAGAGACTGGGCAAAAATGACCTGCATGGCAGAGTTCGAAGACGAAAACCACTGCTGAGCAAAAAGAACATAAAGGCTCGTCCGAGTTGTGCCAGAAAACATCTTGATGATCCCCTAGACTTTTGTGAAAATACTCTGTGGACTGACAAGACAAAAGTTGAACTTTTTGGAAGGTGTGTGTCCCATTACATCCAGTGTAAAAGTAACACAGCATTTCAGAAAAGGAACATCATACCAACAGTAAAATGTGGTGGTGGTAGTGTGATGGTCTGGGGCTGTTTTGCTGCTTCAGGACCTGGAAGACTTACTGTGGTAAATGGAACCATGGATTCTGCTGTTGACCAAAAAATCCTGAAGGAGAATGTCCAGACATCTGTTCGTGACCTCAAGCTGAAGCGCACTTGGGTTCTGCAGCAGGACAATGATCCAAAACACAGCAGCAAGTCCACCTCTGAATGGCTTAAGAAAAACAAAATGAAAACTTTGGAGTGGCCTAGTCAAAGTCCTGACCTGAATCCCTTTGAGATGCTGTGGCATGACCTTAAAAAGGCAGTTCATGCTAGAAAGCCCTCCAATATGGCTGAATTACAACAATTCTGCAAAGATGAGTGGGCCAAAATTCCTCCACAGCGCTGTAAAAGACTCACTGCCAGTTATCGCAAACGCTTGATTGCAGTTGTTGCTGCCAAGGGTGGCCCAACCAGTTATTAGGTTTAGGGGGCAATCACTTTTTCACACAGGGCCATGTAGGTTTGGATTTTTTTCCCTTAATAATAAACACCTTCATTTAAAAACTGCATTTTGTGTTTACTTGTGTTATCTTTGTCGAATATTTAAATTTGTTTGATGATCTGAAACATTTAAGTGTGACAAACATACCAAAAAAAAAAAAGAGAAATCATGAAGGGGGCAAACACTTTTTCACACCACTGTACATGAAACAATGTAATGAGAGGTACTCAACTCAAAATATAAAGGCAGCATAATAACAGAGAATACGAAAAAGATGTGTGGACAGAAGATTCAGAGCACAGCCTCCAGGAATGCTTTGACTGTACAGACTGGGAGATGTTCACACTGGCCTGCGGGGATGATTTGGACTCTTTGGTGGACGTCACATGCTCATACATGGCTTTCTGTAAAATTAAGATCGTTCCACCTAAATGTGTCAAAATATGTCCCAACAACAATCCATGGGTTACAAAATCAGTTAAATTCTGCTTACAGAGGAAAGCACTTGCCTTTAAACAGGGGTCTGTTTCTGAGCTACAGGTTGCCACAAAAGAGCTGAAGTCCGAAATTTTAAGAGCAAAACAGAATTATAAATCAGAATTGGAAAGCAAGATGTCAACAAAGAAGCTTGGTTCAGCCTGGGCCAGTATGAAAACTATTGCAGGCCTTCAGAGCACAGAGCGCAGTAATCATGTGTTTTTAGATGGTTTTAATTCAGACACAGAGCTGGCTAATGCTCTTAATTGTTTTTATGGTCGTTTTGACTCCTTTGATTTTAGCACAGAAACCCAAGATTTGAAACAGAAACTCATAGACAATCAGCACTTTATATTGAGGTGCAGGATGTTAAAAGGGAGTTCTGTGCTGTAAAAGTGAACAAAAGTCAGGGCTCTGATAATATATGTGGGCGCTTGGTAAAGTCCTGTGCACATGAACTGAGTCCTGTGTTTCACTACATTTTCAATAAGTCCTTACAGACACAACACGTGCCTAAGATCTGGAAAGAAGCCGTGGTTGTTCCCGTTCCAAAATCCAGCTGTCCTAAAACGGTAAACGACTTTAGACCAGTTGCTTTGACTTCAATTTTAATGAAAATTTTTGAAAAACTGGTCAGATTTGAGGTCCTAAAGCAGACTGAACATGCATTGGATCCTCTGCAGTTTGCCTATAGGCCTCACAGAGGAGTGGAGGATGCCACTGTCACTCTGTTTAACATGCTTTTTAAACATCTGGATTTTAATGGGACACATGCCAGGCTTTTATTTGTGGACTTTTCCTCCACCTTTAATACAATCCAACCTCATATTTTAGTTGAAAGGCTCCTGCAACAATTTGATTTGAGCAATAATCTGGTGGGTTGGATTCTGGATTTCTTAACCAACAGGACACAGAGAGTAAGGGTCAGTGGTACATTGTCGGACCTAAAGTGCTCTTCTACTGGCTCTCCTCAGGGGTGTGTGTTGTCACCACTACTCTTCATCCTGTACACAAACATGTGTCGGAGCAGACATGACAACAGACACATTATAAAGTATGCTGATGATTCCGTTATTGTCAGTCTCCTCCAGGATGGTGAGAGTGGCCACGGCCCAGTAGTTGATGATTTTGTTCACTGGTGTGAGGATTCCTACCTGCAGCTGAATACGACAAAAACTAAAGACATGATTATTGACTTTAGGAGGAAAATTCCCAGCCACAAAGTCACTGTACTAAAAGGTCAGACCACCGAATGTGTACAATCCTACAAATATCTTGGAACGATTATTGATAGTAATTTAAACTTTGAAGAGAACTGTGAAAGGGTGTGCAAAAAGGGTCAGCAACATTTGCATTGTTTGAGGAAACTTGCACACTTCCAAATTGATCGAACCATAATGACAATGTTTTATCGGGCTTTTATTGAATCTGTTTTATCCTTTTCTTTAGTGTCATGGTTTGGTCAGATAAAACTGAAACAGAGGAAATCCTTGGATCAGGTAGTTAGATGGTCCAGTCGTTTGCTTGGTGAGTCACAGCTGAGCCTGACATCCCTGTACACCAGACAAGTACAGAGGATGGCTACCTCCATTTTAAATGATGACTCCCAGCCTTTGCACTGCAACTTTCAGCTTCTTCCCTCCAGACGGAGGTTTGCTGTCCCAAAAAGTAAAACCCAGCGCTACAAAAACAGCTTTGTTCCTGCTGCTGTTAAAGAGTTGAACAAGATGTAACAATATATTGCACATAATTTAGTTACCTATTTATTAATTTTATATTTACTTATATTTGTAGGTTTTTTATTTGGGTTCTAAATCTTTTATTGGGTTTTAGACTTGAGTTTAAGATAAGATAAGATAAGATAAGCCTTTATTAGTCCCACAACGGGGAAATTCCAGGATTGCAACAGCACAGGGATAGCAACACTCAGAGCAACAATCAGAAGGCAAGAAAAAAAACAAGCAAGCAAGAGCAGCTAATATACATATGTACATATTACTATAAAATATATATATACACACACACACACACACAGACACACAGTGCAGAGCATTGTAGCTGGATGGAATAAATATGTAAATATATAAACACCCACAGTACGGAGCATTGCAGCTAGGTGGAATAAATATGCAAGTATATAAACACACACAGTGCGGAGCAATGTAGCTAGATGGAATAAATATGTAAATATATAAACACCCACAGTGCAGAGCATTGTAGCTGGATGGAATAAATATATGAATATATGAACACAGTGCAGAGCATTGTAGCTAGATGGAATAAATATGTAAATATATAAACACCCACAGTACGGAGCATTGCAGCTAGGTGGAATAAATATGCAAGTATATAAACACACACAGTGCGGAGCAATGTAGCTAGATGGAATAATATGTAGATATATAAAAACACAGTGCGGAGCATTGTAGCTAGATGGAATAAATATGTAAATATATAAACACACACAGTGCAGAGCATTGTAGCTAGATGGGATGAAACAGCATAACCGTCTATTTAGTTATCCTACATGGTATGATTATGTGCCCATACATATTCTCACCCTCCATAGCGACCAGTATGTTCCTAGTTGTATGCCGGAGAGGACCATTGTGTAAGTCTATTGCATCTTTTGCATTCAAAAAAAAACTATTAGTTTGTTACGTCTTTTTGCTATCTCTGCGAGCAGCCCTGCTTAGGTTGTACAGTCTGACAGCCGTTGGTAGGAAGGACCTACGAAACCTCTCGGTTGTGCACCTGGGATGATGTAGTCTGCTGCTAAATGAGCTCCTCAGTGCATCCAGTATGTCCTGCATAGGGTGGAACTCGGAGTCCAGCAGAGATGACAGTTTAGCCACCGTCCTTCTCTCTCCTATCTCCTCCATCGGAACAAGGCGTTGCCCCAGGACAGAGCTAGCTTTCTTAATCAGTTTGTTCAGTCTCTTCCTATCGGCTGCAGTAATGCCACTGCCCCAGCAGACCACTCCAAAAGTGATGGCTGATGCCACCACCGTGTCATAGAATGTCTTCAGCAGCGCCCCTTGTACACCAAAAGACCTGAGTCTCCTCAGCAGGAACAGCCTGCGCTGTCCCTTCTTGTAGAGTGCGTCAGTATTGTGTGACCAGTCTAGTTTATTGTTCAGATGAATACCCAGGTACTTATAGGATGTCACCATCTCGATGTCTGTTCCCTGTATATTTACTGGTGCTGTGAGGGGCTGCCCATGCCTGCGGCAGTCCACCACCAGCTCCTTAGTTTTCCTCGCGTTGATCTGGAGGCAGTTCCGATGGCACCAGTCCACAAAGTCCTGGATAAGCCCTCTGTACTCAGCTTCATCTCCGCTGGAGATGAGACCAACGATCGCAGAGTCATCAGAGAACTTGTGTAGATGGCAATGTGTTGTGTTGTGTGAGAAGTCCGCAGTATAAAGAGTGAACAGGAAGGGAGCCAGCACCATTCCCTGGGGGGCCCCCGTGCTACTGATGATCGTGTCGGAAACACAGTCCCGGGTTCTCACAAACTGAGGCCGGTTCGTGAGGTAGTCCAGGATCCATGATGACAGGTGCTGGTCCACCCCTGCGCGCAGCAGCTTGTCCTTCAGGATCATCGGTTGGATGGTGTTGAAAGCACTGGAGAAGTCAAAGAACATGATCCTCACCATATTCCCGGGCTTCTCCAGGTGGGACAGAGAACGGTGAAGGAGGAAGATCACCGCATCCTCCACCCCAATGCCATGCTGGTAGGCGAACTGGAGTGGATCCATCGCTGGTTCCACCAGGGGGCGGAGATGAGCAAGGAGCAGTCTCTCCAGGGTCTTCATCAAGTGGGACGTCAAGGCCACCGGTCTGAAGCTGTTCAGGTCTTTGGGGTGGGAAGTTTTTGGTACAGGTACCACACAAGATGTTTTCCACAGCTGTGGTACCCTCCCCAGTTTCAGGCTCATGTTGAAGATATACGTCACAATCCCACACAGCTGGTCTGCACAGGACTTGAGGAGCTTTGCGCTGATGCCGTCCGGTCCCGACGCCTTCCTCGCCTTGATCTTCCTCAGCTCCGTCCTCACCTGGGTCTTGGTCAGGGTCAGGATGGGGGGCTGTGTGTTGGGAGTGGGGGGGGTGTCGGTGGAGTGGGGAGTGGGCAGCAGGACTTGATTTCTTAGTGGCAGCAGTGGTTGTTGTGCAGACAGGGGGGAGGGCGGTTGGTCAAATCTATTGAAAAACAGATTCAGGTTGTTCGCCCACTCCCTGCCCCCCGTGGCCTGGGGGGAGGTATTCTGGAGCCCCGAGATGGTTTTGAGGTTTCTCCAGACCCCGCTGATGTCGCTCTGTTGCAGCTTGTCCTCCATCTTCTTCCTGAAGCTGTCCTTGCCTTCTCTGATCTTTCTCCTCAGCTCCCTCTGTACGGACTTCAGCATCTCCCTGTTCCCCGACCTGAAGATCCTCTTCTTCTCTCTCAGAAGTGTTTTTATCTCAGGGTTGATCCAGGGTTTGTTGTTTGAGTGACGCCGTATGGTCTTGGTGGGAACGGATTTGTCCACACAGAAGCTGAGGTAGCCCGTGAAGGTGTGAGTGAGGCCATCGATGTCCTCACCATGTGGATCGCAGAGCTGCTTCCAGGCAGTGGCTTCAAAACAGTCCTTTAGAGTGTCCATTGTCTCCTCAGACCATAACTCCACAGTGTGCATGGCCGGAGGTTGTCTGTGCACTAGGGGTTTGTACACCGGTCGGAGATGAACCAAGTTGTGATCCAATCTCCCAAGTGGGGGAAGTTGTGATGAGGTGTACGCCTCCTTAGTGTTTGCGTAGAACAAATCCAGTGTTTTATTGTCTCTAGTGTGGCATGTGACATACTGGGTGAAAGTGGGCAGAATGGGAGACAGTGAAACGTGGTTGAAATCGCCTGAGATGAGGAGAAGAGCATCTGGGTGTTCTGTCTGCAGCCTGCTGGTTACTGAATGGATGACGTCACGCGCTGTCCCAGCGTTCGCCGTCGGATTTGCATAAACAACAATGCAGATCACGTGTGAGTGTTCTCTCGGGAGATATGTAGGCCTCATGCTAACAGCTAGCAACTCAATGTCTTTGCTGCAGTGTCGTTGTTTAACAGTGATATGTCCCGGTCTGCACCAGTTGTTGTTAACATACATTATCAGTCCACCGCCCCTAGTTTTGCCACTCTCTGGTGTTCGGTCAGCTCGTATCATGTGAAAACCCTCCAGCTCAATGTTAGCATCTGCTGCTAGTTCAGTTAGCCACGTCTCAGTAAACAAAAGGAGAGAGCACTCCCGGTAAGTGCTATCATAACGGGAGATAGCCGCTAGCTCATCTAACTTTCCCAGTATCGACCGTACATTTCCCATGACAACAGATGGAAGGGAGGGTCTGTACCTTATATTTTTTGTCCTCCGCCTTACTCCAGCCCGGCAGCCGCGGCGTTTTCACCTCAGTTCTCTCGGTATGTCGAGTTTTTCCAGTGGGACCGGGTGGCGGTTAAATGCTAGCAGCTCTTCCCTGTTGTATCGAATCCTGCTATAAACAGTGGCTCCGTCCACCGGCTCAGGAGACATTTGGGACGATCTGTGTGTCCGTGATATAAGTGGGGTGAAAAAAAAAGTGATCAAAAGAGAGAGGAAGGGAAAAAAAAACTCGGAATCGAGCCGCTGTTGCAAAAGGCAGCCGACTGGTGTGGCGCCGAGAGATTTAAATTTAGTATTTTTAACCTCTTTGACTAGTTTTTAACTTTTAATAGGACCCTTCTCTCTTACCTCTGGTTTTTCTCTCATCTCTTTGTCTTATGTCCTGATTGGTGGAGCCTTGAGTATTTTTATCATGTTTATAGTCAGCTTCATGTGTGCCTGTGTTTGTGTCTATGTTGAATGTAATTAGTGGCTTGTAAATATGGATGTCACCAGACTGCAAAACAAATCTACCTACGGGTACAAATAAAGTAAGCTGAACCTGAAAGAGTAAGTTCAGGTTCAGGTTCAGGTTCAGGTTACTTTATTTGTACCCGTAGGTAGATTTGTTTTGCAGTTGGTGACATCCATATTTACAAGCCACAATTACATTCAACATAGACACAAACACAGGCACACATCTTACAAAATAGGTAAATATAAAATATGTACAATATAATTTTTATAGCTTGTTCAACTCTTTGACAGCAGCAGGGACAAAGCTGTTTTTGTAGCGCTGGGTTCTACTTTTTGGGACAGCAAACCTCCGTCTGGAGGGAAGAAGCTGAAAGTTGCAGTGCAAAGGGTGGGAGTCATCATTTAAAATCGAGTCGGCCATCCTCTGTACTTGTCTGGTGTACAGGGATGTCAGGCTCAGCTGTGACTCACCAAGCAAACGACTGGACCATCTGACTACCTGATCCAAGGATTTCCTCTGTTTCAGTTTTATCTGACCAAACCATGACATTAAAGAAAAGGATAAAACAGATTCAATAAAAGCCCGATAGAACATAGTCATTATGGTTCGGTCAATTTGGAAGCGTGCAAGTTTCCTCAAACAATGCAAATTTTGCTGACCCTTTTTGCACACCCTTTCACAGTTCACCTCAAAGTTCAATCCACTATCAATAATCGTCCCAAGATATTTGTACGATTGTACACATTCGGTGGTCTGGCCTTTTAGTACGGTGACTTTGTGCCTGGGAGTTTTCCTCCTAAAGTCAATAATCATATCTTTCGTTTTTGTTGTATTCAGCTGCAGGTAGGAATCCTCACACCAGTGAACAAAGTCATCAACTACTGGGCCGTGGCCACTCTCACCATCCTGGAGGAGACTGACAATGACTGAGTCATCAGCATACTTTATAATGTGTCTGTTGTCATGTCTGCTCCGACACATGTTTGTGTACAGTAAGTTGCTCATGTAATTCACCCATTTACTGCAGTTAACATTTTAGTCAGCAGAAGTGAAGCAGCTCAGCTGTCAGCAGCCATCGTAAGAGAGATTATGGTCGCCTCTTTGTTAGCTCAGAGAGCTAACAAAGAGGCGTAGGTTGGAATGGATTGCAGCAGTCAGAAGGAAAGACATCACCTCCCACAATATTCTTGCACACATGGTGGTGTGTTCATGGCATGTTCACCAAGGTAAGCTGTGATTTAGAAAGTAATAAAGATGCACATCACACAGTCCACCTGGTCGGGTGCTGGACCCCAAAACACATCAGAAAAATCAAAGATGATCTGCACACCGAACAGCTCCCATTAAGTATTTGTTATTTATCAGTAACGTTTGGGGCCACCTGCCCTTCCTCAGACCGGTTGGACTAAACGGTGAACGGGACCCAACGGACTGAATGGGGACTCAACCCCCTAGAAAAGATCCAAATAATAAATGAAATTGTTTTTATGGGACACCAAAAGCCCACTAACTTCCCCAAAATCAATTATTCATTTTTATTTTAATATTGAACAAGTGGCCACTCTTATAGTAACTAACATTACACAAATTGCACAAATAGCTCATTAAATTATATGTAATGGGACCAAGTGACATCAAGTCAACTAACAGGGCACATTCACAAATATTCCGCACCTATAGTAATATAGTCCTTGAAATTTAATAATTTTTGCATTTTGTGTCCCGTTTGGACACATTCGTTGTTTAGTCCAATTACTAACCTGACATTTAAAAAGCCATCATTACATCTCAGTCATGAAGTAAGAAAAAAAAAATGCACATGAACAGTCAGAGATGAGTGAAGCTGCACTAGCAGTTGTTGCCGAGCAGAGCTCACAGGTCCATGAACAATGCTGATAAAACTATCTGCTGTGTTATCGTGCTGATAAAACTATAACAAACAACAAAACCTGGACACAAACCACTGCACACAGCAGTGCTGGGTTCCCAGAGTGCATGCTGCCTTCATTATGCATGGATTTAATATCAGCTGGGGACTGAAGTCCATAGAATGTTTGGTATCGTTAAATTCAGCACTGTCCTGATTTAGTATGTTTTTATTGCAGTTAATTATACCGGTAATGTTTGTCGGTGCGCCAGTGTGAGCGTCGGCTTTATCACATTACTGGATTAGTATTTCATGTCCTGTTGGTAATAATGTGTATATACTTACCAAGCATCATGTGACATACGGTGGGGTAAAAAAGTATTTAGTCAGCCACCAATTGTGCAAGTTCTCCCACTTAAAAGATGAGAGAGGTCTCCAATTTTCATCATAGGTATACCTCAACTATGAGAGACAAAATAAGAAAAAAAAAATCCAGAAAATCACATTGAAGGATTTTTAATGAATTAGTTGGTAAATTCCTCGGTAAAATAAGTATTTGGTCAATAACAAAAGTTCATCTCACTACTTTGTTATATACCCTTTGTTGGCAATGACAGAGGTCAAACGTTTTCTGTAAGTCTTCACAAGGTTTTCACACACTGTTGCTGGTATTTTGGCCCATTCCTCCATGCAGATCTCCTCTAGAGCAGTGATGTTTTGGGGCTGTCGCTGGGCAACACAGACTTTCAACTCCCTCCAAAGATTTTCTATGGGGTTGAGATCTGGAGACTGGCTAGGCCACTCCAGGACCTTGAAATGCTTCTCACGAAGCCACTCCTTCATTGCCCGGGCGGTGTGTTTGGGATCATTGTCATGCTGAAAGACCCAGCCACGTTTCATCTTCAATGCCCTTGCTGGTGGAAGGAGGTTTTCACTCAAAATCTCATGATACATGGCCCCATTCATTCTTTCCTTTACACGGATCAGTCGCCCTGGTCCCTTTGCAGAAAAACAGCCCCAAAGAATGATGTTTCCACCCCCATGCTTCACAGTAGGTATGGTGTTCTTTCTCCTCCAAACACGACAAATTGAATTTTTACCAAAAAGTTGTATTTTGGTTTCATCTGACCATATGACATTCTCCCAGTCCTCTTCTGGATCATCCAAATGCTCTCTAGCAAACTTCAGACGGGCCTGGTCATGTACTGGCTTAAGCAGGGGGACACGTCTGGCACTGCAGGATTTGAGTCCCTGGCGGCGTAGTGTGTTTCTGATGTAGCCTTTGTTACTTTGTTCCCAGCTCTCTGCAGGTCATTCACTAGGTCCCCCCATGTGGTTCTGGGATTTTTGCTCACCGTTCTCATGATCATTTTGACCCCATGGGGTGAGATCTTGCATGGAGCCCCAGATCGAGGGAGATTATCAGTGGTCTTGTATGTCTTCCATTTTCTAATAATTGCTCCCACAGTTGATTTCTTCACACCAAGCTGCTTACCTATTGCAGATTCAGTCTTCCCAGCCTGGTGCAGGTCTACAATTTTGTTTCTGGTGTCCTTTGACAGCTCTTTGGTCTTGGCCATAGTGGAGTTTGGAGTCTGACTGTTTGAGGTTGTGGACAGGTGTCTTTTATACTGATAACGAGTTCAAACAGGTGCCATTAATATAGGTAACGAGTGGAGGACAGAGGAGCCTCTTAAAGAAGAAGTTACAGGTCTGTGAGAGCCAGAAATCTTGCTTGTTTGTAGGTGACCAAATACTTTTTTTTTTTTCCACAATATCTTTATTGAACCTTTTTTTTTTTAACAAACATGATACAAACAATCAAACACTAACACTAAAGTACTACAAAAAAAAAAAAAAATGCACTAAAAACACCAACAACCACCAACAAAATCAAGTCTTCAACAATGCTCCTCTGTTTAGTCTAGACAATCCAATACATAAGTATACATATTATGTTCACCAGTTTGGAATTTACAAGGTCCACACACATCATTCACCTTCTTCTTCAAGAGTTATGTTTAAATTTTTTACATAATCAATAAAAGGTCTCCATATATTCTCAAACACAATTTCCTTTGATTTCAGTATATATGTTATTCTTTCTAATGGAAGGTTTGTTAACATCTGTCTTAACCACTGAGTCACATCTGGTCTATGAGTCTTTTTCCATAATAGTGCAATACATTTTTTGGCATTAAGCAAACTGAGGTCTATGAATGTTCTTTCACTTTTATTAAAATTATGCTTTTCTGGGTACAGACCCAACAAAAACAGTTTAGGATTCAATATGATTTGTTTTGAGATTATTTTTTCAATTGTTACCCTCACCTCTTCCCAAAACATTCTTATTAATCTACATTCCCATAAACAATGAAATAGGGTTCCTTTACTTTCCATGCATTTTGTGCATGTATCTGGTATATTTTTGTTATATCTATTTAACTCCTCCGGTGTAACATACATCCGCATTAACCATTTGAAATGTATCAATTTAAGGCGTGCATTTATTGATTTGGTTTGAGCTTCTGTACAAGCCAATTCCCATTGTTCCTCTGAAATTTCAGTTTGCAGATCTTCTTTCCAGTAGTTTAATCTTTTCAGTGAATTTTCACTTGAAGATAGTGTCAATGAGTTATAAAACTCTGAAATAATACCCTTTCTTTTACTATCTTTCATCATCATTTTTTCCAAGGATGAATAAATAGGTCGAGTGAGAGCTTTATTTTGATTTGATCGAATAAAGTTTCTAAGTTGAAGATATTTAAAAAAATGTGTTCTATTGAGATTAAATTTGATCCTCAGCTCTTCAAAAGACATTATGTTGTCTGCACATGGCAAATATAAATCCTGAATCTTTTGTATCCCTTTTAAATTCCATACTTTAAATACAGCGTCCGCTCTCCCTGGTTTAAAATATTAATTACCCCATATTGGACTAAATTGTGACAATAACTGTGGTTCTTTTAAATAGTTTTTAGCTTCACACCATATTTTGATCATATGCTTTACAAATGGATTTTTAACTTGTTTTTGTAATTTTTTTGCCGAATCTGAGTATATGAATATGGGAAGAGGTAAAGGTAAATTGTATGATTCCATTTCAGTCCAGTGAGGGAGATCATTTGATGAAAAATAATATGTCATAGACCTCAGTTGTGCCGACCAATAATACAACATAAAATTTGGACATTTCAGACCTCCACGATCAAATGGTAAATATAATAAAGACAAACGTAATCTAGCCCTCCTGTTGTTCCATATAAATTCCACTAACTTTTTTTTTATTCTTGAGAATAGATCTAAAGGTGGTGATAAGGGAATGTATTGAAATAAATAAAGTATTTTAGGTAAAATATTACTTTTAAGTATATTGATTCTCCCGATCATCGACATTGGTAGTGACATCCATCTCTGAGTTAACTCATTGATATCTGACATTAAGGCTTCATAGTTGACGCTGGCGACTGATTCTAGCTTAGGCATAATTTGGATTCCTAAATATTTAAACTGATTTACAACATTGAATTGATTTACCTCAGGAGCTGGGTAATTTCTCTGGGTCTCATTTAGCATTAATATTGAAGATTTAGTTTTATTTATTTTATATCCTGATATTTCCCCAAAATTCTTTATTAAATTCAACAAGGTTGGAATTGATTTTTTTAGATTCAACATAAATAAAATTATATCATCGGCGTACAGGGAGATTTTATGTTCTGTTGGTCCAACTTTAATTCCATATATTTGTGAATGTAAACGTATCGCTATCGCTAAAGGTTCAATTGCCATAGTAAACAGTAAAGGTGAAAGTGGACAGCCTTGTCGACATCCTCTATTGATTTTTATTGGTTTTGAAATATTGTTATTTGTTAGGATTTCTGCTGTAGCATTATTGTATATTATTTGAACCCATTTTATAAAATTATTTCCAAGTCCAAACCTGTGTAGGACTTCAAAAAGAAAGGGCCATTCAACTCTATCAAAGGCCTTTTCGGCGTCCAATGATAGGAGAGCTGTATCCGGTGCTTCTTTATTAAAATAAATAATATTAAATAGTCTTCTTACATTATGGAAGCCTTGTCTACCCTTTATAAAGCCATTCTGATCTCGATTAATAATATTTGGTAAAATTTCTTGTATTCGTCTTGTTAAAATTTTACAGATTATCTTAAGGTTGGCGTTTAATAGGCTTATTGGTCTCATATTTTCACATTTATTAGAGGGCTTACCTGGTTTTGGCAGCAGTATAATTAAGGCATTATTTATGTATGATGGTAAATTATTATTTTGAAATGCTTCTAAAACCATTTCCAAAAAAGGTTTTATTAATTTATTCTTAAATTTTTTATAAAGGTCAACTGGAAGACCATCTGGTCCTGCACTTTTTCCTGATTTCATATTATCAATGGCTAGCCCAACTTCTTCTTGACTAATTTTAGACTCCAATATCTCCCTGTTTTCATTTGGAATACACGGTATAGATAGTTCGTTCAAAAACCCATTTAGTTTTGTTAAATCAGGTTCATTTTTGGTATCATATAATTTTTCATAGTAATCTCTAAAGGCTCTATTAATTTCTAAAGGATCTATAACTACCTGTCCGTTACTTATAATACTGGTAATTGGTGTTTTAATTTCCAATTGTTTAATCTTCCATGCTAATAATTTTCCTGATTTTTCACCTTGTTCATAAAAAGATTGTTTCAATCTTAGAAGACTCGAGGCAGCTCTATTCGCTGATTTTTTGTCGTATTCAGCTCTCAAAATCAGTAATTCATTCTCCAACCTTGGGTCACTTCCTGCATACACTTTTTCCTGAAGACTTTTTATTTTATGTTCCAATTTAGCTCTCTCCTCTCGAGTCTTCTTAGATTTTGATCCTGTATAACTAATAATATGTCCCCTAATAAAAGCTTTGAAAGCCTCCCACTTTACACATGCTGATGTTTGTGTAGTATTGATGTCAAAGAACTCGTCTGTTTTTCTATATACTTGACAAATTCCTCATCCTGAAGCCATTTATGCTGAAATTGCCATCTACCTGATTCCTTTGTCAATTTTTTATCTACATATATTAGACAACAGGGTGCATGATCAGAGATCACGATGTTATCATAAAAGCAGTTTTGAATCTTGGACCTTAATTCTGTGGAAATCAAAAAATAATCAATACGTGAGAATGTCTTGTAGGTACTGGAATAACAAGAATAGGCTTTAACTTGTGGTTTCATTTCTCTCCATATATCTAACAATCTCAATTCTTTCATAAAATGATTAATAGTCATCCTACATCCAATGTGCGTACAATCCAGTCCTGTTGATCTATCCACACCTGGATTCAATGTACAATTAAAATCCCCTGCTATTATATGTTGCCCTGTAAGTGATGATAAGATGAGAAATAAATTAGCAAAGAACTTCTGATCATCTATATTGGGACCATATAAGTTCACAAGATTTATATTTTCTAATAGCAAAGAACCTTGAATGATTACATATCTTCCAAATTTGTCTCCAATTACATTTTTCACTTGAAAAGGAACTGATTTATGTATGAGAGTCATAACTCCCCTGGCTCGGGATGAAAATGAAGAGGTGAATACACTTCCCTGCCATCTACTCCTAATTCTTTTAACATCCTCCTTTATCAGATGAGTTTCTTGTAAAAACACAATTCTTGAACCCATGTCCTTTATTTTATTCATAACTTGTTTAAGTTTTTTTAAATTTTGTAGACCTCTGCAATTCCATGAAGTTAAATTAAGATTAACACTTTGGTCCATGATCAATAGAGAGTTTAGGATTACCTTGCAGTGTAAACATGCTCATACAGAGAAGCAAAAACATGAGTGGTTGAACATTCATCCTACAAACTACACACAAACAAATTTCCCCTTCCCACACTTGTGGCAAACCCCCCAAAATCAAAAGAAAAATTCTGTCTCCCGATATAGCCATCGACCGTTCCACACCCACGGGGAACAGCCTAAGCCACTCCTTCTTCATCCTCCCAATCACCCTAACTCTACTGCTTTTAATGACGTAACATTAACTCTCCTCTGTAGTTTTCCAACTTAACTCCAAAATTTTTAACAACTTTGTACATCATAGTTTTTTTTTGTTTGTTTGTTTTGTTTTTGTTTTGTTTTTTTAATATATAATACAATCTATATTTTGTAAACTTACTATTTACTTCAAGTCAGTCAGATGCCTGTGCAAATGCTTAATTATTCTACCTTATATTTTGTTCATGCTTAGCTCCCACCAGTCTCTTCTTCTTCTTTGATCTTCTTGATGAACTCCTGCGCCTCCTCTGGGGTCTTGAAGATGTGGGTTCTGCCCTCATACGTGGTCAGCAGTCTCGCAGGATAGATTACACCATGACGAATCCCAAGGTTGCGCAGCTCCTTACGTACGGGATCAAACTGCTTCCTCAATTGCTGGATTCCTGTGGCCAAATCTGGGTAGAACCGCACCTGCTGGTCCTGGTGTTTAATCTCTCCTTTTTTAGCTCGTGCAGCGTTGAAGATCTTCATCCTGTCTCTGTTGCTAAGAAACTTCATAATTAAGGTCCTCGGCGGTCCCTTATCTCTCCGTGGGCCAATACGATGTGCTTTTTCCAGAATCACTGCTGATTGCAACTCCTCGCTGCCCAGCACCTCCGGAATCCACTTTTCCAGAAAGGAACATACGTCCCGACCTTCTGATTCCTCTGGAAGACCCACCAGCCTCAAATTATTCTGTCTCGACCGAGATTCCAAATCCAAAATATTATCTTCCAGAGATTTATTTTTTTTTTTCCAAAGTGCGCACCTTTAATTGAAGACGGGTGACGTCATCTTCAGCACTAGCGAGACGGAGCTCCATCTGCGCCGTTCGTTCTACACAGTCACCCAATTCCTTTCTTATTCCTTCCAACGCTGTCATAATCCCATCAAATCTAGAGGAAAAGTCCGCTCTCATTGAACTCATGGCAGCCATCAGCGCATCTGCGCCATTCCCCGCAGATATCGCACCGTTGCCAGCCTCCTCCGCCATATATGGAGTTTTGTTTGCTGCGTCACAGACCTGAAAGTCCGTTAATTTGGACTGTTTCGGCGGCTCGCTTTTTCCTTTTCCTGGTTTTCCAGCCTTAGGCTTCGCCGACATATCCTCGCCCAAATGCTGGGATACGTTCTGTCCCAAATGAGAGAGTTATTTGCCGATTTTTTTTTTCCAGGAGCAGAGCAGAGCGAGACACGTCCGTCCTACGTGGCAGCCATAACCGGAAGTCCCAAATACTTATTTTACTGGGGAATTTACCAATTAATTCATTAAAAATCTTTCAATGTGATTTTCTGATTTTTTTTTCTCATTTTGTCTCTCATAGTTGAGGTATACCTATGATGAAAATTGGAGACCTCTCTCATCTTTTAAGTGGGAGAACTTGCACAATTGGTGGCTGACTAAATACTTTTTTGTCCCACTGTATTTGAACATAAATCCAACATTTCACTGCTGGGACTTAGAAATGCCTGTAGTTGCAGAGACACATGCTAATGCAGAAAACTGTGTAGAAACAGTGACTGCTTACCTTTGTGTTAAACGACGGTTTTCTGGTCGTTCATCCGGAAGATTTGAGGCAGCTGGACCACCCATTAATATGAGCCTCTAATGACTCATAGTTCTTCAACTGCTCATGGGTTTATGCGCTCATCCCACAAACCAGGAAGGCAACACATCTGACAGCGTGACTCCAGGCAGTTGGTCCAGATCCCTGGTCCATTTCTTGTGGTCATATCAATCGATCCCGTTTATTTCTTAAATTCTTTAGCGGTAGCGCTCCTTTGCTTCCTTCTTCAGCTTTTCTGAATAAGGAATTTTAATTTTCTCGTTGCTCCGTTCCATCGCACGTATGTCTGTTCCTGTTAGCAGTTGCCTAGACTACAGGTCAAGAAACCAGACCATGATGATGGCGACAACGGTCCAGAATGCAGTGCGGCATGACGTCAGTGCCCATTCTTTGATTTATTTACTCAATTAAAGCTGATGTGAGGTTTGAAATATGAAAACCACTTGGTTATTTTTACAGAAAGCCAAACAATTTCTTGAGTTGAGTAGGAACATGACATCTGTAATAAAATATATTTGATGATGCTGTCTTTAAAAATGTTCTATCACATCTGTAATAATAATCACATTTTGATGTTTTTTTTTCCTTCTGGTTCCTCTCTCTGAGGTCCACGGTGGAGAACCTGGGGGTGAGCAGTCAGAGCGCCTGTGAGGAGAACGGGCTGGAAGCTACAGAGCAATATTGCATCTTCTCTTTATAGAAAAACTGCATTTCAATCTTTTTTTTTTTTTTTTTGCAAGATTATTCAAGAACCTCTCAATACTCATTACACACAAACTGAAACATTTCAACCCATTCTGAGTTAATGTTGATAATTATGGTGATACTTTTTGAAGTTTTGATATTTTTACCTGCTATTGCATGCTGTAGTGTAAATATATACATGTATTAAATTAATAAAATATGTTAATCCAGCATTTTTCGTTCTGCTCCTAATTTTATTCTTGTGCTTCCCTGTTTTTTCTTTTATGCGCTCCTTGACAAAAATGCCAGCGTACAGTCCTGGGTTGACATACACCTGTGTATTGTGACAGTGACATCACAGTCATACCTGATAAACACCAAGCATTTCAAACCCGTGCATGGATGGCGTGACACAGTACCCATGCTACCATACCACCAGCACCGAGGCATCAGCAGCTGTGCTGCTCTCATTTATAAAAGTAGAAACTAAACAGGAGCCAGGAAGGAACCTTGGGGCACACCTGAAGTTATCTGTAGAAAGTGATCTGTGGCCGTCTGCTTGGACACACTTGAGTCCTCCCTGGTAAACCGTTTAAGAGCCTTAGAACCAAAGGCAGGGTTCCTGAATTTGTCTAGAAGTAGTTCATGATCCTTTAGATCAAACGCTTTTGAAAGATCTACAACTAAGGTAGCACCATGTTGTTTTCTGTCCAAGGCCCCAACGAGCTCATTAGAGACAGAACTGTGACCACGTCTCTAACCAGACTGAAACTCAGATAAAATATTATCAGATAAAAACATTTAAGCTGAAACTCAAGAATGTTATTGGGGACTAAGAGTTTGGAAATGGGGCAACAGTTGCTTAAGTCAGAAAGTTCTCTACCTTTATGTTAGAGGAGAACATCTGCAGCCTTGACACTTGTAGGCACTGGATTTAATTGGACACTGAAATTTAAAACATGTCCAATAGGCTCAACTTATTTTACAAATTAATTAAACCTGTAATGATGGTTCTGTGTGTTTCAGAGATCCCAATCAGTCTGCAGGAAGACCGGATATGTGGAGAGAGTCAACTGTAGCAGGAGCAACCGGGAGGAGTATCGCAGGTAATTATAATGGATTAATGAGGTTGTTAACGAGGTTAGTAAGAGGAGTACCCCAGGAAATTATGATGGCTTAACAAGGTTGTTAACAAGGTTAATAAGAGGAGTACCGCAGGTCCCCTGGCAGGTCACAAAAACACACAAACAATCCTACATGAGAAGAACAACTGCAGTAAAACTGTACAAAGTGGATATGCTAAAGTACAAGAGTTAAGGTGTTAGAAAACAAGACATTCAAATGTCACATGAGTGAAGTGCTGCATATGCGTACACACACACATGCACCCAAGCACCTCACAGCCACAACAGACAGCAACAAACAAGAGGCGCGGCATATGTGTGTGACACACGGGCACATATATATGCATATGCCACAGAGCAACCACTAGTTATGGGTACAGTTTTGGTTGTTTAAAAGCCAATTTTTACAATGAGTCTTAAAATTGTTAAGTGTGGTCCCTTCTCTGATTGCAGGTGGTATGTTATTCCAGATCTTGGTGCCCCTCACTGATAGCACAGATTGCGCAAATGTGGTGCGTCTGTGGGGGACCTCAGAACAGACCCTCCAGGATTTTGCGAAGTTGTGATTCTACCAATTCTCGCGACTTCACTAGGTCTTGCATAATTTGAATTTTGTCCAGTCACCGCAACTTCACCACAATTTTGGCCAATTGTTGTCAACTTGCGCCAATTTTGCCAATCAAATTTGTCTCTCACTAGTGCGCAGACGTGCACGTCATCAAACTGACCAATCAAATGCAGCGCTGCACCACACTCACTTCTGTGTTTACAGTGAGAATATACTGAACACATCAGCAAAAAATAGTGTGTGATTTAAAAAAAAACCCACTCACCTGCGAGTTTTCCCACATCGTTCCTTCATCCGTCTCCTCCAGCCCACCGGTGAACGTCTCCTCGAGTTTCCATAATGACCATGTGTATGAAGTGCTGGGCTTGTGTTGAAAAACATCGGGCTGCCTGAAAGCACCTCCGTCTCGGGAGCACGTGCACCCAGACATGCCGTAAAACCACACAGAAAACAAGTGAATCTAATATTACAGCAAGTGTTGTAACATTTATTTATCTTTTGTTAAGAAGGTAAAGACATCTCCTTTCTATTCTATTTTTGTCTTTAATAAGAACAAAAAATAAATAATTAAAAGAAGACAAAATGAACCTACTTGAGCGATTAAGTGTTGTAACAGTTTTTATGTCTTTAGAGGGAAAAGTCACTACTACATCTTGTCAGTGAGTTTTAAAGTTGGGACTCTCCGGGCTGGACATGAGCCAATGTGCGATTCAGGCAATCCCCAAGGAGAGCCCCGCACCTTACCGCAACAATAGAAAAAAAAAATCCCGCGAAATCCTGGAGGGACTGCCTCACAGTCTCCTCTTGTGATTGCTCTGGTGGTTGTACTGGTGACAGCCCTCAGTTTAACATATTCTCCCAGGGGGAGTGGTGCGTAGCCATTTAATATTTGATACATTGAACAGGCAAATTTGAGAGTTTTATAATGTTCAAAAGACAGAAGATTGTATTTTTTGTAAATGTGACAGCAATGATATGTGGGATCTTTCTTGTCAAGGATTTTTATGGCTTTTTTTGTATAAAGATTCAATGGGTTTGATTATGGTTACACCAGTGAGTGACCAGTTGGTAAAACAGTAGTTGATGTGTGAGAAGATCATTGCATGCAGGAACATTTTGGCCGCACTGTCTGTCAGCAATGGTCTAATTTGTTTAAAATTTCTTAGATTGAATTTGATTATGTTCAAGTTTTTTTGATGTGTTTTTTAAAGGTTAATGAGGAGTCTAAAGTCACGCCGAGGTACTTAAATTCCTTGACTAGTTGCAGCTCCTCCCCTTTTAAGAAAATGTTTGAGTTTGTAAATTTGATCGTTGTGTGGTGAACATCATGCAAACAGTTTTTTTAGTGTTTAGTAGGAGACATGAATTATTCAGTCCTTCATGGATTTGGATCATTGCTGTTGTAAGAATACAGGCGGCTTCTTGGGTGTTTTTTGCAGGTGTGAATATTACTGTGTCATCTGCACACATGTGTATATTAATGTTTCTGCATTCATTTGGTAAATCATTTATGTATGGGAGAATAGTATTGGTCCAAGTATAGAACCTTGTGGGACACCCATTTAGCATTTCAAATATGGCGTTTTGACACCATATGTCGGTCCTATTTAACCGACAGCTGTCTGTCGGTTAAATAGGATTCCATCCATTTGATAGCATGTTCTGAAAAGTTAAACTGAGTAAGTTTGGTTAAAAGCATGTTATGGTCAACGGTGTCAAACGCCTTCTTCAGATCTAAAAACACAGCACCTACACTATTGCACTTATCTAAGAAAGTTAATTCGCTGATGTGGGTCATTAACAACTTTGCTAAGTCAGTCATGATTATTATGATTAATAACTTAAATAACTCATACCTCGCCCCCCAGCTGCCGATCTGCTCTCATGGAGGAACGTCTGTTCTGGAAGTTCGAGGCAGCCATGTTGGTTCTGACCCTGGTCTTCTCCATCCTGGTGGTGGTCCGTCAGAGACGCAATGACAGACGGGCCTCAGAGAAGGTTCAACGCCAGATCCAATCCATCTGAGACCTGGACCAGATCCAGACCATCTGAGACCAGGACCCTGCAACAGTATTCAGAACTGATCCGGATCAGACTGGACCCATGAAGACTACAGACTGAACTTTATTTAAACAGCAGGGATGACACCCACAGACTGTTTCTGTTAACAAGTCAATAAAGTTTTATCGGACCTTCAGGTGTTAACGAGGCTTGCTTTGATTGGTCGATTCACTCCTGAGTTTTCTTTGGTGTGCTCTGACATATGACCCGGTCGTCTTTATTTAAATCTGAACACATCCGCTGCAGAAAATAGTCCCACCAGCCTGAATAGGATGAAGACACAGTTAATTTACAGAAGGTCGTTAATTAACTGGAGATTTTCAGAATAAAGTACTAGTTATTTTAATTTGTTAATTCCTGGTTTATTCTCATTAATTTGTGACTTTTTTTTAACAGAAGTTTTTCAAGATTTTTCCTAAGTTAATGTGAGGTTTTTTCTGTTAAATTGTTAGTTTTGGTGACAGGGTCGGGTCTCGTTTCAAGTTTCTATTTTTATTTAAATTATCGTCTAAATTCAATTTTCAGGATTTCAGTTCTACTAAACATTTGGTCCAGACATTTCATGCAGTGCTGTAGCTAGACATCAGCCTTATCATGACAATATTACAGCGGCCATGAAGGTCCAACACTGTTGGCACAGCAGCCAATCAGCACTGCTGACAGAGCAAACACCACAAACGAGCGTCAGCCATTATAGGCTACATATGTAAAAGAAAAATACTCCAATGTAGTGTGGGCTCAGCACAGCCACGTAAACTACACATGTTTACCAGTCCATAAAATGGTTTTGATAAGAGCAGACCAGGCAGCCACATAAACCCCACAGGAAGACAAGTGTCCAAAAGAGCTTCTGCTATAAAGCTGGCTTAGTGGCCACTGGAAATAGACTTCAGAGTCCAGAAATGACTTCTGACATTTCATGGTTACAGTCAGAGATGATGAGCTGGGTGGTGAACACTGTAATGATGTTCTGTATAGTCCGGGGGTTGGCAACCTGCAGCCCTTCAGCCCCCATGCTGCGGCTCCCTGCAGTTATAGTTCAAAACACATGGACATTAATGAAGTTCATTTATGTTATTGTATTTTTTAATTACTGTTTCTTGCAATTGGATACATTTCTCAGTGGAAATACATACTGGTATGAACGTAAAATATATATATTTTTTAAATTATTTATTATGATGTCAACCATGCGTGACTGTGTCACATCTGATGACGGCTGCACAGAGAGCCGCTCAGCCTCAGGTCATGTGGACAGCAGCAGCTTCCTCCCCACCCTCGGTAAGACCTGAACAGATCCAGAAACTAAAATCAAAGAGGAAATGAAGAGTCTAATTCTGCGTGGACAGATTAATTTGGTTCATGTGTGGTTGTTGTGGAGAGAATTTCTCCACAGGAACACAAACGAGAAAACCAGCACCTCATTAGTCTCTACAGGTCCATAAAACGTCTTAAATGTGATTATTAAAGATTCAAAGGCTTTATTATCATGTGCACAGTTAAGAAATGCTACATTTCCTGAGCAATGAAATTCTTCCTTTGCTCTTCAAACGAATGCCAAGTTAATAGGAACAGAAACAACAATTCTAATAAGGTCATGACACACTAAATACTGATACTCACTCGATCTGGTCATGACGGACATTGTTCAGTGATATCAGACGTGTGTAGAAGAGCTACACAGCATTTTACATCCACAGTTCCTACTGATTGGCAATCTCCAAATCAATATCATTGTACCATGTACTATATGCAACTGAACAGATCTGATCCAAATTATGAACAAAATTTTTTTGCAAATTCATCCTCCAGATTGGTCATAAAAAAACTTGTACTGGTCACCAAGGGGATATGTGGGTGCATCCATTGTCTTATCTGATGAGGATAAAAGACATTTTAAACAATGGGGGGTTCCACATCTCACTGGTCAGACCCAAACACATGGATTGGAAAAATGTTGGACATTTTGTCACCTCTGCTGAGGAATATAGCCATCCATGGGAAGCCAACATCTGACCTGAAGATAGAATATTCTCCTAAATTAGAAACATATGCATTGCATTTGACAAGATGGTGGCGCGTGCACAACGCGAGGCTCAGCGTCTCTTCAGATTTTGTGGATTAGCAGTGTTATTTCTGCTCATTTCGGGTCTGTTCATTCAGAACAGCTTCGCTTTCACATCTTACACTCGAAATGAGCTTTTGGACATTGGATTACAAAATAACGATAACAATCTTTTTATCAGCAACCTACGTCTCATCCCTGAGCTCCGGAGAACACCCGACACTCGGCAAGCTTCCCGGCCGACCAGAAGTGCTCGCAGGCGGCGTAGAGACCGTAAACAAAGGCGGGGGAAGCGCAGTGGGCTAAGAGCTAAGCTAAAGCTAACACCGCACCGGCTTTCTCTACCCAGTATTTTCCTTGCTAATGTACGGTCACTGGTGAACAAAATGGATGAGCTACGGCTTCGGATCACCACAATAAGAGACTTATGAACTGCAATATCTTGATTTTCACGGAAACATGGCTACACAGTGGAATACCCAACAATGCTATCGAGCTAGCCGGCCTACACACGCTCCGGGCAGACAGAGCAGCTGATGACTCCGGTAAGACCAGAGGGGGGGGGGAGTGTGCATTTATATTAACAAGGCTTGGTGCACGAACTCTGTCACTGTTGAGAGACACTGCTCAGCTAACCTGGAGTTTCTCATGGTTAAATGTAGACCTTTCTATCTGCCACGCGAGTTCACTTGTACCATCATAACAGCCGCTTACATTTCTCTGGATGCTAATGCTAAGCTTGCTATGAAAGAACTGCATGCAGCTATTAGCAAACAACAAACTGCACACCCAGAGGCAGCATTTATTGTGGCGGGTGATTTTAACCACTCTAACCTCAAGACAGTGCTTCCTAAATTCTACCAGCATGTCTCCTGTCACACAAGAGGGGACAAAACATTGGACCATGTTTACACCAATATTGTGGGAGCCTACACAGCAACTCCCCTCCCCCACCTAGGTCAGTCTGATCATTTATCCTTGTTCCTTACCCCCAAGTATGTACCGCTCATCAACCGGGTGAAGCCATCAGTGAGGACCATCAAAGTGTGGCCAGAGGGGGTTGACTCTGTACTCCAGGAGAAGTTTAGGAACACAGACTGGAGTATGTTCACCTCTCAGGCTACCTGTGGCTCCCACATAAACATCGACTCTTACACCCACTCAGTCCTGGACCATATCAACACCACTATTGACAGTGTCACCACGGAAAGACAGATCACCACGTACCCAAATCAGAAGCCGTGGATGAACAGAGAAGTGCGGCTTCTGCTAAAGGCACGTAACAATGCCTTTAGATCTGGTGACGCACAGGCCTACAGTTCATCCAGGGCAGATCTGAAGAGGGGCATCAAGAAGGCCAAGCACAGCTACAAGCTGAAGGTGGAGGAACATTTTGGGGACTCTGACCCCTGACGCATGTGGCAGGGCATTCAAGCTATCTCTGATTATAAGCCCAGCAACTTCATACCTATAGCCATGACTGTGTCCTTTCTCAATGAGCTAAATGACTTCTATGCTCGTTTTGACAAGGACAATAACGAAAAGAACATCAATTTCTCACCCTCTGACGACCTCCACCACCTCACACTCACCCATACCAACGTCCGTAACGCGTCATGTCAACGTACGTAAGGCTGCTGGCCCTGACGGCATTCCTGGGCGTGTGCTGAGGGCATGCGCTGAGCAGCTGGCAGGGGTCTTCACAGACATCTTCAACCTGTCCCTGGCCCAGGCCGTGGTACCAGTGTGCTTCAAGACCACTTCTATAGTACCAGTGCCGAAACATTCAACACCATCGTGCCTAAATGACTATCGCCCTGTGGCACTGACACCCATAGTCATGAAGTGCTTTGAGCGACTGGTCTTGGCACAGCTCAAAAAATGCCTGCCCCCTACACTGGACCCTCACCAGTTTGCCTACTGGAGCAACAGGAGTAGAGAGGATGCAGTTTCTACAGCGCTGCACTATGTACTCTCACACCTGGATGACAAGAACACCTACGCAAGAATGCTGTTTGTTGACTTCAGCTCAGCATTCAACACAGTTATCCCCTCCAAGTTGATCACTAAACTTGGGGACCTGGGAATCAGTACCTCCACCTGCAACTGGATCATGGATTTTCTGACCAACAGACCCCAGCATGTTAGGTCAGGCCCCAACCGTTCTTCCGTCATCACACTCAACACTGGTGTACCACAGGGCTGTGTGCTCAGCCCATTCCTCTACTCCCTCTTCACCCATGACTGCAGGCCTATGTATGGATCCAATTCCATCATAAAGTTCGCAGATGACACCACGGTGATCGGACTCATCGGACTCATCAGGGACAACGATGAGTCAGATTACAGGGCAGAGGTTGAGCACTTGGCTACTTGGTGCGCTGACAATAACCTGCTCCTTAACACCAGCAAAACCAAGGAGCTCATAGTGGACTACAGGAAGGAGAGGGGAGAGACACATGACCCCATCCATATCAATGGCATAGCTGTTGAACGTGTCCCCAGCTTCAAATTCCTGGGGACCCACATCTCGGAGGACCTGTCCTGGTCAGTTAACACCACCAGCCTGATCAAGAAGGCCCATCAGAGCCTCTTCTTCTTGAGGACACTGAAGAAGAACCATCTGTCAACTGACATCCTGGGCAACTTCTACCGCTGCGTGATAGAGAGCACCCTGACCAACTGTGTCACAGTCTGGTATAGGAGCTGCTCTGTTGCTGACTGTAAGGCACTGCAGCGGGTGGTGAAAACAGCCCAACGCATCACAGGGACTCCACTTCCAGTTATAGAGGACGTCTACAGGAAAAGATGTCTGCGCCGGGCACGCAGCATTCTTAGGGACTCCAACCATCCTGCTCATTAACTGTTCCAGCTTCTCCCCTCCGGAAGGCGTTTCAGAAGCCTTCGGACTAGAACCAGCAGGTTTAGGAACAGTTTCTTTCCAACAGCTGTCACGTTATTGAACTTAGCTCCCCGCTGACTCTCTTACCATCATCTCTTACCATCCTCACCTGTACATAACTGCCCATCTAACTTATTGTACATTATTTGCACATAACAGTACTCTTAACTTTCTGCACTGCTGCATATATTTGCATATATTTGCTTAAATTGCACATACTGTCAATTACTGTATATACTGCACTGCTGTCCTTTGCACTTCTGATTGGATGCTAAACTGTGTTTCGTTACCTTGTATTCATACATGTGTAATGACAATAAAGTTGAATCTAATCTAATCTAAATTGTCACTTAACTGGGAAACCACAGCACAAAAGGCTGTGCACAGCTGACACCCAGAAATCTCCTACATGACCAATCTCAACACTAACAGAAGAGAATCAGCAAATTTGAAGTTCAAATTCCAAATTCATTATAGTAAAAAGATAAAACAGATGTTGGTCTAATAGTAGGGGGCAGGGTATGTCACTATAGACCATATAAAAGACAATATCCTCTCCGTCTAAGGAGCTCAAAAAGGTATTAAACAGGTTGTAGAAGAGCTAAAAAAAAAAAAAAAAAGGCAGCAGATGTCATAGTGCCATGCTCAGCCTCCCCATTCCTGAGGGAAACATCCTGATGATGCAGGACCTGCAGGAATTAACAAAGCTATAATTCTTTGTGCTCACTGTGTACCAGGATCACACACATTATTGAATGAACTAGAACTCCAAATGCAATTTTTCACAGTGATAGTCATTAACAATGCATTTTTAGCATACCAGTACTGTCGTATTGACCGGACGAGCAACCTGAGTGCAAAGTGCAATCACCAAAAGAACACAAAGAGAATGTTTGACCTTTTATTAGAATTTTCAAAACTGCACACTTGTGGAAAAAGTCAGTCACTCGCCAGACAAGCAGCAACCCTGCGGAGGATAGAGACTTATTAGAGAGGAATGGAGGTAAGATGGAAATCAAATTACACCACTTACACGGGAGGTGAGGAGTAACCGGCACAGAACCCAGCGAAGGAGAGGAGCCAGCAGGTAAGAACTGCCGGTTGGGAATGGATTGTGGAGTCTGACCGAGTCTGACCGAGGTGGAGCAACAGGCTGGCGAGTGCACCAAATCCCCGTAGATGCACCGCTACATTGGCAGCAACCTGGAAGAGATGGAAGGAAACATGTGTAAGACAAGGTCATTCACAACACAACCGCTTACTAAATGAGTGGTCTGCTGGAGCAGTATACCCAAACGAGCCAGCGTTGAATCACTGAAGAGCGCTTTCTTATAAATGCTGGCCCAGCAGGAAACAGCAGGTGCGTCTGATGAGGAGACAGGTGAACAGGAAGGAGGGGGCGAGCGCTCGCCAGCACATGACAAGTACAGCCAGATCATCAATTCTGCTTTGCATTCACATCTGAAAACAAAAAGTACACTTTCACCAGACTACCACAGGGTTACAGTGAGTCTGGTACAATTTTTTCTCAGGCAATGTCAGCAAATCTTGACCATTTTATACCTCCTAATAGGAGCCAGTTGCTCCTATATGACATTGCTGGAATCTCCTGATGAAGGAATATGCAAACAAAACATATTTCCATAGGCTGAAGTCTATAAGTGATTAAATGAAGGTGCTGTTTTTAATCAAGGTTCCCAAATTTATAAATAATGAAAGGGTAAACCCATCACAAAAATTATTGCACCATGTTGCTACTTGAACACATACGTAGACTTTGTCATGTGTTCAAGGGAGTGATGGTGATATTGGTTAATAGTTATCACAGCCTATGGGTTTGAAAATTTTGCTACAAAATTTGCCAATAATGTCTAATTTGTGCACAAAATAATGCTCAGGGCAATGTCAAGACCAGAGAACTTCACTGAGTGAGGACACGTCACTTGTGGTAATGTATCGTCACTTCCTGTGTTGCTGTCTGTCCGTGTGGTTTGCTCTCCTCACTCTACTGAGGATTTTGCTTTTAATTGTATTTTAACCACTTTTTTCCGTCTACCATTTGTTCTCATTTCTGTTTATCAAGCCTCTTGCACCTGTGTGCGCACTCAGTGTCACCTAATCACCCTCTTTAGCCTTCTGTTCACCTTTCATCGGTGTTTTTGTTAGCTTCGGGTTAGCCACTAGCTATGGCTACTAGCTCTCTTTCCTCTCCTCCTCTGGTGTGCTCTCTCTGTCAGATGTTTAGCTACACCTCTGCCTCTTTTAGTGATAACGGTAAATGTAATAAATGTTGTCTTTTTGAGGCGCTCGAGGCGAGGTTGTCTGATTTGGAATCCCGGCTCCGCTGCATTGAAACACCGTCTGCGCCAGTTAATCTTGACGGACACCCCCTAGCTGCAGCGGAGCTCGCTAGCATAGGGTGACCCGTTAGCGGTCCTCCGGTCGTCCTCAGCAGCGAGGAGACTGGGTGGGTGACGGTGAGAAGCCGCAAAGCCCCGGTTAACCACCAACCTGTTCACATTTCTAATCGTTTTTCCCCGCTCAGCGACACACCCGCTGAGGAAAAAACTCTGATCATTGGCGACTCTGTAGTCAGAAACGTGAACCTAGAGACTCCAGCAGCCATAATCAAATGCATTCCTGGGGCCAGAGCAGGCGACACTGAGTCAAATTTGAAAATGCTGGCTAAAAGTAACTGTAAATAATCCACAATTGTTATTCACGCCGGCATTAATGACATCCGTCTCCGGCAGTCGGAAGTCCATCCATCCATCCATCCATCTTCTACCGCTTTTCCGGAGGTCCGGGTCGCGGAGGCAGCAGTTCAAGCAGAGAAGCCCAGACTTCCCTCTCCCCAGCCACCTGCTCCAGCTCTTCAGAGGGGATACCAAGGCGTTCCCAGACTAGCTGGGAGACATAGTCTCTCCACCGAGTCCTGGGTCTGCCCCGGGGTCTCCTCCCAGTGGGACGTGCCTGAAACACCTCAAGTGGGAGACGTCCAGGAGGCATCCTAATCAGATGCCCATACCACCTCAACTGACTCCTTTCAATGTGGAGGAGCAGCGGTTCAACTCTGAGCCTCTCCCGGATGACTGAGCTCCTCACCCTATCTCTGAGGGTGAGTCCAGCAATCTTACGGAGAAAGCTCATTTCAGCCGCTTGTATCCGCGATCTCGTTCTTTCGGTCATTACCCAAAGCTCGTGACCATAGGTGAGAGTAGGAACGTAGATT
Organism: Pholidichthys leucotaenia; assembly: GCA_020510985.1. Taxonomy (NCBI): domain Eukaryota; kingdom Metazoa; phylum Chordata; class Actinopteri; order Cichliformes; family Pholidichthyidae; genus Pholidichthys; species Pholidichthys leucotaenia. Next base: position 476,809,905 of record CM035839.1, read on the forward strand.
GACTGGTAAATCGACAGCTTTGCCTTAGAACTAAGCTCCCTCTTCACAACAACAGACCGGTACAACGTCCGCATCACTGCAGATGCTGCTCCAATCCGTCTGTCGATCTCTCGCTCCATTTTCCCCTCACTCGTGAACAAGACCCCAAGATACTTAAACTCCTCCACTTGGGGCAGGAGCCTGTCCCCAACCCGGAGAGGACAATCCACCTTTTTCCGGCTGAGGACCATGGACTCGGACTTGGAGGTGCTGATTCTCATCCCAGCCACTTCACACTCAGCGGCAAACCGTCCCAGCAAGAGCTGTAGGTCATTGCTGGATGAAGCAACAGGACAACATCATCTGCAAACAACAGAGATGAGATCCTGTGGTCACCAAGCATGACACCTTCCATTCCCTGGCTGCGCCTAGAAATCCTGTCCATAAAAATTATGAACAGGACCGGTGACAAAGGGCAGCCCTGGCGGAGTCCAACTCTCACTGGGAATGACTCCGACCGAGTGTTGGCAATACGAACTAAACTCTCACAACGGTCGTACAGAGACCGAATAGCTCGTAACAACAAGCCCGATACCCCATACTCCCGAAGCACCCCCCACAAAAATCCACGAGGGACGCGGTCAAATGCCTTCTCCAAGTCCACAAAACACATGTAAACTGGTTGGGCAAACTCCCACGAACCCTCAAGAATTCTCGAGAGGGTAAAGAGCTGGTCCGATGTGCCACGGCCAGGACGAAAACCACATTGCTCCTCCTGAATCCGAGGTTCGACCAACGGCCGGACTCTCCTCTCCAGTACCTTGGCATAGACCTTCCCAGGGAGGCTGAGGAGTGTGATCCCTCTAAAGTTGGAGCACACCCTCCGGTCCCCTTTTTTGAAGAGAGGAACCACCACCCCGGTTTGCCATGCCAAAGGCACTGCCCCCGACCTCCACGCAATGTTGCAGAGGCGTGTCAACCATGACAACCCAACAACATCCAGGGCCTTGAGGTACTCGGGGCGAATCTCGTCCACCCCCGGGGCCCGGCCACCAAGGAGATTTTTAACCACCTTGGCGACCTCAGCCCCTGTGATAGGCGAGTCATCCCCCTTGTCCCCAAACCCTGCTTCCTCTGTGGAAGGCGTATCAGTGGGATTGAGGAGATCCTCGAAGTATTCCTTCCACCGCCCGACGATATCCCCAGTTGAAGTCAACAGTGTCCCATCCGCACCATACACAGTGTGGACGGGGAGCTGCTTTCCCCTCCCGAGCCGCCGAACAGTTTGCCAGAATCTCTTTGAAGCCGACCGAAAGTCTTGTTCCATGGCCTCACCGAACTCCTCCCATACCCGGGTTTTTGCTTCAGCAACCACCCGAGCTGCACTCCGCTTGGCCTGCCGGTACACCTCAGCTGCTTCGGGAGTCCCACAAGCCAACCAAGCTTGATAGGACTCCTTCTTCAGCTTAATGGTCCCCCTCACCACTGGTGTCCACCACTTGGTTCGGGGGTTGCCACCACGAGATGCACCGACCACCTTGCGGCCGCAGCTCTGGGCCGCCGCTTCAACAACAGAGGTGGAGAACATGGCCCATTCAGACTCCATGTCTCCAGACTCCCTCGGAATGTGGTTGAAGTTCTTCCGGAGGTGGGAGTTGAAGACCTCCCGGACAGGGGCCTCAGCCAGACGCTCCCAGCACACCCTCACTATACGTTTGGGTCTACCAGGTCTGAATGGCTTCCTCCCCTGCCATCGGATCCAACTCACCACCAGGTGGTGATCAGTTGACAGCTCTGCACCTCTCTTTACTCGGGTGTCCAAGACATACGGTCGCAGGTCTGATGATACGATAACAAAATCGATCATCGACCTGCGGCCTAGGGTGTCCTGGTGCCAGGTGCACATATGGACACCCTTATGCTTGAACATGGTGTTCGTTATGGACAGACTGTGGTTAGCACAGAAGTCCAATAACTGAACACCACTCGGGTTCAGATCGGGCAGGCCGTTCCTCCCAATCACCCCCCTCCAGGTTTCACTGTCGTTGCCCACGTGCGCATTGAAGTCCCCCAGTAGGACAATGGAGTCTCCAGGAGGAGCACCCTCCAGCACCCCAGTCACAGACTCCAAAAAGGGTGGGTACTCTGAAACATCATTTGGTGCATAGGCACAAATGATGGTCAGGACCCGTTTCCCAACCCGAAGGCGCAGGGAAGCAACCCTTTCGTCCACCGGGGAAAACTCCAATATAGAGGCAGCAAGGTGGGGCGATACAAGAATACCTACCCCTGCTCGTCGCCTCTCGCCTGGGGCAACTCCAGAAAAGGCCAAGCTCCAGCCCCTCTCCAGGAGACTGGTTCCGGAACCGGAGCTGTGTGTTGAGGTGAGGCCGACTATATCTAGCCGGTATCGCTCAATCTCGTACACCAGCTCAGGCTCCTTCCCCACCAGAGAGGTGACATTCCACGTACCAAAAGCCAGTTTAGAAAGCTTGGGATCAGTCCGCCAAGGTCTCCGCCTTTGACTGCCACCTAATCCACATAGCACCGGACTTCCATGATCCCTCCTGCAGGTGGTGAACCTACTGGAGGGCGGACCCATGTAACTCCTTCGGGCTGAGCCCGGCCGGGTCCCATGGGTGGAAACCTGTGATCCCAGGAGCTATGTTGTCCGGGGCAATTTGCCTCTGATAGGGTCTCCCAAGACAAACTGGTCCTGGGTGAAGGGCCAGACTAAGAACGATCCAACAGACTCTCATGATAAATTGTATATCAAGGATTCAGTGTACCCCGCCCGGTATGGGGTTACCGGGGCCCCACCCTGGAGCCAGGCCTGGGGGAGGGGCTCGAAGGCTAGCGTCAGTCGGAAGTCACGAAACTTAATGTAGAATCGGTGTGTGACTTTGCCAAAACAATGTCTGCCTCTGGAGTATTCTCTGGGCCCCTCCCCAATCTGACCAGTGATGACATGTTTAGCCACTTCTCATCCTTCAACCGCTGGCTGTCTGTGTGGTGTCCTACAAACAACATGGGCTACATTGACAATTGGAGCTCATTTTGGGGAAAACCTGGTCTTATGAGACGAGACAGCATTCATCCCACTTTGGATGGTGCTTCTCATTTATCTAACAATCTGGCAACTTTTTTATCCAAATTTCCAAAACATTGACAACTCAGAGTTGGGACCAGGAAGCAGAGTCGCAGTCTTACACGCCTCTCTGCAGCTCCTCTTCATCCGCCACCCCTCAACTTAGCTCCTGTCTTCCCCATCAGAGAATCGTTGTCTGCTCCCTCCAAAGAAAATAAAAATAAAATGTATAAGCATCCCAAAATGATTAAACAAAAAGTTGGTAAAACTCAAATTAAACATGAAGCCTCTAAATTGAATGATTTGGCCTCTGTTCCTCCTCATAATTTAAAAATTAAATGCGGTTTATTAAATATTAGGTCTCTAACTCCCAAGTCTCTGTTAGTCCATGATCTGTTAATTGATCATCAGATTGATTTAATATCTCTTACAGAGACTTGGTTAGGGCAAGAGGATTATGTTGGTTTAAATGAATCAACTCCCTCTGGTTATTTAAACTGTCAAAATCCCAGAAGTTCTGGTCGTGGAGGAGGAGTAGCAACAATTTACCATTCCAAATTACAAGTTAATGTAAAGCAAAAAACATGTTATAATTCCTTTGAGGGCCTGGTCCTCAGTATTGGGCACTTTAGCAATTTTAAGCTAAACTCAATTTTATTTGCCTTAGTTTATCGTCCTCTATCAACCTACTCAGAATTTTTATCCGAATTTGCTGAATTCTTAGCTGATTTAGTGCTGAAATCAGATAGAATAATTATAGTAGAGGACTTTTCTATACATGTAGATGTAGATAGTGACTGCCTTAATGTGGCATTTAATTCAATATTTGACTCGATGGGGTTTTCTCAGAAAGGAGGAAATTCTACTCATTATCTCCACCATACGTTGGACCTTGTTCTGATATATGGCATAGAAATAGAAAATCTGGTAGTGCCTCCTCATAACCCTGTACTCTCAGACCGTTGTCTGTTAACCTTTGATTTGACTATTTCTGACTATTTGGCTCCTAAAGAAAAATATTACTTCAGTAGATGCCTCTCAGATGATGTTTCCAAATTTATGCAGATTGTTTCCTCTATGCCATGTGTCAACACAACAGAAATAAGCTATGGACAGCTTGCTCCTTCTGTAATTGATAGCATGGTAGATAGTGTTACAGCTTCTCTGCATCAGACTCTAGACATGATGGCCCCCTTAAAAAAGAAAAAGTCTAATCAGAGATTTCTAACTCCTTGGTTCAACACAGAAACTCATAGCTTAAAACAGAAGACTTGTCAATTAGAAAGAAAATGGCGCTCCACTAATTTAGATGAAATCTATTTAGCTTGGAGAAATCATCTTTTAATTTATAAAAAAAAAATCTCTTAGAAAAGCTAGAACAAGTTATTATTCTGCATTAATAGAAGAGAACAAGAATAATCCCAGGTTTCTTTTCAGTACTGTAGCCAGGTTGACAGAGTCAGGACTCTGTCAATCCTAGCATCCCCTTAGAGCTTACTAGTCAGGACTTTATGAACTTTTTCAATAATAAAATTTCATCCATCAGAGATAAAATCAATCAGATTCTTCCCACTGTTAACTTAAATACAGTAACTACTACAACTCCTTCAATTGATATCTGTCTTGATGAATTTACTCCAATTGATCTTTTAGAGTTAGACAAAATAGTTTCCTCATCCAAGCCTTCAACTTGTCTTTCAGACCCTATTCCTACCAGGTTATTTAAAGAAGTCTTCCCACTTATTGGGAGCTTTATTCTTCATATAATCAATTCTTCATTAACTTTAGGCCATGTACCGCAGGCTTTTAAAACTGCTGTAATTAAACCCTTTCTCAAAAAGCCAACGCTGAATCCAGGAGGAGCTTTAGCTAACTATAGACCAATCTCTAATCTCCCTTTCATTTCAAAAATCTTAGAAAGAGTTGTTGCTACGCAATTATTTGACCACCTGCAGGGAAATGGTTTACTTGAAGAGTTTCAATCTGGGTTTAGAATCCATCATAGTATGAAACAGCCTTAGCGAAGGTCACTAATGACCTCCTCACTGCATCTGATAATGGACTGGTTTCTGTACTTGTCCTTTTAGACTTTAGTGCAGCTTTTGATACTATTGATCATAATATTCTACTTGATAGATTAGAACGCTATGTTGGACTTAATGGAACTTCGTTTCAGTGGTTTAGATCTTATTTATCTGATAGGTTCCAGTTTGTTCATGTCAATAATGAGTTTTCTTTCAACTCAAAGCTCAGTCATGGAGTTCCACAGGGACCTGTGCTAGGTCCTACTGTTTTTAGTTTATATATGCTTCCGTTAGGCAACATTATTAGAAAGCACTGTATACATTTTCATTGTTATGCAGATGACACACAATTATACCTGTCAATGAAGCCAGATGATAGTAATCAATTAGCCAAGTTGGAAGCCTGTCTGAAGGAAGTCAAAGCTTGGATGACTTGTAATTTCCTGCTATTAAATTCAGATAAGACTGAAGTCATCCTTGTTGGTCCAGAAAACCTTAGAAATACCTTTCCAAATAAAACTTTCAGTTTGGATGTGGTTACTCTTTCTCTTAATAGCTCTGTGAGGAACCTTGGAGTTATTTTTGATCAAGATGTTTTTCAATTCACATATTAAATTCATTTCTAAGACTGCCTTCTATCATTTGCATAATATTGTCAAGATTAGGAGCATCTTGTCTCAGAGTGATGCTGAGAAACTGATCCACGCTTTTGTTAGCTCTAGATAAGATTATTGTAATTCTTTACTATCATGTTGTCCTAAAACATCTTTCAAAAGTCTTCAGCTGATCCAAAATGCTGCAGCAAGAGTTTTAACAGGTACTAGAAAGAGAGATCATATCTCTCTGGTTCTGGCCTCCCTTCATTGGCTTCCCATAGAGTTTAGAATTAAGTTTAAAATCCTTCTTGTTACTTACAAAGCTTTAAACAATCAGGCTCCTTTTTATTTAAAAGATCTGATACTACCGTATTATCCTAACAGAGCACTACGCTCCCAAAAAGCAGGATTACTTGTAATACCTAGAATCTCCAAAAGTACAATGGGAGGCAGAGCCTTCAGTTATCAAGCTCTTCTCCTGTGGAACCAGCTGCCAATCTGGATTCGGGAGTCAGACTTGATCTCTGTTTTTAAGAATAGGGTTAAAACCTTCCTTTTTGACATAGCCTACAATTAGGGAGGGATCATGTGTTTCTGAACACTCCCTTAGTTATGCTGCTAATAGGTTTAGTCAGCCGGGGGACCTCAAATAATGCACTGGGCCTCACTCCTTCCGTCACTCTCAATGATTTTTTTTTTTTTCTGATCATTAACATCTGTTTGTTCTCTCCCATAGATTGAGTCCCCATCGTGCTGTTTGCTCTCTACATGTCTGTTCTTTTCATCTTCTCTATCCCCTCACCCCCCAGCCAGTCGCAGCTGATGACTGCCCCTCCCTGAGCCTGGTTCTGCTGGAGGTTTCTTCCTGTTAAAAGGGAGTTTTTCCTCTCCACTGTCGCCAAGCACTTGCTCACAGGGGATCGCCTGATTGCTGGGGTCTTTCTGCAACTGTGGGGGTTCCTCCTACAGTTAAAAGTGCTATGAGATGACTGTTGTTGTGAAATGGTGCTCTATAAATAAAGTTGAATTAAATTGAATTGAATTGAGCTAACCAAATGTGAAGGGAAGAGATATTGTTTAGTTATAGTGGATATGTTCACAGATTATTTCACATTTAGGGAGAGTGTTGAATAGTGATTTGAAACACCATGCAGCATATCACCCACAGTCTGCAGGATTTGGGAAAAGCCATAACCGGACCATTATAGAAAGATTAAGAAAACAATGGCAGAAACAGGACAGAATTGGATTTATTGTTTACCATTGATACTATTTTTTATGGGAATAATGCTTACAAAAGAAGGTTTATCTCCATTTGAAGTTTATATGAAAAGCTTTAATTAGTACCCCCTCAGACCATTCAACTCAGAAGATGAAGAGATTTGGATTGGCCTCTAACTGTCCACATTTCATGGACGGGTTGTGCGCCCCCAGTGGCACAGCACAGCAACTGCACCTGTCAAACTCATTGACCTCCCCCGGCTATACTGAGAATTTGTACTGATCTGTACTGATCTGACAGTTCAAAAGGTGGCAGACACGCATCGGAGGAATCATGGCTGACATGGAATAAAGCAAAGGAGAAGAAATCCTCATTATTATTCTTCCTTTTTCCGCTTTGAGCTCACAACACCAATGTGGCCGCCGCCATGACCAATCATGGTGGCGGCGATCTTGACAGAAACTGCATTTTACATGAAAAATAGCCGCATAATACAAACAAAATTAACGTGGGATAATCATGAGTTTGTAGATGTGGTAGAGAGCGTAAATGACCGAGCAAATGCAAAACAATGACCACGATGGCCGAAAAACTGAGATGACAACACCAAGATGGCAGCGGCCACATTGTCATAGATCCTCAAAGAAAAAATGCATCAAACGGGAAAAATAGCTGAGTAATACAAACGAAATTCACGTGGGATAATCATTAGAGTTTGCAGATGTGGTAGAGCATGTAAATGACCGACCAAATGCAAAAGAATGACCACAGTGGGTGAAAACGGACCGGTCACGTGAGTGAGCGCCCCCCCCCCCCCCCATCCCGACCACAGGTAAGAGATGAATGTATGGGTTTTGTTTTTTGTTTTTTTTTTCATTTTATTGATTTTCTGGTTCATATACTTTGACGATTAGATAAAAAACATACCCCTGTAGACAAAACGGTGTCAAAAAAAACCCGAACCATTCTTTTGTTTAAATGTGTCCAAAGTCCACTTTTGACTGAGTCTTGTAATTTATATAGCTGCCACGACATTATGCAAATTAGATGTGTAAATTTATTCCTATCTGAAACTTTGGATCATATTCTACATCTTTTTAATTGACAGTAAGCCATTATCTCTTGCAACTTTCAAGTTACAGCCTTGGAAATCTGAACTATTTTACTGACAAAATTTTTTTTACCACTCTTGACCACTAGGGGCCTTGACCACCCTTTAACCGTTCCAGTCACCATACGGCGACTGGGACAGCTAAAGAGTTAAAAATGTTGACTCAAAAAGATTCTGTTCTCACCATTTGTTATACATAATAGCTCAAGTAGGTTCATTTTGTCTTCTTTTAATTATTTACCTTTTAGTCTTTCATTAGAACAAAAAGGTAAATACATTTGTCATACAGCCGAGCAGTCAAGGTGTGTGTCACAGAAGAGCTAGGCTCCAAGCATTTGCAACAAGCATTTTCCCATTTATTTCAAACACTGTGTAGGCAACAACTCCAGTCTAAAAACATCCGACACCCAGCTGCAGCATCAACTCCGGAGTGGTGGCTCAGTTGGTAGAGCATCCGCCCCACACCCGGGAGGCAGGGGTTCAAATCCCGGCCGGGTCATGCCGAAGACCATATAAAATTGGAATTCCCTGCCGTCCGGCTTGGTGCTCAGCACTAATGGAATGGAGGAGGGAAATCTGTGGTGGCGCCTTGCATGGCAGCGGCCCTCTGATTCTACACTTGGGGTGTGTGTGTGATTAACACAGTAGATAGGTAAAGCACAATCTCGTTCTACTGTACATGATTGGTTGAACAGTTGAATGACAATAAAGGGTGATTTTAAAAAAAATTAAACTCAATCTCCTGCTTAAGCTTTGGGACCAAATGTTCAGTGATTCTATAACATTTTCTACGGGGAATAACCTCTTCCTTCAAATGAACTTTATGCTGAACCAACGTGATGAAGCCAGGTTTCTCCTGAAAAAGTTCTGGATCCGACAGTGCCTCTATCTCTTTCTGCTGATAAGACTGCAGATGAGACACATCCACAAAACAAGTCTCTGTCATGTTTGTGGGAAAAGACTTCTCTTTCCTCATCCACTTCAGTCGCACAAATGAGGAACTGATGCTGTAGCTGCTGATGGACAGGCTGCTGAAACTCCTTCAACAAGTTGACATGAAAACATTGATATTTCTTCAGTCTGTCAGGCATATACAGTTCATAGGTCACTGCACTTAACTTCTTAGGGATCTGTTAAGAACCCTGCCATCGAGCCAACAGCTTACTGTCACTAGTAGGAAGAAGCAGCAACACCTGCTGGCCTGGATGAAAAACTCTCTTTCTGGCCTTATTATCCTACCAAGTCTTCTGATTAGCCTGTTCCGTCCTCATGTGCTCCTGAGCCAAAGCAGTCATCTGGTCCAGACTCTCTCTCATTTTCATCACATCAAACACCACATTGTCCTGATCACTAGGTGGACTCTCCCAGTGCTCCTTCAACAAGTCCAGTGGACCCCTCACCCGATGACCATAAAGTAGCTCAGAGGGTGAGAATCCTGTTGAAGCCTGGGGAGCCTCTCGATAAACAAACAACAAATATGGCACCCATTGATCCCAATCAAAGCCTGTACTGGAAACAAACTTCCGCAGCATATTCTTGAGAGTTTGGTTAAATCTCTAACCAGTCCATCTGTCTGAGGGTGATATGGGGTGGTCTTAATACCCTTTATACCCAACAGCTTATATACTTGCTGCAACAGCTTAGACAGGAAATTTGTTCCACAATCTGTAAGGACCTCTCTAGGTATGCCTACCCTTGAAAATAATTGTATGAGACAGTTGGCAACCTGCCTAGCCTTAATAGATCTCAATGAGAAGGCTTCTGGGTAACAAGTGGCATAGTCACAAATGACTTAAATGTACCTACTACCAGAGGAGCTTCTCTCTAGGAAGCCAACTACTGTATATCCATCCCTATTCTGTCAAAAGGTGTTCCAATGACTGGTAATGGCTGAAGTTGGGCACAGGATACTCCCCTTAGTGATGTAAGTTGACATGTTTCACATGAAGCACAGAACTCCTTAACCTGAGTGTACATTCCCGGCCACACAAACCTTCTAGCAATTCTTTGAAGTGTTTTTTGGAATGCTAGATGAGCTGCCCAAGGAATAGCATGTCCTAGCTCCATAACCTTCTGTGTGAGGCTTTGCGGCAAAGCTATAGCCGTAACTTCCCCCTGATGCTGATACAAAATGCCATTTTTGATCACATAAGAGGGCTCAGCCAAACAGTTTACTCTGCCCTGTTTCACACCCTCAATTTCAGAGACTTTATCAAACCAGGGTTTTAGTGATGGGTTAACTTTCTGCAATGCAGCTATGTCAGAAGGAATGTCAAAATCTACTGACTGGCTTAGCTGTGTTACTTCCTCACCCAGGTTCTTAGCTGTAACTAAAATCTTGTCCCTTCTTCTCTGGGCCTTGGATTTTGGCTGCTTAATTGGGCCCACCTCTAACCCAGAATCATAAAAAGGTAGCTCTTGGAGAACATTCCCAGCCCTCTGGGCTCTAGTTGTGACTATATTACATTCCCTCTCAACAGGTACATTTAGCCTCTGTTAATTAGTGCCATCTACTTGTCCATCCTCAGTTTGCTGTTTGTCCCTCACCTGTTGTATGATATCCAACAAAGTTGGAACATCATTGCCAAGAATAACTGAATATGGCAAATCAGGCACAAGAGCTACAGACAGGAGATAAATTTGGCCACCCACTGTTAAACAGACCTCAGCGGTCGGGTACAGCTTCTTATCCCCATGTACACAACTAATATTCACTGTAGTCTCACTCCACAGATCTCTAGGGACCAAACTGGGCGGAGCAACAGTCTGAAAACAACCCAAATCCAAAAAGGCCTCTTCACACTGGCCATTAAGCAAAACTGATGTTATCAAATCAAATCAAATCAACCTTTGTTGTCATATTGCTGTGCATACGACTGTAGTGCAGGCAAGATGAAATTGTGTTTCTCTCAGCATCCATATAAGTAAAAGTAGCATGATTTAAGACACACTCACACATATCCTCACCCCCCACCCCACCACAGCCATTCACACATCCCTGAGACATGCTTGAAAAGCTAACCAGAACTATAATATACAAATAATATACATAATGTCTACAGGTGCAGTAGTATGTATGAGAGATTCCAGATCAACTGTTCAGCATCCTGACAGCTTGTGGAAGGAAGCTGTTGATCAGTCTGGTGGTTCTGCCTCTGATGCTCCGGAATCGTTTGCCAGATGGCAGAAGTTCAAAGTGTTTATGCAGAGGGTGAGAATGGTCCTTGACAATGTTCAGTGCCCTGCTCCTGTAATGGTTCTGAAAAAGTTCTTGGACAGAGGGGAGGGAGACTCCAATTACCCTCTCAGCTCCCTTAACTATCCTCTGCAGGGCTTTTTTGTCTGACATACTGCAGCTGGAGTACCATGTAGCAATGCAGTACATCAGAACACTCTCCACCACACCTCTGTAGAAGGTCCTGAGGATGCAGATGGGGAGAGAGGCCTGTTTGAGTTTCCTCAAGAAGTGCAGTCTCTGTTGGGCCTGCTTCCTGATCCCCAAGGAATTCTTGCTCCAGGTCAGGTCCTGCGAGATCTGTGCTCCGAGGATCTTGATGTTCTCCACTCTCTCCACTAAACGGCCGCCGATGCTGAGAGGGACGTGTTCAGGCTGTGACCGCCGGAAGTCGATAATCATCTTCTTCGTTTTGTCCACGTTGAGCACCACATTGTTCTCCCTGCACCAGCCCCCCAGGTCTCTCACTTCTTCCCTGTACATTGATTCCTCATCCCTCTGAATAAGTCCCACCACCGTGGTGTCGTCTGCAAACTTAATAATCTGGTTCCCCTCGTGTCTGGATACACAGTCATGTGTTAGAAGTGTAAACAACAGTGGACTGAGTATGCAGCCTTGAGGGGATCCGGTGCTCAGCGTGACAGAGTTGGAGATGTTGTTTCCAACCCGGACAGACTGAGATCTCTCAGTCAGGAAATCCAGGATCCAGAGACATGTGGCGGTGTTCAGACCGAGAAGGAGTAATTTCTCCCTCAGTCTCTGGGGAATAGTGGTGTTGAATGCTGAACTGAAATCAATGTACAGGAGTCTGGCATAGGTGTCTTTCTGATCCAGATGGGTGATGACAGAGTGCAGGGCGGTGACTATAGCATCCTCCGTGGAGCGGTTTGAACGATATGCAAACTAGAGCGAGTCATGTGATGCAGGGAAGCAGGCTGTAATGTGTGGTTTGACAAGCCGTTCAAAACACTTCATCACAATCGGTGTCAGTGCAACAGGACGATAGTCATTTAGACAGCACACAACTGGTTTCTTTGCCACCGGTACTATGATAGAGGTCTTGAAGCATCTGGGAACGATGGCCTGACTCAGGGAGATGTTATAAATGTCAGTCAGGACATCCGCCAACTCGCTTGCGCAGTCTCGGAGCACACGTCCCAGGATGTTGTCTGGACCTGCAGCTTTACGTGGGTTGACCCTGGTTAGGGTCCTCCATGTGTCCACTGTGTTGATGGTGAAAGCTGGTCCGACCGATGGTGGGGATGGGCCAGCCCTCCCTCTGATTGTCGGGTTTGATGCTTCAAAACGTGCAAAGAAGTCGTTGAGCCTGTCTGGAAGCGAAGCGTCGTCATCATCAACCCCCTGCCTAGACTTATAGCCCGTCAGTGTCCAAACTCCCTGCACACATCTGCTTGGTGTTCCTAGTGTCACAGAGGTGTCACTGGATTTTCTCCGCATAGGTGCACTTCGCCGTCTTAATCCCCTTTGAGAGTGCATATTATATATACCTCTCTCTGAACTGGGCTGAGAGGGTGGGTCTTGTGACTGAACATAAAATAGAAGGCTTACTTTGCTTCGTAGCTGGACATGTATACTGAGTATGACCAATGTCATTGCACTGGTAGCAGCGTATATCTTGCCTAGAGAAAAAATGTGACTTTTTAGTAATACTGTGTTTGCTGTTTGTGAACTGACTGGAACTGGAATAAGCTCTAATTTAAGCTTGACCACCCCTTTCACCCCCATTAGACTTACTCCATGTGGTGACAGAGCCGTCACAGCTGAAAGTAGGTCTTCTGCTCCCAGACCTGGCTGACAGGAAAACTTCTGCAAGCCGAGCAGCGCCATCTGCAGTCTTTGGGTCCCGCTCTCGTATCCAGACTTCCAGGTCCAGGTCCACCATCCGCAGAAACTGCTCCAGAATCATTAGCTCAGAAATGTCTCTTATCGTTGAGGTCTCTGGTTTAACCCATATATTAAACAGATCTTTCAACCGAACATAAAGTTCACGTGAGATTTCATCCTGATGAACGTCCAGGGAATGAAATCTTCTTCTATAGGTGTTGGATGTTATTTCATATTTCATTCAAACTGCTTCTTTCACTTTTTCATAATCTTCTGTGTCTGACATGTCCATAAGCACACAAGCACTGCGTGCTTTACCTGTGAGCAGGGGAACCAGTTGAATAGCCCACTCTTCCTTTCACCAGCGGCAGACCGGAGCAATTCTTTCAAATGTTGCCAGATAATGTTCAATATCATCCTCGGGAGAGAGTGGGTTCAGCCTGAGCTCATGGTGCATGTGTGTTGTCCTTGGTTGCACCTGCAGCAGTAGCTCCTCCTGCGGGCCAACCCGGCGAGCCGTCACCCCAGAGTCTTCAGCTGAAGCGTCATTCTCACCACTGCGTTCAGCCCGGCTCTCATACCCCTCTCTCAACTCCATCACCTGTGATTGTATCTGGTGAAACTGGTGCTGCATACTCCGCCATCTTTGCTGCTGGAGAGAGGCTTCTTCCTCTAATTGACGATCTCTGGATGTCTGTGAACAAACTAATGACTTCACCAAGCTTGTTAATTCTTCCAGCTTGTCCAGTCTGCTGGCCCCCTGTTCCTCAGTTGACATACCTGATTCACAGTCCTCTAACTGCTCCTGTTGCTTCTTTGTGTTTCTTTTAGCCATTGCTTCTTCAATCTGTTCTAATAAAACATCACCTCGACTCCTTCTTAATTCGATACAAAACATTTGGCGACGTTCGTCCATTTTTGGAGGCTCCGGGTGAGCCGTAGGTCCCATGGGCCAGATAGTATGCTGCCTTCGAGAACTATCTCACAGCACTGGACCTCGGCGACCTCGACAAATTACGCGCAAGGGCTATTTTGGTCCACAACCTCGGTATGGAGGGCCAAAGAATCCTGAGCATGCTTGGAGGAGGTGACTCATTTGGAGACGTCGTGAGGCTCATGGCGGGCTACTTTCGTGCCCCTGAAAACACCATTATGAGGGTTATCCAGTTCAGACAGCGACAGCAGCAACCCGGAGAGACAGTGCAACAGTTTGTGGCAGACCTTTGGTAGCTGGCAGGTGAGTGCAGGTTTGGGGCCTTGGAGGAGGCAATGATTTGCGACCAGATAGCTGAGCACGTGGCATATTCCTCTGCGAGGGTTCACCTGCTAACACATTCTGGTGAGCTGATGCTACTAGCAGCCATGGAGCTAGCGCAGTAGCACGAGGTAGCGGAACAGATTACAAAAAATTTCGGTGACACGGAGGCCCTACCCAAGAACGACAAGCAGTGGAAGGCACTGGCCTTGGATCTGGAAGATGGCAGCAATGAGGACGAATATGCAGCCATTGTGAAGATTAGGTCTGCCCCGGGTATGCTGAGATGCTACGGCTGCAGATCCAGCAGGCACCGCTATAGAGCGAGGGAGTGCACAGCAAGAGGAAAGCGATATGGACGGTGCGGGTTGTTACACCACTTCACCAGGGTTTTGAGAAGGAAGAACGGAAACCAGGGCAGGAGACTCCAGCTAAGAGGATGCCCACGGTGGTCCATATGGTCTTGCCCAACACAGACGGACAGATCCTCTGCAACATCGTGTTGGACAGAGTGTCCTTCACTCTAATAGTGGACATGGGGTCGGCGATTTCCATTTTGAATCTGGCAACGGTGACAAAGTTCATTCCACATTACACCGTGAGTAAGACAGACATTGCCTGTTCAGAATCAGAATCAGAATCAGAATCAGCTTTATTGGCCAAGTATGCACAACACATACAAGGAATTTGACTTTGGCTAAAAACTTGCTCTCGTTGTTCAGGTGAAGGATTTAAATAAGGATTCAATGACAACCACAGTATGTACAGTAAATTACAGTCTGTCCACGTTTCTATAAAAGGATGCAAATATATACAGGAATATATGCAGTTATTTACTCGGACTAACCACACTTTGCAGAAATATATGAAAAAATATACAATCACACAGTATTTCAATGTGGACTCAGATTCAGTGATATAATGTGAATGAAGTAAAAAGCAGTGTGAGAGTTATGTGCAATGTAATAATGGATGAAAAGTCATGAGTACAGCAACAGGTAGGACTAGGTGAATGTTAGGAGTTCATCAGAGTGATGGCTTGAGGAAAGAAACTGTTCCTGTGACGGGTGGTTTTGACCTTCAGTGATCTGTAACGACGACCAGAAGATAGAAGTTCAAACAGTTTGTGGCCGGGGTGTGATGGGTCAGCACAGATGTTTCCCGCCCGTTTCCTGGTTATGGACCGATATAAGTTCTCAATGGAGGGTAGGTCGGGACCAATGATCCTCTCCGCAGACTTAATGATCCGCTGCAGTCTGGTCTTGTCCTGTTTAGTGGCAGATCCAAACCAGACAGTGATGGAAAAGCAGAGGACAGATTGGATGATGGCGGTGTAGAAGACAACCAGCAGCTCCTGAGGCAAATCAAACTTCTTGAGCTGACGCAGAAAAAACAACCTCTGCTGGGCCTTTTTCCGGACAGTGTCAATATGGGAGGACCACTTCAGGTTCCGGGAGATTGTGGTACCCAGAAACTTGAAGGAGTCCACAGTGGACACTGTGCTGTTGAGGATGGTGAGTGGGGGGAATGAAGGGGGGTGTCGCCTGAAATCCACAGTCATCTCCACCGTTTTGGCTGGGTTAAGTTCAAGATGGTTCTGGCTGCACCAGAGGATCAGCTGCTCCACCTCCCGCCTGTATGCAGACTCATCATCATCCCGGATCAAACCGATGACTGTGGTGTCGTCCGCAAACTTCAGGAGCTTCACCGAAGGGTCCTCTGAGGTGCAGTCGTTGGAGTAGAGGGAGAAGAGCAGTGGGGAAAGGACACATCCTTGGGGGGCGCCAGTACTAATTTTTCGGGAGCTGGATGTAAATCTCCCTAGCTTCACCTGTTGCCACCTGTCAGTCAGAAAGCTGGAGATCCACTGGCAGGTGGAGGGGGCACCTTGAGCTGGAGGAGTTTCTGATGAAGAATGCCTGGGATGATGGTGTTAAACGCTGAGCTGAAGTCGACAAACAGGATCCTGGCGTACGTCCCTGGGGAGTCGAGGTGTTGCAGGATGTAATGTAGTCCCATATTCACTGCATCATCCACTGACCTGTTTGACCGGTAGGCAAACTGCAGTGGGTCCATCAGGGGGCCTGTGATGACCTTCAGGTGGTTCAGCACCAATCTCTCCAAGGATTTCATGACCACAGAGGTCAGGGCAACAGGTCTGTAGTCGTTTAATCCTGTAATAGAGGGTTTCTTGGGAACTGGAATGATGATGGAGCGTTTGAAGCAGGAAGGCACTTCACGCAGCTCCAGTGATCTGTTAAAGATCTGGGTGAAGATGGGGGCCAACTCGTTGGAGCAGACTCTCAGGCAGGACGGAGACACACCATCAGGTCCTGCAGCCTTCTTGATCTTTTGTCTCTGAAAGACCCGGCGTACCTCCTCTTCACAGATCATTAGTGCTGGTGGGAGGTCAGAGTGGAGGAGGGATGGAGTTCCTGGGGCTGCAGATAATCCTTTTGTGTGGGTGGGAGGTGAGAACTGTAGGTTCTTTTCAAACCTGCAGTAAAAGCTGTTTAGGTCATTAGCCAGCTGGAGGTTTTCCACAGGGTGGGGGGATGGTCTCCTGTAGTTGGAAAAACTACGGGTATGGCAGCAACCCCCTGGGCATCATGGGCTCGGTGTGGTTGTCGGTGAGGTATAAAGAGGCCTCAATGCGTGCAGTCGAGTTCATGGTGTCCCGCAATGGTAACAACTTAATGGGCTGTGATTTGTTTTACGGGCTTGGTTTTTCCATCGCCTGCGGGGTCATTGAGGAGTGGTCAGGTGGTGGACTATGGGACCGCCCATTTTATGTGGAAAGCGACGAAGAAATGTGGGACTCGGGCTGGCCCACTCCAGGTGAAGAGGGCCGCCGCCAGCACCAGAGTACGCTGACATGACGGGAACTTCGTACCAGTGTTTGCGGTCCCATGCACGAGGGACCCAAATGACATGGTTTAGCCCCTGTGGAGGCAGATGGTTCCAGAGAGCAGGTGCAATGAAGCTACGGTGGCTGACCGAGTACCACTGTTGAGCTAGGCGCTGTCAGTGCCACTCCGATGCAGGAAATGAAAATGATCGGGGCGAGACCGGATGGCACGAACCCTAGACGTGTCCAGAATGAAAACAAGGGACAAGGCTTGAGCAAGCCTGGCGGGACGCTGAAGAGCTATATGGGTAATTCAATTCAATTCAATTCAACTTTATTTATATAGCACCATTTCACAACAACAGTCATCTCATAGCACTATCAACTGTAGGGGGAACCCCCACAGTTGCAGAAAGACCCCAGCAATCAGGCGATCCCCTGTGAGCAGCACTTGGTGATGGTGGAGAGGAAAAACTCCCTTTTAACAGGAAGAAACCTTCAGCAGAACCAGGCTCAGGGAGGGGCAGTCATCTGCTGCGACTGGCTGGGGGGTGAGGGGATAGAGAAGAAGAAAAGAACAGACATGTAGAGAGCAAACAGCACGATGGGGACTCAATCTATGGGAGAGAACAAACAAATGTTAATGACCAGCAAAAGAAAAAATATTTCATTGAGAGTGAAGAAAGGAGTAAATCCCAGTGCATTACTGGAGGTCCCCCAGCTGACTAAACCTATTAGCAGCATAACTAAGAGAGGGTTCAGAGACACATGATCCCTCCCTAATTGTAGGCTATATCAAAACCTTAGATGTGTCCAGAATGAAAACAAGGGACAAGGCTCGAGCAAGCCTGGCGGGACGCTTACCCATATGGCTTACTTTGCGGCCTTACTTCGCAAGGCCGGAGATGACGGAAACCTGTGAGTACTCTCCTGAGTGTGGGTGATGACGTGCGCCCTAGGGTCGAGTCTCGGCTAGGACGGGTTCGCAGGTCAAGGGAGCAGAGAGATGGACAGGGTGACCTGCGGGTGGTACAAACTGCCACATAGACGACGGTTACCTGGAGCTGACAGATGGGTTGAGATGGCACCCGAACGAGCTGCGGCGTTTGGAAGGGAAGAAACGGCAGTGCAGCCCGTCTCCAGTTAAGAAGAGGCGGAGACGCTCTGGGAGCGGGCCGTGGGATGGACACTCCAGAGGGGAGCCTACGGGAGACCCAGGTTGAGACTGTGGTTTTTTTTCTTGGGGCTTATGGTGCGTCTACTTGTAGAGTGTTTTGCTGTGTGTTTGCTAAGGTTAATAATTGGAAAAAAAAAAAAAAGAAATTGTAAGATGTAAACCAAATGAGAAATGTGACCACCGTTGTAAGTTGAGAATGCCACATAGATGTGGGGGAGTTCTGAGAGTAATGTATGTGTGTGGGGTGCACCTGAGTGTGAATGCTGGTTAAATGAGTGTGTGGGAAATGTAAATGCCCTGTGTTGTGTAGTCTTATTGTTGCCTTTAGGACTTTGTGCCCATGTTATGGGGTGATAATGCTAGTCTGTAGAGTCGGGTACCGCCATTGTTCATATTTGTATATAGTTTGTGATTGTATTGTACATACTTATTTATTCATTCGTTCATTCATCTTCTTCCGCTTAATCCTTTTCGGGTCGCGGGGGGGCTGGAGCCTATTCCAGCATCTTTGGGTGAGAGGCAGGGTCCACCCTGGACAGATCGCCAGTCCATGGCAGGACCAACACAGAGAGACAGACAACCATTCACTCTCACAGTCACACCTAAGGACAATTTAGAATCCCCAGTTTGATGCCAGTTAACCTAACTTGCAAGTTTTTGGCCTGTGGGAGGAAACTGGAGAAATCCCAGAGTAAACCCACGCAGACACGGGGAGATGGTAACTAGTGCAGCTGCAGCCTTGACACTTTTACACAGCCTCTGAGACAAAGCAAATGCAAATATAAGACAAATATGAAATTTTTCTATCATGTACCTTGGGATTCCTTTTGATTACAAATATAGATAGATAGATAGATACTTTATTTCGAACAAAAAAGTAAAACAAAAACAAAACAAATGACAAATGCAATAAAGTAACAGTATACAGTGTTCAAAAGGGAGAAGGAAGAAGTGAACACTTATTAATTCCATCTCCTCTTTTCCATAAATACACCCATGTGAATTATATACAAATTACCACATTTAAGACCCCAAGTAAACAATTTACTGTATTTTTTACAAATCAACATTAACACCCATCCATCCTAACATACATTGATGTCCATACAACAAAACCAGCCTCAAACAACACAGATATACACAGTGCTGTCCCACCCACCATTCCATAGTGTCCCATAATGTCCCAGAGTGAACATAGTGAATCGTACATATAAATATTACCCTTCTAACATATATTCTTTCAGCAAATAATGTTTGTACCTCTTTTTGAATTGATTTCTGTTTGTACATAGTTTCAGTTCCGGCTCCAGACTGTTCCACAAATCCACCCCACAGACAGATATGCACAGACTTTTCTTGGTTGTTCGTATCTTGGGTTTTGTAAAGTTTAAGTCTCCTCTCAAATTATGATCATTGTCTCTTTTTTTAAATATTATATATATATAATATTATATATATATTATATATATTGTGGGCGACCCCCACAGCCTACGGACAAGCAGAGCGCTCAGCTGGAGCAATTAGCAGAACAGTGAGATCTATGGACTGATATCAATAGGCAGCCTCTCTTTGTCTAATCCCGGTGCCAGTAATCTTGCTATTGATATGTGTGACTCTAATGCAAACGTCCATGCCTTCCTGCTTTTTACTGTGATGTTAATGTGCCATGCATGCATTGTCTAGCTGGGTATATAAGTCAACCATATCGCTTGCTCTTCCTCTTTCTGCTGCTTTTGATCACTCGCATTGCCTGTTTGCTGACTAGAGACACAGGGCTCGCTCCAGCACGCTTACACAGCGCTGGAGTGAGTCTCGTGATGGTAGATGAATAAAACACCCTTTTAAACTTCAGTTCGCCGTGTCCTACCTGCACTTATTCCGTGCCTCCACATCTGGGTACACTTATTGCATCTGCCACAATATATATATATATATATATATATATATATATATATATATATATATATATATATATATATATATATATATATATATATATATATATATATATATATATATATATATATATATATATATATATATATATATATATATACTGTATATATATATCAAATCAAATCAAATCAAACTTTATTGTCATATTGCTGTACATACAACTGTAGTGCAGGCAAGATGAAATTGCGTTTCTCTCGGCATCCATATAAATAGAAGCAGCATGATTTAAGACACATTCCCACATAGCTCCCCCCCACCCCCACCCCCCATCCATTCACACATCCCTGAGACATACTTGGGGGAAAAAAAAGAATAACTAACTATAATATACAAAATGTCCGTAGGTGCAGTAGTGTGTATGAGAGATTCCGGGTCAACTGTTCAGCATCCTGACAGCTTGTGGAAGGAAGCTGTTGATCAGTCTGGTGGTTCTGCCTCTGATGCTCCGGAATCGTTTACCAGATGGAAGAAGTTCAAAGTGTTTATGCAGAGGGTGAGAACGGTCCTTGATACTACAATAGTAGTATACAATAATCCTACAATAATATTACTAGTAAGAAAATGGTAGCAATTTGTGGAGATTTCAATATTGATCTACTTAATCCACATCAACAAAATGTAGTCACAGAGTTCATGAACTCTATGTACAGCATGAGTCTATATCCCACAATAACACATCCCAGTAGAATCACAGCTCACTCTGCTACACTTATTGACAACCTGTTTGTCAATGTTCTCGACAAGAAAATAGAAAGTGGATTATTGATAAATGATATAAGCGACCACTTGCCAATCTTTGCACTTATCCATGGCCACACGGGGCCCAACCCAGAAAAAATCTCAAAATCGTTCAGACACAAATCACCAAACGCAATCAGTTCTTTTAAAGAGGACTTGCTGAAGCAAGACTGGACAGAAGTCTATGTATCAGATGTAAATGAAGCCTATGACACATTTATAAACATTGTAACCACTCTTTATGAAAAAAACTGCCCATTAGTTAAAAAAAAGCTTAAACACAAATTTACTGACAAACCATGGCTAACCAAAGGACTACAAAAGGCGTGTAAAAAGAAAAATTTATTATATAAAGCTTTCATAAAGAAAAGGACAAAAGAAGCAGAGCAGCGGTATAAAACATACAAAAATAAGTTAACATATATAATAAGATGTAGTAAAAGAGACTATTACAGTAAAGAACTGGAAAAAAACAAAGACAATATTAAAAATACATGGTCAATAATCAACAGTATCCTTGGAAATAAAAGCAGAAATACCAGCTACCCAACTAACATTCCAAAAAATAATAAATCGACTCCGAATGTGAATATAGCTTCACCTGCAGATGAATTTAATAATTTTTTTGTTAACATTGGACCTAAACTGGCCCGAGAAATACCCACTACGGTGCCAACAGGTGATACAATATGCAATAACACTGCTGTAAAAGACTCCATCTTCATAAAGAACACAGACGAAAGAGAGGTCATTGAAATTGTTAAATCGTTCAAAAGTAAAACATCTACTGACTGCGATGGTATTGATATGCTACTAGTCAAAACTGTTATCGAATGCATAGTGAAACCACTGACGTATATCTGTAACCTGTCTCTCCAATCAGGTATATTTCCCAATGCAATGAAAATAGCTAAAGTAATTCCGATTTACAAGACAGGCGACAGAGGGGAACTCTCCAACTACAGACCAATTTCACTATTACCGCAATTTTCCAAGATACTTGAAAAAATATTCTATGAGAGAATTGACAACTTCATACTGAAGAATGATTTATTGTGTGAGCAGCAATATGGGTTCAGACACAAAAGGACAACAGCATATGCCCTAATGGAATTTACAGAAAAAATATCAACAGCCATTGAAAATAAAGAGTATTCAGTTGGAGTATTCCTGGATCTTAAAAAAGCATTTGATACAGTAGATCACAATCTATTATTAAAGAAACTACAAAATTGTGGTATCAGAGGGGTAGCACTGTCCTGGTTAAGAAGTTACTTAAAGAATAGATATCAGTTTGTATGTGTTAACAACAAAAACTCAGAGCTACTGAAGGTCACCTGTGGAGTCCCACAGGGTTCAGTTTTGGGACCATTATTATTCAATATGTATATAAATGATATATGTAAAGTTTCAGAAAAAATGGACTTAATATTGTTTGCTGATGACACTAACCTGCTATGCAGTGGAAACAATTTGGAACAACTTCTGGATACACTCGGAAAGGAATTAGGAAAGCTGAAACTGTGGTTTGATTCAAACAAATTTACGCTCAATTTAAGCAAGACAAAATTTATAGTCTTTAACAACCATCACAACTACCCAGTACCCAAACTCAGTGTAAATGGTGTAGAGATTGAAAGGGTATCCGAAACCAAATTTCTTGGAGTAATAATTGATAACAAACTGTGTTGGAAGTCACATATTAATTATATAAAAGGTAAAGTATCCAAATCAATTGCAATATTACACAGAGTGAAAAATTTGCTGAATCAACCCACACTATACACCTTGTATCATTCATTAATACTCCCATACATGACATATTGTAATGAAGTATGGGGAAATACATATAAAACAAACATATATCCACTCTTTATGCTTCAAAAGAGAGCTATTAGAATAATCAACAAAGCAGCTTACAGGGAATCAACAAACCCACTTTTTCTTAAACAAAAAACTCTCAAGTTGAAAGATCTGATCGACTTTAAAACCGCAATAATAATGTTCAAAGTGAAGAATCTATCACTGCCCGCAAATATCCAAAAGTTGTTCCAAAGAAGGGAGAAACGATATCACTTCAGAGGAACATGTATATTTCAAAAGCCTACAGTGAGAACAACCACCAAGCAACACTGTATTTCAGTGCAAGGAGTCAGATTATGGAACGATTTTGGACCTGAATTAAAATCATGTACAAAGCTTGGACAATTTAAACAAAAACTAAAGGAAGAAATACTCCAAACATATTTACAAGACGACATGTAAAATCACATAAGGATTGACATTTCCAGCCTGTGTTGTGTTGTAGCTTAGTTTTTCTTTTTTCTCTGTGACACTATGTCTTAGATTTGTTTTTGAATAGTAACCGCTTAACTTAGACTAGCTCAGTTTTCTTTTCTCTCAGTCATATTTTGTCTTAGCCTTGTTTTAAATTGTAATCGCTCTTGTCTTGTTTTCTCTTTTTCTCCTTTGAATTCTTGGATGAAATATGGGTGGGCAATATAAGCTGCGGCTTCAGCCATCACCCATTTCGGATAACTCACGTGGAATTGTATAGTAGAAGGAGTCTTTGTCTAATTTGACCTTGTTGTTATATTATACAGTTTCTTTTAACCTGTAATGTACTATCCGAAATAAATAAATTCATTCATTCAATTCATTCTTGACAATGTTCAGTGCCCTGCTCCTACAACGGTTCTGAAAGAGTTCTTGGACAGAGGGGAGGGAGACTCCAATTACCCTCTCCGCCCCCTTAACTATCCTCTGCAGGGCTTTTTTGTCTGACATACTGCAGCTGGAGTACCATGTAGCAATGCAGTACGTCAGAACACTCTCCACCACACCTCTGTAGAAGGTCCTGAGGATGCAGATGGGGAGAGAGGCCTGTTTGAGTTTCCTCAAGAAGTGCAGTCTCTGCTGAGCCCGCTTCCTGATCTCCAAGGAATTCTTGCTCCAGGTCAGGTCCTGCGAGATCTGCACTCCGAGGAACTTGATGTTCTCCACTCTCTCCACTAAACGGCCGCCGATGCTGAGGGGGGCGTGCTCAGGCTGCGACCGCCGGAAGTCGATAATCATCTCCTTCGTTTTGTCCACGTTGAGCACCAGATTGTTCTCCCTGCACCAGCCCTCCAGGTCTCTCACTTCTTCCCTGTACATTGATTCCTCATCCCTCTGAATAAGTCCCACCACTGTGGTGTCATCTGCAAACTTAATAATCTGGTTCCCCTCGTGTCTGGATACACAGTCATGTGTTAGAAGTGTAAACAACAGTGGACTGAGTACACAGCCTTGAGGGGATCCGGTACCCAGCGTGACAGACTTGGAGATGTTGTTTCCAACCCGGACAGACTGAGGTCTCTCAGTCAGAAAATCCAGGATCCAGAGACATGTGGCGGTGTTCAGACCGAGAAGGAGTAATTTCTCCATCAGTCTCTGGGGAATAATGGTGTTGAATGCTGAACTGAAATCAATGTGCAGGAGTCTGGCATAGGTGTCTTTCTGGTCCAGGTGGGTGATGACAGAGTGTAGGGTGGTGACTATAGCATCCTCCGTGGAGCGGTTTGAACGATATGCAAACTGGAGCGGGTCGGGTGATGCAGGGAGGCAGGCTGTAATGTGTGGTTTGACAAGCCGCTCAAAACACTTCATCACAATTGGTGTCGGTGCAACAGGACGATAGTCATTCAAACAGGACACAACTGGTTTCTTTGCCACCGGTACAATGATAGAGGTCTTGAAGCATCTGGGAACGATGGCCTGACTCAGGGAGATGTTATAAATGTCAGTCAGGACATCCGCCAACTTGCTCGCGCAGTCACGGAGCACACGTCCCAGAATGTTGTCTGGACCTGCAGCTTTGCGTGGGTTGACTCTGGTTAGGGTCCTCCGTGTGTCCGCTGTGTTGATGGTAAAAGCTGGTCCGACCGATGGTGGGGGAGGGCCAGCCCTCCCTCTGATTGTCGAGTTTGATGCTTCAAAACGTGCAAAGAAGTCGTTAAGCCTGTCTGGAAGCGAAGCGTCGTCATCATCGACCCCCTGCCTAGGCTTAAAGCCCATATATACTGTATATATACTGTATATATATATATATATATATATATATGGGCTTTATATATACACTACCGTTGAAAAGTTTGGGGTCACTTAGAAATTTCCTTATTTTTGAAAGAAAAGCACTTTTTTTCAATGAAGATAACTTTAAACTAATCAGAAATACACTCTATACATTGCTAATGTGGTAAATGACTATTCTAGCTGCAAATGTCTGGTTTTTGGTGCAATATCTACATAGGTGTATAGAGGCCCATTTCCAGCAACTATCATTCCAGTGTTCTAATGGTACAATGTGTTTGCTCATTGCGTCAGAAGGCTAATGGATGATTAGAAAACCCTTGTGCAATCATGTTAGGTCTGCAATGCTGTAATTGCTGCAAATGGAGGATTCTTTGACGAAAGCAAAGTTTGAAGGAAAAAATTATTATTTCAAATACAAATCCTTATTTCTAACCTTGTCAATGTCTTGACTACGTATATTTTCTATTCATTTTACAACTCATGGTGGTAAATAAGTGTGACTTTTCATGGAAAACACAAAATAATTGTCTGGGTGACCCCAAACTTTTGAACGGTAGTGTATATATATATATATATATATATATATATATATTGTATATATATATATATACATATATATATATATATACTGTATATATATACAGTATATATATATATATATATATAAACACACACACACACACACACATATATATATATATATATATATATATATATATATACAGTGGGGCAAAAAAGTATTTAGTCAGCCACCAATTGTGCAAGTTCTCCCACTTAAAAGATGAGAGAAGTCTCCAATTTTCATCATAGGTATACCTCAACTATGAGAGACAAAAAGAGAAAAAAAAATCCAGAAAATCACATTGAAGGATTTTTAATGAATTAATTGGTAAATTCCTTGGTAAAATAAGTATTTGGTCAATAACAAAAGTTCATCTCAATACTTTGTTATATACCCTTTGTTGGCAATGACAGAGGTCAAACGTTTTCTGTAAGTCTTCACAAGGTTTTCACACACTGTTGCTGGTATTCTGGCCCATTCCTCCATGCAGATCTCCTCTAGAGCAGTGATGTTTTGGGGCTGTTGCTGGGCAACACGGACTTTCAACTCCCTCCAAAGATTTTCTATGGGGTTAAGATGTGGAGACTGGCTAGGCCACTCCAGGACCTTGAAATGCTTCTTATGAAGCCACTCCTTCGTTGCCCTTGTGGTGTGTTTGGGATCATTGTCATGCTGAAAGACCCAGCCACGTTTCATCTTCAATGCCCTTGCTGATGGAAGGAGGTTATCACTCAAAATCTCACGATACATGGCCCCATTCATTCTTTCCTTTACACGGATCAGTCGTCCTGGTCCCTTTGCAGAAAAAACAGCCCCAAAGTATGATGTTTCCACCCCCATGCTTCACAGTAGGTATGGTGTTCTTTCTCCTCCAAACACGACAAGTTGAGTTTTTACAATAAAGTTCTATTTTGGTTTCATCTGACCAAATGACATTCTCCCAATCCTCTTCTGGATCATCCAAATGCTCTCTAGCAAACTTCAGACAAGCCTGGACATGTACTGGCTTAAGCAGGGGGACACGTCTGGAACTGCAGGATTTGAGTCCATGGCGGCGTAGTGTGTTACTGATGGTAGCCTTTGTTACTTTGGTCCCAGCTCTCTGCAGGTCATTCACTAGGTCCCCCCAGGTGGTTTTGGGATTTTTGCTCACCGTTCTCGTGATCATTTTGACCCTACAGGGTGAGATCTTGCGTGGAGCCCCAGATTGATGGAGATTATCAGTGGTCTTGTATGTCTTCCATTTTCTAATAATTGCTCCCACAGTTGATTTCTTCACACCAAGCTGCTTACCTATTGCAGATTCAGTCTTCCCAGCCTGGTGCAGGTCTACAATTTTGTTTCTGGTGTCCGTTGACAGCTCTTTGGTCTTGGCCATAGTGGAGTTTGGAGTCTGACTGTTTGAGGTTGTAGACAGGTGTCTTTTATACTGATAACGAGTTCAAACAGGTGCTATTAATACAGGTAACGAGTGGAGGACAGAGGAGCCTCTTAAAGAAGAAGTTACAGGTCTGTGAGAGCCTGAAATCTTGCTTGTTTGTAGGTGACCAAATACTTATTTTACCGAGGAATTTACCAATTAATTCATTAAAAATCCTTCAATGTGATTTTCTGGATTTTTTTTTTCATCATTTTGTCTCTCATAGTTGAGGTATACCTATGATGAAAACTAGAGACCACTCTCATCTTTTAAGTGGGAGAACTTGCACAATTGGTGGCTGACTAAATACTTTTTTGCCCCACTGTATATATATATATATATATATATATATATATATATATATATATATATATATATATATATATATATATATATAAACTTAAACGAAATATATATATATATATAATTTATATAAATACTATATATATATATATATATACACTACCGTTCAAAAGTTTGGGGTCACCCAGACAATTATTTTGTGTTTTCCATGAAAAGTCACACTTATTTACTACCATGAGTTGTAAAATGAATAGAAAATATATTCAAGACATTGACAAGGTTAGAAATAATGATTTGTATTTGAAATAATATTTTTTTCCTTCAAACTTTGCTTTCGTCAAAGAATCCTCCATTTGCAGCAATTACAGCATTGCAGACCTAACATGATTGCACAAGGGTTTTCTAATCATCCATTAGCCTTCTGACACAATGAGCAAACACGTTGTACCATTAGAACACTGGAGTGATAGTTGCTGGAATTGGGCCTCTATACACCTATGTAGATATTGCACCAAAAACCAGACATTTGCAGCTAGAATAGTCATTTACCACATTAGCAATGTATAGAGTGTATTTCTGATTAGTTTAAAGTTATCTTCATTGAAAAAAGTGCTTTTCTTTCAAAAATAAGGAAATTTCTAAGTGACCCCAAACTTTTGAACGGTAGTGTATATATATATATATTGTGGGCACATATGGGCACATATGTTGGTTATATATGCTCCACAAATATATTGCTGTGTGTTTATTGTGTGCTGCACGTCTCAGGGAACAAAATGACTGAGTCTCCAAGAGACAACGAGAGAGTGTGAGATTTGGGCTTTGTTTCAGGGAGATGGCCTGGGGAGATTTCCGGACCACCAGAGACTAGAGGACAATGGTGTGGAAGATCAAAGGGGTTACATTGTGACTGGGATTAAATACCATGTGACTGTATGTTTGCTTAAACACCATGTGACTTGAGTTTCGATGTCCGGGGTATAAAAAGGAGTTGTGAGATTATTCTTCCTCTTTTCCTGCTTTGAGATTGTTGGAGTATGTGATCTGTGAATAAAGCTGAACCTGAGGAATAACTCAGTCTCATCCTTGTGCACATTCTCCACACTGGTGACCTTACGACGAAGAATGAGCAGAGATAATTCTCCCGAGCGGTGCTCGGCAGAAGCCAGCCTGATGGCTGCCACCACACTCCGGCTGCTTGACTTCTGACAGCATAGTCCGCGCTCCTGGTTTAGCGCGGTTGAGGCACAGTTCAACCTCCGGAGAATCTCAAGAGACGACACGAAATTCTACCATGTGGTGGCGAAGCTGGACAGCCACACAGTCCAGAGGGTGGAAGATCTGGTCAATCACCCACCAGATAGCAACAAATACAGCGCATTGAAGGCTGCGCTTATCAGCCATTTCACCCCCTCGATGCAACAGCGAGCGGAGGGGCTCCTAGCGTTGACGGAGTCGGAGAACAACAGACCCGTAGACCTGATGGTGAAAATGCTGAGGCTGAAAGACTCCGAGGATTGCAAATTTATTTTCGCCCACCTTTTTCTCCGGACCCTGCCACCAGCGGTGAGAGTGACCCTGGCAGACTCACCTCGGTTGGCCCAGCGAGACTACCATGGGCTGAGCAAGGAGGCGCAGCGACTCGTCGACGCCCACAAACCAGAGCGCGGTTTCGGCCGCAGCAGCAAAACTAGGAGCAACGTCCAGAGACGGCATGGGGCCAGTGGTTACGGTACCAGACGCACCAACGGCGGCAGCAGCGAGGACCAGGCGACACGGAGCAGACGACGTCCTTTGCTTCTATCATCGCCGCTTTGCAGAGAGGGCACACAAGTGCCTCCCACCGTGCCACTTCAAGCGTTCGGGAAACACCAAGACCGGGGGTCAGTAGCGGCTGCGGCCCTCGGGGAGGAGAACAAGCTGCTCTACCTGACGGATGCACGCTCGGGGAAGCATTTCCTCGTGGACACAGGCTCCCAGCTGAGCTTCATCACGCCTTCCTACACAGACCGGCTGACACCGTCTAAGGTGAGAGGACTCTGCTTCTGTCTTTGCAGGGCGGTGCATTTGAGTGGACTTTTGTTGTAGCTGCAGTTAATTTCAACATGTTAGGGGCTGATTTTTTGTGCTCACATGGTTTATTGGTTGATCTTGCTAACAGAAGTCTGGTTAATGCACTGTCTTTTCACTCTATTCCCTGCACAGCTCAAGTGGCGCCGCCAACTGCACAAGCCAACGTCACAGCTGCGGGTGGTAAGTTCCACGCACTCCTCACTCAGTTCCCAGCACTCACGGTCCCAACGTTTTCGGCGACAGTGGCTAAACATGGGGTGGAACATTATATCACTACCACCGGCCTGCCCGTTTTTGCAAAAGCTCGGCGCCTGGACTCAGCTAAACTGAACATAGCGCGCGAGGAGTTTGCCAACCTGGAAAAACTGGGCATCATCAGGCGTTCGAAAAGCCCCTGGGCTTCACCATTGCAAATGGTCCCAAAGGCTGATGGCTTGTGGAGACCTTGCGGTGATTTCCGCAGGTTGAATAACGCCACTGCACACGACCGCTACCCGATCCCGCACATCCAAGATTTTTCGGTTCATTTGGCGGGGGCGCACATTTTTTCTAAAATAGATTTGGTACGCGGTTACCATCAGGTTCCAGTGCGCGCTCAGAACATACCCAAAACAGTGGTAATAACTCCTTTCAGGCTTTTTGAGTTTTTGCGCATGCCTTTTGGACTCAAGGGTGTGGCGCAGACGTTCCAACGCATGATGGACGCGGTCCTATGCGACCTCCCTTTCATGTTCGTCTATTTGGACGACATTTTGGTAGCCAGCACGTCCGAAGACGAACACGAAAGCCATCTCACAGCAGTTTTCCGGAGGTTGGCAGAGCACGGGTTAATAATTAACCCAGCGAAGTGTCAGTTTGGGGTGGCACAGATTGATTTTTTGGGGCATCGCATTTCACCAGAAAGAGTGGTCCCTCTGCCCGATAAAGTGCACGCAATAACAAATTTTCCCCAGCCTCAAACGGTTAAAGCGTTACAGGAGTTTTTGGGAATGGTTAATTTTTATAACCATTTCCTCCACAGCGCAGCGCAGCTCATGCAACCATTGTACGCTGCACTAAAAAAACAAAAACCCACGAATAAAATCGAATGGTCTCCTGAGCGGGAGCGCGCATTCTCTCAAGTCAAATCAGCTTTGGCAAACGCTACCTTGTTGGCACACCCAGTTCCAACGGCACGCATGGCACTCACCACTGATGCGTCCGATTTAGCAGTAGGGGCGGTCGTTGAACAGTATGTAACTGGGACCTGGCAACCGCTCGCGTTTTTCAGCAAAACCTTGCGTGATCGCGAGCGAAAGTACAGCGCGTTCGACAGGGAGTTGTTGGCACTACACTTGGCCATCCGCCATTTCCAGTTCTGGCTGGAAGGACGCCGTTTCACCGCGTTCATAGACCACAAGCCGCTGACTTTTGCGATGGCCAAGATTTCAGAACCTTGGTCGGGCCGGCAGCAGAGACAGCTGGCCGCGATATCGGAGTTTACCACCGATATCCAGCATGTCGCAGGTAAACATAATGTAGTGGCAGACTGCCTCTCACGTGCTGTGACAGCTCCAGGCCTCGTGGGGGCAGACTCTGCAGCCATGGCCGCGGGCCAGGGTAGCGACGCGGAAGCACGCGCAGCCCCGGTCCGCGTAGGGTTAGATTATGCAGCCATGGCCGTGGAGCAGGTTAGCGATGCGGACGTGCGCGCGCTCCAGTCTGGACCAACAGGGTTAAGGCTGAAGGACAGGGTGCTGCAAGATGGTATGCCCCCGCTAATCTGCGATATCTCCACTGGGCGGCCGCGTCCGGTGGTACCAGCTGCGTGGTGTCGCCGTGTTTTTGACTTGATCCATTCTCTGGCGCACCCAGGGGTGCGCGCATCGGTCAAAATGGTAGGAGAGAAATTTGTATGGCCGGGGTTGCGCAAACAGGTCAAGGAATGGGCGACAGCCTACGTAGCGTGTCAGCGAGCCAAAATACACAGACACACTAGAGCTCCTTTGGAGCCTTTTCACATCCCGGCTAAGTGCTTTGATCATGTGCATGTCGACTTGGTAGGACCCCTTCCGTCATCACAGGGGTACACACATCTTTTGACTATGGTGGACCGCACCACGCATTGGCCTGAAGCGGTCCCACTGGCATCAACCACAGCTGAGGAGGTGGAGCGTGCGTTTTTAACAGCTTGGGTAGCGCGCTTTGGAGTTCCTTCGGACATAACGTCCGACAGAGGACCTCAATTTGTTTCCGAGCTCTGGTCATCGATGGCCCGCAGCCTAGGGGTAGCGATCCACCGCACTACCGTGTACAACCCCCAGGCTAACGGTTTACACGAGCGTTTCCATACGTCATTGAAAGCAGCCCTCAGAGCGTCGCTTACGGACACAAATTGGGTAGACAAACTTCCTTGGGTATTATTGGTGTTGCGTTCTGCACCTAAGGAGGATTTGCAAGCCTCCCCAGCTGAGTTAGTTTTTGCACAGCCTCTACGTCTGCCCAGGGAATTTCTCCCCAATAATCCTGCGCCAAATTCCCCCCCCCCCCCCCCGCTCAGCTGTTGCAGAGCGACACGGGATCAAACATGCTTCCGGGCCCGGTTCATCACAGTTTTCCACGCGTTTTTGTGCCGAAAGCTTTAAAAAATGCGGAGTTTGTTTTTGTCAGACATGATGCCCACCGCCCAAATTTGCAGCCGCCTTACAATGGACCGTTTAGGGTGCTGGAAACAGGAAAGAAGAATTTTTTGCTGGATTTGGGAGACAGAAAGGAGTTAATTTGTATAAACAGGCTCAAACCCGCTTTTGTTTTGGCGGATGAAGCAGTGCAGTTGGCGAGGACCCCCCGTCGTGGCAGACCCCCTAGAGGGCATTCTCCAGAACACCCACAGAGACTGACTAACAGTTTTAATCCACAGGCAACAGTTCCACAGCAGGAGGACACTGCGGAAACAATAAAGCCGGCTTACAGCAAATACGGCAGAAGACTTAGACCTAGGCAGCTGGTGGATTGATATGTAGTAATGTTATTATGTCATGCATCTCTGGTTATGTTTGTTCCATTTTAGACGTTTTTTGGGGGGGTCATGTGGGCACATATGGGCACATATGTTGGTTATATATGCCTCACAAATATATTGCTGTGTGTTTATTGTGTGCTGCACGTCTCAGGGAACAAAACGACTGAGTCTCCAAGAGACAACGAGAGAGTGTGAGATTTGGGCTTTGTTTCAGGGAGATGGCCTGGGGAGATTTCCGGACCACCAGAGACTAGAGGACAATGGTGTGGAAGATCAAAGGGGTTACATTGTGACTGGGATTAAATACCATGTGACTGTATGTTTGCTTAAACACCATGTGACTTGAGTTTCGATGTCCGGGGTATAAAAAGGAGTTGTGAGATTATTCTTCCTCTTTTCCTGCTTTGAGATTGTTGGAGTATGTGATCTGTGAATAAAGCTGAACCTGAGGAATAACTCAGTCTCATCCTTGTGCACATTCTCCACTATATATATATATATACGTATATATATATATATATATATATATATACTGTATATATATACTGTATATATACTGTATATATATATATATATATATTAACTAAAAATAGTATATTATCCTTATTACCAACAGATGACACCACACCTCTGGCTGAGATGGAGGAAAGAACATCAGGTGGAGCAGCACAGATCTGTCAGGCTGATGATGCTCCAGTGGAAAATGTGGAAGAACAGCAGAACTGTAGCATGTGTCACCTGAGGCTTAACCAAACTTTACTCTTGCAAGAGGAGAATAGCCTAGAATAGAATAGCCTAGAATAGAATAGAATAGAATAGAATAGAATAGGCTTTGTTGTCATTGTACAGTAGTACAGCACAACCAAATTGTGGGACTGTGACTTTCTTCAGAAGCTGTCACCAGGAGACAGTATTGGCAGACCGTGGATTTGATATTAAGGAAAGCATTGCCCTTGTAGGTGCCACACTGAAAATAGCTGCATTCAACCTTCTGCACATACAACAACAATAAACCCTGGTTCATTCCTAAACTGAAGCAGCTACGTCAGACCAAGGAGGAGGCCTACAGGACTGGTGACTGGACTCTGTACAAGCGGGCCAGAAACATGCTGACGAAGGAGATCAGGCTTGCTAAGAGGAGCTACAGTGTGAAGTTACAAAAAAACTTCTCAGCCAACAACTCTGCTTCTGTCTGGAGAGGCCTGCAGAATATCACCAACTACAGGAGACCATCCCCCCACCCTGTGGAAAACCTCCAGCTGGCTAACGACCTAAACAGCTTTTACTGCAGGTTTGAAAAGAACCTACAGTTCTCACCTCCCACCCACACAAAAGGATTATCTGCAGCCCCAGGAACTCCATCCCTCCTCCACTCTGACCTCCCACCAGCACTAACAATCTGTGAAGAGGAGGTGCGCCGGGTCTTTCAGAGACAAAAGATCAAGAAGGCTGCAGGACCTGATGGTGTGTCTCCGTCCTGCCTGAGAGTCTGCTCCAACGAGTTGGCCCCCATCTTCACCCGGATCTTTAACAGATCACTGGAGCTGCGTGAAGTGCCTTCCTGCTTCAAACGCTCCATCATCATTCCAGTTCCCAAGAAACCCTCTGTTATAGGATTAAACGACTACAGACCTGTTGCCCTGACCTCTGTGGTCATGAAATCCTTGGAGAGATTGGTGCTGAACCACCTGAAGGTCATCACAGGCCCCCTGATGGACCCACTGCAGTTTGCCTACCGGTCAAACAGGTCAGTGGATGATGCAGTGAATATGGGACTACACTACATCCTGCAACACCTCGACTCCCCAGGGACGTACGCCAGGATCCTGTTTGTCGACTTCAGCTCAGCGTTTAACACCATCATCCCAGGCATTCTTCATCAGAAACTCCTCCAGCTCAAGGTGCCCCCCTCCACCTGCCAGTGGATCTCCAGCTTTCTGACTGACAGGTGGCAACAGGTGAAGCTAGGGAGATTTACATCCAGCTCCCAAAAAATTAGTACTGGCGCCCCCCAAGGATGTGTCCTTTCCCCACTGCTCTTCTCCCTCTACTCCAACGACTGCACCTCAGAGGACCCTTCGGTGAAACTCCTGAAGTTTGCAGACGACACCACAGTCATCAGTTTGATCCGGGATGGTGATGAGTCTGCATACAGGTGGGAGGTGGAGCAGCTGATCCTCTGGTGCGGCCAGAACCATCTTGAACTTAACCCAGCCAAAACGGTGGAGATGACTGTGGATTTCAGGCGACACCCCCCTTCATTCCCCCCACTTACCATCCTCAACAGCACAGTGTCCACTATGGACTCCTTCAAGTTTCTGGGTACCACAGTCTCCCGGAACCTGAAGTGGTCCTCCCATATAGACACTGTCTGGAAAAAGGCCCAGCAGAGGTTGTTTTTTCTGCATCAGCTCAAGAAGTTTGATTTGCCTCAGGAGCTGCTGGTTGTCTTCTACACCGCCATCATCCAATCCGTCCTCTGCTTTTCCATCACTGTCTGGTTTGGATCTGCGACTAAACAGGACAAGACCAGACTGCAGCGGATCATTAAGTCTGCGGAGAGGATCATTGGTACTGACCTACCCTCCATTGAGAACTTATATCGGTCCATAACCAGGAAACGGGCGGGAAACATCTGTGCTGACCCATCACACCCCGGCCACAAACTGTTTGAACTTCTATCTTCTGGTCGTCGTTACAGATCACTGAAGGTCAAAACCACCCGTCACAGGAACAGTTTCTTTCCTCAAGCCATCACTCTGATGAACTCCTAACATTCACCTAGTCCTACCTGTTGCTGTACTCATGACTTTTCATCCATTATTACATTGCACATAACTCTCACACTGCTTTTTACTTCATTCACATTATATCACTGAATCTGAGTTCACATTGAAATACTGTGTGACTGTATATTTTTTCATATATTTCTGCAAAGTGTGGTTAGTCTGAGTAAATAACTGCATATATTCCTGTACATATTTGCATCCTTTTATAGAAACGTGGACAGACTGTAATTTACTGTACATACTCTGTTGTCATTGAATCCTTATTTAAATCCTCCACCTGAACAACGAGAGCAAGTTTTTAGCCAAAGTCAAATTCCTTGTATGTGTTGTGCATACTTGGCCAATAAAGCTGATTCTGATTCTGATTCTGATTCTGATTCACCAGGGGCCACAGCCAGCTTGATGCCAGAGATGTGGAGAGAGTAATGGGGTGCATGTGCTCCAAATATCCAATACTGAGTGACACTATAGGTCTGGCCTTTGTGGTACCATGTGAAGGTGAGGACATGACTTTACTGGATAAGATTGTTGCTGTAACCTGTGCTTTGACCAATATGTGTCCAAGTGCGGTCATAAAGCCATAGTTTTAGAATGTAGACACTGACATGTTTTGATATGGTTTATCCCTGCAGACAATGTCTTTAACTGCTTTGTAAAAAATTGAAAATAAAGTACACAATGGCTTACAAACTCCAGGTAAGGGTGCAAAAATTCTGAGCATAACTTAAGTTGTGGAAAACACTACAGAATGTGTGCAAAGTACAGTCCAAAAATGGGTCTTTCTGGCTGTAATACTTTACAAAACCTTTGTAAAATGTGGAACACTTTCAAGTCACAAAGAATAGAATAGGCTCGACTGTCATTATACAGTTGTACAACCATCCATCCATCCATCTTCTACCGCTTTTCCGGAGGTCTGGGTCAGGAGGCAGCAGTTCAAGCAGAGAAGCCCAGACTTCCCTCTCCCCAGCAACCTGCTCCAGCATTTCAGAGAGGATACCAAGGCATTCCCAGACCAGCTGGGAGACATAGTATCTCCAGCAAGTCCTGGGTCTACCACGGGGTCTCCGCCCAGTGGGACGTGCCCGAAACACCTCAAGTGGGAGCCGTCCAGGAGGCATCCAAATCAGATGCCCATACCACCTCAACTGGCTCCTTTCAATGTGGAGGAGCAGCAGTTCTACTCTGAGTCTCTCCTTGATGACTGAGCTCCTCACCCGATCTCTGAGGGTGAGTCCAGCAATCCTACGAAGGAAGATCATTTCAGCCGCTTGTATCCGTGATCTCATTCTTTCGGTCATTACCCAAAGCTCGTGGCCATAGGTGAGGGTAGGAACGTAGATTGACTGGTAAATCGACAGCTTTGCCTTAGAACTCAGCTCCCTCTTCACCACAACAGACTGGTACAACATTTGCATCACTGCAGATGTTGCTCCAATCCATCTGTCAATCTCTCGCTCTATTCTCCCCTCACTCGTGAATAAGACCCCAAGATACTTATACTCCTGCAATTGGGGCAGGAGCTTGTCCCCAACCCAGAGAGGACAATCCACCTTTTTCTGGCTGAGGACCATGGGCTTGGATTTGGAGGTGCGGCTTCTCATCCCAGCCACTTCACACTCAGCAGCAAACCATCCCAGTAAGACCTGTAGGTCATTGCTGGATGAAGCCAACAGGACAACATCATCTGCAAACAACGAAGATGAGATCTTGTGGTCACCAAGCATGACGCCCTCCGTTTCCTGGCTGCGCCTAGGAATCTTGTCTATAAAAATTATGAACAGAATCGGTGACAAAGGACAGCCCTGGTGAAGTCCAACTCTCACTGTGAATGAGTCCAACAGAGTGTTGGCAATATGAAGCAAACTCTCACAACGGTTATACAGAGACCAGATAGCTCGTAATAACAAGCCAGATACCCCATACTCCCGAAGCACCCCCCACAAAAAAACCACAGGGGATGCAGCTGAATGCCTTCTCCAAGTCCACAAAACACATGTAAACTGGTTGGGCAAACTCCCACTAATGCTCGAGGATTTTCGAGAGGGTAAAGAGCTGGTCCAATGTGCCACGGCCAGGACGAAAACCACATTGCTCCTCCTGAATCCAAGGTTCGACTAACGGCCGGACTCTCCTCTCCAGTACCTTGGCATCAACCTTCCCAGGGAAGCTGAGGAGTGTGGTCCCTCTAAAGTTGGAGCACACCCTCTGGTACCCCTTTTTAAAAAGAGGAACCACCACCCCGGTTTGCCATGCCAAAGACACTGTCCCTGACCTCCAGACAATGTTGCAGAGGTGTGTCAACCATGACAGCCCTACAACATCCAGGGCCTTGAGGTACTCAGGGCGGATCTCATCCACCCCTGAGGCTTGGCCACCAAAGAGATTTTTAGCCACCTTGGCAACCTCAGCCCCTGTGATGGGCAAGTCGTCCCCCCTCGTCCACAAACCCTGCTTCCTCTGTGGAAGGCGTATCAGTGGGATTGAGGAGATCCTCAAAGTATTCCTTCCACTGCCCGACAATATCCCCAGTTGAAGTCAACAGTGCCCCATCTGCACCATGCACAGTGTGGACAGGGAGCTGCTTCCCCCTCCTGAGCCACTGGACAGTTTGCCAGAATCTCTTCGATGCTGACCGAAAGTCTTGTTCCATGGCCTCACCGAACTCCTCCCACACCTGAGTTTTTGCTTCAGCAACCACCCGAGCTGCACTCTGATTGGCCTGCCGGTACACCTCAGCTGCTTTGAGAGTCCCACAAGCCAACCAAGCTTGATAGGACTCCTTCTTCAGCTTAATGACCTAGTAGTATTGAATGCAAAAGATGCAACAGACTTACACAATGGTCCCCTCCAGTATACAACTAGGACAATATCAGTCGCTACGGAGGGTGACAGTATGTATGGGTACATATTCATACTATGTAGGATAACTAAGTAGATGGTTATGCTGTTTATTCCATCTTGCTACAATGCTCCGCACTTTGAAAATATATTTATATATTTATGTGTACGTATGTAGTATATCCACTGCTCTTATTTATATTTTTCATATCTTCTTAATTATTGCTCTGAGTGTTGCTATCCCTGTGCTGTTACAATCCTGGAATTTCCCCATTGTGGGACTAATAAAGGCTTATCTTATCTTATCTTATCTTATCTTATCTTATCTTAATGGCCCCCCTCACCACTGGTGTTCACTACTTGGTTCAGGGGTTGCCACCACAAGATGCACCGATGACCTTGTGGCCGCAGCTCTGGGCTGCCACTTCAACAGCAGAGGTGGAGAACATGGCCCATTCAGTCTCCATGTCTCCAGACTCCCTTGGAATGTGGTTGAAGTTCTTCCGGAGGTGGGAGTTGAAGACCTCCCGGACAGGGGCCTCAGCCAGATGTTCCCAGCACACCCTCACTATACATTTGGGTCTACCAGGTCTGAATGGAATCCTCCCCTGCCATCGGATCCAACTCACCACCAGGTGGTGATCAGTTGACAGCTCTGCACCTCTCTTTACCCGAGTGTCCAAGGCATACGGTCGCAGGTCTGATGACACGATAACAAAATCGATCATCAACCTGTGACCTAGGGTGTCCTGGTGCCAGGTGCACATATAGACACCCTTATGCTTGAACACGGTTTTCGTCATGGACAAATTGTGGTTAGCACAGAAGTCCAATAACTGAACACAACTTGGGTTCAGATCGGGCAAGCCATTCCTTCCAGTCACCCCCCTCCAGGTTTTACTGTTGTTGCCGACGTGCGCATTGAAGTCCCCCAGTAGGACAATGGAGTCTCCAAGAGTAGCACTCTCCAGCATCCCAGTCAGATACTCCAAAAAGGGTGGGTACTCTGAACCATCATTTGGTGCATAGGCACAAATGATGGTCAGGACCCGTTTCCCAACCCAAAGGCGCAGGGAAACAACCCTTTCGTCCACCGGGGAAAACTCCAATATAGAAGCCACAAGGTGGAAGGATACAAGAATACCCACCCCTGCTCGCCGCCTCTCGCCCGGGGCAACTCCAGAGTAGGCCAAGCTCCAGCCCCTCTCCAGGAAACTGGTTCCAGAACCGGAGCTGTGTGTTGAGGTGAGGCCAACTATATCTAGCCGGTATCTCTCAACCTCGTGCACCAGCTCAGGCTCCTTCCCCACCAGAGAGGTGACATTCCATGTCCCAAAAGCCTGGGATCAGACCGCCAAGGTCTCTGCCTTCCACCGCCACTTGATCCACATAGCACCAGACCCCCATGGTCCCTCCTGCAGGTGGTGAGCCCACTGGAGGGCGAACTCATGTAGCTCCTTCAGGTTCAGCCCAGCTGGGTCCCATGGGTGGAAACCCAGCCACCAGGTGCTAGCCATCGAGCCCCTCCCCCAGGCCTGGCTCCAAGGTGGGGTCCCGCTAACCCCATACCAGGCGGGGTACACTGAATCCTTGTTTTAGCATTCATCTTGAGAGTCTGTTGGATCGTTCTTAGTCTGGCCCTTCACCCAGGACCAGTTTATCGTGGGTGACCCTATCAGAGGCAAATTGCCCTGGACAACATAAACATAGCTCCTGGGATCACTAGGACACACAAACAACCCCCACCACCACAATAAGGTGACGATCCATGAGGGGTGTACAGTTGTACAGTACAACAAAATTGCAGGAGCTCCACCAGGCTACTGCACAATAAAGTATGAGAGAAGGATTAGATAAAACACAGTTACAGAACACACAACTGAAACAAAAACAGCCCAGGATTATGGAAATCCTATAGTAGAAAATACAGGAATATAAAATGACATGCATCAATGTGTTTCACACAACAATGTTCTACTATGTAACCAGACTGATGCTATAGTATTATTCTAGTGTGCACATGTGGGATAACCACGGCTGGTGTGGGCCTGCAGCTTGACTGAGTCCCACATCCTCAATGGAACCACTGGATTGTTCAGTTCTGGTTCTCACAGGAACCGTGTCATCCAGCTCTTCTGGCTGCCTGCAAGTACACCACAGCACATTACGAATTACAACAGATTAAGCAGAAGAACTGTAATCACAACAAGCTAATTTGTGTAATCAAAACAAAGTAAACAATTTGATAAATGTTTCAAACAATAAATGACAAGTTCACACATTTTTTTCACAGCCCTGAAAGGGATATAATTTCTGTACATTTTGAAAAATATTTCCAGAGTGCTGCACATTTTAATTTCATCTGGTTGTAGAGGGAAAGAACAATGTTTAGCATAACAAGAAAGGAAATAAAAGCCTACCTTTGTGCTCACAGCTATCTTCAGGTCTTCCTTGTACATCTGCAGTCATCACCCATCCGTCAGCTGCACTTGGGCTGCTGCAAAGACCTAAAGTTACTGAAAACTTCCTGTGTATATGGACTTACAGTTAAAATCATGTAATTATAAATGGAGGCATGGTGAAGTTAGGCAGAAGGTTTATGGCTGAGCTCCACCTTGTATGTTGGGAGGGATCCAGTCCGTTAACCCCTTTAAGCTTCACCAAACAGCGTGCCTTTGCTGTCCCATTCAGTTTTGTGTAGTACAGACCTTCTAAATTTTCCTTCAAATGGTCAGTTTTGTGATTTTTTTTGTTGTTGTTGTTCATTCATAACAACTAGTTGGAGAGCCAGGTGGATTTTATTCACACTATTGAGTACGAAAGGTTTGAGTGTGTAATTCTGTTGTAAATCGCCTATCAATGAAAGAATGGGGCGTCTTAACTTGCACAATCCTGGGGTTTGGTCCCTGAGGGTCTCAAAAGGGGACCCAAAAATCCATTTAAACAAACTTTCGAGTACAACAACCGTTTCAAGCCTGTTTCATTTAGATCACCCCTCACATTAAACTGATGCAACTTAAGACATGAAAATGTCTGGGGTTACTAATTAAGACACCTACTAATTAACAACCAATTAACGATTTATCTAAACTTTCAAGTACAACAAAAATTCTTTTTGCAAATGATAATTTACTAATCCTAGACACCATATCTACAACTTAAGACGCAATTTTTCCTGGGGTTTGTAGATAAGACGGAGATGTTTTGACCCCAAGGGATATGAAGACCCACAAAACTGAACTTATTCAAAAGAGGGAGTACAACAATTTTGATTGATGCTATGGATAAAACATTATTTCAAATGAACAAAAATGCAATTTAAGACATGACAATGTCTGGGGTTACTAATTAAGACACTCACTAATTAACGACTAATTAACAATTTATTTAAACTTTCAAGTACAACAAAAATTCTTTTTGCAAAAGATAACTCAGTAACCCTAGATACCATATCCACAACTTAAAGCGTACCTGTGGTGGTCGTGAAAAAAAAGATACTATATTGAGCCCCTGTCTCACGTTCTAGTTCAAGTTTAAGTTGAAATTCATGTTCAAAGCAATTTGATATAAATCCATTGTTGATATGCTGGTTCAGCTATGTCAGCAAAACATGGGTGCAGCCATACTAGCGGCTACATGGCCTGCCAGGACGCTTCCTGTGACGTAATATCGTGGCTACCGCGATCTGGATCAGTATTGGCTGAGCCTGGAGTGCCCGGATGAGCAGTGGCTTTCGGGATATTCAAATTCAAATTCAAACGTTTATTTCAAACTCAGGGTTCATATTAAATGCAGAACTAAAACGAGTAGAAAATAAATAAATAAATGCTTAAAGGTGAACTGAACTCACCTTTTTGCCAAAAAAGTAGAATAGCAGATTAATTCCTTATTACCTATTGTATTTTTCAACACATAAAAGAAATTTTTAGGCCGTGCGATGGCCAAGCTATAAGCCGATAAACTTTTGCCTCTGGCTGGCAGTGCCAAACAAACCGGAAGTAGTGCAGACGACGCTGCGTGACGTCACGAGTGTGAGCCTTATCAAAACAACAATGGCAGATGATAGCAGTTCCAGCAGTCAAGAACACCAGAGTTTTCAGAGTGAAGAGGCATTCAGGATCGGTGACGAGACAGAGGAGGATGCAGGAGTGTCAAGTGAACAGGAAGAGAGCGAGGGAGGCATCGAACCGTACAGATTAGAGCCAGAATTTTCGGGGGATTCCGGCACCGACTCAGACCGCAGCAGTGATGGAGAGGAGAGTCGCTTATTGAATACAGAATGGTGAGTCTTTACTTTGGCATGTTTGGGGTGTCAGGATAAGGAAAATTAACAATAAAAAAGAAAGGGGAAAAAAAAACATCAGCATTTTTCCAACTTATTACAGTTATCCCTCACTTATCGCGTTTAATGCGGTCTTCCTTCGCTGGGTATAGGCGCTCGGCAGGGAGCGAAGCTGGGTAAAACGTCTCCGCCAATCAGCTTGCGAGATAAAACATCTCGGCCAATCAGCTTGCGAGGTAAAACGTCTCCGCCAATCAGCTTGCGAGATAAAACATCTCGGCCAATCAGCTTGCGAGGTAAAATGTCTCGGCCAATCAGCTTGCGAGATAAAACATCTCGGCCAATCAGCTTGCGAGATAAAACATCTCGGCCAATCAGCTTGCGAGGTAAAACGTCTCGGCCAATCAGCTTGCGAGATTCCCAAGCGGGCTGGGGAGCCGGGGAGAGCGGGCTCTCCGTGTTGATACCTGATGTTCTAATGTAGTCTCCCTGTCTTCTCATTAGAACATCAGGTATCAACACGGAGAGCCCGCACAGCTCAAAATCTACCTCTCTGACCACCGCTCCACTCCTCTCCGCCCACCTCTTCACCGCTCGGGAATCTCGCAAGTTGATTGGCCGAGACGTTTCACCTCGCAAGCTGATTGGCCGAGACGTTTTACCCAGCTTCTCTCCCTGCAGAGCGCCTTCTTTATCGCTCGTGTTGCTTAGTGGCACTTTTCGCTGTTCTCTTGTGCCTTTTTGTGCAAAATAGTGCTTGTGACGCCCTTGGGGGGGGGGTGACGCTACTTCGTGGTTTTTCACTTTTCACGGTCGGTTCTGGTCCCCATTAAACGCGATAAGTGATGGATCACTGTATATCTAGAAACGCATCGCTTCCCGGTCACTTTTCCTCCCCCTTTCTTTTCTTTCGTCGCCATGACAGCTTTCCTTGGCCACTGAACAGATCTTCCCAGGTGTTGGAAGTGTTTTGTAGTCGACTATCACGACAAAATGCACCAAAAACAACCAGTGTCGACGTGCTCGCAATGGTAAACATGAGGACTGGGTCACACTCGTGACGTCACGCGGAACTCCGGCTGCGCTTCGGCGGATTTGTCTGATTTTTCAGGGCGGGAAATTCTAAATCACGATTTTCTCCAAGATTCCGGGATTTGTGGAGGGGGTGCCAATGATAAATTATCTTTATAATTGTATGTACTATCACCCAGTGCCATTCAATGCCGTTGAGTTCAGTTCACCTTTAAATTCAGTGGTTCGTCTCGTCTGATCTGAGCTTGTAACGCCCGCGAGACCGGCTGGGCTCCTCCCTCGCCGCTAAAACTATATACAGAGCAGCAGACACTCGGCACGTTGCGGTGTGTGTGAGGACCAAAATTCAAACGTTTATTTCAAACTCAGGGTTCATATTAAATGCAGAACTAAAACGAGTTGAAAATAAATAAATAAATGCTGACTTCCGGTTATGGCTGCCACGTAGGACGGACGTGTCTCGCTCTGCTCTGCTCCTGGAGAAAAAAAATCGGCAAATAACTCTCTCATTTGGGACAGAACGTATCCCAGCATTTGGGCGAGGATATGTCGGCGAAGCCTAAGGCTGGAAAACCAGGAAAAGGAAAAAGCGAGCCGCCGAAACAGTCCAAATTAACGGACTTTCAGGTCTGTGACGCAGCAAACAAAACTCCATATATGGCGGAGGAGGCTGGCAAAGGTGCGATATATGCGGGGAATGGCGCAGATGCGCTGATGGCTGCCATGAGTTCAATGAGAGCGGACTTTTCCTCTAGATTTGATGGGATTATGACAGCGTTGGAAGGAATAAGAAAGGAATTGGGTGACTGTGTAGAACGAACGGCGCAGATGGAGCTCCGTCTCGCTAGTGCTGAAGATGACGTCACCCGTCTTCAATTAAAGGTGCGCACTTTGGAAAAA
Source organism: Pholidichthys leucotaenia (assembly GCA_020510985.1). NCBI lineage: Eukaryota > Metazoa > Chordata > Actinopteri > Cichliformes > Pholidichthyidae > Pholidichthys > Pholidichthys leucotaenia. Next base: position 476,854,256 of record CM035839.1, read on the forward strand.
AAAAATAAATCTCTGGAAGATAATATTTTGGATTTGGAATCTCGGTCGAGACAGAATAATTTGAGGCTGGTGGGTCTTCCAGAGGAATCAGAAGGTCGGGACGTATGTTCCTTTCTGGAAAAGTGGATTCCGGAGGTGCTGGGCAGCGAGGAGTTGCAATCAGCAGTGGTTCTGGAAAAAGCACATCGTATTGGCCCACGGAGAGATAAGGGACCGCCGAGGACCTTAATTATGAAGTTTCTTAGCAACAGAGACAGGATGAAGATCTTCAACGCTGCACGTGCTAAAGGAGAGATTAAACACCAGGACCAGCAGGTGCGGTTCTACCCAGATTTGGCCACAGGAATCCAGCAATTGAGGAAGCAGTTTGATCCCGTACGTAAGGAGCTGCGCAACCTTGGGATTCGTCATGGTGTAATCTATCCTGCGAGACTGCTGACCACGTATGAGGGCAGAACCCACATCTTCAAGACCCCAGAGGAGGCGCTGGAGTTCATCAAGAAGATCAAAGAAGAAGAAGAGACTGGTGGGAGCTAAGCATGAACAAAATATAAGGTAGAATAATTAAGCATTTGCACAGGCATCTGACTGACTTGAAGTAAATAGTAAGTTTACAAAATATAGATTGTATTATATATTAAAAAAACAAAACAAAAACAAAACAAACAAAAAAAAAAAAACTATGATGTACAAAGTTGTTAAAAATTTTGGAGTTAAGTTGGAAAACTACAGAGGAGAGTTAATGTTACGTCATTAAAAGCAGTAGAGTTGGGGTGATTGGGAGGATGAAGAAGGAGTGGCTTAGGCTGTTCCCCGTGGGTGTGGAACGGTCGATGGCTATATCGGGAGACAGAATTTTTCTTTTGATTTTGGGGGGTTTGCCACAAGTGTGGGAAGGGGAAATTTGTTTGTGTGTAGTTTGTAGGATGAATGTTCAACCACTCATGTTTTTGCTTCTCTGTATGAGCATGTTTACACTGCAAGGTAATCCTAAACTCTCTATTGATCATGGACCAAAGTGTTAATCTTAATTTAACTTCATGGAATTGCAGAGGTCTACAAAATTTAAAAAAACTTAAACAAGTTATGAATAAAATAAAGGACATGGGTTCAAGAATTGTGTTTTTACAAGAAACTCATCTGATAGAGGAGGATGTTAAAAGAATTAGGAGTAGATGGCAGGGAAGTGTATTCACCTCTTCATTTTCATCCCGAGCCAGGGGAGTTATGACTCTCATACATAAATCAGTTCCTTTTCAAGTGAAAAATGTAATTGGAGACAAATTTGGAAGATATGTAATCATTCAAGGTTCTTTGCTATTAGAAAATATAAATCTTGTGAACTTATATGGTCCCAATATAGATGATCAGAAGTTCTTTGCTAATTTATTTCTCATCTTATCATCACTTACAGGGCAACATATAATAGCAGGGGATTTTAATTGTACATTGAATCCAGGTGTGGATAGATCAACAGGACTGGATTGTACGCACATTGGATGCAGGATGACTATTAATCATTTTATGAAAGAATTGAGATTGTTAGATATATGGAGAGAAATGAAACCACAAGTTAAAGCCTATTCTTGTTATTCCAGTACCTACAAGACATTCTCACGTATTGATTATTTTTTGATTTCCACAGAATTAAGGTCCAAGATTCAAAACTGCTTTTATGATAACATCGTGATCTCTGATCATGCACCCTGTTGTCTAATATATGTAGATAAAAAATTGACAAAGGAATCAGGTAGATGGCAATTTCAGCATAAATGGCTTCAGGATGAGGAATTTGTCAAGTATATAGAAAAACAGATAGACGAGTTCTTTGACATCAATACTACACAAACAGCATGTGTAAAGTGGGAGGCTTTCAAAGCTTTTATTAGGGGACATATTATTAGTTATACAGGATCAAAATCTAAGAAGACTCGAGAGGAGAGAGCTAAATTGGAACATAAAATAAAAAGTCTTCAGGAAAAAGTGTATGCAGGAAGTGACCCAAGGTTGGAGAATGAATTACTGATTTTGAGAGCTGAATACGACAAAAAATCAGCGAATAGAGCTGCCTCGAGTCTTCTAAGATTGAAACAATCTTTTTATGAACAAGGTGAAAAATCAGGAAAATTATTAGCATGGCAGATTAAACAATTGGAAATTAAAACACCAATTACCAGTATTATAAGTAACGGACAGGTAGTTATAGATCCTTTAGAAATTAATAGAGCCTTTAGAGATTACTATGAAAAATTATATGATACCAAAAATGAACCTGATTTAACAAAACTAAATGGGTTTTTGAACGAACTATCTATACCGTGTATTCCAAATGAAAATAGGGAGATATTGGAGTCTAAAATTAGTCAAGAAGAAGTTGGGCTAGCCATTGATAATATGAAATCAGGAAAAAGTGCAGGACCAGATGGTCTTCCAGTTGACCTTTATAAAAAATTTAAGAATAAATTAATAAAACCTTTTTTGGAAATGGTTTTAGAAGCATTTCAAAATAATAATTTACCATCATACATAAATAATGCCTTAATTATACTGCTGCCAAAACCAGGTAAGCCCTCTAATAAATGTGAAAATATGAGACCAATAAGCCTATTAAACGCCGACCTTAAGATAATCTGTAAAATTTTAGCAAGACGAATACAAGAAATTTTACCAAATATTATTAATCGAGATCAGAATGGCTTTATAAAGGGTAGACAAGGCTTCCATAATGTAAGAAGACTATTTAATATTATTTATTTTAATAAAGAAGCACCGGATACAGCTCTCCTATCATTGGACGCCGAAAAGGCCTTTGATAGAGTTGAATGGCCCTTTCTTTTTGAAGTCCTACAAAGGTTTGGACTTGGAAATAATTTCATAAAATGGGTTCAAATAATATACAATAATGCTACAGCAGAAATCCTAACAAATAACAATATTTCAAAACCAATAAAAATCAATAGAGGATGTCGACAAGGCTGTCCACTTTCACCTTTACTGTTTACTATGGCAATTGAACCTTTAGCGATAGCGATACGTTTACATTCACAAATATATGGAATTAAAGTTGGACCAACAGAACATAAAATCTCCCTGTATGCCGATGACATAATTTTGTTTATGTCGAATCTAAAAAAATCAATTCCAACCTTGTTGAATTTAATAAAGAATTTTGGGGAAATATCAGGATATAAAATAAATAAAACTAAATCTTCAATATTAATGCTAAATGAGACCCAGAGAAATTATCCAGCCCCTGAGGTAAATCAATTCAATGTTGTAAATCAGTTTAAATATTTAGGAATCCAAATTATGCCTAAGCTAGAATCAGTCGCCAGTGTCAACTATGAAGCCTTAATGTCAGATATCAATGAGTTAACTCAGAGATGGATGTCACTACCAATGTCGATGATCGGGAGAATCAATATACTTAAAAGTAATATTTTACCTAAAATACTTTATTTATTTCAATACATTCCCTTATCACCACCTTTAGATCTATTCTCAAGAATAAAAAAAAAGTTAGTGGAATTTATATGGAACAACAGGAGGGCTAGATTACGTTTGTCTTTATTATATTTACCATTTGATCGTGGAGGTCTGAAATGTCCAAATTTTATGTTGTATTATTGGTCGGCACAACTGAGGTCTATGACATATTATTTTTCATCAAATGATCTCCCTCACTGGACTGAAATGGAATCATACAATTTACCTTTACCTCTTCCCATATTCATATACTCAGATTCGGCAAAAAAATTACAAAAACAAGTTAAAAATCCATTTGTAAAGCATATGATCAAAATATGGTGTGAAGCTAAAAACTATTTAAAAGAACCACAGTTATTGTCACAATTTAGTCCAATATGGGGTAATCAATATTTTAAACCAGGGAGAGCGGACGCTGTATTTAAAGTATGGAATTTAAAAGGGATACAAAAGATTCAGGATTTATATTTGCCATGTGCAGACAACATAATGTCTTTTGAAGAGCTGAGGATCAAATTTAATCTCAATAGAACACATTTTTTTAAATATCTTCAACTTAGAAACTTTATTCGATCAAATCAAAATAAAGCTCTCACTCGACCTATTTATTCATCCTTGGAAAAAATGATGATGAAAGATAGTAAAAGAAAGGGTATTATTTCAGAGTTTTATAACTCATTGACACTATCTTCAAGTGAAAATTCACTGAAAAGATTAAACTACTGGAAAGAAGATCTGCAAACTGAAATTTCAGAGGAACAATGGGAATTGGCTTGTACAGAAGCTCAAACCAAATCAATAAATGTACGCCTTAAATTGATACATTTCAAATGGTTAATGCGGATGTATGTTACACCGGAGGAGTTAAATAGATATAACAAAAATATACCAGATACATGCACAAAATGCATGGAAAGTAAAGGAACCCTATTTCATTGTTTATGGGAATGTAGATTAATAAGAATGTTTTGGGAAGAGGTGAGGGTAACAATTGAAAAAATAATCTCAAAACAAATCATATTGAATCCTAAACTGTTTTTGTTGGGTCTGTACCCAGAAAAGCATAATTTTAATAAAAGTGAAAGAACATTCATAGACCTCAGTTTGCTTAATGCCAAAAAATGTATTGCACTATTATGGAAAAAGACTCATAGACCAGATGTGACTCAGTGGTTAAGACAGATGTTAACAAACCTTCCATTAGAAAGAATAACATATATACTGAAATCAAAGGAAATTGTGTTTGAGAATATATGGAGACCTTTTATTGATTATGTAAAAAATTTAAACATAACTCTTGAAGAAGAAGGTGAATGATGTGTGTGGACCTTGTAAATTCCAAACTGGTGAACATAATATGTATACTTATGTATTGGATTGTCTAGACTAAACAGAGGAGCATTGTTGAAGACTTGATTTTGTTGGTGGTTGTTGGTGTTTTTAGTGCATTTTTTTTTTTGTAGTACTTTAGTGTTAGTGTTTGATTGTTTGTATTATGTTTGTTAAAAAAAAAAGGTTCAATAAAGATATTGTGGAAAAAAAATAAATAAATGCTTAAATTCAGCGGGTCGTCTCGTCTGATCTGAGCTCGTAACGGTCGTAACCCTGGCGTGAAGGCCACTCAGAAAGTATCACCGTAACCCAAAAAAAAAAAAAAAACCAGCACCTTGACACACACTGTGGTTACTATAGCGTGGGTCCTATATACAGGTAATATACAGTATATTTATAATATTAGATATTTATATATTTATATTTAAATACAGGTTGCATTGTATATTAGATACATGCATGGTAGGCTTACCGAGTTGACAGATGAGCAGGTGCGGGGCCCCGCACAAATCGTCGTATCATGCTGTAGATGAACAAACATGGCTCAAACATGTAGCCATGTCGCCCGAATTCTTCCTCAGAGTCAGAAAATTCAGCCATAATAGAACAAAAACAACGGACAACAGCACCGTAGTTGCGGGGAAACGCTGAGTATTGTCTTTTCACTAGCAACGTTATGACGTCACTTCCGCATATGTCATGGTTGCGCCCATAGTTTTCATTGGCTGGCCATGCCCGCGGTCCTATTTGAATATATCTCAGGTGGTATATGGCTTAACAAATACCTTTTCCTAATGTTTTCAAGTTAAATGCATCTTCACGACCACCATAGGTACGCTTTAAGACGCAATTTTTCCTGGGGTCTGTAGATAAGATGGGGGTCTTTGGACCCTGAGGGATATGAAGACCCTTATACAAAAGAGGGAGTACAACAATTTTGATTGATGCTATGGATAAAACATTTCAAATGAACAAAAATACAATTTAAGACACCAAAATATCTGGGGTTATTAATTAAGACAACTACTAATTAACGACTAATTAACTAATGATCGATTTATTTAAACTTTCATGTAACACAAAAATTATTTTTCCAAAATATAATGCGGCATGGAATGTACATTGTGATGTACGAGACAGTTTATTGTTTGAAAGTGGTTATTTGGCAAGCAAATGTCTTATTGTTTCATAGCGACCAAATCGGAATCCTAGGTCAAGTCACTCTGTCGTAATTTTACTGCAATCATCTCATTCGTGATCGTCATCACTGTCTTCATCAGAGGATTCCATTTCTCTTGGCAGAGGATCATGATCTTCATCCATGTCATCATCCGTACCACCATCTTCCTGGGCATCATTACTGTTGTCATCTGGCTCTGTTTCGACCTGAACCTCTGGAATGAGTGCAGGGGGCATCTGTTCTCCATTGAACCAAATGATGCGAAATTCACCGTCAACATTTTCCCATCCATCGGTGGGTGTTTTGTCCAGGTCTTGGTGATAAGCACTACCCCATAATCTTGCAACAAATGCACTTCTGTCCACGTGAGGTGCTAGTTCCGCTTCACACGGTGGAATGCTACTGCCTGCAATGCTTTTAAGCTTCTCAAATGGGTGCTTAGCATTTGACTTTCTTTTGTAGGTTTTCTCGACCACGTTGAACCGGTGCTTGTTGAGTGGGACAAGTTTCCGTGCTCCGTACAACGCGCAGACAAAATCCTGCAAGATTTGGATGACTTCATCTGTTGGGACAGCGTGACTCAATGAAGCAAACACTCTCTGGAACTTGTCACTTTTTGCCACAATTGCATATGGCCTGTTCTTTCCTTTCCTTGCAAAGGCAGAGGTATAGTCACAGCCAGTGAACGCGTGTAGGCCGGGGAGTGCAGCACACATAGCTTGGCCTATCGCAGCAGCAATCTTAGTTACATTTACATAACGCAGGTTGCCTTGTCCTCTTGTCCCAACCTCCATCCACACAGTGGAGGAAACTCGATGGACATGGTGTAGGAGTAACACTAGAATGTCAGTGTCAGAAGCTCTTACGACTATGTCGCCAGGTGTGGACTTGTCCGCCTCAACCATGTGAAGGATGACTCGGGTGTTGGCCTCCGAGTGGTTGCAGTTTAGAGATGGGACTGATTCTGCATTTACTTCTCCATCTTCTATGAAGTACCGAGTGCACTCTCCCATCACTCCCAAATACACTTCCCTTCCATCAAGAAGAGGCCTGTAGAAGTCGCTCAACCAATCCTTTGTGAGAAAGAGGGGTAGCTCTCGTTTGAACGACTCCCTCTCGAGTTGTTTCTTGAAGCTTGAGTCTCTTTTCTGTTGAGGTCCTTCAATAACTAGTTCCCCTCCCACAACAGCTTCTCTGCACTCTTGCTCACAGTCCTTGATGGATGGTCTTTCATACGTATCGAAGTTGATGTCGATTCTCCGTGACTTATATGCCAAGCTAGTAACCAGGATGTTTCGTGACAGCTCCCCGTATGTTGCAGGCTGATCCGGCGACATGCAGTGGAATTGGAAATTGCCGTCAATGATATGAGTACCTACAAATGATGGGCTGCCATGGTCACTGACAATTCTCTCCAGAATTTTGAACAATTTGCTTTTATCCGTGTGAGCCATCGTGCCATCACTGTGACACATTGAAAGTGGCACCGGTGTCAGTGGAAATGAGAAGACAAGCTCAAGGTCAACGTCACCTGTTGCTGCTGTGAAGGCAATGCGGCCAAGAAGTGCACTGGTACATTTGAGTTGTGCCTCTTTGGCGTTTTTGTCTGCTTTTCGATTGGTTACGCATTCACTTGCAAACGTGCGAAGAGGATGTTTGCGAATTGGTTTTTCAAAACGCTCTGCACTTTCGAGGCATTCTTTTACAAAGCTTTCATGCCTATTCTTGCCGTCTTCTGGAATGTTCAACAATGATGTACTCGTGGCATCTGTTACACTTTTCCCAGTGCTGATGTTAATGAGAGGCAAGCTTGGATCAAGTGTGAAAGGATTGGCGCAAGACTCAATGTGATTGATGATCTGCAGATCCTCATTGTCTTTCCTGATTCTGGCTGGACTGAGCTCAGTTTGAGTGTCGCTTGTATTCCCCATTCCGACCATAGTAAGAGCTTCATTCACAAGTGCTGCTCGGCTGCTCTTGGTGACACTCCACCGCACTCTTGAGCTGTAGTTGTTTGTGGACGATGTATATCCCGTCATTCGGGAGGCCGCATCTGCATTGACTGTTTGCTCCAAGGTGAGATCGACTGGAATTCGTGCAAATTCATTGTTCGATCGTCTGACTGAGAAGTCTCCATCCTCTAGAATCTGCCGCAGCCTGGGATGCGAATCAGCTAAGTTCATCAAGTCAAGCTGGTATTTCGACATCCAGCGGGCATAGTTCTGTCAGTTTGTTGCGAAATACAGATCAATCATCGGTGTCAACATGGCAATGAAGAGATCTATGTCTGTTTATCTAACTGCGCGTTCGACAGTGTGGTAGATCTGTATGTACTGGATATACATTGCCCAAAACTGTGCTGTTCGACCAAGGTCACCACTTTCAGCGCTCTTCTTGAACCTCTCAAAAGCCTCAAATAGCTCTCCGAACAGGGCTGAGTTGCAGAAACTATCAACATCTTCCTTCTTTTCGAGGGGAACATTCTGCAGTTCCAGGAGAACCAAGTCTGTGTTCTCATATTCCTTCATGAACCGTCAGAAAAGTAATATTTCCAACGCAAGAGCAAGCATTGGGTGAAGTCGTTTACAACGATTGTAGCTCAGGCATTCTATGAACCCTCTCAGAAATCCCGGGGCTAATACGCCTGAGTCTGTCAGCATCGCTGGTCCACCCGATTCTGCGATAACCTTTCTAATGGCTCTGAAGTAGCACATGAGAATGTGGAATACTCCGAACCCTAACCCTAACCCAAATAGATTTGGCATAAAAGACAATGCGGCCAATGATTTTTCCCTGTGTTTTCTAGGCCTGTATCAAACTGAACCAGTACCTTTGGGTATGGTAGGCCTACAACTCACGGATGGGCTGAGAGGAAAGCCATATCGTGGAATTCTTGTGTATGCATTGACATGCAGTGATCTCTGTTTCAATGATTCACATTACCACCAACTGGGAATTCCCAGAAACTATTATGAGCTTATCCAGCATCCAGCTGTTAACTAATTGTGAAAAACAAATGCCTTACCAGCAAACCTCAGGGATAACTGTTCCAAGTGGTTCATTTCATGTCAGGAGTCCCTAAATTATAAAAAGCTGAACGAATTCCTAAAGTACATGTACTTAAAATCGTGAACAAATCATTAATTGCTTGTTAATTAGTAAGCGTCTTATCCACATACCCCAGGAAAAATTGTGTCTTAAGTTGTGCATATTGTGTTTAGAGTCACTAAATTATCTTTTACAAAAAGAATTTTTGTTGTACTTGAAAGTGTAATTAAATTGGTAATTAGTCGTTAATTAGCGAGTGTCTTAATTAGTAACCCCAGACATTGTCATGTCTTAAATTGCATTTTTGTTCATTTGAAATAATGTTTTATCCATAGCATCAATCAAAATTGTTGTACTCCCTCTTTTGAATAAGTTCAGTTTTGTGGGTCTTCATATCCCTTGGGGTCAAAACATCTCCGTCTTATCTACAAACCCCAGGAAAAATTGCGTCTTAAGTTGTAGATATGGTGTCTAGGATTAGTAAATTATCATTTGCAAAAAGAATTTTTGTTGTACTTGAAAGTTTAGATAAATCGTTAATTGGTTGTTAATTAGTAGGTGTCTTAATTAGTAACCCCAGACATTTTCATGTCTTAAGTTGCATCAGTTTAATGTGAGGGGTGATCTAAATGAAACAGGCTTGAAACGGTTGTTGTACTCGAAAGTTTGTTTAAATGGATTTTTGGGTCCCCTTTTGAGACCCTCAGGGACCAAACCCCAGGATTGTACAACTTAAGACGCCCCATTCTTTCATTGATAGGCGATTTACAACAGAATTACACACTCAAACCTTTCGTACTCAGTAGTGTGAATAAAATCCACCTGGCTCTCCAACTAAAATGTAGAGGCTCGGTGTACTCATGCGGTTTGTTTAGAATCCTCTGGCCTACACAACCCAGAATGCATGGTGTGTTTGTCACGTGGGCTGGCAAGCTCAATTAGTGTCAGTAATCATCCAATCAGAAACCTCCTTCCAACACTGAAAGCAGACAGAACAGAACAGTCGTTCACTTGTCTCAGAAGAACAGAACAGGTGTCCACTTGTCTCAGAAGAAGAGCAGAACAGTCGTTCACTTGTCTTAAAAGAAGAACAGAACAGTTGTTCACTTGTCTTAGAAGAAGAACTGAACAGGTGTTTTCTTGTCTGAGAAGAACAGAACAGTTGTTCACTTGTCTCAGAAGAACAGAACAGGTGTCCCCTTGTCTCAGAAGAAGAGCAGAACAGTCGTTCACTTGTCTTAAAAGAAGAACAGAACAGTTGTTCACTTGTCTCAGAAGAAGAACAGAACAGTTGTTCACTTGTCTTAAAAGAAGAACAGAACAGTTGTTCACTTGTCTCAGAAGAACAGAACAGTCGTTCACTTGTCTTAGAAGAAGAACTGAACAGATGTTTACTTGTCTGAGAAGAACAGAACAGCTGTTCACTTGTCTCAGAAGAACAGAACAGTCGTTCACTTGTCTTAGAAGAAGAACTGAACAGATGTTTACTTGTCTGAGAAGAACAGAACAGTTGTTCACTTGTCTCAGAAGAAGAACAGAAAAGGTGTCCACTTGTCTCAGAAGAATATATAGTGATGATATAGAGTGAAGTACGTGACGGTGGTGCACCTGTAAGCTGGTTGCCAGCCGCCAACCAAATCTAAAAGATGAAGAACAGAACATGTGTGCACTTGTCTCAGAAGAACAGAACAGTCGTTCACTTAGAAGAACAGAACAGGTGCTCACTTGTCTTAAAAGAACAGAACAGTTGTTCATTTGTCTCAGAAGAGAGTGATGATAATCAAGTCAGTGGCGGTAATGCACCTGTGAGCTGGTTGCCAGCCGCCAATCAAATCTAAAAGAAGAAGAACAGAACAGGTGTTCTTTTGTCTCAGAAGAAGAACAGAAGATTGATGGATAGAGATAGCTTGATGATATAGAGTGAAGTGCATGGCGGTGATGCACCTGTGCACTATTTGCCAACCGCCAATCAAATCTAAAAGAAAAAGAAGAATAGAACAGGTGTGCACTTCTTCTTCTTTTAGATTTGATTGGCAGTTGGCAACCAGCTTACAGGTGCATTACCACCACGCACTTCACTCTGTATCATCAGTCTATCTGGTCAGAAGCTGTACTAAATATCCCAGTGTTATTTACCTTCTAAAAGCGTCCTACATACTTATTCATTTTGGGATTAATTTATTTTGGTGTGTGGCCCTTTTGTGTTCAGTGACTGTTATTTACATAGCAGAGTGCTCTGCTGGGCCAGTGTGGTGTGTATATATATACAGTATATAGATATAGATATAGATAGATAGATAGATAGATAGATAGATAGATAGATAGATAGATAGATAGATAGATAGATAGATAGATACTTTATTTTGAACAAAAAAGCAAAAAACAAAACAAATAAGAGCAGTGAAAGTGTCTGTGTCCAGTGCTCAAAAGGGAGAAGGAAGAAGTTCACACTGATTTACTCCAACTCCTCTTTTCCCTAAATACAACCCATGTGAAATATATACATTATTACCTCATTTAAGACCCCAAATAGACAATTAACTATATTTTATACACATCAACATTGACACTCATCCATCACAACATACCTACGGTCCATACAGCTATATCAGCCCCAAACAACACAGATATACACAGATCTGCACAGTCCTGTCCCACATACCCTCCCATAGTGTCCCAGAGTGAGCAGAGTGAATCCTACATATTAATACTGCACCTCTAGCATCTATCCTTTCAGCAAATAATGTTTATACCTATTTCTGAATTGATTTCTGTTTGTACATAGTTTCAGTTCCAGCTCCAGTGTCATGGCGGCCGCTGGGCCGTCATCATCATCCTCAGCTGCGCACACACCGGCAGGTGGTAATCAACGGGCTTTAAAAGCCAGAACCTCAGACTGCTCTGCACGGAGTCGTCTGTCGCCTTTGCCCAGCAATGCGTCGAGGATACGACCTCAAGCCAGAGCCAAAGCCAAGTCATCGCGTCAAGCCACGTCAAGTAAGCAACCTCTACACTCATCTTCTCCTAGCCTTTTCCCCTGTGCACAGGTGGACCTCCCTGGCGGCGGACTAACCTCCCCAGCCGACGGGACGCCACCTCCTCCACCTCGGAGTTCCTCCTCACCTCCTCACCGTCGAGCACCACGAGCACCCCGCCACACGGGCACTCAGAGCCAGCAGGATTCTCTCTGTGGCGCCTGCAAGTAAGCATCAACAAGCTTCAGATTTCCCATCCCTGTGAACAGTGGTAATTGTCTGTGCTTGTGTGTTCCAGGGTTGCCAGGTCGCTGCAGGAAATGCTCAGCTCCAGTGACCAGACAGCCACGCACTCACTCACTCACTCACTCACTCACTCACTCACTCACTCACTCACTCACTCACCCAACACACATTATCTTAATAAAGAATAATTGTCTTCTATCTACTCGTGTCAGCGTCTGTCTCCTGGGTCCCTAACCATGTCATCCAGACTGTTCCACAAATCCACCCCACAGACAGATATGTACAGACTTTTCTTAGTTGTTCGTATCTTGGGTTTTGTAAAGTTTAAGTCTCCTCTCAAATTATAATCATTGTCCCTTTTTTGAATATTTTTTGTATATTAGTTGGAAGTTCATTATTAATTGCTCTGTACATTAATTGTGCTGTCTTATATTTAACTAAATCCATGAACTTTATGACATGTGACTTTAAAAACAATGAATTGGTCTCTATATCCTACATTATTTATTTTCCTTATAGCTTTTTTGTAATGTGCATATTGACTGTAGGTTGGTCTTGTAGGTGTTTCCCCAGACTTCTACACAGTAGTTAAGATAAGGTAGAAACAGTGAATTGTACAGTAAGACCAATGATTTATAGTCCACGATGTGTCTTGTCTTCCCCAGTATCCTGATACATTTTGCTAATTTAGCCCGGATGTGACTGATGTGAGGTTTCCAGCAGATTTTATTGTCTACCGTCACCCCCAGAAACTTATTTTCCTGTACTGTTTCTATTCTGGTATCATCTATCATTACCATTATTTCATGATTTATTTTATAATTTCCAAACAACATAATCTTTGTTTTTTCAGAGTTAGAGATATTTTTTGTTGAACCACTGCGTTAACTTTTTCATTTCAGTTGTGACCACCTCTAAAACCTGCTGCAAATTCTCACCAGTGCAAAGGCTATTTGTGTCATCCACAAACAAAATAAATTTCAGAATTTTTGATACTTGGCATATGTCATTTATATACAAAATAAAGAGTTTGGGTCCTAAAACTGACCCCTGGGGCACACCACAAGAGATGTTCATGAAGGGTGATTTATGCTCACCAATTTGTACAAATTGTTGTCTCTTACTTAAATAACTTTCCACCCAACTCAGTCCGACCCCTCTTATCCCATACCTTTCCAATTTCCTCAGTAAAATTCTGTGGTCAATGGTGTCAAAACTTTCTTTAAATCTATAAATACTCCTACAGCAAACTTTTTTTATCTATGCAACTAGTAATTTCTTCTATAAGTTCGATCAGTGCCAAAGATAAGATAAGATAAGCCTTTATTAGTCCCACAAAGGGAAATTCCAGGATTGCAACAGCACAGGGATAGCAACACTCAGAGCAACAATCAGAAGGCAAGAAAAAAAACAAGCAAGCAAGAGCAGCTAATATACATATGTACATATTACTATAAAATATATATATACACACACACACACACACAGTGCAGAGCATTGTAGCTGGATGGAATAAATATGTAGATATATAAACACACAGTGCAGAGCATTGTTGCTAGATGGGATGAAACAGCACAACCGTCTACTTAGTTATCCTACATGGTATGATTATGTGCCCATACATATTCTCACTCTCCATAGCGACCGGTATTTTCCTACCAGATTGTGTGACCAAGATGTAGATTTATCTGCTCTAAAACCATACTGTCTGTCTGTAAGGAGGTTGTGTTTTTCAATGAAATCATCCAGTCTCTTAAGGCCCTTTTCCACTAGCCTCACTTAGCCCTACACCGCACCACTCAGCCCGCGTTTGAGCATTTTCCATTAGCCCCAGCACCAGTTAGCAGGTGCTTTTTTAGTACCTGATCCAGGGCAGGGTCTAACCAAGCTGAGTAGGGCTGTGATATGACTTTAAGAGACTGGTCGCCGCTGATTGGTCAGGTCGTAATGTCACGAAAGCGACTTTTTCTGCTGAATCTACTCCACGACCGCCATTTGTAGTTGTTCAGCCAGTGAACACAGTGCGCCCCTTTAATACAGTATATTATATTAATATACTGTATAATATACTTATATAATAATATACTCCTAATATTATATATTAGGAGGTGCGCAATTTTCTTTCTATATTAGCCGATGATCGCATCCAGCGCGAGTTGGACGGATCTACTCGAAATGAAAAAATATACCAGCAGGTGTCTGAGCAGATGGGTTCACAAGGGCACATCCGTACTGCCAAACAGTGTCGGGAGAAGCTGAAAAAGCTGAAAAGTGATTACCGAGCAGTGAAGGACCACAATGCTCGAAGTGCAGCGGATCGGAAGGAGTGGAAGTGGTTCGCTGAGAGACATTGGGCTCGACACGGCCTTGGAAACCGTGGATGGTGAGTGTTGTTTTGATATTGCGCATCTTTTCGCCACTTTATCCTTTCTGTGCCAAGCTCACTGTTTTTAAGAAATAGGAAAGCTGTTAGATTGTGGGTAATGGTTGTTACTGAGGCTTTCCTATTGTTTTGCAGCCAACTGCAGATTCACGCTTGCTTTGTGTTAAGGATTAGCGCGAACAAAACGCTGAATTACGCTTATTGTATTCCGGTTAAAAACTTGAGAGTGTTGTGTACATGTTGCACTTTGGTGTTAAGTTTTAAAATGCGTGCATTTTCTTTCTAGAATCGCAGTTCATATCACAGGGGTCCACCTCAGTGGAGATGACTGACACAGCGGACTCTCCTGACGCTGCGTCTGCGTGTGCGTCTGGCTGAGCGCCAGCTGGATCAGCTCCACATCACCAGCTCCATCTGGATCACGTTCAAGTGCCGGTAAGGCACAATAACCACGATTTTTTTTTGGTTGAAACAGGTCCAGCGGAAACCAGGGTCGAAAATCCATCCATCCATCCATCCATCTTCTACCGCTTAATCCTTTACAGGTCGCGGGGGGGCTGGAGCCTAACAAGTTATGTACCAAATTG
This sequence comes from Pholidichthys leucotaenia, assembly GCA_020510985.1. Lineage (NCBI taxonomy): Eukaryota > Metazoa > Chordata > Actinopteri > Cichliformes > Pholidichthyidae > Pholidichthys > Pholidichthys leucotaenia. The sequence continues at coordinate 476,869,493 of CM035839.1, forward strand.
ATTACAGTGATCCCTCACTTATCGCGGTTAATGGGTTCCAGAACCGACCGCAAAAAGTGAAAAACCGCGAAGTAGCGTCACCCCTAATGACGTCACCCATAAATAATACGTACGTTCATTCTCTCACTCTCTCTCTCATGATACGTGTCTGTGTGTGTGTGTGTGTAAGTGTACATGCATACGTAGATGTAAATAAAGTGTACATAAATATGTTTTCAGAACTCTTTTATTCTTATAACAAGATACGTAACTCAAGATGAAGTTGATTTACTGCACAGGTTAATGAGAGCTTTACTGCTCCTCAGGTGACGCCTCATCGTCAGGTGCTAGAGGCGCAGGATCGTCGAGGGCAGCTTCCGATAGAGCTGGAGAAGCTGCAGGAGGCGGCGTAGTGGCTCGACGGGAAGACTATTTCGCACAAAAAGGCACAAGAGAACAGCGAAAAGTTCCACGCGGCGAGACTAGCGATAAAGAACAATGAATGCGGTCTTCCTTCGCTGGGCATGGGAGAGAAGCTGGGTAAAACGTCTCGGCCAATCAGCTTGCGAGATTCCCGAGCAGTGAAGAGGTGGGCGGAGAGGAGTGGAGCGGTGGTCAGAGGTGGATTTTTGAGTTGTGCGGCTCTCCATGTTGATACCTGATGTTGTAATGTAGTCTCCCTGCCTTCTGCTAGTGCCCGCCCATTTTTTCTCAATTTTGAATTTTTGATGAATATTTTTGAAAAATCCGCAATGCACTGAGGGCGCGAAAGGTGAAGCGCGAAGTAGCGAGGGATCACTGTAATGCAATTTCCTGTAGCTGCATATTAATTAATTGAAAATGTCTTTTTAAATGTACAAAAAGGTTATTCTTTGGTCTTCACTTATCGGTGTTCCACAACCATTTTTAGGTGTGGTGATTGAAGTGCTGTTGTAACTCCTGTTTTAGAAAAACAAATAAAGCTCATGAACTGCCGTGGAAATCAACATGCTTCATTGAAATGCTTCGCGTCAGCTGACTGTATTAACCCATTCAGATTGCTGCGGCCACACTACAAGCAACTAGTTTAAACATTACCCATCCATCCATCCATATTCTTAATCTTAATCCTTTTTAGTTTTGCAGGGGGGCTGCAGCCGAAGACAGCACCCTGCGTGTTGCAAAATCTGCTCTACTGAGGGGCAGCAACATGACAGATCAGCTTATGTACAGCAATGAAGCATAATATAATAGTGACATTCCGCCACAGGCTTTCACCTGTGTAATTCCATAATATATGTAGTGATCCAGCTTTAACAACCATGCCTTTCTGTCTTTCCATCTAGGCAAGACGAAAACGGACATCTCCCATCGCTGACCTTACATTAGCGATGGTCAACATGCATGACGAAGAGATGCGGCTCTTGGAACGGCAACATGACCAGCGGCAAGAACACCATCAGGAGTACATGCAGCATTTGCGACAGGTGGCCGCAGATATGCGGGCAGATGCGCGTGAAGCCCTGGAGCAGGACGCTGTGTTACGAAGGGAAGAGCTCGCAGAGATGTCATCATTCAACAGAGATTTCCTGACCCTATTTGGCAGGCTTGTGGACGCATTTAGCAGTCGGCGTGTCTAACCATGTCTCCCCACGCCCAGTCTGTTTTATTGTTTGTAAATTTTGCTTCTGGAATAAAATTGTATTGTTTGCATCAAAAGTCTGGTTTATCTGTTATGACACCGTATGAGAAAAGCCAATAATTACATACACATTCCATTCTCTGTTCACTCCACATGCTGCTGTTCATCAGGTCAGGTGTATAGCCTTCTAATGGTAATTTAATTTTTAACAACACAACGAAACGTAATGTCTTGGTAGTTTTTTTTTTTTATTTTAAACAAATTTGCAATGCTGAATCCATTTCTCTTGAACAGGTACATTTTTTATGTTATAAGCAGTTGTACAGGTGTACTTTAACTTGTACAGTAGACACTGATAAAGGTAAGTACATGTAAGTTGAATGTTGCATCACCAGTCAAAATTTAATAAATTAAGAAGGAATCTAGCAAAAATTTGGCACTAATAACAGTAGACACAACTGTGTTTTTGTTGCACACAACTGTTGTTACCAACAAGTTGTGCAAAATTTATATTCCCTTTTCCCAAAAATTAAAAATCAATTTGTAAGTAAAAGTGGGAGACCTTTACATGGGAATATGACATGTATCATCACATGATTTATAGTTCAATTTGCATTTCTACCTAAGCAAAAGTGGCTTGTCGAGCTGGATTTTTGTGAAGATGGCCTGTGCGGTGTTTCTGCATGTAATTACATACCTGTCAAGTGATACGTTTTCGCCGTATTTTAATACGGGGAAAATGCAATTTTAGCAAATACGGGCATATTGCTATTTCTGTACGCCAAAGAGAAAAATCTACGGGGAAAAAAATTATTGAGAGTGTGGAGGAACACGTTGTGTGTGACCCCCACAGCGTACGGGGCTGTCAGAGCGCTCAGCGTGAGCAATTATCACAACAGTGAGAAGTGTGGACTCATCATTAGGCTGATGGCTTCGCACCTTCTTAACAGATAAGCGTTATGAACAACAGAGGACAGGTAGATGGACCATGCACAACATTTTATTTACAAAAAACATTTTTGAAATATGTATGCACATAAATGTGGGCGAAATTACATTTCTGCCTATTGCTAGACAAGTACTGCATCACAGCATCTCGTATCTCGGCTCCCTGCTCCTCTGCTCCCTGCGTCGCTGCCACCACTGGTTCATCTACTGCATCATCCAATGTAGTGTCAAACGTCTCTCCATGACTCTCACACAGATTGTGCAGAGCACAACAAGTCAGCACCATAGATTTAACCAGTTTCATGTCACAGTCATTCCTCTCTCCTTCCTCCTTCCTTCTCTCCTCGTCATCAGCCATTTTTTTTGTTGTGGAGGATTCGGTCGCGTGTTTGACGTGACGAGAGTGTTGGCCGCCTGCTGTTCAACAAATCCCACCCACAGCAGGTGTGCCAGCAGGTGTGCCGGCAGTAATATTGAAATGCAACCGAGGCAGAACCGAACCGAAGTGAGTAGAGTCGGGTTTTCTAATCGGGGCTAGTGGAAAAGCGCCTTTAGTGAAGATTTTTTCAAGTATTTTGGAGAATTGTGAGAGTAAAGAGACCAGCCTGTATTTTGTGAAGCGATGACTGTCTCCTGTTTTGTATAGAGGTATTACTTTTGCTATTTTCATTTTGTTTGGAAATGTACCAGTTTGAAATGACAGGTTACAGATGTGGGTGAGTGGCTTAACAATTCCTTCAATTACTTTTTTCACTATTGTCATGTCAATTTCATTCCAGTTCGTTGATTTTTTTTTTTGTTCTTAAATTTACTCACAGTCTCGATAATTTCCTTTTCAGTAACTGCACCCAAAAAGATTGTGTTTGGATTTCTATCTTCTATTTCATTTACAGAACCACTGTTGTTTGTTTCTGGTGTCACTATTGATTTTGCTAATTCAAGACCAACGTTTACAAAAAATTTATTGAAACCACTGACCACATCCTCCATATTATTTATCAAATTGTTATTTTCAATAAAATATTCTGGATAATTAGCATTCTTAGATCGGTTACTAATAATCCCATTGAGTACTTGCCATATTCCTCTTTAGTTATTTTTATTATCCTCTAATATTCTTTTGTAATATTCTTTCTTACACGTCCTCATTATAGTAGTAAGCTTATTTTTGTATCTTTTATATTTGATCTCAGCCTCCACCGTTCTGCATTTAATGAATTGTTTATATAATGTATTCTTCTTTTTACATGCATTTATTAATCCCTTGGTGACCCAAGGAATATTTTTTTTTTTTGTTGTCTGTCACTGTATTGTTTTATAGGACAGTTTTTTTGTACAATGATTGAAATATTTGTAAAAATTTATCATATGCTTCATTTATATCATTTTCATCACAAACTATCTTCCAGTCTTGTATTAATAATTCCTTTGCCAGTAAATACATAGATTCATTGGTTCTTATTCTTTTATATTTAATATTTTTGGTATAGTTTTTCTTCCTATAATCACACTGATAGACAACAAAAATGGGCAGGTGGTCACTGATATCATTCAATAAAAGCTCACTCCTGATATTATTTTCCATAATGTTTGTGAATATGTTATCTATTAGTGTGGCACTGTGTGACGTGATTCTGCTAGGTCCGGTAATTGTTGGATGTAAGCCCATACTGTACATTGTGTTGATAAATTCTTCTGTCAAACTACTGTATGTTGTTTTGAGTTCATCAGATCTATATTGAAATCCCCACAGATGAACATAACTTTATGAGTTAGTTTTGCAGACATTTTTTCCATCCAGTCCTTAAATAAGTCAATGTTTGATCCAGGTGTTCTATATACACAGCTCACTACTATATTCTTCACATTGTCCAGACAGATTTTTATTGTAATACATTCAAATAAATCATCCACAGTTACTGACAGATTTTCAACAGCCTTGTATTTCAAGCTCTTGTCAACATCAATTGCAACTCCTCCTCATTTTTTCACTTTTCTATTTATATAATTTAATTCATTGCCATCCATGGTAAAATCCACTCCTTTCTCTCCACTGAGCCACGTCTCTGATATTGCCACAATACTGACTGGCTCTTTAAACTGATGTAATTTGAGCCAGTATGAGTTGCTTTCTGACTGACCATTCCATGAAACTGCTTGCAAAGTATTTGAGTACCGCTAGCTTTTGCTGGACTAGCGGCACATTCTTGGCAGATAGAGGTATTATTGTGTAAATTATTATGGCGGTGCCCTAGTGTGGAGAGGGGTGGCGCCCCACCTCTGGGGGGTGGCGTCACCTGGGGTATATAAGCCAGTAACAGGAGACATCTTGTCTCTTTGCTGCGGCTCTTAGACTAGTGTAGTGACTCCTGTGTTCTTGGTCCCGTGTTCTAATAAAACAATAAAACATCACTGTCATGACGTATTAAGTTTTGACAGCTCACGTGCACGATGCCAAACACAGGAAGGAACCACACAGAGGGGCACATTTGACAATTTTATTAATAGCAAAATCCAAAGTGCACAGCTACACAAACAGTCACTCACCAGAGGAAAGGACCTGTGGAGAGAAGACGAGAGCCGTGAGCTGAGGAGTGGAGTCAGGGGAAATGGACGAGACAAACTGCCACTTACTTGGAGAATCCAGAGAGGACCAGCAGGACCCAGCGGGGAATAGACGAACCAGTAGGCTAAGGGGAGACAGTTGAGCTGATGGTGCCTGAACTGGGTGGATGAGGTCGCTGAAGGACAGTGTGGTGGGGCAGGACAGCGCACGTAGTCCCAGAGACACACCTACACGGTGGCAGCAACCTGAGGAAGAGAGGAGAATAAAGGTTAATGACGTGTTAATGTTTAAACTTTTTTTTTTTTTTTTTTTTGTTACTTATTTGTACCCGTAGGTAGACTTGGTTTGCAGTCTGGTGACAAGCCACCGGCTGCTGATCGCTGCGTGCGCGAGCGCCCTAAACCTACATGTTTTTGGTATGCGGGAGGAAACCGGAGAAATCCCGGAGTAAACCCGCGCAACACGGGGAGAACATGCAAACTCCACACAGCACTTGTAAATTAGCTTGCCTGAACACAGGCAGTATACCCAGACGAGCTGGCATTGACTGCGCGGAGACCTCCTTAAGTACGCTGGCTGATGAGCGGGCGCAGGTGTGTCTTCTGCCTCAGGTGCAGTGAAGAGTTAGAGAAGGTGAGGCCAGAGGGGAGGGGCGCGCTCCCACCGCCCATGACAATCACCTCGACTCCTTCTTAATTCGATACACAACAATATTGAGTAAGAACCCAAGGTCTTCACTGCTTGGCTACAATCCTTCTTTGGACGGTGGACAGGAGTGATAATAAAAAACCCATAATATCTTTATGATTGGAATTGCCATCCTTATGTGTGTAAGATGTTGCTGCATTCTCTGTTGTAGAGGCCTTATTGAAAAAATAATAGATGCTGCTGGTGCACGCCAGCATCTCATATTAGCTCAGCAGGAGGAGAGCGACAAGGATTCAAGTGATGATGACGCTCAGGTTTAAATCATGTCTACCAGTGTCTCTGCAAGGAAAAATGTTGGTATTGTCATGGCCTGAGCGCTGATGTCGTCCGCGCTCAGGCCATACATCATCTCAGCCAGGCCTCTGTTATGACAGCGTCTCAGCGGTGCTTCCAGCTGTCAGAAGCCAAGCACCACGGGACAGCTGGAGGCCAATTACCTCTCATCAGCTGATGAGCTGTCAACCCCTATATAAGGGAGCGGCCCTGTTTGCTCAAGGCTGCGACCTCATGCTATCCACACATACCCCTCGTTGTGGATTAGGCTGGAGTCCCTACATCCGGCTCCAGCCCTCTTCTCTTCCCTCATCGCTATTCATAAGTTTACCTCTTGTATTATTTATGTTTTGCCCCACGAGGCTCTTTTCTTTTGTTGCTTGCCTTTATTAATAAACTACGCAAACTCACTGGTTGGCCCTCGGCTCTTATTAATGGCTCGCAAGAGCCATTCGTGACAGTAGGTCGCAGCCAGTGAGTTGCCGGCCACCGTGAGTTTTGCAGTTGGACTGCTCCTACCTGTCTGGGTACCGTACTGGAAGCATGCCGTCGCGGAGGGCCCGCACTCAGAGTCAGAGCGATGATCTGGTGGATGCCCTCGAGTGCGTCGATGAAATCCTCATCACCGCCTCCCTCCTCGACTTCCACAGCGACGTGCACCAGTACCTGGACTAAGCTGAGGATGTTCTCAATCATCTCCCCCGCTTTGCTAACCACCCTGAAGTCAGCGCGAGGAGATATGACATCGCCACACAGCGCGAGAGACTCCGTGGGCTGGAGGGAAATCCCGGCAGGAAGCCGAAGAGGAGGAATCGTCGCCCCTCGCTTCGGGATCCCTCTCCTGCCTCCGTTCCGGCCCGGGAGTTCACACTATCCAGGGGTCTTCCCCCATTGAGCATGACGTCAGTAGGGATTCCCCCAGAGAAGCTGCAGCTGACAGCAATCAAGATCTGGGACCGAGTGGCTGCTGCTCGCTCCGCTGTTCATCCAACTGAAATCATTAAGCATGTGACGGCGGCAGTCAGACTGGTGGAGAGGAATCCCGGGCTAAGTGACATTCCTGAGTTTGCCGACCTCCTCGCCTCTGTCTCCGCACAGGAGCGGCGATTCCCGGACCTCACCTTCGCCTCGCCCTCTGCCAGAAACCGTTGTCACAATCAACCTCAGCTTGAATCCCGTCCGGTTCCAGTTCCGGGTCGCTGAAAGGGCTCAACCTCCCACACAGCTGTCACTCCTGCGCCTCGTCAGAGGGGAATCCCTGCAGCCTCTTCCTCCAGGCCATCTTCTCCTGCTGTCCCGTCAGCGCTCCGTGCCCGGCTCGTCTCGGCTGTCGCCCCCTCCTCCTCGACACCTATCCCGGCTGCTGTGTGTACCTGGAGTCCTGTTTCGGCAAGCCTCGTCCCGGAACCTTCTCGAGCGGCTCCCCCTCGTCCTCCCAGGGGGCCCTCAGTCACCACCCGGCGGGGAAAGGGAGGCGCAATGTCCGCCACAGCAGGCACCATCCAGCCTCCAGGAGACAGGCAAGTCCAAATTCATTTATATTCTCATTACTGTGATTTGCCTTGTCAGACTCCTGGGGGTGGAGTTCGGGGTTTGCAGTCCCCCGAGCTCCCACCACCTGCTGTGGCTTTAATTGTTAATCCCTCATCCTCTGTGTCTCCCTCCGCTGAGTGGTCCTCGATGCCAGGCCAACATCACCGGATGAGGAGGGGGCCTGCGGTTCTGGAGAGCCTGATTCCGGTTCTGCAGCCACGTCGTGGGCGGAGGAGGACAGCGGACTGCAGAGTGGAACCTGTGCCAACGAGGAAGCGTCCCCGGGTCTCCACGGACGAGCGGTCGGGTCCAGTGGGTCGAGGGTCTCCTGCCACCACGCCGTGTGGGTCATCAGCGTGGACGTTGGTGCTGGAGGATCCTGAGGCTGCGGACACCATCATGCCAGCTGCGGAGCCCGACATAGCTGAATGAGAGCCTGATGACAACCTCCTGCCCTCTGAGCCCGGATTATTGGACTTCTGGACGGCGTCAGAACCCAAGATCAGGCAAGTGCTCTGCGTCATCTTTCTCCTTTCCATTCTAGAGCATTTTTGCCTGTCTCTTGGGGAGGCGAGCCGGGTGCAGCCACCCGCTGCATCCGAGCTTGTCTCGCCGGGTTCTGGCGCTGCCGGTGATCCTGATCCCGGTTCTTTTCTCTCTCCCAAGCCTTCTCCCAGGGTCGCCAGCGAGGAGCTGATTTCACCCGCTGTGCCAGAGGTTCCAGGTTCGGTGTTGGAAATCGGTTCTGGTGCGGCGCCAACCCAGTCGGGGTACGACGCGGGTGCAACCGTGACCCAATTGGGGTCCATTGCGGGTGCGACCGTGACCCAATCGGGGTCAATCGCGGGTGCAACCGGGACCCAATCGGGGTCCGACGAGGGTGCAGCACCAGCAGGATCCAAGTTCGGTGAGGGAGCTGCAGATCCCCTGCCACCGGACACTGGACTGGCTCATCTTCCTCTTCATCTTCACCCTCATCTTCCCCCCAAGGCTTCTCCACCAGGTGCCGTTTGGACCCCTCACTTTCGGCCCGGCTCGCCCTCGCTATTCCCCTCTACAGGGAAGCCGTTGCCTTTCTCTCCCCTGCGGTCCTGGTGGCTGAGCGATGCAGGTCGGCCACCAGAAGGACTGCTGTGCCCATTTGGGTCTCTGGGCCGGCCACCCGACCCACTGGACTCTCTATTCGGTGGCCTAGTCCGGCCACCCAAAGCACGGTTTTTCCTGGCCTGGGATTCGGGTAGGCCGCCTGAACTCTTCCCGTTACCCCGTTAGCGGTCTGGACGCTGGGTGCGGGGAGGCCCCCGGAACTGTGTTATTTTGCCTGTCATTCCTGTGCCTTTTGTTCCTTTGTAATTTTGTGGATGTACGGGTATGATATTATGATTTCATGTAGTCTCATCGCTGTCAGCGTGTTTTTGTGTTTCATGCACCTCATCGCTGTTAGCACGCCTTTGTTTTCTTTCTAGGCCTCCTTCTGTTGTTGCATTCTTTTATTTAGGGTCTGGTCTATGTATCATCCGCACGTTATGGAGTATTGTGTTTTTTTTTCTTCTTCCCCACTGTACTCTGTGATTGCTTCGCTTGTTCCCTGTCATCGTCATGGTTTTTTTTTTCCCGTCTCCTTTTCTGACTTGCTCCCTCCTGGCCTGCGCCCCATCCACCCACCCTAGGGGGTGGGTGGGGGGGGGCTTGGGTGTTATTGGCCGTTCTGAGCCCGGCCTCGAGGGGGAGGTACTGTCATGGTCTGAGCGCCGATGTCGTCCGCGCTCAGGCCATACATCATCTCAGCCAGGCCTCTGTTATGACAGCGTCTCAGCGGTGCTTCCAGCTGTCAGAAGCTAAGCTCCACGGGACGGCTGGAGGCCAATTACCACTCATCAGCTGATGAGCTGTCAACCCCTATATAAGGGAGCGGCCCTGTTCGCTCAGGGCTGCGACCTCACGTTATCCACACATACCCCTCGTTGTGGATTAGGCTGGAGTCCCTAGGTCCGGCTCCAGCCCTCCTCTCTTCCCTCATCGCTATTCGTAAGTTTACCTCTTGTATTATTTGTGTTTTGCCCCATGAGGCTCTTTTCCTTTGTTGCTTGCCTTTATTAATAAACTACTCAAACTCACTGGTTGGGTCTCGGCTCTTATTAATGACTCGCAAGAGCCATTCGTGACAGGTATTGAGTATGCCTATAATGACTAAAGCATGATGTAACAGCTGAAAATTGTGTAAATACATTTACTGAAAGTTTTCCATCCATCCATCCATCCATCTTCTACCGCTTTTCCGGAGGTCTGGGTCGCGGAGGCAGCAGTTCAAGCAGAGAAGCCCAAACTTCCCTCTCCCCAGCCACCTGCTCCAGCTCTTCAGAGGGGATACCAAGGCGTTCCCAGACCAGCTGGGAGACATAGTCTCTCCACCGAGTCCTGGGTCTGCCCCGGGGTCTCCTCCCAGTGGGACGTACCTGAAACTCCTCAAGTGGGAGGCGTCCAGGAGGCATCCTAATCAGATGCCCATACCACCTCAACTGACTCCTTTCAATGTGGAGGAGCAGCGGTTCTACTCTGAGCCTCTCCCGGATGACTGAGCTCCTCACCCTATCTCTGAGGGTGAGTCCAGCAATCCTACGGAGAAAGCTCATTTCAGCTGCTTGTATCCGCGATCTCGTTCTTTCGGTCATTACCCAAAGCTCGTGACCATAGTTGAGAGTAGGAACGTAGATTGACTGGTAAATTGACAGCTTTGCCTTAGAACTAAGCTCCCTCTTCACCACAACAGACCGGTACAACGTCCGCATCACTGCAGATGCTGCTCCGATCTGTCTGTCGATCTCTCGCTCCATTTTCCCCTCACTCGTGAACAAGACCCCAAGATACTTAAACTCCTCCACTTTCCCCAACCCGGAGAGGACGATCCACCTTTTTCTGGCTGAGGACCATGGACTCGGACTTGAGTAGTGACTATGCCTATAATGACTAAAGCATGATGTAACAGCTGAAAATTGTGTAAATACATTTACTGAAAGTTTTTTAAGTTTTAATTTTTGATATTGAAATTGCAATACTGAATGCTTGTAAATGATGACTTATTTCTATGGTTGTCAAAGGCACTAGAATTGAGGTGAGGATTTTTCCTGTATAAATGCTCAGAGAATGAAGACTGAAAAGAAATTGCATTACAATGATTACTCATGAAAGTATGTACTGCTTCTAGGTTTTTCACTCATCACCCATGAGAATAACATCAGGAGTCTGATACTGTTTATTATAGTTATTGACTCCATAAAATGGAGTCAAGAGAGGAAATAATTGTTACACTAAATAAATAGTGAAGATTAGTTAATTAGACATTACACAAAGTGCTCTCATACACATATCTCTTAGATCCACACATACACCCACACACACACACAGACATGCAAGTCAAACCCACGCATACACCATTCACACATAAACATCAGTGGCTATGTTTACATGGACACAAGTAACCGGATTAAAAGCCTGATCGGAATAAAAATGCTTCATGTAAACACGGCAATCTGAATATTCTAACCCAGGGGTCGGCAACCCGCGGCTCCGGAGCCGCATGCAGCTCTTTCATCCCTCTGCTGCGGCTCCCTGTGACTTTGGAAAATAAATAATGAGTATTTAATTAAAATGTATTTTATTTTAGTTCATTAGTTTTTAAAATGTAATTCTAAATTTGAAGATTATGGTGATCTTGTAAAATCTAAAAAAAAAACGTGTTAAAGTTTAATCACCGTCAGCGAAAATCAACACGATTACATAAGCGCTCGTCGCTTCCCCGGAAGTCGTCTCCCGCGATAACCCGGATGTGTTGTGTTCAAGCTACTGCTGTATTGCAGTAGCTTGACAGCCCTGCGATTGGATAGTTGCAAACGATTGGACCAATCAAATGGCGCGTTGTATGCTTTTTCAAAGATTCATGGCGGCGTCTTCTCAGGGATGTGATTTTCTGCTAATTCACCAAATTCCGCTTTATTTTATCTTCCAGGAAGATAAAGTACGTTAAGTACGTTAGCGGCTTGTGGTCCACGAACGCAGTGAAGCTGCGCCCTTTCAGGCAGGACTGGAAGTGGCGTATGGCCACTTCTGGTAATCGGTATGGCCAGGTGGAGAGTCATTAACTCTACAACGGCTGTATGAGCTGGGCTGGCGCGAGGGAGGAAACGGTAATAAAAGTTAACTGTAACGGTTCTCATCACAAGTGTAATGATTCTTCTTTTGGGACACCCTTAAGCGGCCGTGATCGGGAACATCAATACAAGCGTATGTGCGGCATAGGGACCACGATGACACCAGACTGCTGTTTCCACAATTTATTTCTCCTGTTAATGAAATAAAACAAACTGTATCACGCTCCGTCTGTACCTCGATCCCACACAGGCTCCTACATTAACAAAAATATGGGTTACACATGACATAAGCTGCTGGAGTCACCATAGAGCCTATATTGGCGCGAAACCCTAAAATGGTGCCCACCAGACCCCCAATGTGCGCCGAAACATCTATAAAACTCTTATTTATAACACAAATAACAAAAAAAAATACAGTACAGTGACATGTCAAATTAATAAAGAACAATTACAAACTAAGGTTACAGTCCAAATGATAAAACTAACGAACGATACGATCATTTAGTGCCAGCAGCGTTTTGAACACAACTTACCCACAGCAAAGCAACGCGATACTGTGGGGAAAGACTAAACTACCGGAGCCTTGGAGGTACAGAAAGAGCGGATGTGAGAAGTGTACTGCCAAAATAAAAGTACTCAAGTAAAATAAAATTCACAACAATATAAATAAAAACATAACTGAGAAAAAGAAATACTTAAAGTACATTTTTGACTCCGTTACACCCACCCCACTGAATTTTACTAAACTTGAGCCACAGCTACACAGGACTCATAACAATATACAAACACCCGGGGTTAGTTAAAGAATACCAACTGAAAGAGAGTCCCACACAAGGACGAAGTGGCATGAGAGCAGCGCTTATCTCTCAACCCAACCACTGGTAATGGAGTGCCTTGTACACCCCACCAAAAAACCCAACTATTAGTGTAGCAAATGCTCTTGAATAATAAAATAAAATAAAACAACCGAACATTAGAAAACAAAGTCAAGTCCACAAAAATATAGTCCACACATGTAACATTTAATCAGTCAGGGTCTGAAACACAGACCTACAGCCTTAACATTAAACTTGTCACGAATCACATCTTGCCTGGACATTGTCTGCACTAGTCTGTTTACTGTTACAATTCGCCGCTCATTAGCGGCGCCAGCTGAGTGCACACCTGCACCTCGTCAGCGGCGGGGCATATAAGCTGCTCTGCCCTGAGCTTCAGCCTGAAGCCGTCTGTTTCCTTCGGCTACTTGCTTCAGAGGAACCCCCTCGCCAACCAGCAAGATTGCTCACGTAAGCATACCTCCATTTGTGCTCCAGTCTCTCCCCTGTGCACAGGTGGATCTTTCCCGGCAGCGGACTCCGCCTCTGCATCACCATCTTGCTGCTGCTGTCAGGTGCATCGTCAGGTCACTGTCTTCTGGACTCTCCCTTGTGCACGCCTGCCACCTGCCCTGCCAAGTAAGCCAACAAATCCCTTATTACCTATTGTACTGGTTTGGTGCCCGTCACCTTTTCCCTGTGCTCTCTCCCCAGGGTTGTCTGGCTATACGGTTTCCTGCCTCCGTGCCTGACGCTGACGTCCGCCACCAGTACATCCACATACCACAGACACACATCCACACACACACTTGCTGTTAAATAAACTGTTAAACCTATTCTGAGCCTGCGTGTGTGTCTCCTGAGCTGTGCATTATGTCAGTACGGCTTCAGCAGAGCAGCTCGGCGGACAGCGGGCTCACGCGCCGTCTCACCATCTTTGAGGCTCAAATAGATTTGATAGTTTATCAACAACAGGTGATGTTGAATCAATTGACTAAGATTACTGACTGGTTAGACCGCCTGGACCCCCGTCAGCCGTTCCCCCCGGCTCGTCAGGGAGGCGCAGCTCCAGCTGCTCCAGCGGCCGTCCAGCCTGCTCCGGGTGTCCCAGCCCGACTCACTCCTATCCCGACCCCCGCCCGCTTTAGCGGTAAGCTTGGTGGAGCGCGGGGGTTCATTATGCAGTGTGAGTCGGTGTTCCTGCGCGTCCCCGGAGATTTTCCCTCAGACCACAGCCGAATTGGCTTCATAGGAAATCTCCTGGAGGGTCGTGCGCTCACCTGAGCTTATGCCGTAATGGCGAAGCCCAGCTATGCCACCTTCATCTATGGCCAGTTCATTAAACTATTCCTGGAAGTCTTTGATCACTCTCGTTTTGAGAGTGTCCAGGTCGATCGCCTCCTCAGCCTTCAGCAGGGGAGCCAATCGGCCGCCGATTACGCCATTGACTTCCGGGTTACAGCGGAGGAGGTTGGCTGGGAGGAACGCGCCCTCTGTGGCATCTTCCTCTGCAGTTTAAACTCTGGTCTGAGGGATGAACTGGCTGGTCGGGATCTCCCTGGAACATTTGCGGAGCTAATCTCTCTCACCATCAGCTTGGATAACCGGCTGCGCGAGCGCGCCACGGAGCTGAAGTTGCCTTCTCGCTCGCGGGGTGCCTCGTCACCCCATCCCAAGCTCGCCCCCTGGCGTTACCGCCATCGGAGGTTTCCGAGGAGTCGGAACCTATGGTGAAGGGCCGGGCAAAGCTTCCCCTTGCAGAGAAACAGCGCCGCCGTGGGTTGGGTCTCTGCATGTATTGCGGAGACAACCAGCACACTGTGGAGCGTTGCCCGGAGAAGCCCAAACAGGGAGGTCCGCGAATCACTGTAGGGGGCCTCGCGGACGCTAACCGGTCAACTCCCCTCACTCATTTGTCGCTGCCCATCCGTTTCTGCCACAACACCACAGGGCATCTCACTCATGCACTGGTGGACTCAGGCGCGGAAGGCAGCTTTATTTCACAAAGCCTGGCAACCCGATTGGGCATCCGTTGTCAGCCTCTTAAAGCTCCTCTCACCCTCATCAATCTCTCCTGTGCATCTCTGGGGAAAGTGACCCACCGGACAAACCCCGTCTCTGTCATCATCTCTGGGAATCACCGGGAGGAGATCTCCTTCTACATCTTGCCTTCCACAGTGTCTCCAGTGATCCTGGGTTATCCATGGCTCCGTCTCCATAACCCCGTCCTGGATTGGAAGACCGGGAAGGTAACAGCCTCGAGTACCTTCTGTATGAGCACCTGCCTCCAATCCGCTGCCTGCTTGCCATCCTCTCCTCCCGTGGTCAAGGATGCCGCGCCCCCGGACCTCTCCTTGGTGCCCGTGGAGTTTCACGACCTGGGCACAGTCTTCAGTAAGTCCAAGGCAATGTCCCTTCCTCCACACAGGCCTTACGACTGCGCCATAAACCTCCGCCAGGGGGCGCCGCTCCCTTCGGGACGCCTCTACAGCCTGTCAGTGCCGGAGAAGGAGGCCATGAACTCATACCTCAAGGAATCTCGCAGCGCAGGTATTATTTGCCCATCGTCATCGCCATTAGGTGCAGGGTTCTTCTTCGTGGGCAAGAAGGATGGCTCGCTTTGTCCGTGCATCGACTTCCGAGCCCTAAACGACATCACGGAGAAGGACCGTTACACCCTGCCCCTGATGGACACTGCCTTCCACTCCTTCCAGGGGGCGACCTTGTTTACCAAGCTGGATCTCCGCAGCGTGTACCACCTCGTCCGGATCCAGGAGGGAGACGAATGGAAAACAGCCTTCCGTACCCCGAACGGCCACTTTGAATACCTGGTCATGCCGTTCGGGTTAACCAATGCTCCAGCCGTCTTTCAGCGCCTGATAAATGACGTTCTCCGGGATTTCATTGGCCTGTTTGTGTTCGTCTACCTGGATGACATTCTCATCTTCTCCAAGTCCAGGGATGAGCACCAGGTGCATGTGAGACGGGTCCTGCAGAGGTTGCTGGAGAATCGGTTGTACGTGAAGGCGGAGAAGTGCGAATTCTATGCCAAGAAGACGTCATTTCTCGGGTTTGTCATCTCCCATGACCAGGTGCTCCCAGACCCAGCCAAGATTAAAGCGGTGGTAGATTGGCCGACTCCCACATCTAGAAAGCAGGTGCAACAATTCGTCGGCTTTGCCAACTTCTACCGCCGCTTTGTGCCCAACTTTGGAGCCATCGTCGGCCCTCTGACCCGTCTCACCTCCCCTAAAACCCGGTTCCAGTGGACTGAAGAGGCCGCGGCGGCCTTCCAGGCGCTGAAGGCGGAATTTTCATCCTCCCGGGTCCTCAGCCAGGTCGATCCCTCTTTGCAGTGCATCGTGGAGGTCGACACCTCGGATATGGGGGTGGGGGCGGTGCTGTCTCAGCGGTCACCTGCTGATGGGGTCAAACGGCCTTGCGCCTTCTTCTCCCGGCGCTTGTCCCCGGCGGAGCGCAACTACGACGTGGGGGACAGGGAGCTTCTTGCCATCAAGCTCGTGCTCCAAGAGTGGCGTCACTGGCTGGAGGGGGCCGCCCTGCCCTTCGTGGTGTTAACGGATCACAAAAATCTGGAGTATTTAAGAACTGCCAAGCGTCTGAACACCCGCCAGGCCCGTTGGTCCCTGTTTTTTGCTAGATTCCGTTTCACCATCACATTCAGACTGGGCTCCAAAAATGGACTCCCTGACGCTCTCTCCAGGCAATTCGCCCCTTAAGATTCGGGGGACGCTGTTCATACCATCCTGCCCAGGTCGTGCATCGTGGGAGCCGTTACTTGGGAGATTGAGGATAAGGTCCGGAAGGCGCAGGAATCAGAACCGGATCCGGGCGGCGGACCGGAGGGGAGGCTCTACGTCCCGTCCTCCATTCGGGGGGAGGTCATCCATTGGCTTCACACGTCCAAGCTAGCCTGCCATCCTGGGACCTCCTGAATGATTGACCTGCTCCAACGCTCCTTTTGGTGGCCGGGATTGCGCAAGGACACTGCCCGCTACGCCCGGGCCTGCCCCGTCTGTGCCACCAGTAAGTCCGGCAACTCTTCTCCTGCGGGTTTGCTCCAGCCCCTGCCCATCCCTGGTAGGCCCTGGTCGCACATCGCTTTAGACTTCGTCACTGGTCTCCCCGTCTCTAACAACTTCGACACTGTCCTGACCATCGTCGACCGTTTCTCCAAGGCTGCCCATTTCGTGCCATTACGGGGGCTACCCTCTGCCTTGGAGACGGCAGATCTTCTCGTCCAACACGTGGTCAGGCTGCATGGGATACCAGCTGACGTGGTCTCCGACCGGGGTCCCCAATTCGCCTCAGACGTCTGGCGGAGTTTCTGCAGGACACTAGGAGCCCAGGTAAGCCTCTCCTCCGGCCATCACCCCCAATCAAACGGGCAGTGTGAACGGACCAACCAGGAGCTGGAGGCTGCTCTCCGCTGCGTCACTGCCTCGAAGCCTGCGTCATGGAGCAAACACCTTGCCTGGGTAGAATATGCTCACAACACCGCTCGCTCCTCAGCCACAGGGATGTCCCCTTTCAAGGTGTCCCTGGGTTACGACCCCCCTTTGTTTCCCTTGCTGGAGGACGAGTCGGCAGTCCCCACGGTCCAGGCTCACCTCAGGCGGTGTCGCTCAATCTGGACAGCCGCGCGCAATGCGCTTTTACGCACGGCGGAGCGCAACAAGGCCACGGCGGATCGGCGAAGAAGACCTGCTCCTGCCTACCAGGTGGGCCAACCGGTCTGGATATCCACGCAGGATGTGAACCTGAAGGGTGAGAGAGGAAGTTGGCTAAACGCTTCATGGGTCCATTCCCCGTCACCAAGATAATCAACCCGGTGGCAGTGCGTGTTGCTACCCCCCCCCTCCCTCCGCATCCATCCCACCTTCCACGTCTCCAAGGTGAAACCGGTGGTGTCTGATCCCATCTGCCCTCCTCCTGCTGCGCCGCCCGCGCCTCGGATGATTGATGGCCATCCGGCTTGGACTGTCTCGACCATCTTGGACTCCCAACGCTGGGGTCGCGGGCTACAGTATTTGGTGGACTGGGAGGGCTATGGTCCAGAATGGAGGCAATGGGTTCGTTCCTCGTTCGTGTTGGATCACTCTCTCATCACCGAGTTTCACCGGAAGTACCCCAATAAACCATCGCCAGGAGGCGCTGCTAGACGGGGGAGTACTGTTACAACTCGCCGCTCATTAGCGGCGCCAGCTGAGCGCACACCTGCACCTCGTCAGCGACGGGGCATATAAGCTGCTCTGCCCTGAGTTTCAGCCTGAAGCCGTCTGTTTCCTTCGGCTACTTGCTTCAGAGGAACCCCCTCGCCAACCAGCAAGATTGCTCACGTAAGCATACCTCCATTTGTGCTCCAGTCTCTCCCCTGTGCACAGGTGGATCTTTCCCGGCAGCGGACTCCGCCTCTGCATCACCATCTCGCTGCTGCTGTCAGGTGCATCGTCAGGTCACTGTCTTCTGGACTCTCCCTTGTGCACGCCTGCCACCTGCCCTGCCAAGTAAGCCAACAAATCCCTTATTACCTATTGTACTGGTTTGGTGCCCGTCACCTTCTCCCTGTGCTCTCTCCCCAGGGTTGTCTGGCTGTACGGTTTCCTGCCTCCGTGCCTGACGCTGACATCCGCCACCAGTACATCCACATACCACAGACACACATCCACACACACACTTGCTGTTAAATAAACTGTTAAACCTATTCTGAGCCTGCGTGTGTGTCTCCTGAGCTGTGCATTATGTCATTTACAGGTTTAATCAGGCAACCAAATCTTGACCTGATTTGAGGTTGTGCATTTGGACGGTCACAATGTGTACGTGACGTCTGGTCAACAGTACTGCTAACAAGGGGAGTGTCTGTCTGTCTCTCGGAGTCAGGAACAGAAACTAGTTGACTGTCAAGTGTTTGTCCACCATGAGTATCAGTAGCAGCTGTAGTCACAGGTCTAGAGTCAGAGGACATGGGATGATCTACACCTTGAGCAACAGGTGTAACTGAAGAGTTCTGGGGGTCAGAGGACACACTTGTCACATCAGAAACGTCTACCTGTGACACAGATGGTTCATTGAGCTGCGTGATCCACTCAACAGTTCTCCTTTCAGAGTCAACAGGTTCTGGATCAACTAATGGTCCACGTGTTTCTCCACATGAAGACGGATCACCTGTACCAGCCTCACTCTCTCTCTCAAAGAGGTCCACAGATGTGTCTCCCTCATCACCAACGTCTGTAGCTAAGGTTTCTGGAAGTAAGGTGGATGAACCATGGTTGGACACATCGCACACATCCACCACAGGAAGAAAATTTACCAGCATCAACAGATTCCTGTGGACCACTTTTGTCCGTAGAGTAAGAGTGTCACAAATTCTGTATGTATGGGTCTGTGGGTTTACATCCATTACAGTGTAAACAGTTGATTCCCACTTATCAGCAGTTTTCTTTTTGCCTCTCTCCTTTCTGTTGGCCAAAAGCACCCTGTCACCAATCTCAATCTTGGATCCTGTCACTTTCCTGTTGTAAAGATTAGCATGTCTGTGTTGCTCCTTAGCAGCACAGTCCTGAGCAACCATCATTGCTTCTTTTAGCTCACAGGTAAGAGTTGCCACATACTTGTCATAACTGGTTACATCAGCATCGCAAAGAACAGAACGAAACATGACATCTACTGGCAAATGGGGCACACGGCCATACATGAGGTAAAAAGGAGGAAAGCCAGTCGTCTCATGGGCTGTACAGTTGTACATAAATGTCAAAGTCTGCAACCGTCGTGGCCAGTTAGCTTTCACCTCAGGGGACAGTGCACGAATCATCCCACCCAGTGTCCTGTTAAACCGTTCGACACTCCCATTTCCCATTGGGTGGTAAGGGGTAGTGTGAGATTTCCTGACACCGTACACTTTGAGGAGTTCACTGATTAATTGACTTTCAAAATTAGGACCTTGGACACTGTGGATTCTTTCTGGGAATCCAAAGACACAAAAGTACTTATTCCACAGAACATTTGCCACTTGCTTAACTGTTTGATCCTTACAAGGAAAGGCCTGAGCCATCCTGGTAAAGTGATCTGTTATCACTAGGACATCAATAGACTTGTTCCTAGAGTCTTCAGCTGACCAAAAGTCAATACAGACCAGCTCCAGCGGTCTAGATGACAAGATGCTCTCTAAGGGAGCTCGTCCCTCAGGTTCAGCTGACTTGCTGAGGACACAACGCTGGCAGTGTCTGACATGGTCTCTAACATCTCTCTCAAGGGTCAGCCAGAAAAATCTCTGTCTGGATAAACTGAGGGTTCGCGACTGGGCTTGATGACCAGCATCATCATGCACGCCTTTCAAGACCTCATCCTTAAGTGAGTCTGGGACAACATACTGAAGCCGTTTGGACTTGGTTCTCTGGTCTCTTGAAACTCTGTACAGAACACCATTGCTTACAGATAGCTTATCCCAGTGTTTCAGATATTTAATCACTGAAAATGATTCTTTCACCCTTTCTCTCCTTGAGGGTCTCCGATGTCTTTCAACATAGAACAGGACGCGAGAAAGAATTCCATCCTCCAACTGTTTGTCACGCAAAGCCTTTTCAGAATAGGCAGGCAACGGGTCTTGACCTGGTGGAACTAACTGGGGCAAAAACTGCAAGGCTTCAATTGCCCGGGCCCTCAGACCAGCATCCCACTCGATGTGTGACTGCATCACAGCAGACACTTCTTCTGAATTCACAATCTGAGTGTGTACCCGGGAGGTATGAGCATTGTCACACATCGCATCCACGTGACCACTGGATGAACGAAAAGCATCCTGAACAGAAGTAGTAGACACATTTTTGACTTCACTGAGGAGTTTCACATATGGCTCATTGAACAGTCTGTGACCAATATTTTCCTTGACAAAAGGCACACGGCTTAATGCATCAGCCACAATGTTCTGCCGCCCTGGAACATACTTTATGTCAAAGTCATACGCAGCCAACTTGGCTACCCAGCGTTGCTCACAACAGTCTAACTTGGGCTTTGTCAATATGTGAGTCAAATGATTGTTGTCAGTCCAAACAGTGAATTTGTGACCCTTTAGCCAATGACTAAACTTGTCAGTGATGGACCATTTCAAAGCCAGAAATTCCAGTCGGTGCGCTGGATAGTTTTTCTGAGACTGTGTCAGTGACTTACTGGCAAAAGCAATAGGTCTGGCATGACTTTCATCTTCCTGGACTTGGGACAGAACGGCACCTATCCCATCCAGAGATGCATCAGTTGAAAGCATGAAGGGACGGTCAAAGTTAGGATGAGCCAAGACCACAGTGTTAACAAGTGCAGATTTGAGACTTTCAAAGGCATGTATGTGCTCTTGGGTCCAATCAGAAGCACAAAGCTTTCTGCAAGCCATCTTGGTTTTCTTACATCTGCCTTTAAATTTTCCACCTTTCAACAGGCTGAACAATGGCTTGGCAATGGCAGAATATCCTGGCACAAAATGCTGATAGTAATTAACCATCCCCAAGAAGGATTAGTCTTTTTTGGGACGGTGTCACACCATCAGTGTCCATAAGGTCAGCACAAGTCATTTTTGCGATGTTTTCAACCTTACTAGGGTCGGTTGAAACACTATTCTCATCAATTACGTGACCAAGAAACCTCACAGATCTCCTGAGGAAAAAACACTTTTTGGGTGCCAACTTCAAGTTGTGCCTACGCAGCCTGCTGAACACCATCTCAAGGCGCTGCAATGCACTCTCCTCATCAGATGCAAAAATCAGCAGATCATCCAAATAGCACAACAAAGTCAAGTAATTCTGGTCACCAAAAATGGCAGTCATCATGCG
The DNA here is from genome assembly GCA_020510985.1 of Pholidichthys leucotaenia. Taxonomy (NCBI): domain Eukaryota; kingdom Metazoa; phylum Chordata; class Actinopteri; order Cichliformes; family Pholidichthyidae; genus Pholidichthys; species Pholidichthys leucotaenia. The sequence continues at coordinate 476,890,924 of CM035839.1, forward strand.
CATAAAACTAGCAGGACTATTGCATAATCCCTGGGGCAGGCGATTGTACTCATATAAACCCATCGGAGTGGTAAAAGCAGAATACTTCCTGTCATCCTCACGAAGCGGCATGTTGTAGAAGCCGGACGTTAAATCCACTGTGCTGAAGAGGCAGTTACCTCCCAGTGCTGCCAGACAATCTGCCTGGTGAGGGAGAGGGTGAGCATCTTTCAGAGTCCTCTTATTCAGCCAGCGAAAATCCGTGCAGATGCGGAGGTCACCATTCTTTTTTCACACAAGAACCAAGGGAGATGCATACTCGCTAGTCGATTTCCTGATAATGTCTTTTTCCTCCATGTCATTTAGCACCTGTCTTAATTTCTGATACTGACTAGGGGGTACACACCTGTATGGGAGTCTGAATGGTTTATCATTGGATAAATTTATACGGTGTACAAAGCCCTTAGCTTCTCCACAGTCTAAGTGGTGGCGTGAAAAGACATCCTCGTACTGAAGTACCAAGTCAGCCATTCTCTTTTTGCAGTCCTCTGACACTTGGCATGAAGTAATGTCTATGTCACAAAGCCCCACTGACTTGAGTTTTTCTTTTACAGACTCCATACCGGCATCACATGCCGTTGTAGACTGTGTGTAGCAGGTCACTGGTACACTAGACTGCTCAGCTGCGTCCATGTCTTCAAGGGCTACACATGTGTAGACGTCAGCTAGCTTCGCACTGCGCTGTAACAACACAGGCTTGTTGGACGTGTTGATGAGTTTGAGTGGGACCCATCTGTCACCCCACATAGGAGTTACAATCTTAGCTACTAGGACACCCCTAGGAGCTGAACGAGAAGATGTGGGCTCTGTCATGACTGTACTGCCTGGAGATACAACAGTGTCTTTAGGCAATTTACCCCAAACAAGGTACTCACGCCCAGGTTCAAGGTAGGTGGCTGAGTTACATCTGACAGTACGAACTTTGTCAGGAATGTCATTTCCTTTCCAGGGGTTCAAACCAGTGAGCATAGACAGGAACTGCTCAGCTTCTGGTTCTGCAGTTGGGCAGGGGCCAGACACTGTTTTCCAATAGGACTTGCATTGCTTTGAATGGTGTAGGATGTGCTTTATTACATTGGTACCAATAATCAACTGATCATGCTGACCACAGACAACCAGAGTGGGGACCAGCATTTTACAACCATACACCTACATCACAATGTCAAAAGCACTCTTTGGCCTGACATGCTGTCCACCACACCCAACCAGCATCACATCCACATCAATCTGGTTCTGATTTGTTATCACTCCAGCAGTTCTCAGTTTCTTCACTGCATCCTCATTGATACTGCAGGCCATGGAGCCACTGTCCAGCATGCCATCAATTATCACTGCACCACCAAAAGCTACTGGTGTGTAGAAAAGGCTGGAACTATTACCAATTATGTGAATGTTCTGATACACAACAACTACATCATCGCATGAGCTTCTCACCGATGCAAAAATCGACTCAGCATCAGATGTGTCACTGCAGTGGGAGCTTGAGGTGAGACCTGCACTGCCTCCCTCCAAGTACAGGTCAGTTAGTTTCCCTGAGACTGAGAAGGAGGCTGGCAGTTGTTGTTGGGACAGGCCAGTCTGGTATGACCAGGGGAAAGACAGGTAAAACACAGTTTCTCAGACATGCAATGTGAAATGGTGGAGTGACGTGTGTCATTACAGACCTTACAAGTTGCTTCTCTGGGGCGTCTCTGACGAGGGGCATGTTTAAATCTGTTGCTCTCAGTCGGCTGAGGAATTGTACACTGCTGCAACTTCTCCATCATTTCCTGAAACATGTTAACCATGCGACCAAGGAGCCTCTCCTCTGACTGTTGGAGATTTTGAGCAACAACCGGCACACTAGCACAATCTGAGCTGAGTGTATTTGGGGTAGGGTCAGAGATGGGGAATGGAGAGGGACCCTGACATGTAAACTGTCGGGTTTGAGGAAGTGAAGAGGGAATGACTGGGGTGTGGCACTGTTCTGGTATGGTCATGGCTGAAGATGGCAACCTGGGTTTGTCAGATGTTACAGTAGCTGTGTGACTCATTAGCTGTGGACCATCAGGTGCTCTGGCACTAGCTCTAACCTCTCTCTGATAATCGTCAATTCTCAACTGAACATCACGTGAGGTCCATTCATGAGGTGGTTTCCACTTCAGGGTGCAAGACAGATCAGGATCAGGACAATTTTTGACGAACATGATAGCAACCTCTTTGCTCATGTCCTCAGTCTGCTTGCCTTGTCTACGCAGGCCCTCGAGAGCCAGGTCTGCTGCTTTGTTCAGCCTTATCCAGTAGTCCACTGGGTTTTCTCTGTGCCTGGGCAGGGTTGCATAAAAATCTGCAAGCGGAAGACATGAGGAGGCATCACAGAAGTAACGGAGAAGAACATCATATATTATCTCAGGTTCCTTTTTAGCATCTAGCTCCAGGTCACTACGCAGGGCAACTTTCACAACGTCTTTAGCTTTGCCCAATAAATGACCCATTATCTCTCCTGCTTGCTCACACACAGGAACCTCTCTCTTCTTGAGTTCAGTCTTAGTCAAGTCAATCCAGTCCCATCCATCCATCCATCCATCTTCTACCGCTTTTCCGGAGGTCCGGGTCGCGGAGGCAGCAGTTCAAGCAGAGAAGCCCAGACTTCCCTCTCCCCAGCCACCTGCTCCAGCTCTTCAGAGGGGATACCAAGGCGTTCCCAGACTAGCTGGGAGACATAGTCTCTCCACCGAGTCCTGGGTCTGCCCCGGGGTCTCCTCCCAGTGGGACGTGCCTGAAACACCTCAAGTGGGAGGCGTCCAGGAGGCATCCTAATCAGATGCCCATACCACCTCAACTGACTCCTTTCAATGTGGAGGAGCAGCGGTTCTACTCTGAGCCTCTCCCGGATGACTGAGCTCCTCACCCTATCTCTGAGGGTGAGTCCAGCAATCCTACGGAGAAAGCTCATTTCAGCCGCTTGTATCCGCGATCTCGTTCTTTCGGTCATTACCCAAAGCTCGTGACCATAGGTGAGAGTAGGAACGTAGATTGACTGGTAAATCGACAGCTTTGCCTTAGAACTAAGCTCCCTCTTCACCACAACAGACCGGTACAACGTCCGCATCACTGCAGATGCTGCTCCAATCCGTCTGTCGATCTCTCGCTCCATTTTCCCCTCACTCGTGAACAAGACCCCAAGATACTTAAACTCCTCCACTTGGGGCAGGAGCCTGTCCCCAACCCGGAGAGGACAATCCACCTTTTTCCGGCTGAGGACCATGGACTCGGACTTGGAGGTGCTGATTCTCATCCCAGCCGCTTCACACTCAGCGGCAAACCGTCCCAGCAAGAGCTGTAGGTCATTGCTGGATGAAGCCAACAGGACAACATCATCTGCAAACAACAGAGATGAGATCCTGTGGTCACCAAGCATGACACCCTCCATTCCCTGGCTGCGCCTAGAAATCCTGTCCATAAAAATTATGAACAGGACCGGTGACAAAGGGCAGCCCTGGCGGAGTCCAACTCTCACTGGGAATGACTCCGACCGAGTGTTGGCAATGCGAACTAAACTCTCACAACGGTCGTACAGAGACCGAATAGCTCGTAACAACAAGCCCGATACCCCATACTCCCGAAGCACCCCCCACAAAAATCCACGAGGGACGCGGTCAAATGCCTTCTCCAAGTCCACAAAACACATGTAAACTGGTTGGGCAAACTCCCACGAACCCTCAAGAATTCTCGAGAGGGTAAAGAGCTGGTCCGATGTGCCACGGCCAGGACGATCAATCCAGTCCCAAACTGAATATTTGTCAGTACCGTCACCTCTAAATGTTCGTAGTTCTCTGTCTGACTTAACATAGACAGTCACATGTGGAGGGTCACATTTGGTAACATCACAATGTGCTGTTCGATCAGTAGGAGAAGTCTGGTTGTCATTGGTCATATTCACAACACCAACAGACATTAATTTAGTGACTATATCACTATACACTGTATCACGCTCCGTCTGTACCTCGATCCCACACAGGCTCCTACATTAACAAAAATATGGGTTACACATGACATAAGCTGCTGGAGTCACCATAGAACAGGGGTCACCAACCTTTTTGAAACCAAGAGCTACTTCATGGGTATCGAGTCATGTGAAGGGCACCAGTGTGACAGAGATCATCCTGCGCAGTTCGCCCCACACGGGACACGAACCCGCGACCTCTCAGTCAACTACACACAGTTCGAGCATGGGAGACACAGCACGATTGCGCTGAGCTAAAGGTCTGACCGATAGCTCAGCGCTACCGATACTGTATGAGACTTTGGGAGGGAGGTTCTACGCCGAACAGTACTAGTTGGCATCCGTTACACCAGCTTGACACACTCCTCTAAAATAACAAATTGTGTGTATATATACTGTATATATACTGTAGATACACACATAAATAAATAATTATCAATAACTTAGAGTGGGTAACAGACAAGATCAATATTCAACACTTTATTTTTATTAATCTCAGCAGTTGTTCAGATGATCACTTCTACATTTCATAAAAAAATGTCCAGTTTTCATCAGTCCCTTTTAACCATAAAAAACTAAACCCTTTTAATTCATGAACTATGTTGAACCATGTTTGAAAAAGTTATGCAACATTTAAGAAAAATCAACTTTCATATTAAATAAATCTTATCACATTTTTAACTGAACAAATCTGCTGCAATTCTGCTCAAAATCTGTTACATTTAATAAACACACTTTTGTGTGTTCTTCTTCACTGGAATTATATCCATACAGTTCTTGCCAAGAATCATGCTGGAGTAATAACCAGCACTGTCCTTTCATGAGAAGAAGCTAAACAGCACTGAGAGTGCTTATATGCACGGTGGCGCAGTGGTTAGCACCGCGGCAGCAGTTTACCCTCGGCCGGGGGATCGCGGGGATCGTGGGTTCGATCCCGGCCAACAGTGATCTGTGTGGAGTTTGCATGTTCTCCCCGTGTATGCGTGGGTTTACTCCGGGATTTCTCTGGTTTCCTCCCACATGCCAAAAACATGCAGGTTCGGGAGTTAAGGGGCGCTTGCGCACACAGCGACCAGCAGCTGGTGGCTTGTCACCGGACTGCAGAAGAAATCTACCTACGGGTACAAAATAAGTCAAAAAAAAAAAAAAGAGTGGGCAGCAGTGGGCCACAGTCACCCCGCAAATGAAACACACGCAGCTTCCTTTCATGGTAGTAAAAAAGAACTCTTCACTTTGAAAATGATAAATTTTCTGTCTTTTTTTTGCCATGTTTTGGGGCTAGGAAACTGCACTCCGCTCACCATCTTCACTGGCTGCTAGCTTACGCTCCACAAGCGCGAAGGTTTTGTCATGCGCACAATACTGACCTTTGAACTAGGTCAGAGTTCACCTTAACGTTACGTATAATAAACATATTTTCATTTTTTTATTTTTAAGACATTGTCATTTTAAAATCTATATAAATGCAAGTGTGATTTTTAAAAAATAGCGGCAGAAAAAATTACATCTTAGACGCAGCTCACTTGCGAGTTGTGCTATTTTTAGAACAGGCCTGCGGGCGACTCATGTGGTCCTTGCGGGCGACTTGGTGCCCGCGGGCACCGCGTTGGTGACCCCTGCCATAGAGCCTATATTGGCGCGAAACCCTAAAATGGCGCCCACCAGACCCCCAATGTGCGCCGAAACATCTATAAAACTCTTATTTATAACACAAATAACAAAAAAAATACAATACAGTGACATGTCAAATTAATAAAGAACAATTACAATCTAAGGTTACAGTCCAAATGATAAAACTAACGAACGATACGATCATTTAGTGCCAGCAGCGTTTTGAACATAACTTACCCACAGCAAAGCAACGCGATACTGTGGGGAAAAACTAAACTACCGGAGCCTCGGAGGTACAGAAAGAGCGGATGTGAGAAGTGTACTGCCAAAATAAAAGTACTCAAGTAAAATAAAATTCACAACAATATAAATAAAAGCATAACTGAGAAAAAGAAATACTTAAAGTACATTTTTGACTCCGTTACATAACCATCCCCTTTTATGGTTCCAAACAGTTTGAAACTGACCGTGGACAGTGGACATTGACTCATAACTTCTGAATATTTCTAAGACTTGGCTGCATCAGTGATTGTGCAAAATGAACTGCTCAAGACTCAATGGAGACTGAAGCTGGTGATCTGAAATGAATGCTGGAATTATAAAAAGTAATGGTATGTTGGAATTTTATTTCTATTATGGAACAGATCAAATTAACTGATTTTGATTTGATCAAGTGTTAAAGCATGTGATGGATAATGCTTGTTGGAATATTTTAGGAATGCTATCTTCTTGGAACATAAGTCAATATTATACAGTAATAAGTGGCATTCAGCTGTTTGTTTTATGTCATTTAAGCACAGTTCTGGTACTTAAAAATCATAAAAACCCAGGAGCTTCGGGGGGCTTTGCCCCCCTTGCCCCCCCACCCCACCCCAACGGGGCTCTGCCCCGGACCCCGCTGGGGGACTGTGTCCCCCAGACCCCCTGCTGAATTTTCAGATAATTTCCCCAACCCCAAATCACATCGCTGGTTCTTGTTGGAATTCTGAGCTTTTGGTATTGTTTTCAGTGGAGTTATGAGATTTTTATGGAAGGATCAGGAGTCATCAGTGCTAGAAATAGCTCTCTCCTTTCAACCCAATGTCTTTTTTTTTTCGGAGTTCAAAATGTTTTTGTTGCATGCAGAAATGTAATTTTGTTTTCTCTGCAGGAGTTCCCTGATTTCAATGCAACACATTATAGTTTGTTTATACATAGCATAAAGGGGAAAAAAAAGGTATATGCAGTGTTATTTCATTTTAAGTGTCAAAAGGGTTTTTGTGGCTCCTGTAGCTCATGTATTTTTGCCTACATATGTATAAACACTATGGGATGCTTGAGATTGCATGTGTGGATTGACCTCACGTCTAGGATGGAACAATATGTCTGGACCGCCTGTGGATAACAGCAAGAAGACGGAGGTACGGCGATAAGGAGCTGAAAAGACTTCCTGACCTCCTGGGGGCCAGGCGGAGGACTGAAGGACGCGTGGGGAGAGTTATTGTCAATAGGGGGTTTTGACGGTGACATGTGATTCTTCCTTTGTTCTGAGATGTATAAATAAGAAGGTTTTGACTCAACTCTCTCTCTTCTGTTCTTGAGAGATAGCTGGGGATGTGATCGCAACAATAAAACCTGAATTAAGAAATAATTCAGCCTTGTTATTTCACGCTCCCCACAGCTCCCAGTGTTTTCTTTTCTGTGGGAAATGGGTCCAAATGGCTCTTTGAGTGGTAAAGGTTGCTGACCCCTGTTCTAACCTGATCACGCTCATTCAGATCAAAATTTCATTCCGATTGAGAGGGGTGGGTTATGCCGATTGTTAATCGGAATGGTGCGCATGAAAACACTTATTTCGAACATAGGGCAGAAAATATGTTTACTGCGCATGTCTGTACACCAGCAGCACGTCGACGTGACATATTTCCACCTTAGCAGCAGCTAGTGGAAAACATAGTGGGAGTAAAACAAAACTGGTCTGTATCGTCCTGCTGTCTCCCTCTGTTGGTCATATGCAGAAGTTTGTACTTATAGCTTCATAAGGGAGACCAGCAGAAGCAAAAGTACAGTCTGAATAACACAATACAGGTCAGTTTCGACACGAAGCGGGGCTTGCTAACACTGGAAGTTGCTTCTTCTTCTACTGTTTTCGGAATGTTGAAATGTCGACATGCGCATGTCAAAATGATTTATTCCATTCAAACGTGACACATGGAAACGCACGTCCTAATCAGATCAGCTTTTTCAGGATCCATGTAAAGAGTAAAATTTTGATCTGAATTGTAATCAGATTGAAGAAATTTTGCCCATGTAACCGTGGCCAATGGCTTACTCACATGCACACACACACATGCACACACACACATAAGCTTCACAGGAAAGTCTCTGTCCTTGTTTCCACATATGGGCATGTGTAGGCTGAAGAGGAGACATATAGACGCTGAGAGGAAGCCATAAAGGCGGGAACAAATGTCCATTAACTTGCCCATATGTAGCTGTGAATTCCTGTGTGCGGGGTCCTTTCCAGCAAAGGGAGCTGGGAGGACACCCGTGGACGTGTATTCTGACTCCCTGCTTGCTTCAATAAAAGTTAAGCTGAGAAATAGTATTTTCTCCTGTGAGCATTGGTTGGTTAACTGGAAAGATTCTGCTAACTGTCCAAAATTAATTTTTACAGAAGTCAAACCTTTTTTCCCATTAATGTCAGTTTATTAACTAATGTCAGTAATATAAAAATACAGGATGACATGGCTGAAATAATGTGCTTTAAGATAACTTATAAAGTCCCGTGGACACATCAGGAGGTTGATGTTATTTATTTGCTTATGTGGTGCTGTAAAAAAAAAAACCAACTTGTTAGGTCTGCAAACCCGGAGAGACTCACAGAGAGTGGTGCTGTTGTGAACACGAACTTTATGACACACAGTAATATCGTATACATGCAGGTCTGCTGAGCACTGAGCTCCTATGTGGCTATACTGTATATGGAGAGAGAGCCTGAGATGGCCGAGTCTTCCTTACCTATAGGCTGGCATGATCACGTCACCAGCCGGCTGCGTCATCGCACTGCTACCTGTTATAAATCCCCTTTATAACATTTACACACCCCCCCCCCGGAAAAACACAGAACACTTTAATAATTGTAACCCTCCCCAGTTTGGCATAAACAACAACAATAATTATAACTGGGGTTACATTCACCGCCACTTAACCCGACGCAGCTGAGTGGATTATTCTGCCCCTCATCTTCTGGCAGTCGCTGTCATGACTGAATAGAAAAATGCCCAAACACAGAGCAAGCAACACCGGATGAACACTCAGACACTGGTGGAAACGTTTAACATGATTTATTATACACAAAAAACACAACAATGCAAACTTAATGAACATACAAAAACAGCACCAGTAAACAAAAATGCAAAACAACGCCAACTTAATGACACAAAACACAGAGGAACACTGGATCCACACACAGCCTGCAAGAAAGGGGAAAGAGGAAATGATTAATAACAGGAATAAACAGAGAGGATGGATATGGTAGAGAAGAGGAAAGGCTTACAACATGAGCAGAGGGCCTGGCAGTGAACTCCAGCGTGGAATGGTGGGAACAAGGGGGGTGATGACTGGATGAAGGGAGATGACAAGATGGAGGAACGAATGGGTTGACCTGGGTGGAGAATGAGTCGTCTTGGCAAGATGAGAGGTTCAGGTGAGCATACACAGCCCCAGAGACACACCGCTGAGATGGCAGCAAACCTGAGGAGGAGAAGACAAACAAGGTAAGACGACTTGGATTAAATAAATGCCTAACAACGTTAGCTGTACAGTGGTACCTCTACTTACGAACGTCTCCACATACGGAATTTTCAGGTTACGACACGCCTCAACGGGAAAATATTGCCTCTTGTTACGAAAGAAATTTCAGGATACGAAAGGCAAAAATACGCGCTGCTACTCGCAGCTCCCAGAGTTTACCGAACGTAAACATACTTGTAGCTGCTCTGCCATTGCCTATCGCCTAGCATCTTCCTGGCATCCCATTCGCCCTTTTCACATTCCCCACAATGCAATGCGCAACTGGCAACATCCGGTAGTTTGTTTACACTGGCTCATATGCATACACAGAGACAGAGTTCAAGATACGTCGAAATAAAGCCACAAATCAGGGTTCCAGATGCGTAGTACCTTTCTGTCGTAATCGCCAGATTTTGCTCTCCCAAATTCGCCGAAGATCTGCATTTTTTTCACCGCTGGGAAACCTATAGTAAAAGGGATGGTTGATCTTGCCAAAGAATATGGCTGTAATACATCTACGATTGGCACGGTATTAAAACAAAAGGAAGCCCTAAAAGCTACAACTCCTTCCAAAGACCTCTCTGTCATTTCGAAGAGGAGGTCGGCAGTGAACGATGAGATGGAGAGGTTGTTACTCGTGTGGATAAAGGAGAAAGAGATAGCTGGTGACACAGTGACCGAGGTGACGACAATAGCAGTTAAAAGGTAAATGAACATAATTTTTATTCTTTACTTTATTCTTTGTTTTTTACATTATGTACAACTCTCATTTTATGTTTATTGTGCAGTAATCTAATTGTAACATGTATTTGTTACATGTTTTGATGCATTTTTATGATTTATAAAAAATTTATGTCCGAATTTTGGGGGGCTTGGAACGGATTAGGGCATTTACATGGAAAACGCGTCTCTACTTACGGAATTTTCAGGTTACGAAACTACTTCCAGAACCAATTAATTTCGTAAGTAGAGGTACCACTGTAGTTGTTTGTGGCAGCAATACCCAATGGTCCAGCGGAGAAGCATTCAAAAACTGGATCTTTTATGCGCTGGTAAACCAGGAAGCAGCAGGTGTGTCAAATCACACAGGTGTGCTGATCAGCTCCGGAGCCAGGAAACAGACAGAAACAGGAGGGGAGTGGGAACACGCTCACCTGACCATCACAGTCGTGCTCCTACCTAACCAGCCCCCTTTTTTACAGTCTTCCATGGGGAAGGTGGTTTTGCTGGAGGGGCCTTGTAGCGAGCCCATGGTGGACACACTCTTGGCGGCATCAGTTTCAGCAGGCCCGGGTGCCATCCCACTGGAGACATAGCTTGCCTGTCAACAATGTCCCAGCCTGGATCCCACACCAGTTGGATCAGCTCCAATGCCCCTGATGTGCAGCAGCTACTCTCACCTCCCATGGACGGCTGACCCACCATATCGATCCATCTGCCATCTGAACAGCGGCTGTTCTCAGCTGTGCCACTATCTTCATACTTGTCGTGGCGGTGACGATGTAAAGGCCGACTGTGAACCCGGTTGCTTGGTTACGTGGGCCTGGACCCAGTTCATCACCGTGAGTGCCGCTCTGTATGGCAGCATATGGCGTTGTGGTTGTAACGATATAATACTCATGTTTGCTGCAGGTCGTCCACCAAGCTGTGGTGGTTCTGGTATATCTTGTTGGGTCACAGACTCTTCCCCAAACGCTACAGCGGCAGTCCCTGGAGGCCAATGGTAGTCGTGGATCCTGAAGACGTCCGGTGTCTCTCCTGTGTCATTTATGATCACAGACTCTTTACCCATCAGCTCAGTCGAGGCTCCGGTAGGCTGGTGCTGAGCAAGGATTCTCAAGCAGTCCAGTTCTTCCTCACTTTTGTCTGGTGCTGGTTGAGGTTGGGGTGATGTGTTGCTGTTGCTGGTAATGGGATGCGCACCAGGTCACCTTTGGTCACCGGGGTCCCCTTGCTCCACAAACTCCCTCTCCTGCAGCTCCACGGCGGCAGTCTGAAGCTCATGTCTGGCAAGGATCTGAGGCAAGTCCGGTTGCTGTCCCCTCTCTGGGCAGCATTACTCTTGTGCACATGGGACGACTGTACTCTCATCAAGGCCATTCCCGATAGACATGGGCAACCTCTCCTGCAGCTCCACAGCGGCTACCTGAAGCTCACACTGGGCGAGGAACTGAGGCGAGTCCAGTCGTTGTTCTCCCTCCATGTTGTGTTTGTTCTCTGTGTCGTATTCACCCACAGTGCTGTGGTCAGTCTCTGCACTGAATTCTCCTTTAGCGCTGTGTTGTGCTCTTCAGTTAACTTGTCATGGATTAGCTTGTCTTTTAAGGGCCCAAAGGCGCACCTGTTCTCTAAGACTGGGAGCTCCGTAGCATAACGTTGAGTTGACTCACCCACATGCTGTTTGCGGCAAAAGAAAACAAATCTTTGTGCCGTAATGTTGGCTGTGCCGTTGCGATATTTCTCCATTAGGCTCACACAGTTGCCGAATAAGTCTGCTTGACCCAGGGTATGGAGCACGTGCCATCCTTCTTTGCCTAGACTGAGAACCAGTACGCTCTTCAGCTTCTCATCGTCAGTGTCACTCAGGCCAACCGCGTTAACATAAATTTTAAAGATAGATAGATAGATAGATAGATAGATAGATAGATAGATAGATAGATAGATAGATAGATAGATAGATAGATAGATAGATAGATATACTTTATTGATCCTAAACTGGGAAATTACCAGTGGTGGACCCTCAGGGCCAGCAAAGCCTTCTCTGCTGGCCTAAACACTATCAGAGTTACATTTACAACCTACATTCTTATATTTGTTCCATGAGGATGTATTAAATTATTCCCAACAGTCTATTCTCTTCATTTTGTAGCGTTTCTCTTGGCTGCACTCCTTCCAGTAGTGTAATGCATGTTAGAGATTTTTTTTTTTGTCCAATCATATTTCAGCATCTGTGTTGCCAGGATCAAGCAAATCTGCCTTGGGCCTTCAGGAATTAACAGTGTGGTTCTGTAGGTTAAATTAACTGTTAAACTTATCCTGTTGCTTTAACCAATCAGATGTCTTTTATACGTCCAGGGGTACACGTAAAAGGCATCCGAGAACGTCGGCATTTTCACCTCTTTTGATTGGATGGTTAGACTCCTCCACCCACACTACAGAGGATCCTAGCTAGCAAAATGCCAGTGCAAGGACTTGCTTAAGCAGCTCCAATACTGTCACGATCTGTGCTCGGGGGGAATTCCACCGTGCTTTGTCTCTTTGCTTTTTTGTTTTTCCTTATTTGAGTAATATTGTATTTTGGAGTTCTTTGCCTGTGGTGTTAATTCTGGTTTGTTTTAACATTTTTGGTATTGTTTCTTTGCATGATTTATTTTTCCTGGTTACATTCAGTGTAATTTTGTTATTTACAGAACTGGGTTTAGTTGTCCTTATTTGTTTCCACTTTATTTTTGACATCTTATTTTATTTTCATTCTGTTGTGTTCTCCCTCTGGGTTGACAGCTGTCAGAGACGTTTTCGGGTTTCTGCTCCTTGTGGGCGGGTCCCTGTCAGCTGCCAGCCCGTTCTCTCCCCCTCATTGCTCACAGCTGATTGTCATTTTCTCCCCAGCCCGCTCATGTGATTCACACCCGTTACTATTTGTGTATGATTGTTTTTAGCCTTAGTTAAGGGCTGTTATTTTCATTTTTCTTTGCCTGAGTCTCGGTTTTCTTCTCCACCAGAATCCTGGCCCTGTTCTGGTGTGCTGTAAGTTTGCTTTGTATTTCAGTTTGGATTTTCTGTTTATGCACTGTTTGGGACTTTGCGCTCTTTAATAAATATTGCAAACTGCAGTCCAGCGTGTGGATCTTTCCTCTCTGCCCTGAAAGGCGACTCATGACACAATATACTGTATCTGTTTAAATATAATAGCTGTTTTTCCATCCACAATGACTGACAGGGGAGAGGAAAATGATTTGGTCACTGATATTTTTTAAAAAAATCAATTTTCCAGATGGACTTTTCAAGAAAAGCTGGTCATTGTGAAGAGAGGTCAGCCACCCCTGAAGCTAGCAGGCCCGTCGCAGCCGGGGAAACGATTCATCCGTCCCTTCCATATTAACAACGAGCGGTATCCTTGGATTACAGGCTTCAAGGAGTGCTGCAGATTATCTTGCTGGGAATGCCTGTTGTTTGAACTGATGGAGTAGATACTTGGTGTCATGTGTCTGAGGTCCAATGTCATCCCAGACCTCAGACACAGGTTACTGTTGTGTTTTGTATCTGTCTTTGTCTGCTCTTATGGCTAGGATTATCTGTGTTCCTGTTTCACCTCTCTCTCTCTCCAGACACTCGCCACCGGCTGCTTGCAGCCTGTCTCTGCTGTGAGCAGCTTGCAATCAGCTCACCTGCAGCTCAGCTCACACCTGCTGCCACTCTAATCAGTCTGTATTTATACTCTGTCAGTTTATTCACTTGCTGTTGCTGCATTAGTCAACCTTCTGGTAGTCTTCGTCCATAGTCTACCTCCTGTTTATGTTTCTTCTGCCAGACTGCTTGGTGCTGTTCCTGGAGCCAGCGTAGCTCTGGGGCACGTTCTGTAAGTCTCCTCTTTTTCTCTACCAGTTCATGTTATGCTGTATTACAGCTGGACTGTTTCCCCTGCAGTGCTGCTAATCTCCCCAGAGCTGGGTTCACTGTGAGGCACTGCGGGGTCGCCTATCATTTGATGTTTTGTGTTGGACACTTTTGAGCTGTTTGTCTTTTTGTTATAACAAACACACACTTCATCCGGCACTTGCACTTGTCTCTTTCCCTCTGCACCTCGGACAGGCGCATATATGACACTTGGAGTCAGACAGGGTTTGCTAACTTCAGCTGTCTACTGTCACACCATGGCAATTTAAGCAGCGTTTGCCAAATGTATAAAGATTGGTCTAAAACGCTGGGATACACTGAAATTTTCACTTTTAGCCATACGTATCACATATCTATAACGACTTGGATATATAATTAAGTAATAGTACCTTAAACAAACTAATGCTTAACATGTTGCCGACATTCACAACTTACATGCAACAACAGCCTAACATGACTGCATAGCACAGTCATGATAGGCTGTTGTTGCCTCCCAATCCATGAATCCCAGTTTTGGGGGAGATCATCTCTGTTCAACCCAGATGATTCTCCCTCCAGAGACCATGGTGGAGGGTGTGACCGACCTAGCAGAGCTGTCAAATCTGTCAGGTCAGTCATGTCTGAAACAGCTGACGTGACATGTCAGGATCATCAGATAACAGTTGTCACAACCTGGCTCAAAGGCACGCAAACTGATGGCAATAAAAAAATTTATTTTCAATAAAATGAAAAAAATAAAACCAAGATAATACATGGAGTGTGCTTTTGCTGGAAGGTGCAGCCAACAGCAAAGTCAAGAGCTGCGCTTTGTGCTTCAGGCAATCAGCTGATTGGATCCTCCTCCTCCGGTGTTCTGACATTTTGGCATATCTATCAGAACATCACAGGGCAGATGATCATATAGACTTTAGTTAAATATAAAAAAACCCGACAGGTCCTGTGTGTTTAGCTCTGTGTGTGTGTGTGTGTGTGTGTGTGTGCACTGCAGGCAGAGAGCTCCCAATGCTGCAAATATGCCTTTTGCACCACTAATGCGGGACATATCAGCCATGCGCTGGATATGTCAGAAAATTTTCAGAGGAGCTCGGCGAACAACGCCATATACCAGCGTGCTTCAGCGTGCTCTTAACTTAGACCAGTCCTTCTCAAATAGTGGGGCCCGCCCTCCTTGGGGGGCGCGATGCGATGCCGGGGGGGCGCGTATGACCCCGGGGAAAAGGCTTTGCTTTTGCCGTGTAAAGTGTAATTGCACATCCACGGCAGCAGGTGGTGCAGTGGCGCTGTCATTGTCAAAGTCTGTGCGGGAGTTTAAAACTTTTTAAATTGCTGTCAACAAACCCCTCGAGAGACACCATGGAGAAATATTTAACAGTAACGAAAAGAAAGGCGGAGAGAGACAAAGGTAAAGAGACAAATGAAAGTCTTCCAAAAGCTAAGACGAGGAAATATGACGAAGCTTATCTAGCGCTTGGCTTCACTGTGACTACGGTGGGAGACGAGGAAAGACGGGTGTGTTTAATGTGTCTGAAAATGTTGGCAGCGGACAGCATGAAGCCAAATAAATTAAGACGTCACCTACAGACATTACATCCTCAACACGTTGATAAGCTGCTTGATTTTTTTCCAGCGAAAACGTGCGGAGTACGGCCAACAATCATCCCGCTTTGTGAACGCTACATCAGTAAACCAGCGAGCACTTTTACCATCATTTAAAGTGGCGTACCAAATTGCACAGTGCAAAAAACCCCACACAATTGCAGAGGAGCTGATACTGCCTGCAGCAGTAGACATGGTTTCTGTCATGCTTGACAACGCAAGTGCTGCAAAAATAAAAACCGTCCCACTGTCCAATGACACTGCACTGAAGACCAAGTACAGGTCCCAGCTAAACATTGAGCAGGAGCTGAGAGTTGCACTATCATGCTTCAAACCCCGCTTTGAAAAGCTGTGCTCTGCAAAACGTGCTCATTGTAGCCATTAATGATTACTTCATTAATGTGATTTAGAAAAAAATCAGCACAATGTTTTATACCTTTTTCTTCAGACTAAAATGTTAAATATATTGGTGCTCCTGTGTTAATGTTCCAGATCAATTTACATTTAATATTATTTATTGATTGAATTATTTTTCTCAGCATCAAATGGTTCAGTTGGTCAAAAATGTTTCTAGTTTAAATAAGGATTGACATATTTTTTATTTCAGGCACTGTGATGCACTTTAAGTTTTTTTTCTGTTTTAGACTATAACAGGGTTTCTGTGTGGCAAAATAAAGTTAATATTTGGTGAAAGTTGATTTATATTGCTTTTTTCTTTTGTTAATGTTAAAAAGGATACAATTTTAGGTATACTTACACAATTTTTATAGATAATGATCTTATTTATAGTCACCGCGGCGAGTGGGGGGCGCGAAATATTTTCTCTTTCCTAGGGGGGGCTTTGCAAAAAATAATTGAGAAGAACTGACTTAGACAAAACTGAGCCATAAGTGATTCAACATACTCCAGCATATTCCCCAAATTCTTCATACGTTTTGCAAACACTGTCTAAATCGTGTAGGTGTGACAGGGCCTTAACCAAGGCAGCAGCAACACACTGAAGCAGCCGCCAGCTGGACAAGTAACAGTCCTGTTAAACCTTTGGAGAAACAAGAGTGGATCTGCAGCTCAATGAACAAGTGGGCAGGGAAACGGAGCTGTACAATGAAAAGGTAAAGATTTTTAAAACTATAATTTTATAGTTTAACTTAACTTTAGCATGCTTTGTGTGGACGGCCCTATAGGCTATTTTTACGGTGTTTGGTATGAATGGCGCTTAAATCAGGTAGATCACCACTGAAGGCCAAGTTGTAAAATACATGGTCCACCACTGGAAATTACAGTGGAACAGCAGCATGACACAGACAACCCAATGAACAGAAAAAAACACACAGCATAATAGAAAAGGAGTTACCCAGGGAAGCAAAGTAAAAAAATCTTAGATAACTTTATATACAACATAGCCTGCTACTAGGTTAAATAGATGATCCTGATGAGTCGATGGACGGTACTGACTGCACAGAGAAGGATTATAAGGCACAGAGTGAAACATGAGGTACCAGATAGACTGTAAGGTGCAATATGGCAGCATAGTTATGACAAGAATTCAACATCAGAGTGAGTTATTGTCCAGTGAGATGGCATGTGGCAGAAAAGATTTCATGTACCTGACTGTTGGGCAGTGAAGTTGTAGCAGTCTGCTGGAGAAAGTGCTTTGCTGTCTGTCCAGTGTGTGGTGGAGGGGGTGATCAGGATTGTCCATGATGGATACCAGTTTTTTTAGTGTTCTCCTCTCCACCACTGTCTCAAAGGTCTCTGGTCTGAGACCAATCACAGATCCAGCCCTCTTGAAAATCTTGTCAAGTCTGTTGGCGTGTCTGGCCCTGATACTGCTACTCCAACAGACAGCAGCAAAGATGGTGCTGGTGACAACAGTCTGGTAGAAAAGCTCCAGCATCATGTTGCACACGTTGAAGGATCTCAGCTTCCTCAGGAAGTAGAGTCTGCTCATCCCCTTCTTGTACTCAGCATCAGTGTTAGATCTCCACTCCAGTCCGTTGCTGATCATAACGCCCAGGTATTTGTAGTCCTCGACCACCTCCATGGTCTCCCCCCTAATCTGCAGTGGCTGAGAAGGTGTCCTCTTCCTCCTGAAGTCAGTCGCCATCTCTCTGGTCTTGCTGACATTCAGCCTCAGGTGATTCTGCTCCCTCTACTCCACAGATCTGTCTACCAGTGCCCTCCTCTCCCCCTCCTCTCCCCCTCTTATTCACCCCACAACAGCTGAGTCATCAGAGAAATTCTGCAGGTGGCATGACTCTGTGTTGTACTGAAAGTCAGTGGTGTATAAGGTGAAGAGAAAAGGCAAAAGCACATTCCCCATGTTAAACATTCAATTCAATTCAATTCAACTTTATTTATATAGCACCATTTCACAACAACAGTCATCTCATAGCACTATCAACTGTAGGGGGAACCCCCACAGTTGCAGAAAGACCCCAGCAATCAGGCGATCCCCTGTGAGCAGCACTTGGCGACGGTGGAGAGGAAAAACTCCCTTTTAACAGGAAGAAACCTCCAGCAGAACCAGGCTCAGGGAGGGGCAGTCATCTGCTGCGACTGGCTGGGGGGTGAGGGGATAGAGAAGAAGAAAAGAACAGACATGTAGAGAGCAAACAGCACGATGGGGACTCAATCTATGGGAGAGAACAAACAAATGTTAATGACCAGCAAAAAAAAAATATTTCATAGAGAGTGAGGAAAGGAGTGAGGCCCAGTGCATTACTGGAGGTCCCCCGGCTGACTAAACCTATTAGCAGCATAACTAAGGGAGGGTTCAGAAACACATGATCCCTCCCTAATTGTAGGCTATATCAAAAAGGTAGGTTTTAACCCTATTCTTAAAAACAGAGATTGAGTCTGACTCCCGAATCCAGATTGGCAGCTGAATCTGGATGCCAAACCAGCAGTGCCACGGGATGAATGGCTCACCTGGAGTCCCCAGAAACAGCTGTGGTGCCTCATGCACACCTCCACGGTTTAACTCTTGTTGCCAAATGTTATGTCTGAAAACCTGGACGAATGCACAGAGAGTGGTGCTGTTGTCAGCATGAACTTTATTATACACGGTGATATAGCATACATGCAGGTCTGCTGAGCACTGAGCTCCTATGTGGCTATGTCTGGAGAGAGCCTAAGATGGCCGGGTCTCCCTTACTTACAGGCTGGTGTGATGATGTCACCAACCAGCTGTGTCATCATGCCACTACCTGTTATAAATCCCCTTTATAAAACACCTAAGGTTGTTTTTAGAGAAAGCAGAGCAGTTAATGAAGCTGAGGAGGGACAGGACATCTGTAATAATTTGATTTATGCTGATCTTAAAAATGTCCATCACATCTGAAGTGATAATCAGATTTCTCTGATGTTTTTTCTGGTTAGTTTCTGAGGCCCACGGTAGAGAACCTGGAGGAACCGAGGGTCAGCTGTGGAGAGAACGGGCTGGACTCCAGATTTATAAAACTGATATTTGACTGAAATAACTTTTACAGTATATATAAATAAAGTGCACTTTATTGTGAAGTGCAGTGCAGTGACATGGACGTCCTTTCACCCCAACTGCCAGTTTCAGACACTTCACCCCAGTTGCACCTGGTGGGTTTGGAAGTGCCATGTTAGCAGCATGCCACCATCAGTGTGTGAATGTTTGATTGGATTTGGATTTGTCTGATTGGGTTGTACTGTAAAGCACTTTGTGACTTTGTATGTCTGTGAAAAGTGCTATATAAATAAAAATAAATTAAAAAATTAAATAAAAATTCACGTCCCTGCACTGGCCTATGTAAGGCAGGGGGCATCCATCTTAGTCTCTCGTATGTCTGATGCCCACACTACGTGCCATGCTGTGTGCTGCTGCCCGCTCTCTTTAATAAAGCTGTGTTCGCTATCTCATCTTTCCTCATCCTTGGCCAAGGTATTTTCCAAACATAGCATTTGGCGATCAAGGATTAACTCATGGAGGCGTGCTTTACACCACTGAAGCCTTTTATGGAGCTTCCTGGCGAGCCACAGGTGCCATGGCCCGGCTGGATGGGGTCCTTCGAAACCTACATCACAGCTCTGGATCTGGGGAAGCTGGATGGAGTGAAGAAGTAAGCGCTGCTTGTCCACTTCCTAGGCTCATGAGGTCAGAGAGTTTTTCAAATGCTTGGCCAATGGACTGTTATGAAGAGGCTATTGAGATGCTAACTAGCTACTTTGTTAAGCCCGAAAACCTGGGGCAGTGCACAAAAACCCGCCGTTATCAATGAAAGCTAAGCTAGCTAAGCTAAGCTAGCTAACCCCACACCCTACAGAGACGGCACAAACATTGTGAGCCCCGAAGCTTGGTCAGGACTGCAGCATGTTGTGAAGCTAGACGGCATGAGCGTACCCATGATGATCGCCACCACCGACATGCAGTCCATAGTGAGTGAGGCCATGGTTCGTCGGTTTACCCTCTGGCGCCCTGATTTGGTGGAATTACCGGACGACGGGAGCGCCAATGCTGGCAGGAATGTCACATTTGCAGTGCAGTACGGCAAAAAAGTGATTCCAATGTTCCAGTTCCAAGTGTCACGCCGGGGTGGAAATATTATGGGGTGGGATTTCTTCAGTGAGCTAGGGTTTACTTTCACAATCGGCGGGCAAACGGTCAATGGCCCTGATCCAGTTCGCCCAGGCTTCGCGGACATGGGTGTGGCCAAAGAGCACAGTGTGGGCGGTGAATGTAACGCAGAGAGTGGATATGGCACGGGCGGTGAAGACGACATGGAGGAAGGACAGAGACCGGGATTGCCTCTGCCCCTTGCGCAGCCAGAGCTGGAGCTGGAGGAGAGAGAGCCCGAGTTAGGCGAGACCAACACCGACGAGGTTTTTATGGACATCGCCGACACCGGAGTGTCCGTTCCGCACTCTCAGAGGGAGAGCTTCCCGGAGGGGGGGCCCAACCATGCAGAGGGCAACGGCGCACAGCAACAGCAGACAAACTCTGACGCAGCACATGGCACAGCACAGCAGAGTGCTTCGGACTGGTCAGTGGAAGCACCAGACGCCTTCAGTGCTCAGGTTGAGTTTCAGCTAGCAACGGGTGAGGGGCCCACTGCGACAACAGTGACTGCTGAACTGCCACAGTGTAACAAAGGCACCAGACCGAAGAAGAACACAGAGCTGACAAGCGCACGGCGGCACATCGAACCAGGTAAAGCACCGTTACAAGTCATGGACAGGGTTTGGGTTTGTGCCAGCGGGAGGCAGGAAAAGCAACTGATTGGACCGCAGCCAGTAAAACAACGTGTGCTGCTGAGGAGTGGGGAGAAGCTGGGAACAGCGTGTTTTTGGCTGATGAACAATTGACTGTTGCATGTGAACAAGCATGCTAGGCTAAAAGCTAACCCCTCCAGACCAGCAGTACTGTCGCTCCTTCTCTCCAATGTCTGCTCCCTAGACAACAAGCTGGACGAGCTGTGTCTTCTGAGAGAAACCCGGAGAGAGTGGAGGGATGGCTGTGTGCTTACGTTCATGGAGACATAGCTCCACGACAACATCCCTGACGCGGCCATTCAGCTGGAAGGGATGACATCGTTCCGGGTGGACAGAGAGGCTGCTAGCTCAGGTAAGAGCCGAGGGGGGGGGGCTATGCATCTATATTAACAAGAACTGGTGCATTAACGCCACGTTAGTATCTAAACACTGCCCTCCATTGGCAGAGTTCCTTATTGTAAATTGTAGGCAATTTTATTTGCCGAGGGAATTCAGCAACGTGTTCATAACTGCTGTTTACATAGCTCCTAGTGCTAATGCTAAAGCTAATGTTGACGAGGCACTCGGAGAGCTGCACAATGCTATTAGTGAATTTCAAACTTCACACCCAGACAGTTTTGTGGTGGTTGTGGGGGATTTTAACCACACCAATTTAAAGACTGTGCTCCCCAAGTTTAAACAATGTGTGGACTTTAAGACCAGAGGAGAGAATATGTTGGACTTGTTGTACACAAACTTCCCAGATGCTTATAAGGCAACACCTCGCCCCCACCTCGGCCATTCTGACCACCTATCCATGATGCTGGTGCCTGCCTACAAACCTTTACTGAAGCGCAGCAGGCCAGTAGAGAAACAAATCAGGATTTGGCCAGAGGGTGCAATCTCTGCACTGAAAGACTGTTTTCTGCACACAGACTGGGAGGTCTTCAAAATAGCAGCCTCCCAGGAAGACAGGACAGATGTGGAGGAGTATGCTAAAACAGTCTCCAGCTACATCACAAAGTGCGCGGAGGATGTCACTATAGTGAAGACCATCACTGCACGGGGCAACTACAAACCCTGGATGACTGCAGAGGTGCGCTCGCTGCTCACAGCCAGAGATGCAGTCTTCAGAGCGAAGGACAGGATCGCCCTCCACTCAGCCAGGTCTGCGCTCTCTAAGGGAATTAAGACGGCGAAGCGTGCCTATGCGGAGAAAATCCAGGGACACCTCTGTGACACAAGGAACACCAAACGGATGTGGCAGGGAGTTTGGGCGCTGATGGATTATAAGTCTAGGCAGGGGATCGATGATGATGACGCTTCGCTTCCAGACAGGCTCAACAACTTCTTTGCACGTTTTGAAGCATCAAACCCGACAATCAGAGGGAGGGCTGGCCCATCTCCACCATCGGTTGGGCCAGCTATCATCATCAATGCAGCGGACACACGGAGGACCCTAACCAGGGTCAACCCACATAAAGCTGCAGGTCCGGACAACATCTCAGGACGTGTGCTCCGAGACTACGCAAGCGAGTTGGCGGATGTCCTGACTGACATTTATAACATCTCCCTGAGTCAGGCCACCGTTCCCAGATGCTTTAAGACCTCTACCATAGTACCGGTGGCAAAGAAACCAGTTGTGTCCTGTCTGAATGACTATCGTCCTGTTGCACTGACACCAATTGTGATGAAGTGTTTTGAACGGCTTGTCAAACCACACATCACAGCCTGCCTCCCTGCATCACATGACCCGCTCCAGTTTGCATATCGTTCAAACTGCTCCACGGAGAATGCTGTAGTCACCACCCTGCACTCTGTCATCACCCACCTGGATCAGAAAGACACCTACGCCAGACTCCTGTACATTGATTTCAGTTCAGCATTCAACACCATTATTCCCCAGAGACTGATGGAGAAATTACTCCTTCTCGGTCTGAACACCGTCACACGTCTCTGGATCCTGGATTTCCTGACTGAGAGACCCCAGTCTGTCCGGGTTGGAAACAACATCTCCAACTCTGTCACGCTGAGCACCGGATCCCCTCAAGGCTGTGTACTCAGTCCACTGTTGTTTACACTTCTAACACATGACTGTGTATCCAGACACGAGGGGAACCAGATTATTAAGCTTGCAGACGACACCACAGTGGTGGGACTTATTCAGAGGGATGAGGAATCAATGTACAGGGAAGAAGTTAGAGACCTGGAGGGCTGGTGCAGGGAGGACAATCTGGTGCTCAATGTGGACAAAACGAAGGAGATGATCATCGACTTCCGGCGGTCACAGCCTGAACACGTCCCTGTCAGCATCGGCGGCCGTTTAGTGGAGAGAGTGGAGAACATCAAGTTCCTCGGAGTGCAGATCTCGCAGGACCTGACCTGGAGCAAGAATTCCTTGGGGATCAGGAAGCGGGCCCAGCAGAGACTGCACTTCTTGAGGAAACTCCAACAGGCCTCTCTCCCCATCTGCATCTTCAGGACCTTCTACAGAGGTGTGGTGGAGAGTGTTCTGATGTACTGCATTGCTACATGGTACTCCAGCTGCAGTATGTCAGACAAAAAAGCCCTGCAGAGGATAGTTAAGGGAGCTGAGAGGGTAATTGGAGTTTCCCTCCCCTCTGTTCAAGAACTTTTTCAGAACCGTTGTAGGAGCAGGGCACTGAACATTGTCAAGGACCGTTCTCACCCTCTGCATAAACACTTTGAACTTCTGCCATCTGGTAAACGATTCCGGAGCATCAGAGGCAGAACCACCAGACTGATCAACAGCTTCCTCCCACAAGCTGTTAGGATGCTGAACAGTTGATGCGGAATCTCTCATACACACTACTGCACCTACGGACATTATGTATATTATTTGTATATTATAGTTCTAGTTAGTTTTCAAGTATGTCTCAGGGATGTGTGAATGGCTGTGTTGGTGTGGGGGGGGGTGAGGGGAGAGAAACACAATTTCATCTTGCCTGCACTGCAGTTGTATGTACAGCAATATGACAGTAAAGGTTGATTTGATTTGTTTTGTCTTGATTTGATTTGTTTGTCTGGGTGGCGGCTCCAGATGGAGGGGCGGAGTTCGGCTGCTGCAGTGTGTGACCCAGGCCTCGGCGTCAGGAAGACTGGCCCTGGAGGTCTGAAAGCTCCTGGGAAGAGGCCACCAAGAGCTTGTTTCAAATCTCCACAGGGGAAACCGCCGTGGGCCTGCTTCAAGGTTCCAGGGAGGAGGCTGCCACGGGGTTTCCTCAGAATTCCCCTTACTGAACTGTTTTTTTTCCCCCATGCTGGTGATACTGCTCCTATTCAAGAGACTGTGCTGTAAATAATGGGTTGTTTACAGTTCTGTTGTTCTTGCATGTATGTTATGGTATGGGGTTATTTTATGTGTTTTTCTTTTCATTTAGGAGCACGGCAAATTTTTAGTTGAATCAAGACTTTTAGTTTACCAGTGGCAGAATAATCCACCCAGCCATGTGGACAGCACAGTAGTCCACCCGCCAGCTCCATCTTAGGTTATTTTGTGTGAATGTGTTAGGCCACTTTAGCACATTGGTTTTCATTATTTTAGTGTGTGATTTGGGTTCCAAATTGGGGTGGTTTCAATTGTGTGTGTGGTGTTTTGGACTTTTCTAAAGGGGGAGGAAATATGTTATATTGTGGAGAAAGGAAGCAGGTGAGGCAATGAGCTAGACGACACATGGACTTTATTCCATCTCCAAATTCAGTACAGTAAAAGAGCTCCCAGGTCTCTGTGCATTCCTCTTTTATACCTTATGTGATAAACTCTCCATGTGCTCTGCCATAGCACACGGAGAAGAAGAAGGATTTAAATGCAGGAGTTCACCAAACATACATTTCGTCGTCGGCCTCCGTCGGTCTATGATGACCATGGAAGAGAATCCTAAACGTCTACTCTGCTGGAACAGCACTGCCTGTGGCTGAACAGGCCGATGCGCACCGGTGTTCTACCTTCCAGCGTTGGGCGTTGGTAGGATTCAAGCCTGGGCAGGAAGATATGGAGGACAAGATGTTACCCATGCAGCATGTCCCCCCTCTCCACGTCACTGATGAATCCAAAGGAACAGCAGGGCTGCTATAGTTTGGCACCAGCGCCGTCGCAGGAGCTGCCAGAACGATGTTGAGCACAACAGAGAACTGCCTTAGGGGCTCCGACTCCGGATTTTTCCTCAGGGTTGACTCCCGAAGCCTTTCCCGTGACCGGGTGTGCCGCAAGGCAGCGGAGGTTTGAAATCAGGGTTTACCTTCCCCTAGATGGGCTACCTTCCCAGGTTGACGAGCCACCATCTACCCGAAGCATCTGGTTTTAAGGCGCCAGAGATCCGCCCTCGCCCCTTCTCCTATTAGTAAAAGCAGTTCCGCCGGGTTTAGAGACTAAACCACACGGGCAGGCTAGGAGTTGGACTTAGTTGTCAGAGGCTTTTCGAGACGCACGCCGTAAGGAGCATTTTATGAGCACTGGGAGCTTAACCCCAGTGCCGCTCCTGGCTATGACAACCTTGGAACCAAACACATACATTTATTGACAAACAATTCACAATACAGACGAACAAGTTGGTCATAACACAATATGAATGCGCTCAGAGAGCGGGGAAGACTACGGGGAGTTCAACTACTCGGGGGGAACGCAAACTCCTGCCCCCCCCCCCCCCATGGCCCACGATTAACCCCACTAAGTCCACGGGCGTTGGGGCTTAGGATGCCGCCCAGAGTCCCAGGCCCAGCAGAAGGTCCGGTGGACCGAGTCCAGCAGCCTGCCAGAAATCATGAGCCACCTGACCCGGGGAATCAATTCTTCTGGCGGCTGGCCCACGTTGATTAGCCACCAGGACCAAAGGGGTGAAGCAGGAGGCGGCCTGCCCACCGGAAGGTTCACTGGTGGATAACAGGACTAGAGAAAGGGGACCTCCGTGGCGTAGGGCAGGGATAAGGGGACCACGGCGTCCTCAGTGTGGTCTGCAACTGCACCCGTGGTGGACCCCGACCGGGCTGGCTCCGCTGCACCCACAGTGGACCCCAACTGGGCCGGCTCCACTGTCCCCACGATGGCCTTCAACCGGGCCAGCTCCGCTGCACCCACAATGGACTCCAGTGGGAGCTTTACTGTGTCCACTCAGCTGCACCTGTGGTGACCTCCAGCTGAGGCTCAGCTGCACCCATGATGGTTCCGGTCTGGGACATGGCTGTACCCACGATGGGCTCCGGTTGAAGCACCGTTGCACCAGCGGTGACCCTCGTCGGGGGCCTCATTGCTCCCGCAGTGGCCTCCCCAGTGAGGGAGGTGGTGCTCCTAATGCCACCTGGCGCTGGATCCCGATCCTCGGCGGCCTCCAGCGAAGTCAACTGCTCTCCGGCAACCCTGGCAGGGGGCTCTGACCTTGGAGGGAGAGAAAAAGGGACCGGGTCAGGGTCGCCGGCAGCGGCAGAGCCCGGTGAGGCGGCCCCGAGGGCTACAATGAGCTGCCCCGGGCCCTCCTCACCATGAGTGGGGCAGAGTGACATTGACATATGAGATTTTGACATAATGGAGCACATGTGTCTGGACTCGGGCTCCACCGCCATCCAGGACTCCATTGATTTGGGGTGCGTAGCCTCCATCATCACGCCTGGTGCTGTGCACCCGTCGACGTCCTCTGGGGCCACCAATGTCCCGTTGTCGTCAGTAGGCAACCACGGTGATGGTAGCTCCTCTCCGGCAACCCTAGTGATGGGCTCGACAGGCAAGGGAGAGAAGGAGAGGTTAGGGTTGCCGGCAGCGGCAGAGCATGGTGAGGGCAGCCCAGGTGCGGCTGAGACTCTCCTTCCCAAGAGCCAGACAAGATCTCTCAATCATAGGCAGTTGAACTGCAGGAGAGATAACTTGCCTGTGATCAAGCTCTACCACCGTCCAGGACTCTGACGTTGTCCACAGTGACGGTCTGGATCCCGTCGGCTGGGGGTGTGGTCCAGGGGATGACTCTGCTGCGGCGGTCACCACAGCAGGCATGATGGTGGTTGCAGTCCTGGTCCTCTGACACTCATCCTCGACCCAGCCATTGACTACAGAGAGCAGATTACCCACTCCTTGTCTGAAGGTGAATCCGTGGGCTGAGCAGGTGTAGGAGGTGGAACCCTCACAGCTGGGGAGGTGAGGGTTCCACCTCACTTGTGTGTGCGTCCGAGGACGCACACAGGTGCGTCCTCAGACCTCCCTCTCACGGCGCTCCTCCTCAACCCGGCAGTTGATGAAGGTGAGCAGATTCACCCACTCCTCGTCCGCCGGTGTGACTGCAGGGAAATGCCTCCGTGTGGGCTGCTGGGCAGGATCATCCAGGGCCTCAACCTCCTCCATCGTCAGGTGGCCTGGTTCTTGGGCTGGCAGGCCCTCAGAAATTAAAGGAGGAGACACGGAGAGGGGAAGGAAACACTCATTAATTGCAGCTGGAGGAGAGGACCCAGTGGACTGCTGATACTGGGCCTCCCCTTCGGGAGACAGGCAAGGTTCAGTGTTAATGAATGATTTAGAATGGAAAAAAATATTTGCCTGTCATCCCGGTTGATGACCTGCATAGCTGCAAAGGGCAGAAACTCATCCCTCTCCGTGCCAGCAATGACAAGGACCCCTCCGCAGACTATTGGAGGAGCCGTCTCCCTGACAATGGAGGTAGGTGGGGCCGGGGTGAATCCAGTGGACCTCTTGGCGGCTGAAACGACAATGGCCGCTGCTGAAGAGAAGGGCTTCTCCTGGTGTCTCCTCGCGGGATGACACTGCCTATGGGCGGCCGACCCTGATGGCGAAGCGGGGGAAAGAACGGCTGCAGACTGTTGTGCGCTTTCCCGCTTGGTAACCGCGAGGAACACCGCTCTCCCCACACCAGGAAACATGCGCTGGAGCGTGAAGACCGAAGCAACCAGATCTGCGTACTGAGGGTAATCCCAGAGACCAGATGCGCTTCCAGAATTCCCTCCGCTGCATCCAGGCTGCTCCACTTGACCTTGGGTCTGCAGGCTTTATGGGCCTCATCCATAAAGTCCTGGATAAAGGTCGCCGCCCATTCTTCCTCCACAGTGGGATGCCTCGCCGCTAATTTCCTCCGGCCGGCATGGGAGCGGCGCGCTGAAGGGATAGTGGGGCAAACAAACGGTGGATTAAAAAACAGTTCAGAAAATGACACAAAAAAAGGAAAAAGGGATGTGTGGGTGAACCCGCTAAATCCTTTTTACGCGCTGAGTCATTCTGTCATAAATTCTCCGTGTGCTCTGCCGTAGCGCACGGAGAAGAAGAAGGATGGAAGGATTTAAATTCAGGAGTTCACCAAACACACATTTATTGACAAACACTTCACAATACAGACGAACAAGTTGCTCATAACACAATATGAATGCACTCGGAGAGCGGGGAAGACTACGGGGAGTTCAACTACTTGGGGGGAACACAAACTGGGCAACAGCCTAAGCGTAGCTGTTATGCTATGGGGAGAAACAACATCAGAAGTGTAGAAGAATTACTGCAAGGGGGGAAACGCTTCCCGTCCAGCGTAGCAGCAACCGCACGGAGAAACACAAACAGTTTACTCACAAGTAGGAACAGTCCAGAAAGTCCACCTCTCTCAACAAGCATAATCCATGAGACCTTCCCGACATGACGGTCACACCATGGAGAACAGGAGTGACTCGTACAATGACCCAGCTGCGTTTGTCTAGCGAAGAGCTGCTAAAATACAAACGCCACCGGCCACATAAATTGGGAACACCTGGGCGAGGTGCAGGAAAGATAATTACCGGGGCTGGAAACAGCTGATGAAGCTAAGGAGAGCGAGGAGGCGTGGTTGGACCGACAGACTGTCAGCAGCATGGGAAAAAATGGATCACAGGACCTGATTAACAGCTGCCAGTCAGGTAGTGGCTATGGTAGTAGTATAAGTACAGAAATACACAAAATACACATAAACAGTGAAACCAAACCCACTGAGAAATCGAGCCTGAGCCAGGGAAAGCCAAGCCGGCTCGGCTCGTGATACCTTTAATCCCATGCATTGAGACCCGGAACTTCTGACCATAATACAATGTTTGGAACAAAGCCCTGTGTGGCACGTTATCATAATGCCGGTGCCACTGCTCACACCCTTCTCTCTTCCAGCAGCTCCAGTGGTTCCTATTCTTCCCGGGGGGGTGCATAGTCCACACTGTCCTGTTTGAGAACTCCCAGCAGCACTTTCTCCTCCGGTCCATTGCTCCTCCTTATCCCAGCTGCTTTCTCTGGGTGGAGAATCCCCCACCCATGCTGCCACACAGCCGCCCCCGAACACCCAAAAAGAGCGCTAACACCCCCCCCCCCCCCCGTCCTTTGGGCTTGAGCCAGCGCCCATAGCGGCTGTAGCGGGGGGGGTCGCTGATCCAGTCAGCGCATCCTGCTGGCGAGGTGTACAGGAGGGCACGTCAGTCTGTGGAGTGAAAAAGGGAGGGGGGGGGGGGAACACATCAGCTTCATATGTGCAGGTCCCTACTGAGGGAACACCAACTTGCAGAGTCACCAACGGTGGACGTCCGCACAGGGGAACTTGGGCCAACACCACCTGCTCATCTGCCAACACAAAAGCAGGCTTCAGCCTGTCAATGCAGATGGTCTCCCTACGCCCCCTAAGTCTAAAACAAAATGTTCCGCCCCAGGTTCCAACACCTTGAACGGTCCGTTGTATGGTGGGCGCAGCAGGATCCAGTGCACATCATGCCTGATGAAAACAAAGCTGGCGTTCTGTAAACTCTTGGGGACAAAAGTGCAGGGAAAACAATGGTGGGCCAGGCCCAGTACGTTAACAGCCTCCATACTGTGCAAAAATTGCACAGGCGGATCAGCCTCGGGCGTGGGGTTTTCTGGTAAAAACTCTCCAGGGATCCGCAGCGGCTGAGAAAAAAAGAGTTCTACTGGGGAGGCTGCCAAATTCTCCTTCGGTGTGGCATGCAACCCTAAAAGAACCCAGGGCAGGTGGTCGACCCAATTTGTGTCCTTGAGCAAAGCTCTGAGCGCAGCTTTAAGCGATCTATGAAAACGCTCATATAATCCGTTAGCTTGGGGGTTGTACGCAGTAGTGCGGTGAATTGTGACCCCCAGGGTCTGGGCCATCATGGACCACAGTTCTGAAACGAATTGTGGACCCCTGTCGGAAGTGATGTCTGACGGGGATCCGAACCGTGCAACCCAAGCTGACAAAAAAGCACGAGCCACTTCTGCAGACATGGTAGAAGTCAGCGGGACCACTTCAGGCCAACGCGTAGTGCGGTCCTTGATTGTTAAAAGATGCATGAAACCTTGCAACGGCGGGAGGGGTCCCACTAAATCCACGTGGACGTGGTCAAACCTCCTGACCGAGAGTTGGAATGGCTAGACGGGGGCTCTGGTGTGCTTGTGCACTTTGGCTCGCTGGCACATGACACAAGCTGCAGCCCACTCCTTCACGTCCTTGCGGAAGCGTGGCCAGATGAAATTTGCCCCCACTAGCTTCACCAAAGCACGCACTCCCGGATGCAAAAGGGAGTGGACCGCAATGGCAGCAAGAGCTCGGAACCACCAGGTGGAGGAGGCCGGTGGAGACGTCACAGAGCAAGGGAGGGCACCCTTCTTGCACCACCCTGCTCTCCAGCCTTAACCCAGGAGGTGCAGACTGGACTGCACAAATGTCTGTGTCCCCGGCTTGCTCCACAGCCATCACAGGAAAATCTCTTCCCATGTAGACCGGGGAGACTAACTCGCACAACAGACAATCAACCACGATGTTGAGCATATTGGCAACGTGTTGAATGTCGGTTGTAAACTCTGAGATCGCGGCCAAATGCCGTTGCTGCTGGGCCGACCACGGTTCTGATACCTTGGACATCACTTATGTCAGCAGCTTATAGTCCACAAACACAGTGAACTTGCACCCTTCTAGCCAAAACTGGAAATGGCACGTTGCCAGGTGGAGAGCCAACAACTCCCTGTCAAACGTGCTGTATTTGTGTTCACTGTCACATAAAGTCCAACTGAAAAATGCAAGCGGCTGCCACGAGCCGGAGACGTACTGCTCCACCACCACTCCTGTGGCAACATCAGATGCGTCCATAGTGAGCGCTGTCCGTACTGACGGATCCGGATGAGCTAGCAACGCGGTATCCGCAAGCACTGCTTTGGCGTTCATAAAACCCTGGACTTGCTCAGAATCCAGTCGACGTTTTCCATGGGCTTCTTTTTTTTCAGCACAGCATACAACAACTGCATCAGCTGGGTAGCCCAGGGAAGGAAACCCAAAAACTCCTGCAGGGCCCTCACGGTCTGCTGACGTGGAAAGTCCGACACAGCGTGCACCTAATCCAGTAGCAGAATCGTGCCCTCTGGCAAAATGCTGTGGCCCAAAAAATCAATCACAGGCACACCGAACTGGCACTTCGCCGGATTCACTATAAGTCCATGTGCTTCCAACCTCTGAAAAACTGTCTTGAGATGGGTGATGTGCTCTTCCTCGGACGAGCTAGCTACCAGAATGTCGTCTAAGTAGACAAAAATGAAGGCCAAGTCGTGAAACACTGCATCCATCATTCTCTGGAAAGTCTGCACCGTGCCTTTTAATCCGAACGGCATGCATAAAAACTCGAAAAGGCCGAAAGGAGTTATTACCGCTATTTTTGGAACATCTTCCGTGCGCATGGGGACCTGATGGTATTCGTGGACAAGATCCACTTTCAAGAAAAAAGTTGCGCCCCGGCCAGGTGCATCAATGTGCGGAATGGGATAACAATCGTGTTCCATGGCGTTATTCAAGCGCCGGAAATCGCCACACGGTTGCCACGACCCGTCAGCTTTAGGCACCATGTGCAGCGGGGATGCCCATGAGCTGTTGGAGCGCCTGACGATGCCCAACTGCTCTAAGTTGGCAAACTCCTCATGTGCTGGCCAGTTTAGCTGCGTCCAAGCACCGAGGTTGCGTGAACACCGGCAGGCCTTTTGTCATTATGAAGTGTTTGAACCTGTGTTTCGTTAATGTAGCTGAAGAAGTCGGGACCGTGAGTGCTGGGAACTGTGTGAGCAAATGTTGGGACTTACCCCCTGAAGCTATAACATTAGCTAGTGTTGTCGCCCCAGCTCCCCGAGCTGTACAGGACAGTGAGGTGAAAAAGACACCGTCTACTAATCTCCTATTAGCAACATCGACTAATAACCCATAAGCACATAAAAAATCTGTGCCTAAAATGGGGCCGGAACATGCAGCTACCACAAAGTCCTACTGAAAGTTGCGTCCGTGTAAGCATATCGTCAGTGTCCACTCGCCAAATGTCCTGATGGTTGATCCGTTGGTGGCTGTGAGCTCGGGACCGCTGCGTCCTGCCACCCTGTCTGTGTTGACCAGCAGGATGAGGCTCTTCTGGGAGCTGGAGTCCACCAAAAACCGTCTCCCCGAATATGTATCCATGACATAAAGCAGTGTGTTCCTGTCGCCATTGGTTGCAGCTGCAACTGAATTCTAAACGTGCCGTCTTCCCCACTTCTTGAATTGGCATGGCGCTAGGCAGCATTGGGCATTTGAGCCAAAACGGCGATGATAAAAACAGATCGCCCCATTCCTTCATCCCGGCTACCACCAACGGCTCCCCGACCTCGCTAAAGTCCTTCATGGATGCCGGTGCCACTGCCTGCATGCTGAGAGTTCTGGTCGCCAAAATGATGTGGTCCGCTTCCTGCGCCAGGGTACAGTAGTCCTTAGCAACCAACTGCGGTGAGTTGGCCAGGATCGCCCTCCCTGTAGCCGGTACGTTTCTGAGGAACAAGTGGGCGAACAGGAAAGATTCATCCTCCTTCCCCCTCAGTGCCAACATGCTCTCCATGAGCTCAACTGCTGATCTGTCACCTAACTCCAAATGTGTTAGGGGTCTCACTGTCAGAAAGGGTATAGTGCTGGAGAAGCATCCTCTTGAGTGCTTCATATTTCCCTTGGGCCAGCAGCTCCTGGAGCAGGCTCATCACCTGTTGCATGGCGTGCGCATCCAGCGCAGCAACCACGTAGTAATACTTGGTATCGTCCATTGTTATCCTGTGGAGTGCAAACTGGGCTTCTATGTGCAAGAACCACGCGGTCGGGTTGTGAAGCCAGAAGTGTGGGAGCTTGACTGAGACAGCACACGCAGCGCTGGAGCTCTCCCTCCAGGTAGTCTCCAGGATGGTGCTCAGCTCGCTTTCCTTGGCACGTCTTAGGGTCACCAATTACTAACTAACTACTAACTAACCTGCACTTATATAGCGCTTTTCTAGTCACAAAGACCACTCAAAGTGCTTTCACTACTACTGACCCTCTATTCTAAGGGCCTATAGGAAACAGATATCTAGGGACAATTTAGAACAACCAATTAATCTAACATGCATGTCTTTGGATTGTGGGAGGAAACCGGAGCCCCCGGAATAAACCCACGCATACAGGGAGAACATGCAAACTCCACACAGAAAGGTTCCAACCCCTGCCAACCTGGGGATTCAAACCTGGAACCTTCTAGCTGTAAGGCAACAGTGCTAACCACTGCACCACCGTGCTGCCCCAATGCGGAGAAAGGAAGCAGGCAAGGCAACGAGCTGGACGACACATGAGGCGAACATCAAAAGAGACCGTGCCTTTTCCGCATCAGCCCTCTATACTCAGGGTGGTGGCGGAACCGGAAAGGTGGAGCCACCACCCACATCACACAATATGTCTTATTAATACATAATAATTCCATCTCCAACATCATCATAGCAGTCTGTCGTGGGCAACAATGACTGTTTCATTTAGGTCTGATCAGATTCCTCCACACTGCTCTGTCCTTAGCCTTCTGCTGCCAGGAACTCCTGTCTATGTCCAACTTCTCCAAGTTTCTTTTTACAGTGTCTTTAAATCTGAGCCTTGGTCTACCCTGATTGCGTTTGCCCTCGCATAACTGTGAGAAGAATAAATGCCGAGGGAGACGCTGGTGGTCCATCCTCTCAACATGTCCGAGCCATCTCAGGTTCATCTGTATTAGCATGTCCTCCATTGATGGTAGACCAGCTCGTTTCAACACTTCTATGTTGGTTATCTTGTCTTTCCATGAGATGTTCATTATGGCTCGAAGGTGTCTCATCATGTACACGTGGAGTTTCTTCACCTGCACTCTGTAGACAGTCCAAGTTTTAGCACCGTACAATAGAGTAGCCAGTACTGTCACTCTGTACACTTTGCATTTCACATGGATTGACACATGTCGATTGTTCCACAGTCTCTCCCTCAAGTTTCCAAACACAGCGCTCGCTCTTGCAATCTTGTTTCACTAAGTGCAGCTATGTCTACATTGTACCTGTTCATTTCCAGGGCCACAAGCGTGGTCTGTCTTTCTGGGAGCTGTGATGTTGTTCTGTCCAACAGAGTGCATACATTCCATTCTGCTACACACAAGGTTGCTGTTTTCCTCTTCTTTTGTCTTCCTGCTCCTAGCTTACTTTTCGCTGCCTGTCAGAGTGTGAACAGATCAGTGCGGACCTTGTAAGCCCGGGCGGCGTCCGAGCTGGTATGAGTTGCTTTCTGACTGACCATTTCATGAAACTGCTTGCAAAGTATTTGAGTACTGCTAGGTTTTGCTGGACTAGCAGCACATTCTTGGCAGATAAAGGTATTATCAGTGGCAAGGACAAGCCAAGACAAACTGACTCCAGTATCTGTTGCAGTGACTGACCAGATGATAGGTTTGTTTATCTCTGCTCATTGTGTAGTGCATGTCACAATGCGCCAACTGGCACAGTCCACCACAGACCTTGTGACAGATGTGTTTATCTGCCAAGATGTCCAGTCTCACCCCGTGTAACTGGGAGTGGTCCACCACAGACCTGTGGCAGATATTGTTTTTAGTTCTGCCAGGATGCCCTGTTTCACCCTCCACACCCTCGGAAGGGTGGAGATCAGAATCAGAATCAGAATCAGATTTATTGCCATTGTTCATGTAGTACACAAACTAGGAATTTGTCTCGGTGCCATGCTGCAACATTAAAAACATGATGAGAAAAAGGGATAAACTAAAAAACTAAAGGACTAAAAATGTGCAATAAGTGTAGAAAAATAAGTAATAATAAGTAATAATAATAATAATACTAATAATAATACTAGTAATAGTGAGTAGTACTAGTCAAGGCAGTTTTAAAAAAATTAGCAAGTAGCAGATAATGTGAAGTACCACGTGCAGTCGATAATGCAACAGAAAAAACAGTGATGAATGACGTGAGTCTGGTTGAGCTGCTGTACATAGTGCACAAGAGTCAAAAAGTCACTTAATGTTCAGCAGTCTGATGGCAGAGGGGAAAAAGCTGTTCATGTGCCGGGAGGTTTTAGTCCGAATGGACCGAAGCCTTCTACCTGAGGGGAGGGGGGCAAACAGTACGTGACCAGGATGTGAAGGATCGGCTATGATCCGGCCAGCACGCCTCCGGGTCCTGGAGATGTACAGGTCCTGGAGAGATGGGAGCTTGCAGCCTATCACCTTCTCAGCAGTGCGCACGACGCGCTGCAGCCTTAGTCTGTCCCTGGCAGTGGCTCCTGCATACCACACAGTTATGGAGGAGGTGAGGATGGACTCGATGATGGCCGTGTAGAACTGCACTAACATCTTGGTGGGTAGCTTGAGCTTCCTCAGCTGCCGCAGAAAGAACATCCTCTGCTGGGCCTTTTTGATGAGGGAGCTGATGGTTGGCTCCCATTTGAGGTCTCGGGTGATGGTGGTGCCCAAGAAGCGGAAGGAATCTGCAATGGTGATGGGAGAGCCTGTGATGGTGAGGGGGGGCAGGGGGGTTGTGACTTTCCTGAAGTCCACAATCATCTCCGCTGTCTTCAGAGCATTCAGCTGCAGGTTGTTGTGGCTGCACCAGGACACCAGCTGGGCCACCTCTTCCCTGTAGGCGGACTCGTCGCCGTTGGAGATGAGCCCGATGAGGGTGGTGTCGTCCGCAAACTTAATCAGCTTAACAGACTGGTGGGAGGAGGTGCAGGAGTTGGTATAAAGGGAGAAGAGTAGGGGGGAAAGTACACAGCCCTGGGGTGAGCCAATGCTGATGCTAACAGAGTCTGAGACAGACTTCCCCAGCCGCACATGCTGTCTCCGGTCCGTCAGGAAGTCGGTGATCCACCTGCAGAGGGAGTCAGGCACGTTGAGCAGGGACAGCTTGTCCTGGAGCAGATCGGGGTGGATGGTGTTGAATGCGGAGCTGAAGTCCACAAACAGAATCTTGGCGTAGGTTCCCGGGGAGTCCAGGTGCTGCAGGATGGAGTGGAGGGCCAGGTTGACTGCGTCGTCCACAGACCTGTTAGCACGGTAGGCAAACTGCAGCGGGTCTAGGAGGGGTGTGGTGATGGACTTGAGGTGAGACAGGACCAGGCGCTCGAAGGACTTCATGACTAGGTGAGCGCTACAGGTCTGTAGTCGTTAAGTCCAGTAATCCGTGGCTTCTTGGGGACAGGGATGATGGTGGAAGATTTGAGGCAGGTCGGCACATGACATTGCTTAAGGGAGGTGTTAAAAATGTCTGTGAAGACAGGAGCCAGCTCTTTCACACAGTGTCTCAGGGTGGAGGGAGACACACCGTCCGGCCCGGGGGCCTTGCGCGGGTTCAGTCTGGAGAACTGTCTGTGCACGTCCTGCTCACTGATGACAAGGGGAGGGGGGAGGAGGAGGAGGAGGAGGGGGGGACCGCTTTTGATGAATTAGGGGCTGAGGAGGCAGAGGAGCTGGGTGGAGTGGGTGAGTTGGACACAGCTGACGGGATGTCAAAACGGGCATAGTGTTGGGACAGTTTTTGACAAAGGGCTTTGTCATCCTGACCTTTAGAAGCCTGAGGCCGATAGTTGGTGATTTGCCTCAGTCCTCTCCACACAGAAGCCGAGTCATTAGCAGTGAACTGCTGCTGGAGTCTCTCAGAATATACAGATTTAGCTCTCTTCAGCTCTCTGTTAAACCGATATTTGACCTCCCTGTAGCAGTCCCTGTCTCCACTTTTCAACGCTGCTTCCTTCTCCTTCCTGATCCGTCTGAGCTTAGCTGTGAACCAGGGCTTGTCATTAGAATACCTCACCCTGGTGCGCGATGGGAGAATGTCCTCCTCACAGAAGTTGATATATGAGTTCACAGTGTCTGTGTACTCATTAAGATCATGTGTGGCTCCTTTAAACATGCCCCAGTCAGTTATTTCCATGCATGTGTTCAGTTTCTCTCCAGCTTCACTGGTCAATTTCTTTGTGGTGGTCACAGCAGGTTTAGTGAGCTTCAGTCTCTGTCTGTATGTGGGGATGAGGTGAACCATCACGTGATCAGATAGTCCCAGCGCAGCGCGGGGAACAGCGCGATAAGCGTCCTTTACTGAAGTATAACAGTGATCTAGTGTGTTATTTCCTCTGGTTGGACATTTAATAAACTGTTTGTAGCGGGGGAGCTCGTGACTCAGATTGCTCTGGTTAAAATCGTCCACCACAATAACCGGGGAGTCTGGAAAGTTCTGGAGTCTGGAGATGCCGGTTGAGTCGCCGATGGCCCGACCTATGAGACAGGTAGTACCGGTTTTCATGGTTATCCAGTAGCAAGCAAGCCAATGCCTGACTGGACAAAAACAGTACAGTAAAAGAGCCCCCGGGTCTCAGTGCATTCCTCTTTTTTCCTTTAATCCCATGCATTGAGACCTGGAACTTGGACCATAATACACTGTTTGAAACAAAGACCTGTGTGGAACATTAACATCATAATGCCAGCACCGCTTTCACACCCTTCTTTCTTCCAGCGGCTTCGGTGGTTCCTACTCTCCCCGGGGGGTGCATTGTCCATACTGTCCCGTTTGAGACCCCCCTGGTGGCACTTCCTCCTCTGGCCCATTGTTCCCCCTTATCTCAGCTGCTTTCTTTGGGTAGAGAATCCCCCACCCGTGCCACCACAATATATAAATAAAGGGCACTTTATTGTGAAGTGCAGTGCAGTGACGTGGACGTCCTGTCACGTCACTGCACTGCACTATGTAAGGTAGGGGGCATCCATCTTATGCCCGATGCCGACACTACGTGCCATGCCATGTAACGCTGCTGCCCTTCATCTTCAATGAAGCTGTGTTCACTAAGTCATCTTGCCTCATCCTTGGCCAAGGTATTTTCCATACATAACAATAACCACAATAATAGATTTGATGAACTGTTTTATTGATTGTGATTTTTTAGCAGTTTACTTTACAAACTGAAACAAACTAAATAAAAATATTGTATGTTTACTGTTCACAGAAAAACTGCATTTAATGAAGTAGTTTTTTGAAAAAGGTGATTTTTTTTACAAGCTAATTCTAAAAGAGATTTTCATCTATTTATTACACACAGAGTGAACCATTTTAAACCTGATTTAATACTGATGATAATGATGATAGTTTTTAAAATTAAATGACAAATCCTGATTTTCTAATTTACTGAGATGGTCCATCGTAGATGAAGCAGAAGCTGGAATCTGTTCTGCTGCTGCTGAACATCAGTGAGGATCATCATCCTGCAGTCCAGGACTGTGGTCTGCTGCAGAACATTAGAACCACATGATACACGGCAGAACATCATGAGCTACATGATGGTCAGAAATGATCACAGTAAACTGCTCATGTAATTAAGAATCTTGTGATTGGGTCTCGGCGGAGGAGCTACCGAGGCCCCAGCTGGACAGGAGCTGGATTGGAGCTCAACTACAGCGGCGGTAAGCAGCGGGGCTAGCAGCAGAGGGGGCTAGCTGAGGCCCCAGCTGGATTCAAGGTCGGCTGGACCGGATACCAGCGACACCAGCAGAGATAGTCCTACTATCATCAGGTCAGTAAAAAATGCCACCAAAGAAGGAGGAAATGGAAGAAATTAAAAAATCTCTGAGCTTCATGTCAGAAGAACTGACCAAAGTGGCCAAACAACAGTTCAAGTTATTAGGGCTAATGGAAGAAGTCCGAGAGCTGAAATTAACAATTAAGGAAAGAGACAAAAAAACTGCAGACTTGGAGCGACGCATCGAGGATCTTGAACAATGTTCTCGTATGGATGATTTAATCATTGTTGTCAATAAAGATAATTGTATTGCACTTGAGCCTGTGTGTGTGTGTGTGTTCCCTGGGTCTGACGTTATGTCACACAGCAACATACAGCTGCCAGCGCAAGACTGCCGTTGGCCCTTGGTGATTTTCTACAACATTGTCGATGTGTCTGCTTACAATGCCTTTGTCTTGTGGACTGAAATCAACCAGCAATGAAATGCTGGCAAATTGTACCAATGTCGGCTTTTCCTGGAAGGACTCGGCAAAGCACTTGTCACTCCCAAGATCCAGAGGCGAGCCAGGCCAGCTCGATCCCAGCAGCTGCAGCTGTCATTGAAAAGGCCAAGGTCAGGTCATCCAACCAATCTGCAATGGATCCAGCGGACACAGGTGTAAAGAAACGGAAAAGATGCCAGGTCTGTCCCTCCCGAGAGGACAGTGAAACAAGTACCTCTTGTGTGAAATACAAGAATTACATCTGCAGAAAGCACACAGTTACATTCTGTCCATCATGTGGAGAGCATTGAAAATGTTGAACACTGAAAATGTGAGAAAAAGGGGCAAGTTAAAGGAAAAAAAATGCAGAGGGAAAAACTTGAACAAAATAGTTGTTAAATATAGTGTTGAAATTAAGAATGTATTGTTATGTCTCTTTTTTAAATGTTTATATAATCTAAGATAAAGTTGTTATTGGTTTAACCTGTTTTTTGACTGTTTTGAGTGGATTTACACAGTACGGGTCAAAATGACCCACAACATAATCAATGTAGTTTTTTTTCAACATAATACAAGCTTAATCATGATTACTGTAAATTAATCAGATTAAAAAACGTTATTGTTTGACAGCCCTGGTTTTAAGACACATTGAGATTATGTTTTGTTGTTGCTTGTTAATAAATGCAAATTTTTGAAGAACAGTTTGATGTAGATTAGTTCTTCATTAAGGTATTTCATCTAGTTTTAGAACTTATTTAGAGCTTTAAATTCTTGTAAAGCTGCTGTGGTGGGGATCAGACCAGTGTTCACGTCGAGGCCTTTTCTTCGATCATATATGGTGTCATTGAGCCCGACCAGCCAGTACGACTGTGGTGTCGCTGGCTGATCATGTAAAAACCTGCAGACAGGTAGGATATGGACTAATAAGGAACAATGACATTGTATTGTCAATTTTTGAGAACATTTTTGAAAATTTGCAGAAAAATGTTGGCAAATTGATGGGAAAAAGTTGAAAATTGCAAATTTGAGAAAAACTGAAAATGGGAAAAAGTCCAATTTTTGAGGAAAAAAGTTGTCGTTTTTTTCTGTGTTGACAGCTGCGTTTGTTTGGAACTGTGTTGGCAGTACAGGTTCTGCGATAGACGCTCCCTGCAGGTTCCATCTTAGAACACGGGATCTCATGTCGTAGTTACGCAGACGACGGCCTGACTTCCACGCAGCTGAAGAAGAAGAACGCCTGATTCAGTCCAGTCATGATGGATGAAACTTCAGAATTTTAATGACAACAAAACTGAAATCCTGATAACAAACTTCACTTCTGTTGGGAATGTTTGTCTAACTGATAATTATGAGGGAAAAGTTACACCCCCCCCACACACCAGAAAAATGTCTGATTTATCAAGAATATTTAAAATAACTGTTTTTTACTGAACTTAGTTTGAAAATCAGCTTTTAGAGTCAACAGGTAAAATAAATATTAAAATAAAAAAGAGTCAGAGTTCAACAGGAAAGTTAAAATGTTTATTTATTCACAATTTGACACAAATGTAAATAAATTAATAAACATGAATTAACCTCATTAGTAACAATTATTAAATTTTTTCAGAGGGTGGAGACAAAAAAAAGTGAACATCTGGATCCTTTAGGACAGCGACACACCTGACCACAGCCCCGATGACTCCGCCCACGCTGCCGACTCCGCCCCCAACAGAACTTCTCCTGGTTACACTGAAACAACACAGCATTATTGGCTTTATTATGAAAGGACTGTGTTGGTGGGGGGGGGGGGGGTTCCCTTCTCCTGTCAGGCAGCTCGGCAAACAGAACAGGGATCTGTCACCCTTATTGTGCCAAAACAGATTTACTTTGCCAAGAGGAGCTTATACAGTACCTAACTGTGTATTGTATATTGCTGCAAACTCCTCCTGTAATAACTTTTAATACTTTATTTTAATTATTTCACCCATGGAGGACCCAACAGGATGGGGAAGAAGGAAAGGAAGTGTGTGGATGGGGAAAGAAAAGGGAGGGGAACAGACAAAAAATCGAACCAACCAACAACTAAAACAAACAAAAGACAGACTGCTTCTTCCACCGAAGGAGTCTCAACACGGGTCTGGTTTCCACACCTGTTAAAGGAGAGACACTTGTGCGTGTACGTCTGTGTGCATATATATGAGAATGCGCACAAAATAAGTGTGTGCAAGTGAGTGGCTTGTCAGGAAACATACAAAGCGGAGGGCCGGTCGCAGCAGCTCTCCCCCCAGGAACCCCAAGCAGGCAAGGCAGCACCACCAGCCCCCACATGGCACAAACGTCCGAGGTCAACAAGCCCCAGGAAAGCCAGGCATCCATCCCCGGAGGGATGATCAAGGGAAGCCAGGCTGCTCGGCGGCCGGCGCAGCGAGCCCACACCCCCAGACCCACCCGACCCCCCCCCCCCCAGCGGGGCCAATGCCCGCCCCCGGGCCCCAGGCACCAGGAAGCCAGCAACCCCACCCCCCAGGGCAGAGACTGGCCCACGCCCACCGGCACGAGCCCCCCGAAGCGCCCCCACAGCGGGCCCACCCCAGCGCTACTGTCACACACCCTGGGGACCCCCATACCCAAAGAAGTGCCCTCGCCCAGGGGAGCCCACATTGCCGAGAGGCACTACCCCCCTTAATCCAGCACCTCCCAACTCACAGACACACCCCTCCCCACACCTTCACACCCACATGCTCCCATGTGCACCCATATGCACTATCTCCCTCTCACTCACCCAGACAGACCCATCCTCTCTCACCCCTCATTCACCTTTGCTTCATGAGGCAGCTGCGAAGCAGATGCAGCGAGCCTGAACGCGCACCAGTGCCCGGCAGTGACCAGGGAGACCACCGGTGCAGGCCACAGAAGCAGACCCCCACCCCCGGCGTCCACATGAGCGACCAATCAGCAGACCACCACAGGCGCCCCGAGATGCCACCCGACATGCAGAGTGCCGCACAAAACTGACTCACCATCACCACCTCCATTCATCACCCCCTCACTCTCACTTAGACTCCTATTCAGCCCCCCTCTCACCCCCCCCCTCACTTCCTTGGTTTTATCTACACATTCAGTAGCACCCAGGGATGGTGTTTTGTTTTGAAAAGACATGGATGCCTCCCTTGTCTTTTATTGTGAAAGGATTAACTGCTTCCTGTATTTTATTTTGAAAGGACTCTAACGCCTCCCTGTCTTTTATTGTGAAAGGACTAACTCCTTCCTGTTTTATTTTGAAAGGGCTCCTGACTCCCTATCTTTAATTATGAAAAGTCCATTTCCTGTCTCACCAGCAGGGTGATCCGGCGTCTCTTCAGGCGTCGACAGAGTCCAGGAAGTCTGCTGGAGTCGTTTCTGTTCATAAACAAGACACTGGACTCGGAGACCTTTGTTCGGACCTGATGAGGACAAAGATGTCAGAAACAAGCCCTTCCCACTTTTAGAACATTCTGTTCTGATTGGACGGCTGCAGGATGATCCTGTCTGTTTTCCCAGTATGCACCTGTCCTTCCTGCAGAGAGGGTGGGGCTTGAGAGATGAAGGGCAGATGGCTGTCAACCATCAGCTGAGAGACAAAGCCAATCAGCATCAAGAACACAGCGAGCTTCATCTCAGAGCTAATTAAACTAATAACCAATTAATGACCAATTAACTAACCAATCATCAATAACCAGCCGTCTCTGCCTCTTTGTCCTCCTTCAGTCTGACCAGCTTTATCAGATTTAGAGTCACATGGCCACCTGATGACATCACTCTGATCTCCTCCAGTCACAGGCTGACACATCATGGTGACATCACAGAAGGCAGGCTGAGGACCAATCAGAGGGCAGCAGAGTCAGTAAGAGGATTAACAGGATTCTCTGCTGTTTAAATCTGGAGCAAAGCTGAACAGAAACAGGAGCAATAAAGAAGTTTAATGTGTTAAATAATGAAGAAGGTTCTGGTTTCTGATTGGACGTTACACTAATGAAGAGTTTAGTTTAAATAGAGTCACAGGTAGTTCAGGTTCAGGTTCAGGTTCAGGTTCCTTTATTTGTACCCGTAGGTAGATTTGTTTTGCAGTTGGTGACATCCATATTTACAAGCCACAATTACATTCAACATAGACACAAACACAGGCACACATCTTACAAAATAGGTAAATATAAAATATGTACAATATAATTTTTATAGCTTGTTCAACTCTTTGACAGCAGCAGGGACAAAGCTGTTTTTGTAGCGCTGGGTTCTACTTTTTGGGACAGCAAACCTCCATCTGGAGGGAAGAAGCTGAAAGTTGCAGTGCAAAGGGTGGGAGTCATCATTTAAAATGGAGGTAGCCATCCTCTGTACTTGTCTGGTGTACAGGGATGTCAGGCTCAGCTGTGACTCACCAAGCAAACGACTGGACCATCTAACTACCTGATCCAAGGATTTCCTCTGTTTCAGTTTTATCTGACCAAACCATGACATTAAAGAAAAGGATAAAACAGATTCAATAAAAGCCCGATAAAACATTGTCATTATGGTTCGGTCAATTTGGAAGCGTGCAAGTTTCCTCAAACAATGCAAATTTTGCTGACCCTTTTTGCACACCCTTTCACAGTTCTCTTCAAAGTTTAAATTACTATCAATAATCGTCCCAAGATATTTGTACGATTGTACACATTCGGTGGTCTGGCCTTTTAGTACGGTGACTTTGTGGCTGGGAGTTTTCCTCCTAAAGTCAATAATCATGTCTTTATTTTTTGTCGTATTCAGCTGCAGGTAGGAATCCTCACACCAGTGAACAAAGTCATCAACTACTGGGCCGTGGCCACTCTCACCATCCTGGAGGAGACTGACAATGACTGAGTCATCAGCATACTTTATAATGTGTCTGTTGTCATGTCTGCTCCGACACATG
The DNA here is from genome assembly GCA_020510985.1 of Pholidichthys leucotaenia. Lineage (NCBI taxonomy): Eukaryota > Metazoa > Chordata > Actinopteri > Cichliformes > Pholidichthyidae > Pholidichthys > Pholidichthys leucotaenia. Next base: position 476,934,937 of record CM035839.1, read on the forward strand.
TTTGTGTACAGGATGAAGATTAGTGGTGACAACACACACCCCTGAGGAGAGCCAGTAGAAGAGCACTTTAGGTCAGACAATGTGCCATTGACCCTTACTCTCTGCGTCCTGTTGGTTAAGAAATCCAGAATCCAACCCACCAGATTATTGCTTAAATCAAATTGTTGCAGGAGCCTTTCAACTAAAATATGAGGTTGGATTGTATTAAAGGCAGAAGAAAAGTCCACAAATAAAAGCCTGGTGTGTGTCCCATTAAAATCCAGATGTTTAAAAAGCATGTTAAACAGAGTGACAGTGGCATCCTCCACTCCTCTGTGAGGCCTGTAGGCAAACTGCAGAGGATCCAATGCATGTTCAGTCTGCCTTAGGACCTCACATCTGACCAGTTTTTCAAAGATTTTCATTAAAATTGAAGTCAAAGCAACTGGTCTAAAGTCGTTTACCGTTTTAGGACAGCTGGATTTTGGAACGGGAACAACCACGGCATCTTTCCAGATCTGAGGCACATGTTGTGTCTGTAAGAACTTATTGAAAATATAATGAAATATAGGACTCAGTTCATGTGAGGGTAGTTCAGTTGAACAGGTAGTTGCTGTTGAACAGGTAGTTCAACAGCATTTAAAACCTAAGGTGAGCTACACATTAGGGGTGGGCTTTTCAGGGGTTTTCTGGTGGTACCTTCAGATTTTTGAGGGAAAACCTTTGAAGGAATTAGGTCCAGGTCCAGGTCCCTTTTATTATGTCTGTGGGAAAAATGCATTTACAGTTTCACAGAACAAGCATCCTTCCTGACTCACACTGGTAGAGGAACTGAAGCACAGTCAGCGCCGGCCCTGGACCCTTTGGCGCCTTAGGCAGAATTAGGGTACCGCCCCCCCCTTCCCCCACGGACACAAACACACACGTCACTGTCATGGCCTCACAATCAAGTTATGAACATCGATCTACACAAAGCAGTCACAACATGAAGTAACTGCATCTTAAAACTGCTAAATGACCTTAACGTGCATGTGCACACGTCACAGTTTACCGTGGCCGACTGCTGCAGCTCTAAGCGTGCCAGCAGAGACCCAGCAGCTGATTACAGGAGTTCATCACTCTGCAGCCAACATTCACTGAGTCTGAGCCAAAAGACAAAAAGCTTCACTTGAAACAGCCCCAACCACAATAAATGTTATCCTACCTTTGCTGTTTTGTCGTCACGCAGCTCATCAGAGGACTGTCGATGCTCCTCGATACTAGTCGATACTTCCCTGTGGGCTCACTTCGAAAATGATGATGTAACGTCAGTCTGCATCTAGAGTCCTTTGAATTGACATATTTTACCTTATATAGCGTGTCATGTGTGGAAACACCTGAGTGAAGGATGAGGCAGGATGACGGTTGGCAAACACAGCTTTGTTGAACTGTGTACATCAGCAGCACCAGCATAGGCATCCGACAAAGAGGCCGGAAGACGGCAGCCCTGCCTTATGCATGGGCAGTGCAGTGACGTGACGGGAAGTGCACGTGTAACCCAGTGTTAAAAACGTGAATAAAATCATAAATATCGATACCACTTTAAAAAACACTCATTTCACAATGGGAATAAATATTTTGAAGATAAATATATAGATAAATATAAGTTCATAAAAGATATCCATAACTAGTTAGAAACATTTCTAAGGGGCTCTGATGGGGTTCCTAGTGTTTTTATTTGGTATACTGAGCAACCAATGGCTGCGTCGGTTGTTGGCAGCATCAGCCAATGGGGTCACGCGCTCTCTCGCTCGGCCTGGGCGTAACCTGCAGAACGCTTTCAGTCACAACAGAGACACCGACCGAGAGAACGCGTTCCCTTACTGAGACGGTGAGCTAACGTGCTAGTAGCAGCCTTTGCCTGGATAAAACTCTGAGACTGGTAAGCCTAAACCAACATGAGCAACGAGGTGTTGCTGTATTGTCAAATTCTAATACCTCTTTTGTTAAATTTTAAGATTTGAATCCAAAGGCTGTGAATTCACGTGAGCGTGGGAATCCCCTTTGAGGCACGTGTCGCTAGGCATGGTGAGTGCCATTCATTGTGTATGTGAAATGCTAACCGCTAGCTTAAAATGCTAACCTCCGATGCTAATTCCGGCTAGGTTTTTCATGGGAGAAATGTCACTTTCAAGGCTGTGGTAAATAGCAAAGGTCCCAATCCCCTTGCTATTGATTGTTACTTAAGAAATTTGAATTATGGTTGTACAACTTGGAAATATATGAAACCAGCTGTGGATTATAGCTTGAGTTTTTGTGTTCTGACCTATTTTGTAGGTCAGGTTTCTTTTTTTTTGCTGGGTTCAGAAGAACGTGGATCTCCAGATCTGGATGGCGAGCCGAAGCCCGAACCCGATTAACTGGTAGAGGTGATCCAACTGGTCACCTGGGACAGATACAAAAGGACTGAACAGACTGTAAATATATTTGGGGTATTTTATTTTATTTTTATTTTTATTCCACTATTGCTACAAGCGCTCTAATTTTGTTTAAGTGTACACCACTGTAAATAATACACGTTTGCAAGTTCCCATACTTCTGTGTGTGTGTCATCTGTTGTTGCACCTCCCAGGCTCCTACGAACCTAGAATCTATCTGACCTGGCCCAACTGTCCCTTCTGTCCAGGTGGTAAGGTTAAAGGTAATTACACTGCCATACCCAGTACTACCAAAAGGGTACAAGACTGCACCTAAAGTAGTGTTACACATACACAACACTAAAGTAGGTGTTACACACGTCATCACGCTGCACTTCACAATAAAGGTGCCAAATACATATCTCACCCCCCCCTTTACAAAGTCTAAAACCATGCACACAATTGAAATCCCCCCAAATTTAGGACCCGAATCACGCTCTAAAATAACGAAAAATAATGTACTAGAATAGGGCTGACGGGTAGACTACCGTACAGCCCGCACGGCAAGCAACCCAATAACTTAAAAAGTCCTTTATTGAAGCTAAAAATATCATCTGTGCTTCTAAACTAAAACACAAACCAACCCATACCATAGCATGCATGCAAAAATACCAAAACTATAAAGAAAGTGCTACCACACAGTCATTCTGGTGAAAAAGTTGGAACTTGCATGGGGGGTCTAGGGCAGCCCCTCAGCAGGCGTGCCCCTGGAGACCGCAGACCCCCAGAGCAATGGCCGATCTTCTGGATGACAGAGTCTGGATCCCACACCACCATCACCAACTTCCGTCCAGCCTTGCCACCTGGAGTGTCTCCCAGGACACGCCAAAGCTGATTGGTGTGCCTCGACGAGCCGTCGGACAACCTGAAGCACGCTGCACCCAGCTTAGCCACAATGCGCAGACACCCTCGATGTCTTGCTGGCTGTCGTTTGGCCCATCTTCGCCGTGGATGTCCTTCACCCTGAACCCAAACCAAGTCCATAACCCAGAGTGGAATTTTACTTGGCCCGATGTGCTGTTGCTGAGCATGCGGTAGCTCCATGCCCGACGGTCTGGCCCTGTCCTTTTCTGTAAACACTGTAGCCTTCACCATTGTAGCTGCAGACCCCCCACCCAACTATGACCAAGTACCAGAGGCATCTGGGGCTAGCGTGTGTCACTCATCGGCATGGGTACCGACCCTGTGCAAGAACTGATTGACTTGAAAGCGAGGGTGTTCGTTAGCTCTTCGTACCATTCACTCCCAGCGTCCGTCGGGGGCGACCAGGGTGATTTCTCCCTTGAGTTCCCTGGGTAAGACAAACGGCACACCCTGGCATAGTGATTCAAGCATCCACATCTACCACAATGTTTTCCTCTAGCCGGGCATTTCTTAGCTTTATGATGGTGTTTCGCAGATCCACAGCCCCTGCAATGGGAGTTTCCCGGGGCAGATCATTAACTGGCAGCACTGATTTCCCAAAAATCTTTGTCAAACCTATCCTCTCTATCAGCATCCACAACATTAGCTGAGGCAAGTGGCTCTGGCGTCTTCTGTGGTTGGCGCCAATTTAGCTCCACAGCTAGCTTATCAACGGCTTCCCATCAAAGGGCTAGCTCCATTGCTTTAGCTAACATTAAGTCATTAGACGCCACTAATAGCCTAGCACGCAGCTCAGCATTACACGGCAGGACGGCAGGGACGGCACTGGCTCAGGAGGTAGAGCAAGTCGTCTAGTAACCGGATGGTTGGCAGTTCGAATCCCGCTCTCCCCACATATCCTGCCGTTGTGTCCCTGAACAAGGCACTTTACCCCAATTGCTCCTGGTGGGTCTGGACAGCGCCATGTTGGGCAGCTATACCGCCATCAGTGTGTGAATAAGATAAGATAAGCCTTTATTAGTCCCACAATGGGGAAATTCCAGGATTGCAACAGCACAGGGATAGCAACACTCAGAGCAACAATCAGAAGGCAAGAAAAAACAACATCTAGTAAACATATGTCCATATTACTATAAATGTATATATATATAGACACACAGTGCAGAGCATTATGGCTGGTGAATGTGCAGCAGAAAGTCTAAGCTCTCTCTCCGCGGATGCAGCGGGCCAGCTGGAAGTCTTTGGGCATGATGGTGACCCCCTTAGCGAAGAAGAGACCCACCAGGTGGGCCTCGCTGGTCTCCTGCAGAGCCATGACGACGAAGCTCAGGAAACGCAGGACTGAATGGGTGGATAGCAGGATCTGTAAAGCGCTTTGGTCATCTAGAGATGAGAATAAAAGCGCTATATAAGTGAACGCCATTTACCATTTACACGTGTGTTCTGCTAGTTGGTCATGTACCATTTCATCTTGAAGCGGTCCAAAACAACATTCACTGGCTAGCTGCTTCAAGTCAATAACATACTGGCGGATAGGCTCACCTACCCACTGGCGTCTCTGGCTGAAATGAATTCTCCAGTCACATTGTCCAGGGTGGAGAAATATTTAGCTAGCAGTCCACAACTTCCTCGTATGAATCTGTCATGCTGAGCGTCCACAGGACCCTCCTGCCCTCCATACCCAGGTTATGAATGAGAAGCGCGTGCGCTCTCGCACCATCGAGTTTCCCAAGGTCCAGCACCGTAATATACATCTGATAGGCCTCCAGCCAATGCGGCCATAAAACCGGTGGTTTGCCCGGGAGCTCGAGAAATGGACGAAGCAGTGTAATGCACTCCTCCATGAGTTAATCCTCAATTGCCAAATGTTATGTGTGATAGTGCATAGTGCAATGAATGATGTGATGGGAAGTGCACGTCATCACACTGCACTTCACAATATAGGTTCAGGTTCAGGTTCAGGTTACTTTATTTGTACCCGTAGGTAGATTTGTTTTGCAAGTGCCAAATACATACATCACACAGTGGATATAAAAGTCTCCACACCCCTGTTCAAATGCCAGTTTTTTGTGATGTTAAAAAGAGACCAAGATGTCATGTTCCACTGCTGAGGAGGCAGCGAGGACGGCCCGCGTGCAGAGATGAGATGTGAGGGATTTTAATAACAGAAGAGCACAGCACTAGGCTGGATAATCAGTGACAGAAATAATATGAAAACAAACTGGACAAGTGGGGAAAAGGAACACAACTTGGGTTTTATGACGCGACAGCGAACTGAAAACTGAGTGGAACATATATACACAGACACTGATGAAAAACGGCTGAGATTAATTAAGAGGAGAGGAGACAGCAGGAGTGAGAGAGACACAATCAGGAGCAGCCGTGAGGAATTAACAGAACCAGTAGTGATGGGCAGAATAGAGCATAACACAAGATAACATGATAAGGGTGATCATGATACACAGAATTAACTGAAATCTAAAGGTGAGGGCAAACTAACCATACTGACAACTGGAGAAAAACATGCTTGGGGACATGCTTGCAAACATGTCCCCCCATGATACAAGATAAATCATTTCAAAACTTTTTCCACCATTAATGTGACCTATAATCTGTACAACCCAACTGAAAAACAAACTGAAATATTTCAAGGGAAAAAATAAAAGATTAAAAAAAAACTTACAATAACCTGGTTGCATAAATATGCACACCCTGTTATAACTGGGGATGTGGCTGTGTTCACAATTAACCTATCACATTCAAACTCATGTTAATGGGAGTCAGCACACACCTGCCACCATTTAAAGTGACTCTGATTAACCCCAAATAAAGTTCAGCTGTTCTAGGAGGCTTTTCCTGACATTTTTGTAATCACATTTTACAGCACAAGCCATGGTCCACAGAGAGCTTCCAAAGCATCAGAGGAATCTCACTGTTAAAGGTATCAGTCAGGAGAAGGGTACAAAAGAATTTCCAAGACATTAAATCTACCGTGGAACACAGTGAAGACAGTCGTCATCAAGTGGAGAAAATATGGCACAACAGTGACATCACCAAGAACTGGATGTCCCTCTAAAATTGATGAAAAGACAAGAAGAAAACTGGTCAGGGAGGCTGCCAAGAGACCAACAGCAACTGTAGCATCATTCCCTTGGCTCTAATCTATAAAATTACTTTCACCTTGAACAAACTGTTTCACCCAAAAAGTCTGGTCAAGAATTGTTAGGACCACCATAGAAACACATTCCATGGTAAAAGGTACGGACGATAAGGATCCCATTTCGTGCCAGGAACGGATTAAGTTGCCATCATAAATAAACTGGAGCTTACTACCCAATCATATTCTTTAACAATCGTCTGACATATCCCTGTCACATCTGAGCGCGGTGGGAATTCCACCGTGCTCTATCCAATTTCCTTGTTTAAAGTTATTCTTTAGAGTTTTTATCCTTGTTATTTTATCTTTAGTTTGTTTTCACATATTCTCTGTTGTTTTGTTGTTTGGCTTATTTTTCTGTTTACGTTCACTGTAGTTTTTGTTACTCACAGGTTTGGGGGTTATTTGTCTTTATTTACCATTGTCACAAATTTGTACCTTTCCTTTTTCTTGGGGTTGACAGCTGTCATTGGCCTCATAAGTTTCTCTCCGCTCAGATTGTCCACACCTGTGTATCATTGAGTAATGGGGTTTTGAGCACTATTTAAGGGGAACTATGAGTCATCTTCATTGCTGCTGCCTCATCTCATCAGGCTGTTTTCCAGCCTTTCTACCCACATCAGAGCCCTGTTATGCTCTGCCGTTCAACTCGTGTACGTTTCCTTCATTGTCACCTTGTTATTTTGAGTATTTTGTTGGGCTTTGTTTGTAGATAAACTTCACAAGCTTGCAGTTCAGTGCCTGGGTTTATTCTCTCTGCCCCAGAGGGGCATACATGACAGTAGGCACCAGCCAGTTAAGAACCCAGCTGCTGTGAGCTCGTGAATCTTTTTGTTTCCTTTTTTTTTTTGCTCATCATGAACTTTAAGGTTTTGGGTCTGAGCGCGAAGGAGTGCGCCGTGGCGGAGCAGGCCATGGATTTCGCCTCTAAAGCTTACGCCACCCTCATTCCTGAGGCAATTTTCAGCTTCATGGACAATACAGTTGGGGTGATTAAAACGTGCCCCAGTCTCTGGAGCTACCCGGGTTTGATGCCGCTCCTCACTACGATATTCGAGTCTTGACAGTGTCTTGAGGGAGTGGTAAAGGCAAGCACAACTCCAACTGCCAAAGAAGCGTTCCCAGAAACAGGGAGCTCGCCGTTCTAATCCCGAGCCCAAGCCAACTTCTCCCCGCCAGATGGCCCTTCACGCACCTGGGGAGATGGAGCACAACCTCAGAACAGCAGCTGACGTCATCACCCCCCAGGAATTCAGGCAAGTTCTCATTCATCCCCTTGCTCTCTCACCTGAAACCACTTACCTAATTCCTGATGAGGAGACTCAGATTTCACAGCCTACTGGGTCTCCATCATCAGTTGCTGTTACCGCTTTTTCACCTCATTCTCCTGTCTCCCCTAAATCTCCGCTGGTTGTGACAGGGAATTACCGGACAATGGAGGAGCCTGTGATCCTGGAGGAATCTACACCGCAAGCTCCACAGAAACGGCGTCATCCCGAACCTGACCGCCAGAGGAAGCCCTCCTCCTCGTTGACAGCTTCTTCCCTGACATCAAGCTCGACTCTTCCTGCAGCAGATCTCCTCTCGCCGTCTCTTTCACCGGCTGTTCTGCCAGCCCAATCTCTCTCCATTGCTGCTGCATCCTCCAGCCCCTCAATGTCTCCTCTCGCTGCCAAGAGGAGCTCCATTTCTTCACTGGCTACGTCTGTCCCAGTGACTACAGGGGCGGCTCCTCAACAATCCACAGAGGGGCCCAAGATCACCTTAGCCACAGAGAGGGACAACGCTCCTTATACAGCAGCAGGCAACATCCAGATCCAGGAAAACAGGCAAGTTCTATTTCATTCTACTCCAATTCGGAGTAGAATTCCAAGAATTCCAATTCCAAGACTTCGGTCCATTCAGACTAAAACCTCCCGCTACATGAACAGCTTCTTCTCCTCTGCCATCAGACTGCTGAACACTAAGTGACTTATTAGACTCTCGTGCACTACGTACAGCAGCTCAACCGGACTCATGACAATTATCACTGTTTTCTTTTGCACTACCGACTGCATTATGTGGAACTCCACAATATCTGCATGGCAATAAATCTCATTCTGATTCTGATTCTGAATTCATGATGAAATGCCTTGGCTGATTCCCGGTAGGGAGGATCAGGAAAAGCAGTCCCCTGAGCTCTCCCCACCTGCTGCTGTCACACATTGCCCACCTGTTCTCTCTGTGTCTCCTCTGTCTTTTCTTGCGTGTCCGCCGGCCCCGGAAAAAGACCGCCGGAGGACGGAGGAGGCCGTGGCCCTAGAAGTTCCAGTTCCAGCACCAATGCTGAGCCATATGCCAGCTGCCACGCCGGTCAAGCCACCAGTGTGGTCCCCTTCGCCTGGGAACATTGAGAATGCAATCACAATAATGCCTGCTGTGGAGACCGCCAGAGCAGAGTGGGAACCAGAGCTGGACCTCCCAGGGGCCGGGCCCGAGGCGTCGTTTGGATCGACGGAATCCTGGACGGAGGTGGAGCTCGAGCTCAAGGAAGTGATCTCCTTTGTTTTTCTTATGTCTGTGTTAGAGTGATCTTGTCTGGCTCTTGGTGAGGAGAGTTGGGTGCAGCCAACAGCTGAGCTTACCTTGCCAGGCTCTGCCGCTGCCGGCGACCCTAACCACGTTGTTCTCCCTGTCTTTCCTGAGCCTCCTCCCAGGGTCGTCAGGTAAGATCTACTCCAGCCAAGGGCCTCTGTGGTTCCAGGTTCACCACCTGAAGACGTCGTGGGCCCAGTTTCCCCTGCGGAGGTCGTCATGAGGACTCAGTCCCAGCCCGGTCCCACCGTGGGTGCAGCTCAGGCCCAATCCATGTCCACAGTGGGTGCAGCTCCACTCCTGCCTGGAGCCACCGTGGGTGCAGCTCTGCTCCTGCCGGGAGCCACCCAGGGTGCACCAGAGCTCCTGCCTAGAGCCACCGAGGGTGCAGCAGAGCTCCAGCCCTGAGCCACCGTGGGTGTTGCAGAGCTCCAGCCCCAAGCCACCACGGGTGCTGCCATGATCCAGCCCCAAGCCACCACGGGTGCTGCCATGATCCAGCCCAGAGCCACCACAGGTGCTTCCATGCTCCAGCCCGGAACCACCGCAGGTGCTGCCACGCTCCAGCCCAGAGCCACCGCAGGTGCTGCAAAGCTCCAGCCCAGAGCCACCACGGGTGCTACGTTGTCTCATTACGAGTCCACCGAGGGTGCTGAAGTGCTCCAGCTGGGAGCTACCGAGGGTGCTGCAGTGCTCCAGCCCAGAGCCACTGCGGGTGCAACTAGTCTCCAGTCCAAGACCACTGAGGGCGTCATAGTCCCCCTTCTTCCTCAGCCAGATGCCATCGGGGTCCCCTCTCTTCCTCAGCTAGATGCCGTCAGGGTCCCTTTTCTTCCTCAGCCAGACATTGACTTGATTCTCCTCCTTCGGGCCTTCACCCCTCCATTGTTAGGTCTCCCAGTGGGGGAGCCGCCTCCCAGGCCACCTCTCCTATTCAGGTAGCTTAAGAACTCTGGGCGGTCGCCTGATGGACTGAGCCGTAGGGTTGGGTGGCCCATGCTCTCCGGTAGACCACCTGACTCAGACCACCTTGCCATCCACCAGGCCTGGGACTTTGGTTGCCCCCCTGAACTCTCAAGCTCCTTGGTCCAGGGGGCCTAATTCATTCCTAGCGACTGTTGTGGGTCCTGTACTGGGTTTGTTTTGTTCCTTCTTGGCCTGTTCCCCCCACCACCTGCCCTGGGTTGATCATTGTGATTCCTACTGTGGAGGGCGGGTTTTTTCTTTTCTTTTTGGGGTTATTATGATGATGAGATGAGATTCAACTTTATTGTCATTACACATGTATGAATACAAGGTAACGAAACGTGACTTGGCATTTGGGCATGCTCTGCAGAGCGCATCCAAGGCCGGGGCAGCCGCTAGGCGCCAGTCATAAAGAAGAAAGGAAAAAAAAAGAAAAGAAAGGATATGACACAATAGGCGAGAGAAAAAAAACATGTTTTATCAAATTGACGCTTAATGAGTAAGCGAAATTTTGATTGCAGGCAAAAAAAAACCTCAATGCATATTTAGCAGACATTTAGTAGACAAATCACACGCAGAAGGAGAGCAGTGTGTGTATATCGTATGCATGTAGTGTTGTATGCATTGTGTAGTGTAAATGTAACAGTTGTTAGTGAGCAGCAGAGGGCGCCTCCTGGCAGTGGATAGATGTTATAATCATGTGACTTATAAACAAGTCCAGAGTCCAGAGTCTATCTCTCTCTCTCTCTCTTGCTTGCAGAAGGCACATGGGCATTGTCCTAGAGGGTCCAATCCGCTGACGACAAACAACTGATTGTTGATTGTTTGGGTAGACATGAGCCGATCCTTCCGCTTATCTCAGTCAGGAGGAATGTAAACACGGGGCAAACAAGGTCAAATCAAATCAAATCAAATCAGCACAGTGCACTCAGAGAATAGAATTTGTCCTCATCCGTGTAGTTCTGTGCTTCCATTATATATGCAGGCTTAAACTGTTTTTCCATAGAGAGCACAGGGCTTCAGATGTATTCCTTCACTGAATCACTGTCATTCAGTTCACCGTTTGCCGCTACTCGTGCCCTCCCCAACTGGTCGAATTTGATGAAGGAGCTTGCCGGGTCCGCTTGATCAGCTCTCTCACTTTCCTTCAATTTCTGATGCATCAGGGAACTCCACAGCCAAAAATAGAAGTCCTGAGATCATAACCAATAATGTTTCCATAGACGCATGAATTCCAATGTCCATGAGTCTCCTCGTAGGTTCCAATTCTTGGGCTCCCCCTTGGCCCAATTCTTGTTGAAAAATAGTGACAATAGCACATTTAAGCCGCTTCCAAATCCATAATTTCCGTTTAGATTAAGATTCAGCAGAAGAAGAGCGACTAAACACAGGCAAAAACGCAACATTGCAAAAGCTGGGAATAGATCAGGAAGGCAGGGGAGGAGGGAAGAAAAATGCGACTGCTCTCTCTCAAGGTCCATCCCTGGAGTAGGGTCTTACGGTTTATATTGACTGAGCGGGATTTTGTTTTTTGATGTTCCCTGCATTATTCCTTTTAGGTTGGTTCGGTCCCTCCATGCCTGTGCCCCATCCTCCCACCCGGGGTGGGGTTCTTTTCTTTTGATGTTACCCTGGGGTGTCTGGTGTCCATCCCTTGAGGAGGGGCTCTGTCATGTCTGAACGCGGGGGGGGGATTCCACTGTGCTCTATCCGCTTTCCTTATTTATTTAATGTTGTTTAATGTTGTACTTTTTTCTGCACTGACCTATCTGCATATATTTGCTTAAATTGCACATACTGTCAATTACTGTATTTACTGCACTGCTGTCCTTTGCACTTCTGATTGGATGCTAAACTGTGTTTCGTTACCTTGTATTCATACATGTGTAATGACAATAAAGTTGAATTTAATCTAATTTAATCTAATCTACTTTAGAATTCTAATCCTTGTTATTTTATCTTTAGTTTATTTTCACATATTCTGTATTGTTTTGTTGTTTGGCTTATTTTTCTGTTTACATTCACTGTAGTTTTTGTTACTCACAGGTTTGGGGGTGATTTGTCTTTATCATTGTCATGTATTTGTACCTTGCCGTTTCCTTTTTTCCTTTTTTGGGGGGGTTGACAGCTGTCATTGGCCTCATGAGTTTCTCTCCGCGGGGCGTGGCCTGTCACCTTCCTCATCTCCTCCAGCTGACCTAATTGTCTCTTCCCTTTTCTTTTGCTCGCTCAGATTGTCCGCACCTGTGTATCAGTGAGTAATGGGGTTATGAGTACTATTTAAGGGGAATTATGATTCATGTTTATTGCTGCTGCCTCATCTCATCAGGCTGTTTTCCAGCCTCTCTACCCACGTCAGAGCCCTGTTATGCTCTGCCGTTCAACTCGTGTACGTTTCCTTCATTGTTGTCTTGTTATTTTGAGTATTTTGTTGGACTTTATGTTTGTAAATAAACTTCACAAGCTCGTAGTTCAGTGCCCGGGTTTATTCTCTCTTCCCCGGAGGGGCATACATGACAGTCCCAGAAACTCTTGAGTGCATTTTATGGTCACTTGGAATTATCCACAGCTTAACATTACCCCCTGGTGGACGACTCTGGAATATGTTCGCTTTTGACTGTACAAGCTGAACTGAGATTAATGAATGAAATGACTTCCTTTGTTACAAAACTCTGAATTCTCAGATTATTTTCCTTTTCAGGACACCCTGGAAAATCAAGTGGGACTCTGACCTTCATTCTGGTTTGAAATATTTCATTAATCCTTGATTTAAATGTGTGCATGTTTGAAAAATGCTTAAATGAGCCTTGTTCTAATGTATGTTAATTATATAAGTACAAGTTTATAAAACGCATGCTCACTGAAGTTAGTCATGAATCACTGAAGTTAGCTTAGACTTTATATTAAGTATATAATGAATTTTCAGTGTTATTAAGATGTGTTTATCCTCTGAGAAAAGTTTCCTCAAGTCATCTAACTGGCTCAGCTAATCACCAGCCAGTCTCTGTTGGGCAATGGCCCCTTTCATTCTATTGGTCGGCTACGGTTTTCTTATTGGACCAGAGTTCATTCAAACCTCCCACGACGGAAGACCATTGGTTCCCTATCATGTCAGTCAGGTTTTCCCCACGAAAACTTCCTTGGTTTTAAGGGAAAAACGCCCAGTGGGAGATCAGAGGGTTGTTGTTGTTCTGTGTGAGAGTGTGTGTATTCTGCTTTAAAATCCTCTTTTCTTTAAACGTCTGGGAAATTACTTTTTCTTCTTTGAGCTCAACTTTTTATAAGGAGTGAGACTCCATGTTCACAGACGTTTTCTATTTTATTCTGCTAAACTTTGCTATTGACTTTCTTAAAACCCACTGTCTGTTCTTTTCTTCTTCTCTATCCCCTCACCCCCCAGCCAGTCGCAGCAGATGACTGCCCCTCCCTGAGCCTGGTTCTGCTGGAGGTTTCTTCCTGTTAAAAGGGAGTTTTTCCTCTCCACCGTCGCCAAGTGCTTGTTCACAGGGGATCACCTGATTGCTGGGGTCTTTCTGCAGCTGTGGGGGTTCCCCCTACAGTTGATAGTGCTATGAGATGACTGTTGTTGTGAAATGGTGCTATATAAATAAAGTTGAATTGAATTTTAAAAAGTGGACGAATCACTTCCCTCACACTGGAAGCTGTTTCCCAACCCCCCACGACATCTGGAGGACTCGGATTTATATGGCTTGTTGTTATTAATCTTATCTCTCCAATTCTGTGATTTGGATCAGATTTTGAACTATATCTAATTATTCAGACCCGAGAACGCCGATGAAAGATTCTCGTGTCTGCATGGCATACCACATGGCCAGTGAAGCAGACCGCCCGTAACTCTACTGGAGGAAAAGCCCCAGGAAGCAGCTGGCAACCAAGGCTGCCCGGAGTGAAGAAGCCTCATTATTGCAGTCAAATCTCAGCTTGTGACTGCTGGACTTTGGAAGAATATCTGTGGGCAGATATTCTCTGGTATCACCTCAAATAAAGCTTCAGCTAAGGATCCAGCTGGAAAAACACCAATGCAAAGGAAACATCAATGCAAAGGAAACGCCAACGCAATGTTCACGTGAGCCAACTTCTTTGTTTCATCTGCTGAATAATGAGATGTCTATAGCCTAAGTTTGCCATGATTTATCTCAGGTTTGGAACTAGTTCATAGATCTGATCGTAGCTATAGAATTAAAGAGAATTAATATTCTTCTTTTCATTAAATTACATTTTTTCTTAGAGTAACTCAGAAATTCTTTTCATATAATTAGTTTTAATTTTTTTCATCAAATTTGCGTACAATTTTCTTCATATTTTTGGTACAGTTAATTCAGTCTTCCATTTTATCACAGTTACAAACTCATACTAAAGTTTCCGTGGTTCCACAAATGTGATTACACTCTGTTACTCAATAATCAGTTACAAGTTGAATGTGATGCTTAATACTTGATCATTTCACCTGCTTACAAATTATTTGAATGTAATGTCATTTAACCTGAATCTGATTATTAAAACTGTTGATGGTATATGGAAGTTTCAGTGAATTTCTTTTCCTGTGTTTGTTCCTAAAGTCACCCAGTAGAATTTACGAATATTTGAGACTGATTGATTGAAGGTATAAAGATTAATTATTAATAAATTTTTCCGGTTCCGGTTCCACCGGACCGGCGGCGCCACACGAGTCGGCTGCCTGTTGCAACAGCCTTTTTTTTTTTTTTTTATCTTCCTTCTTCTTTCTACACCTTTCACTCTGTATATATATCACGGACGCACGGATCGCCCCGGGGGTCTCCCGGGTCGGCGGACGGAGTCACGGTTTGCAGCGGGAGACGTTACAGCGGGGAGGAGCTACTGCTAGCTAGCACTTGGCCGCCGCCCGGTGCTAATGAGAAACTCGACATACCGGGAGCTGTAGCGAAAAGGACGCGGGTGCCGGGCTGGAGTTTAGGCGGCGTGAAAGAAATATAAGACAGAATAATAAAGAGCGATGGCAAGAACCAAGCAGACCGCCCGTAAAATCTACTGGAGGAAGAAGCCCCCCAGGAGACAGCTAGCCACCAGGGCTGCTCGGAGAGGCGCTCTGGCCACCGGCAGAGTGAAGAGGCCTTGCCGTCACAGGCCCGTGGCTCTGAGAGAGATCCGTCGCTACCAGAAATCCACGGAGCTGCTCATCCGTAAGCTGCCCGTCCAGCGCCTGGTGAGGGAGATCGCTCAGGACTTCAAGACCGTCCTGCGTTTCCTGAGCTTCGCCGTCATGGCTCTGCAGGAGACCAGCGAGGCCCACCTGGTGGGTCTCTTCTTCGCTAAGGGGGTCACCATCATGCCCAAAGACTTCCAGCTGGCCCGCTGCATCCGCGGAGAGAGAGCTTAGACTTTCTGCTGCACATTCACCAACCAGCCATAATGCTCTGCATTGTGTGTCTATATACTGTATATACATTTATAGTAATATGGACATATGTTTACTAGATGTTGTTTTTTCTTGCCTTCTGATTGTTGCTCTGAGTGTTGCTATCCCTGTGCTGTTGCAATCCTGGAATTTCCCCATTGTGGGACTAATAAAGGCTTATCTTATCTTATCTTATCTTAAATTGTTCAAATTGGACTGGTGCCCCTGTTACAAGTGTTTTTCTGTTGTGTGCGTAGACTTGGAAGTAAAATCCAGTTTCCACATACACTTCTAAGTCTAAATTAAATAATCTTTGTACCTTATAATTAAATATTGCTACACAACATTGAAGGAGCTGCAGGAATTTGTAGCAAGTACTGGCTGTTTAGTACGTGTGACAACAATCTCCCGTCTTAAGGTGGCAAGACGGAAGCCTTATCTTATGAAGAAAAACATCCAAGCCTGGCTACATTTTGCAAAAACACATTTGAAATCTCCCAAATGGATGTGGGAAAATGTGTTATGTGTGATGTATGGAAAATGGCACAACACACCACGCTGTGGCTGTACATACATACGCGTGATTTCATCACGCCACGGGGTATAATAGCCGGCTGCCCAGGGCTAGCCGGTCTCTTTCTTGCTATCCACCTTTGGTGCCACCCAGTTGCCTCACACTGCGGTCCCTCCGAGCATGTTCTGCTAGTGTTCAATAAAGTTAACCTCAACACGTGGACCAGTCTGCAGACCCATCATTTTCAGTCATAACAATTGGTGACAAGGAGAAACTTGGAAAACATCAAGATGGAAATGCTGCTGACACCCCTGCCACCCTTTTTGCTTTGCCCAGTGAGCCGCCTATTCCTTGGTCACGTTGGCATGAGTCGCTCGAGACGTTCGTGTCCACCATGAACCTAGCTAAGACTAGTAAGCTAAGGCTACGTGCTATGCTAATCCACTGCTTAGGCAGTGAGGGACAAGACGTCTTCAAGACGCTCGGACCTGAAGATACAGTAGCTATGAAGAATGTGTTGCTGTGTTAGCCAGACATTTCAAAACTCCAGATAGTGTGCTAGTTAGGAGGATAAGATTTCATGAACACCGACAGCGTGTAGGTGAGTCGGTCCAACAGTATCTCGCCGCTGTCTGGCGAGTGCAAGTAGGTATGCACAACTGGAAGACGAGATGGTGCAGGACCAGTTAGCGGAGCACACCACCGACCTGAAGCTATGGGAGAAGCTGCTAATAGTACCAGATGACTTGCCGCTCTCCAAGGCGGTGGAGTTAGCGTCCCAACTATAGGCCACGGCTCGGCTAAACACCCAGCTGGGAGCCTCCAGCCCACACTCTCCACACTTCGCTCCACTACCACAAGCTAGTCCCTGGGGGACCCTGAAGTTAACATTGTGGGACGACAGGACAACAAAGCACGCTGGCCATGTGGTAACTGTGGCTCTCCGTTGCACTGGACATGCGCATCTGCCTGCCCTGCCAAAGGATACAAGTGTCAATGCTGTGGTAAACTGAACCACTTCGTCAAAATCAGCATGGTACGAACTGTTATGACCCGAGCGCGGCTTCTGATCGCGCTCGGGCTAAGTTATGTTTCGCTGCCGGCCTTCACAGTTGCGGGCTGTATTCTGGCCTCACTGGGCTCTTATTGTGAAAGTGCTCGGTGGGGCTTCCGCCTGTCAACGGCCGGTCAGCTGATTGTAATTATCGTCGTTAGTGCTTCGCCTTCTTAAGCCCGGCACTGGCGGCGGTAAGACGCAGCAGTGTCAGTCGTTCTTCGTCTGAGCTACGGATGCTTTGGACTGTTACCTACCTCGTCTGCCTGTGGTTGACCGTCGCTTCCCGTGGTCCAGTAAGTGAGCTGTTAGCCTTACCCCTCCCGGTGTGAGTAGACCTCTGTGTGTCTCTGCCTCAGCAGCCTGTGTAGTCATTACTCCGACAACCTTGCCTGTGTATGACCGTCTCCTCTATGGACCTGTAAGAGAGCTGTTTAGCCTTACGCCTCCGGATGTGTGTAGACTTATGTGTCATTGCCCCTGCATCTTGTGTTGTCACTTTTCACCGTAATAAAACTCACTGAAACTCACTGGTGACTGTGTGGCGTCTTATGGTGGCTCGCGAGAGCCACCGCATGACAGGAACCATCACTCTTCAGGTTCGCTAGGGGTCAAGAGTCCTCCCAGTGTTCACAGCTCAAGTGCACCTTGGTGACAACATTCTGGGATGTGATCTTTTTCATGAGCTGGCCTTTTCTATCAAAGATCACATGGGACTCAGTTTGACTGCTGATGGGCCGAGCCTGTCTCGCCCTGAAATAGATGTAGCCACTCAATTTTTTACACCACCCGATGACTGGAGCACTGAAGACTGGAGACTGAGCTTCACATGGCATGAGCCTCCAAGAGCCACCGCCTCGCTGCAGGAGTTCCAGTCTGTGTTAACGCAAGACCCGGAAGATTGTGGGGTTCATCTGGTCACCAATGAGACCACTTCATCTCAACGACCGTCGACAGCCAAACCACGTCCTCCATTGAACTGCGCCCCAGCGACGACGTCATTCACCAGCCACATGATGAGAGAGCAGCAGCAGCACACCTCAAAGCAGAAATCGTCTTTGCTCATGGTGCCGGACTAGGTTTGGATTTGTCGTTCCAACTGCCCACATCAGCTGCAGATGTTCCAGCCATAAGCATCGCCACCATCACTGATGCAAATCGCCGCACAACTTGGACCAGCCATGTTTCAGATAGCAGATGGGTCCCAATGGCAAGCCAGCTATCTGTAAAAAAGTACCACCACCTGCCCCAGACCAAGTAATAGCAACCGAACTGACCCAACAAGTATGGGATCCAGATTGGGACTTTGCTGCTGAGCCAGCCACAACTCCACTGAGGTAACCCCCAGATCCACCTGAGACAGCGCCACCAGGGCCGTGTCCACCCTGGGCTCAGCAGAGGCCCCACTGAGCTTCGAATGGTCACTGACTCTAAAGTTCTTTATTTTCATGTTCAGTCAGTGCATGGTCCATTCAAAGTGGCAGAATAACCAACACAACCATGCGGGTTAAACCGGTAGTCTACCCGGTTACCCAGGTTGTATGTAAAATAATATTTTTTTTTTTTGATTGCCATGTTCAGAAATAAGTCTGGTGGTTCTTACAACAAATCCAGTCAAGTATGTATGTTGTTTCACATTAGGCAGTGAACTGACAGTATCATGACATCTCAGCATCTCAGCATCTGACATTATCGGCCAAACCGTATGTGTGCGTTTCTTTTATCACTGGCTTTAAGTTACCCACGTGTGCAAATTATCAACTGTGCGTTAGCCAATATGTTAGTCTGCCTTGTTGTTTACTTGCTGCCCTTGCTATGACTAACCACAGATGTAGTTCTAAGCTTTTCAAGAGGGGGGAGGGTGTAAAAGTGATGTATGGGAAACAGCACTACGCACCATGCTGCAGCTGTACACATGTACGTGTGACGACATCACGCCGCAGGGTATAATAGTTGGCTGCCCAGGACTAGCCGGTCTCTTTCTTGCTATCCACTTTGGTGCCGCCCAGTTGCCTCACTGTGCACTCCCTCCTAGCATGTTCTGCTAGTGTTCAATAAAGTTGACCACTTGCACTCCGGGCAATTTTCCTAAAAATGCCAAAAAATAACGTGCCCAAAGTAAATCGAAAGCTGTTATTCAACCCTTTGCAGCATCTTCATGGGGTTGGTCTCATTTAAAAGAAAACACTTTGAATTTTTTGGCAAAAAAACATAATCTCTCTACGTGCTCCGGCCACTGAGTTACAGTCATCTAAACATACTGAACTTGAAGAAAAAAAAATTGGACACAGTGTTTTTTTGGATACAAATGCTTGTAAATAACACACAGCTGTCCGATCCGGCTGGAAAATGCAACAGAAATGTAGAACCAAGTGTTATCCAGCTGAGATCCAAATTTGGTAACAATACCACAAAAAATGAATATTTTACACAGCTTTGTTCTCAGGCTGTTCCCAGGCGTTTTGGAACTGTGCCAAATGGCACAATTTGGAAAAACGTCTGTAACTTTTGAATAATTCAATGTAGAATCTTCATTTTAGGCTCTAATGAAAGGTCACACTCAGGGCTGTGTCTATGTGTGTGTGTGTGTGGGCGGGGGGTCGTCCCCCCCCCCGCTACCAAGGACCAAATTCGGCCCTCTACATGACGGATTACACTCCTTGCATGCTTTCACAGCGGCTCCCCCCCCCTCGCTACTGTGTGTGTGTGTGGGGGGGGGGGAACCGTGAACGGACCGTGAAGGCCCCCCCCCCCTCGCTACAGAAGAGAGCCATCGCTACATGATGGAATAGACTGATATGCTTTATGCATGATGGAATAGACTGATATGCACGTTCGGACCGTGCCCCCCCCCCCCGCTCCTCTTCTGCAGCGGGGGTGGGGGGCGTTCACGGTCCGAACACGGTAAATGAACCGTTTATCACGGCGCACGTACTTCGTGCGCAGTACAGTTGTAATTTACCGATCGGTCAAAAGTCATTTTTGGATTACAGTTTTCAGGGATAAATAATAATTTAGCTTATAACACCTTACCTCTTCAAAGCAGCAGAGTCGCGGCGAACATCTCTTCCCCCATTGTCAGACGAACGCGACGCTACTCCGCTCGTGGATCCCGATCAACATAATTCCATTATTGCCGTTTTGGCGAATGATTTACGACTTTTGTCGTCGGCCTCCGTCTATTCTGCTGGAATGAGTGCAGGTCCCACTTGTGGGTGTTCTCCATGCTGCTGGGTGAGCCTGGGTCTGTAGGAGATTCGTACAGCGTCCTTTGTTTTCATCTGTTGCAACAGTAAATCTCTCTTCACCCAGCCAGAATTTCTGTGCTACAATTGGCTCCTGCGTTCACAGTAGGCGGGTCCTCCTTCCTAGATTTTCATTCATTGGTTCTTCAAGGTTTCAGAAACCCAATTCAAGGCTCTTATTAGTCGAATGAGAGGTCAATCAGATGAACTAATCTGTTCGCGGCTGTCTCTGCAGTTTTTTTTTGAGTGGCGCTTGGACGCTACTACATCACCATCACCACCATCATGCGTCATGCGCATGAGGGCGCACGAGCGCACTCTCGTGCGCCCTCGTGCGTCATAGGACGCAGAGACTTGCCCGCCCACGGAACAACGGAGCGCAAGTGGTTAACCTCGCCACATGGACCTGTCTGCAGACCCATTATTTCCAGACATACCATAATGGGCCGATGAAACCAAGTTTGAACTTTTTGCCCATAATTCCAAAAGCTATATTTGGCGCAAACACAACACTGCTCATCACCAAAAGAACGCCATACCTACAGTAAAGCATAGTGGTGGCACCATCATGCTTTGGGGCTGTTTTTCTTCAGCTGGAACTGGGGCCTTAGTCAAGGTGGAGGGAATTATGAACAGTTCCAAATACCAGTCAGTGTTGGTACAAAACTTACAGGCTTGTGCAAGAAAGATGAAGATGAAGAGGAACTTCATCTTGCAGAAGGACAATGACCCAAAGCACACATCCAAATCAACAAAGAATGGCTTCACCAGAACAAGATTAAGGTTTTGGAATGGACCAGCCAGAGTTCAGGTCTGAATCCGATCGAACATCTGTGGGGTGATCTGAAGAGGGCTGTGGACAGGAGATGCCCTCACAATCTGACAGATTTGGAGTGTTTGCAAAGAAGAGTGGACAAATATTGCCACATCAAGATGTGCCACCCTGATAAACTCCTACCCAAAAAGACTGAGTGCTGTAATAAAAGTCAAAGGTTCTGCAACAAAGTATCAGTTTAAGGGTGTGCATATTTATGCAAGCAGGTTATTGTAAGATTTTTATTTTCTATTTTTCCTGTTAAAAGATTTCAGTTTGTTTTTCAATTCAGCTGTACAGGTTATAGGTCACATTAATGGTGGAAAAAGTTTTGAAATTATTTATCTTGGTTTCATTTTATTAAATCACAAAAACCTGGATTTGAACAGGGGTGTGAAGACTTTTATATCCACGATATACTTTAACAGTTAGACAACAACCTACACCATTATTTATGTGGAAAATTACCTTTAAAACTGACAAACATACAGTATGTGTAACTCCTGGGAAAATTTGGTCGGGTTAAAAAAATTATTTTTCCAAAGTCCCACGTGTGGAAGTAGAGGGGGTGCGACTTTACTCGTGGGGTGCATTATTTCGTTGCTGTTTTTATGCATTATTATTGAGCATTTTATTGTTTGACATGGACTATAATAGTAATGCGGATGAGATTGTGCACCATCGTACCTCTTTGAAATGAGCCTCCCCCTGCCAGCATATAGGGAGCGCACTGTCTACTGGTAATTTGATGGTGTGACACAAAGCATAAAAAACAGTCAGACAAAACAAAACACTGGAGTACGATGGCAAGTCTGACGGAAAAGTCTGCAAATGATCATCAAAATAGGGCCCAAAGGGTGGAAATTAATCAGAAGACTGTCTGTCATTATTCTGACAGATTATATTAATTTCAAAGCTGTAATAGACAACTGTGTGTTCGCACACAAACGCATGAAGGAAGAGCAAAAACGAACAACTACTACAATAAATTTTGTCATACCATTGCTGTTTTGTCCTTGTAAATCATACTTGTGAGGCAACACACCAGACAGGACCGTAGTTGCAGCTAATTGCTGTCATGGTCTGAGCATTGATATTGTCCGCGCTCGGGTCATGCAGTATTTTCCTCCCGTTCTGTATTAGTTCCTTGTGGCCTCTCCAAGCTTTTATTCTGACAGCATCTCGGAGGGGCTTCCAGCTGTCAGAGCCAAGCTCCGGTGACAGCTGGATTTCATTCAGCTGATGAGGCCCTCATCAGCTGATTAATCCTCTTGCCCTATTTAAGGGAGCAGCTTCTGTTATTCCGGGCTGCGACCTCACATACGTCCAACATTGGTCTCCCCGACATTCGGCTGAAGCTCCTAACCCTGGCTTCAGTCACTCGCTTGATCCTCCGTGTTCCTAGTAAGTTTCTCCTTGTACTCGGTATATCATTAGCGTGTCCTAGTCAGTCTTTATTTGCGTTTTGCCCCACAAGGCTCATTATTCTGTACCTTGTATCAGTCCTTTAATAAATATGCAAACTCACTGGTTGCCTATAGCATCTCATTAGTGGTCCACGAGGACCACGCCATGACAGTAGGTCGCAGCCAGAACGAGACGCCGGTGACCATGAGTTTGCTTAATTTGGGCTTGTAGCTTTTCCCCTTTCCGCGTACCAGTGTGTTGGGAGATGGGGATCATTTCCATAGGGGATCATTTCCAGCACTTGCCATCACACCCTACCTGGACCTCGCTGAGGCGACTATTAACCGCCATCCTCACTGCACTGACCACCCCAAAATCGCGGCAAGAATGGCAGACATCTCTGCTTACTGGGAGAAGCTCCGTGGTCTGGAGGGAAACTCCGGCAGGAAGCCGAAGAGGAGGCATCCTCGCTCCTCGCCTTGGGATCCTATTCCTGTCCCCCGTCCAGTCCAGCAGTTCGCACCACCCAGGGGTCATCCCCAGCGGAGAAGGACGTCAGTCGGGATTCCCTCAGTGGAAATACAGCGGACTGCTATCACCATCCAGGACCGAGTGGCTGTAGCTCGCTCTGCCTCCCATCCAACCCAGATAATGAAGCATGTGACGGCGGCGGTCTGACTGGTGGAGAGGAATCCAGAACTTTATAATTACCCCAAATACGCCGACCTGCTCGCCTTTGTTTCTGCGCAGGAGCAGCGTTTCCCAGATCTCACCTTCGCCTTGCCCTCTGCTGGTAAATGTCATCACCATGCTTACTGCAAGCCTCAGCGAGAACCCCATCCGGATCCAGTTCCGGGTAGCCGCACGAACTCTGTCTCCCAGCCAGCTGTAGCCTCTGCATCTCATTGGAGGGGTAAGACAGCCGCCGCCACCTCCGGGTTGTATGTGCCTCGTCCCCGGCCGACACTCTCTCCAGCTGCTGAGAACGCCACGAGTCCTGCTCCAGTTGCGCCCGTCATCGATCCGGTGCGAGTGGCTCCTCCTCGTCTTCCCGGGGGGCCCTCCATCACCATCCAAAGGGGAAAGGAGAAAACAAAGCCCACCGTAGCAGCTTCCATCGGCCCTCAGCGGATCAGGCAAGTATCTCTTCATTCTTCTCCTTCACTGGGTGAACCTTGTTCGATCCGTGGGGGTGAAGTTCGGGGTTCTCAGTCCCCCGAGCTTCCTCCACCTGCTGCAATTATTAATTGTGAACCTGCTACCTGAGTGTCTCCTTCCCCTGAGCGTTCCCCGGTGCCAGGACTACACCGCAGGACAAGGAAGGAGCCTGCGGCCCTGGAGAGCCTGGTTCCAGCCCCGCAGCCATGTCATGGGCAGAGGAGGAGGGCGAACTACCAACTGGAGCCTGCGCTGACGACTAAGCGTCCCCGGGTCTCCATGGAGGAGCAGTTCGACTCAGCAGGTCAAGGATTCCCTGCCACCACGCCGTGCGGGTTTTCAGCGTGGACGTCAGCATCAGGGAATCCTCAGACTGAGGACACCATCATGCCGGCTGCAGAGCCCGCTGCAGTCGAGTGGGAGCCAGAAGTGGACCTTCAACTTGCTGAACCTGGATCGCTGAAGTCCTGGACGGCGGTGGAACCCGAGATCAGGCAAGTGCTCTATTTTGTCTTCCTTTCTTCTATTCTGGAGCATTTTTGCTTGTCTCTCAGGGAGACGAGTCAGGTGCAGCCATCAGCTGCATCCGAGCTGGTCTCGCCGGGCTCTGCCGCTACCGGTGATCCTGATCCCGGTTCTTTTTCTTCTCCTGAGCCTTCTCCCAGGGTCACCAGTGATGAGTCGGCTCCGGTCGCTGCTCTGGAGGTTCCGGGTTCGGGTTTGGAGGTTGCTCCTGGTGCTGCTCCAGCCCCAGTTGGGGCCCGTCGTGGGTGCTTCGCTGGTCCAATCGGGGCCTGTCGTGGGTACTTCACCGGTCCAATCGGGGCCCATCGTGGATGCTGCGCCGGCCCAACTGGGGTCCATCAAGGGTGCAGCGCGGTCTCGCTTAGGGTCCAGCTGGAGCGCAGCGCCAGTCCTAGTGGAGTTTGGAGGAGGAGCTGCAGATCCTTCGCTGTTCGACACCGGACTGGTCCCTCAGCTTTTCCCCGATCCCTTTTTCCCTCCACCTGGTGCCACTGGGATTTCCCTTATCCAGCGTGGCTCTCCCTCGCTATCCCTCTCTATACGGAGGTCAGCTCCAAGTTCCCCCCTGCGGTCCGGGTGGCCTATTGATGCGGGTCAGCCGCCTGGGAAACTGCTTCGCCTGTTTGGCGTTCTGGGTCGGCCACCTGACAAACTGGACCTTTTGTTCGGTGACCTGGTCCAGCCGCCAGAGGTACTGTTCTCCCGGGCCTGGGACTGGGGTAGACCGCCCGAACGTGTTCTGTTTCCCCTGCTAGCGATCTGGACGCTGGATGCAGGTAGACCTCCCGAACTGTTTGTTTTTTTGTATTGTGCTCTGCCTGCCTGCATCCCGGTGATTTTTTTTTTTTTTCGCTCCTTTTGATTGTCCCCTCCGTAGTCTGAGAAATGTTCTTTTGTTGCCGATGGCCGTTTATTTGTACTGATTTAAATAGCCTATTTCACCGCTCTTTAGCGTGTTTTTTTTCTTTCTCCCTCTGTAGTCTGAGATGTGAGCTGTTGTCACCTCTGCCAGTTATTTATTCTTATTGAACTGTACGTATTTGCCGCTATTCAGCGTGATTTTTTTTTCCTTCCTCTGTTTGAGAGATGATATGTGGTTCCTTTTGTTTCTTTGGGCCTGTGTATCTTGGTCTGTAGGCATTGAATTTCTGTTATTTGCATTTTTTGTTCTGTTGTCTCTGCCAGTTATTTGAACTTATTGTATCGCCTGTATTTTGCCGCTATTTAGCGTGATTTTTTTTCTTCCCCTTCCTCTGATATGTAGTTGCTCCATGTTATGTTTTCTGTATTCGCCCTTGTCACTTTTTGTTCAGGTTCCTTGTTTTGATGGGGTTTTTTCTGGTTCTCGCCCTCCTGACCTTTTTCCCCCTCCTCCCGCCCTGGGTGGGCCGTTGTTGCCTTCCGGGTGGGGGGGGAGGCTTGGATGTCACGCTACGCCCAGAGTGCGTCGTTCGGGGGGGAGTACTGTCATGGTCTGAGCGTTGATACTGTCCGCGCTCGGGTCATGCAGTATTTTCCTATCATTCTGTATTAGTTCCTTGTGGCCTCTCCGAGCTTTTATTCTGACAGCGTCTCGGAGGGGCTTCCGGCTGTCAGAGCCAAGCTCCGGTGACAGGTGGATTTCATTCAGTTGATGAGGCCCTCATCAGCTGATTAATCCTCTTGCCCTATTTAAGGGAGCAGCTTCTGTTATTCCACGCTGCGACCTCACATACATCTAACGTTGGCCTCCCCGACGTTCGGCTGAAGCTCCTAACCCTGGCTTCAGTCACTCCCTTGATCCTCCGTGTTCCTAGTAAGTTTCTCCTTGTTCTCAGTATATCATTAGTGAGTCCTAGTCACAGTCTTTATTTGCGTTTGCCCCACGAGGCTCATTATTTTGTACCTTGTATCAGTCCTTTAATAAATATGCAAACTCACTGGTTGCCTATAGCGTCTCATTAGTGGTCCACGAGGACCACGCCATGACAATTGCAGCCGCAGACTGAATCCACAGGATCGGCCAGTCAGAGGTGGAATGACCATTTCAGAACTTGTGCTGGTTCTGCTGTTAAAGCAGCGTTTGTCACAACAGTCATCTGGCAGGTGGAGGATCAGCGAAGCTGGACTCTTCTGTCTTTAGTCACCCTGTATATTCATTTATTTTTGCAAATCTCAACAAGGTCCTCTCTGCAGTTTGCTTAGATAAAAGATATAAGTGGTGTGGGTGGGGCCGCTTTTTTTTGCTGCCACACCAAGCTGCACTGTTGAAGAAGTGATTCAGAGTTGGTCAGCCTTTGAAGGCCCCCTACTAGCCTGGAGCTGTAAGCATTTGCCTGCCTTGTCTGCCAGCACAGAGCCTCTGACTACTAGGAATTTTATTTTATTAATTAAAAAGAAATTGAGGGCTTGCAGCCATGCCCCCTCCAGTAGGGAGCATCCTAGGCAACTGCCTAGGTGGCCTATGCCCTGGGCCGGCCATGGACGTTGCCATGACTGATATTTAAAATCAGCAACAGCACAGGCTATACAGGCCTTTGCCTAAGGTCCCCCACTAACCTGGAAAAACACAGACTCCCCCCCCCTTCCCCAACCTCTTCCAGAAGAGCAGACCATGAGTCTGGATCCGGCTAGCATGAAGAGGACCCTCTGCAGGATCAATCCACGCAAGGCAGCTGGTCCAGACAACATACCGGGTTACATCCTGAAGGACCGTGCGGAGAAGCTCAAGAATGTCCTGGCCGATATCTTCAACATCTCCCCGAGTCAAGCCGTTGTCCCCACGTGTTTCAAAACTGCCACCATAATACCAGTCCCAAAGAAGCCCGTCCCATCCAGCTAATGATTACCGGCCCGTAGCACTGACCCCCATCATAATGAAGTGCTTCGAGCGGCTGGTCATGCAGAACATCAAGTCCATCCTCCCTCCCTCTTACGAGGGGGCAGGATGCATACAGGTCAAACCCTGTTCAACCCTGCAAACAGGTCAAACAGATCCACAGAAGATTTTTTTTTTATTTGATTTTGTATACTTTATTGATCCCCAGAGGGGAAATTGAGGGCATCCACCTGGATGGATGAAGCAGCCACGGTACGGCGCTATCCCTTAACCATTCTCACACACATTCACACCTAGGGCCACTTTAGAGTCTCCAGTTAACCTAACCTGCATGTTTTTGGCCTGTGGGAGGAAACCGGAGAACTTCCGGAGTAAACCCACGCAGATACGGGGAGAACATGCAAACTCCACACAGATCACTGTTGGTCAGGGGCTGGGATCGAACCAGGGATCCCATGGCCAAGGGTGAGTTGCTGTGGTGCCGCAGTGCTAACCACTGCACCACCGCACCGCCCAAGATGCCACCTCTGCTGCTCTCCATCCAGCCCTCATCCACCTGGATTCAAACAACTCCTACGTGAGAATGCTGTTCTTGGACTTCAGTTCAGCACTCAACACAATCATCCCCAGCACCTGATACAAAAACTCAGACACTTGGGACTCAAAACCTCTCTCTGTAACGGGGTGCTCTACTTTATCACAGGGAGGCCACAAAACATGCGGGTTGGCAGCAACGCCTCCCAGATGATCACACTAAGCACAGGGGCCCCACAAGGGTGTGTCCTAGCCCGCTGCTCTTCACCCTGCTGACCTATGACTGTGTACCAGCCTACAACACCAACCACATCATGAAGTCTGCAGATGACACAACAGTGGTGGGCCTCAACACCAACAACGAGGAGGCCAACTACAGAAATGAGGTGAGCCAACTGGTCCAGTGGTGCAAAGACAACAATCTCTTCCTGAACGTGGAAAAACCAAAGAGATTGTGGTTGACTTCAGGAGGGGTCACACACAGCATCCCCACGCCCCCCGATCATCGATGGTGCAGCTGTGGAGAGGGTGAGCATCACCAAGTTCCTGGGGGTGCACATCTCCGAGGACCTCTCCTGGTCCAACACCACATCACCGGCCAAAAAGGCTCAAACTCACCTCCATTTCCTCCACAAACTGAGGAGAGCACGAGTCCCACCCCCCATCATGTGCTCTTTCTCCTGGGGCACCATTGAAAGCATCCTCACCAGCTGCATCACAGTGTGGTATGGAAGCTGCACCGCCTCCTACTGGAAGATACTACAACACACAGTGAAAGCAGCGAGCAAGATCATCGGTGCCCGTATGCCCCCCCCCCCCCCCCGGGACATCTACCTCACCTGCAGGGCCATCAACATTACAGGTGACACCTCCCACCCCTCACACTCCCTCTTCAACCCCTTTCCCTCGGGAAAAAGGTACCGTAGCCTCTGGGCCCACTCCACAAGACTGCTAAACAGCTTTGTTCATGGCCATCAGGACCCTGAACTCTGTCCACCCCCCCAGACCATAACACACTCACATGTCTCTGCACTTTACTGCAACCATTTGCACAAATGCCATATCTGCTGCTGTCTGTCATTGCAATGCTGATCATGTGCAGTCCTATCTGTCACTGTCTGCACCTACACTACCGCATTGAACTGCAACTATGGGTATTACTGCTCTAGTTTTCTGTATACAGGATTGCTGGGTTTCATCATCGTTAATTGTTTATCTTTATTTGCACTATGGGAGGTCTGGGTCTATCTTTTGTCGCCATTTGCACTACGGGTAGCATTACTGTACATAGACTACTGCTGTTGTTTTTCCAGCCTTATTCCTTTCTTTTTTTTATATTGCATACACCACAAAGAGAGAAACACCATTTCAATTCTCCTGTATGTCCTGTAAGTATAGTAACATTGATAAATAAAATCTCTGAATATTGAAACCTGGATAAAACAAAGACAAAAATGCTCAATTCTGGTTTCTTTGCACGCATGACCCATATCTGATTTTTTAATAGCAGTCTGATGTCATGAACCGGGAGCTGGAGATTTTCTCCAGACTCGGTTTCATGGCCTTTGTTCTGTTTATTTTTCATCTGTGGATTTTATGCCTGTTGGGTTTTGGTGTTTGCCATTTTTCTGTGTGTTAGTGCCTTATTTTTTATTCCATATTTATTTTTTGTTAGGGTGCTATCTCATCCTGGGCTGCATGGTGGCACAGTGGTTTAGCACTGTGGCAGCACAGTTTTACCCTCGGCCGGGGGATCGCGGGGATCATGAGATCGTGGATTCGATCCCAGCCCCCGACCAACAGTGAGCTGTGTGGAGTTTGCATGTTCTCCCCGTGTTGTGTGGGTTTACTCCGGGATTTCTCCGGTTTCCTCCCGCATACCAAAAAAAAAACCATGTAGGTTTAGGGCGCTCGCGCACGCAGCGACCAGCAGCCAGTGGCTTGTCACCAGACTGCAAACCAAGTCTACCTACGGGTACAAATAAGTAACAAAAAAAAAAAAAAAAAAAAAAAATCCTGCATTTCTATTTTCTCTCCTTTTGACAGCTGTCAGGGGTGTGGAACCTGTGGGGGCGTGCCCTGTCAGCTGCTAGTTGGGTTTGCCCCTCTTTCAGTCGCAGCTGATCTCAATTGTGTATCTTTGCCTCCCTGCCCGCTCAGTGCTCACACCTGCCATGTATTATCTAAGGGGTTTGGAGCCTTATTTAAGAGCTCTGTTGTTCACTTTATTTTATCGCTGCTTTGTATTGCCTACCTTCATCTCCACCAGAGCTCAGCCCGCTCTAGTGAGTTATTCTGTAAGTAATCCTCTTCTCCCTCGACAGTTTGCTTGTTGGAGCATGTTGTGTTAATTCTTTATTTTAATAAATTTCACTAACGGCTATTCAGCGCTTGGGTCATTTTCCTCTACTCCGAAGGAGCAAAACATGACATCTGATTTTTTCACACCAGACCCAGGCCACTTTCATATGTGGTCCTAATTCAGATACGTATCTGACATTTTCAAAGCGACCTTGGTCTGAACAGTCATGTCACATTTCATCCAACTTTTTCCTCACTGAAGTGAGACAGACGCTACAATTCTGTGGTGGAGGGTACAGCCAGCACGGCAGACACAGCTGATCTGTGCTCTCTTTTTAATCAGTCTTCTTCCCTTTATCACTTGATTGTAATTTTGTCGGCTCCAACTGTACAACTTCAAAATTAACGGCACATTTACTGGATGCTGCAAATTCCTTTTTCCCTGTAAAAAGCACACGGCGAGCCCTAGCTGCTGTACAGTAATATCTAAAATGTAAAGTCAATACCTGGGATCAGTCCGCCAAGGTCTCCGCCTTTGACCGTCACCTGATCCACATAGCACCGGACCCCCATAATCCCTCCTGCAGGTGGTGAGCCCACTGGAGGGTGGACCCATGTAACTCCTTCGGGCTGAGCCCCGCCGGGTCCCATGGGTGGAAACCCGGCCACCAGACGCTAGCCATCGAGCCCCTCCCCCAGGCTTGGCTCCAGGGTGGGACCCCGGTAACCCCATACCGGGCGGGGTACACTGAATCCTTGATCTAGAATTCATCATGAGAGTCTGTTGGATCGTTCTTAGTCTGGCCCTTCACCCAGGACCAGTTTGTCTTGGGTGACCCTATCAGAGGCAAATTGCCCCGGACAACATAGCTCCTGGGATCACTGGGGCATGCAAACCCCTCACCACGATAAGGTGACGATCCATGAGGGCCTGCCCGTTCTGAACCCAAGTGGTGTTCAGTTATTGAACTTCTATGCTAACCACAGTTTGTCCATAACAAACACCATGTTCCAGCATAAGGTTGTCCATATGTGCACCTGGCACCAGGACACCCTAGGTCGCAGGTTGATGATTGATTTTGTTATCGTGTCATCAGTCCTGCGACCGTATGTCTTGGAGACTCAGGTAAAGAGAGGTGCAGAGCTGTCAACTGATCACCACCTGGTGGTGAGTTGGATCCGATGGCAGGGGAGGATGCCATTCAGACCTGGTAGACCCAAACGTATGGTGAGGGTGCGCTGGGAACGTCTGGCTGAGGCCCCTGTCCGGGAGATCTTCAACTCCCACCTCCGGAAGAACTTCAACCACATTCTGAGGGAGTTTGGAGACATAGAGTCTGAATGGGCCATGTTCTCCACCTCTGTTGTTGAAGCGGCGACCCAGAGCTGCAGCCGCAAAGTGGTCGGTGCATCTCGTGGTGGCAACCCCCGAACCAAGTGGTGGACACCAGTGGTGAGGGGGGCCATTAAGCTGAAGAAGGAGTCCTATCAAACTTGGTTGGCTTGTGGGACTCCCGAAGCAGCTGAACTGTACTGGCAGGCCAAGCGGAGAGCAGCTCGGGTGGTTGCTGAAGCAAAAACCCGGGTATGGGAGGAGTTCGGTGAGGCCATGGAACAAGACTTTTGGTGGGCCTCGAAGAGATTCTGACAAACTGTCCGGCGGCTCAGGAGGGGGAAGCAGCTCCCTGTCTACACTGTGTATGGTGCGGATGGGGTGCTGTTGACTTCGACTGGGGATATCGTCGGGTGGTGGAAGGAATACTTTGAGGATCTCCTCAATCCCACTGATACGCCTTCCACAGAGGAAGCAGGGTTTGTGGACGAGGGGGATGACTCACCTATCACAGGGGGTGAGGTTGCCAAGGTGGTTAAAAATCTCCTTGGTGGTCGGGCCCCGGGGGTGGACAAGATTCGCCCTGACCTCAAGACCCTGGATGTTGTAGGGCTGTCATGGTTGACATGCCTCTGCAACATTGCGTGGAGGTCGGGGGCAGTGCTTTTGGCATGGCAAACCGGGGTGGTGGTTCCTCTCTTCAAAAAAGGGGACCGGAGGGTGTGCTCCAACTTTAGAGGGATCACAATCTTCATCCTCCCTGGGAAGGTCTATGCCAAGGTACTGGAGAGGAGAGTCTGGCCGTTGGTCGAACCTCGGATTCAGGAGGAGCAATGTGGTTTTCATCCTCGCCGTGGCACATCGGACCAGCTCTTTACCCTCTCGAGAATTCTCGAGGGCTCGTGGGAGTTTGTCCAACCAGTTTACATGTGTTTTGTGGACTTGGAGAAGGTATTTGACCGTGTCCTTCGTGGTTTTTTGTGGGGGGTGCTTCGGGAGTATGGGGTATCGGGCTTGTTGTTACGAGCTATTCGGTCTTTGTACGACCGTTGTGAGAGTTTGGTTCGTATTGCCAACACTCGGTCGGACTCATTCCCAGTGAGAGTTGGACTCCGCCAGGGCTGCTCTTTGTCACTGATCCTGTTCATAATTTTTATGGACAGGATTTCTAGGTGCAGCCAGGTAACGGAGGGTGTCATGCTTGGTGACCACAGGATCTCATCTCTGTTGTTTGCAGATGATGTTGTCCTGCTGGCTTCATCCAGCAATGACCTACAGCTCTTGCTGGGATGGTTTGCTGCTGAGTGTGAAGCGGCTGGGATGAGAATCAGTACCTCCAAGTCCGAGTCCGTGGTGGTCAGCCGGAAAAAGGTGGATTGTCCTCTCTGGGTTGGGGACAGGCTCCTGCCCCAAGTGGAGGAGTTTAAGTAACTTGGGGTCTTGCTCACGAGTGAGGGGAGAATGGAGCGAGAGATTGACAGACGGATTGGAGCAGCATCTGCAGTGATGCAGACGTTGTACCGGTCTGTTGTGGTGAAGAGGGAGCTGAGTTCTAAGGCAACGCTGTTAATTTATCAGTCAATCGACGTTCCTACTCTCACGAGCTTTGGGTGATGACTGAAAGAGCGAGATCGAGGATACAAGCGGCTGAAATGAGCTTTGTCTGTAGGATTTCTGGACTCACCCTCAGAGATAGGGTGAGGAGCTCAGTCATCCGGGAGAGGCTCAGAGTAGAACCGCTGCTCCTCCACATTGAAAGGAGTCAGTTGAGGTGGTATGGGCATCTGATTAGGATGCCTCCTGGACGCCTCCCATTTGAGGTGTTTCGGGCACGTCCCACTGGGAGAAGACCCCGCGGCAGACCCAGGACTCGGTAGAGAGACTATGTCTCCCAGCTGGTCTGGGAACATTTTGGTATCCTCTCTGAAGAGCTGGAGCAGGTGGCTGGGGAGAGGGAAGTCTGGGTTTCTCTGCTTGAACTGCTGCCTCCGCGACCCAGACCTCTGGAAAAGTGGTAGAAGATGGATGGATGGATGGTAAAGTCAATACCAACATGACTGTGGCGTGGAATGGACAGATATGAGGATACGAGGACACACAGTCCAGGAGGGGGAGTCTGTGGCGGCTTTTTCTTCCTGTGCAGGACTGGTGTTACACCGCCAGTACGAGCCGTGCTGTGTTGTAATCACTAGGATTAGTTATTATTAACCTTATTTCTACAGGTAATCCCACTGAGACACGGGGTCTCATTTTCAAGAGAGCTGTTTAATGGATCAGTTCTGTTAAAGCAGAGCTGATCACAGCGGTCATCTGGTGTGTAGAGGAAGGAAGATGCTCTCATTTATTTTTGTGCATAATCATTTCTGAATGATTTTAACACTTATTTTGCTGCGCTGCATCAAGGTGAAGAAGTTCTGTTCCCCCCAGTCATTTGGGGCTCATATTTACTTCCGTAAACACAACACTGTGTCTGACGTTACGTTTTCTTCTGCACATGCGGGTCACTTCATAGCTATAGACTGTTCACACTGGAGTCTGATGGGGGTCGCATTTAAATTATGTGAACGCCCACACAAAAAATCAGATCTCGGTAAAAAATCAGAATTGAGCATTAAGACCTGCAGTGTGACCGTAGCCTTATAGAGGTTGTTTGCAAGACATAGGCTAGATGTCAGCAATATGCAAATGATCTCTATAAGATTGTATCAGGCCGACGTACAGTATGTGTGCAGTTGGGGTACTACAGTAAGATCCTAGAAGAGGGATGGGCAACTTTGGTGGTAGTGAGGGCCACAAAATTTTTCCTCACTTCCTGAGGGCCAGATTTACATGTAAACCTACCGTGTGGGGGGATGGGGGGTGTTATTTCCAGCAAAGTTAAAAGTTTCACATATAAAACTGAAAATAAAAATAAAAGCTACTCAGTGTTTAATCATATTGGAATTAAAATTATTGATAAAACTATATCTGCCCTACAAAGGACTGGTGATCTGTCCAGCGTGTACCCTGAGGTTCCTACTCACACATGTGGTGATTTAAAACAAAACAAACCACAATAGTGGATGTGCAATGTTTGTTAATGTTATCAATCTTTTCTTGGGGGGTTTGTGCCCTTAAGTGTTTGACACTTCTTCTTTTATTCAGCTAAATGCCCTTTGTGATGCGCCAAGGACAGTTATGACCAGGATGGAGTAGATTTTATTTCAAAAGGGAAACAAATGTTAATGCTACTAACAGTGCACATTGAGTTTTTATGCACTTTGAGATATGCCTGAGTAAGATGTGACCAAAGTGGTTATTTACAGAATTTTTTTTTTCATTTTTTCATTTATTTAATTGTTGTTCAAGAGGAAAAATATTTCTACTATTTCAAGTTCTGTCAGCCTCGGCACTGTTATTGTGTTTTTATGCACTTTTGATGTGCCTTTGTCATGTGCCAAGCGCACATTTAAAACCAAGACAATGAGTAAAAAGTGCATATTTTTCCTCATATTGACCTGTGTTGGTTTGAAATTTGTCATATTCAACAGATTGCTGAACATGTGCGGCCCAGTTACATGTCTCGATTTCAAATTGTGCCCCAACTGATTTTGTAATTGAATAGCCCTGCAGTAGAAGATGGATGAATGGATAAAATTATATCATGACCTAATTTTTAAAACTCTCTCCATCAAAATAATGAGCAAAGAGAAATTCCAGACGATAATTAACAAAAGAAGCCAAGAAAAGGAAATAAGTCTTTACTTGCTCATGGGGCAGAGAAATAGCTGTGTGAGCTTGGTAATGTCTGGCTCCCCAAAATGGGAAATTAAAAAAAGTTTAAGAGCCACTGGTATAAATGAAAAAAAAAAAAATCAACAGATTACAACGACCCGTCTCTGACCTTTTATTGCTGACAGGGGCTTCACCTGCCAAACAAGAATAAATGTTGCAGCTCCTCAGCTGTACAATTTATTCTTGATTAAAAACAGCCTACTTTGTAGTTTTAGTGCTGTTTACAGCCTATTAATGCAGTCTTACTATGCAAAACATACCTGACAACACTCCATGCACAGTCACTGCTGCTCCCGAGTGGCTCCCTCACTCTTGCTCTACCACTTGCAGAGAGCGGCACTAGGTTTCGATTAAGACTCCCTCTGCTGGCAGACTCTATAATTGCATTTAAGAATGTGATTCCAAATGTTATATAAATAAATAATTGATTTTTGGAAATAGGCTTGCGGGCTGCAGTGGATGAGGGGGTGGGCCACATGTGGCCCGTGGGCCACCAGTTGCCCATCCCTGTCCTAGAACATAAAAACATAATGGTCAGTTCTCTAACCAACACAGACACTAACGTCAAACAAATAGATAAAAACCCTCCAGTCTCCAAAACGTTTCTCAAACCTGATCAGTGATCTCTTCTGGAAACAAACGGATTTCTACAGCAAGAAGCTCCTGTTTATTGTCTGCAGTTACACAGATGTCAGTTTCTTATGACAGAGGAAAAAGTGACAGAACTTTAGTGAACAAATGAAATTTCTTCTGAGGAGAATGTTCATTTCTCTGTGATTTCTGTTTTATTCCATCTTATTCATTCACATTCTGTTTATTTCATGGAAGTAAACCATCTCAGTCTGGATTTTTAGGGTCTAGTCCAGACATCTGCAACCTTTGCAAACCAAAGTGCTGTTTTGCCCGTCTCTGGCTAAAAGTGGATAAAAGTGGCTGAAGGCCGCAACAGCAATTTGTCCTTTAAAATAAAGATTATGCTGCTTATAAAACTCTTTATGCACATAGCTCTGAATATTATGTGGCGTTAATGAATTCATATTACAAGAGTGGAAAAAACTGTCAAGCTTTATATTTAGCTTCGTTCATGAAATAAAAGTATTAGAAATATATTGCAAATTGTTGTGCTGAAAAATACATTTCTGAATATCTGACCATAATTTTTGTAGTTTTAATTATCAGCACGTTCATAAATTGTTTAAATCTGAAAAATATCATCCATCTCCTACTTTCAACAGTGATCGCACAGCTTTAGTTCCTGATATTTTAATAAATTAGAGACCAAAGTTTTATTTAGAAGAAGCTATTTTTCATTCTTTTTATGTTTCTTCATAATGGTCCTTATTCCGATCTATTGCTATAATATAAATCTGGATCCTGCACCTGTTCTTCAGGCTCTCAATTTGACAACTAGTGGACTGGTTGTCTGGTATTCTTCTTTATTTTGGAATAAAACAAAAAGAATTCAAAACAACTTTATAAATAATATAACTTTAAAAATCATTTGGTGCAACTTAAGCCAATTAGAAATAATTAAAGCAGAGTGGAAAAACATTTTAAAAAATATTTTTTTCTGCTGAACTAAATGTTGGTTAGATTTTTTTTTTTTTTAAAGTGTGGCATTGATAGACAGTCTGCATTTATAATTCACTGTCCAAAACCCTACAGGTAACAAACTAGCAGTTATCCTGCAGACAAAAAGCTGAAAACATCCTTAAAATAAAAGGCTCACCTCTACAACACTGTCAAACAATCTTCTCTCCTTTTCTCACTCATTTGAACTCATTTTACTATTTTTTTTTCTTTTTTATTTACAGATTGCGAGGAAAAACTGTCGGCTGTATGTTACTGGTTTTAGACAAGTATGTATATCCTGTTGATGGCGTTTCACAATAAAAGCACATAACAGACAACCATTCTGAAAACTGAATTGCTGTAGAGGGCTTTTATTTTGACATCACTCAAGGAGTATTGAGCTGTGACGGTGAAAATAAAATCATACTAATTCAGACTTCGATCATGTCTGTGAATCCAGCATTTAGGCTGCGTGTCCACCAAACACGTTTTTCCTGCTGTGGGCGACTATTTTCTATTCATTCTCTATGTAGTCCAGCGTCTACTCGGCGCTGCAACGCTCCTGGCGGTGGCCACTTTTTGTCATGGCGCTCAGAGTTGAAAAAAATTCAACTTTTCTGACTACAGCTGAGCTTATCAGTGTCAGACCTTTCTAAGCAGCCAATCAGAATAAGGAAGGGTGGGACATAGGGCGCCAGTACAGTCTGTACGCAGACTCCTGCTTTCTGTGTCATCATATTCTGCAACCAATGCTAGAATACATTTCCTGTCCATTGTTATTTAGAGACTGCTATTAAAAATCAGTAGAAAGTCTGACCATGGGAAAAGTGGAAGCGCTGAGCTGTGAGTGACAAGCTGTTGATAGGATACAGGGAAAGACTTTTTTTCCAGAGCGCAGCACACAAGCACTGGGAAAAAAAAAAAAAAAAGTTCAGGGTGGTCGAGTGACAAAAAAACGTGTTTGGTGGGCATGCAGCCGTATAGTGCAGGTGACTAATTTTAAGATTATTGAGCAGGAATTCAAGGATTGTTTCTCATTTTTAAGGATAATTAAGGCGTTGATTTTAGATAATCACATTTAAGACTTTTTATGGACCTGTAGAAACTAATGAGGTGGCCGGTTTTCTCTGTGTTCTGGTGGAGAAATTCTCTCCACAGCAACCGTACAGTACATCCAGAAAGTCTTCACAGCACTTCACTTTTTCCACATTTTGTTATGTTACAGCCTTATTCCAAAATGGATTAAATTCATTTTTGTCCTCAAAATTCTACACACAATACCTCATAATGGCAACATGAGAAAAGTTTTTTTTTTTAGATTTTTGCAAATTTATTAAAATACAAAAACTAAGAAATCACATGTACATAAGTATTCACAGCCTTTGCCATGAAGCTCAAAATTGAGCTCAGGCTCATCCTGTTTCCACTGATCATCCTTGAGATGTTTCTACAGCTTAACTGGAGTCAATCCTGTCTCAGAACTGTCTGGAGGCACAAATCTGGGGAAGGGTACAGAAACATTTCTGCTGCTTTGAAGGTCCCAATGAGCACAGTGGCCTCCATCATCAATGGAAGAAGTTCAGAACCACCGGGACTCTTCCTAG
The DNA here is from genome assembly GCA_020510985.1 of Pholidichthys leucotaenia. Taxonomy (NCBI): domain Eukaryota; kingdom Metazoa; phylum Chordata; class Actinopteri; order Cichliformes; family Pholidichthyidae; genus Pholidichthys; species Pholidichthys leucotaenia. The sequence continues at coordinate 476,972,984 of CM035839.1, forward strand.
AACTGGCCGACCATCTAAACTGAGTAATCTGGGAGAAGGGCCTTAGTCAAGGAGGTGATCAAGAACCCGATGGTCACTCTGTCAGAGCTCCAGCATTCCTCTGTGGAGAGAGGAGAACCTTCCAGAAGGACAACCACCTCTGCAGCAATCCACCAATCAGGCCTGTATGGTAGAGTGACCAGACAGAAGCCACTCCTTAGTAAAAGGCACATGGCAGCCCACCTGGAGTTTGCCAAAAGGCACCTGAAGGACTTTCAGACCATAAGAAACAAAATTCTCTGGTCTGATGAGACAATGATTGACCTCTTTGGCGTGAATGCCAGGCGTCATGTTTGGAGGAAACCAGGCACCGCTCATAACCATGCCAATGGTGGTGGCAGCATCATGCTGTGGGGATGTTTTTCAGCAGCAGGAACTGGGAGACTAGTCAGGATAGAGGGAAAGATGAATGCAGCAATGTACAGAGACATCCTGAATGAAAACCTGCTCCAGAGCGCTCTTGACCTCAGACTGGGGCAACGGTTCATCTTTCAGCAGGACAACGACCCTCAGCACACAGCCAAGATATCAAAGGAGGGGCTTCAGGACAACTCTGTGAATGTCCTTGAGTGGCCCAGCCAGAACCCAGAGTTGAATCCAATTGAACATCTCTGGAGAGATGTGAAAACGTCTGTTCAGCAACGCTTCCCATCCAACCTGATGGAGCTTGAGAGGTGCTGCAGAGAGGAATGGGCCAAACTGCCCAAAGATAGGTGAGCCAAGCTGGTGGCATCAGATTCAACAAGACTTGAGGCTGTAATTGCTGCCAAAGGTGCTTCAACAAAGTATTGAGCAAAGGCTGTGAATACTGATGTACGTGTGATTTCTTAGTTTTTGATTTTAACAAATTTGCACAAATCTCAAAAAACAACTTTTTTCATGTTGTCATTATGGAGCACTGTGTGAGACTTTTGAGGGAAAAATGAATTTAATTCCTTTTGGAATAAGGCTGTAACAAAAAGTGGAAAAAATGAAGCGCTGTGAAGACTTTCCGGATGCTCTGTATATAAACCAAATTAATCTGTCCACACATCGTTAGACTTGCCATTTCCTCTGTGATTTTACTGTTTCTGGATCCGTTAAGGTCTTACCGAGGGTGGGGAGGAAGCTGCTGCCGTCCACATGACCTGAGGCTGAGCGGCTCTCTGTGCAGCCGTCATCAGATGTGACACAGTCACGCATGGTTGACATCATAATAAATAATTTAAAAACATATATTTTATCTTCATACAAGTATGCATTTCCATTGAGAAATGTATCCAATTGCAATAAACAATAATTTAAAAAATAAACTAATTAAAATGAGCTTCGTTCCTTTCCGTGTGTTTTGAGATGTGACTGCAGGGAGCTGCAGCATGGGGGCTGCAGGGCCGCGGGTTGCCGGCCCCTGGTCTAGTCTCTCAGACTGTCTCCACTACATTTTTGTTTTCTTGTACTTTTAAACTGCAGCTCTCCTCTAATTTTTCTTCTGAATGTGTAGTTTTCCATAAAATTTATATTTTTTGTCAACTTACAGCTTTTTTTTTTCTAGTAAATTTCTGCCTTTTTCTACCGTTTAGAAATTGTTTGTGTAAATTGAGACATTTTCTGCTCGAGTTTTTCTTTGCGTCAGTTTTTTTCTGGAGAAAAGAGAAGTGTCCATTTAGGTTAAACCCTAATAACAATGTAACACAGTCCCAGTCCTTACAGGTAATTTTCAGTGAACTGTCGCCTGCTGTAGTCCAGGTTCTAATGTACAGCACGGTGGTTAAACTGGAATAAACCGCTTATTTTACTGCACTGTTCAACTATGTGATCCAGTTCTTTATGGAAAGGTTCCCAACCATGACACTAAAAACCAATCCAGTAAAACTTCGATAAAGCATCGTCAGCACAGTTTGGACTCCGTGGAAGTAGAACTGTTCCTTAAACAGAACAAACTAAAGATCATTTTATTCACAGCCTCACACTGCCTTCAGAATTCAGTTTTAGGTCAGTAACTGTGCCAGATTTCTGTGGATCAACACAAGTTCTGTCCGTTTAGATCAGGAACCTCATGAGTGGCAGATCATTTCCTAAAATCAGGGATCATGACCTTGGGTTTTATAACTTTAACTGGAGTTAGAACTCCTCAGACCTTTGAACAGAACCATAATCAGTGACTGGGCCAGGACGTTTTCTGAAACAAGAACAGAGTTCTCTGTGGACTTCAGAACGGTTCTATTTTCATTCTCTGTGATGGATAAAATCAGTGAAACTACACGGCCCACCTGTGGACGAGAACATTTGTTTGGACAAAAGTCCTTTTACCCTGATACATTCTATCCTGATTGTTAGAACCTAACTAGAACCCAAACCAAAACATTATTGTCTAAACTGTTGCTAGTTAAAGTGAGCGGTTGGAACGTTTTAAAAGGAAAAGTCTGGCAGGAGTCTCGGACCGTTCAGATCCCTCCTTCACCATCAGAGTGGTCTGATCTGTTCTGGTTCTGTAAGACTTCAGACCAAACCGGATTTTATACGTTTTCATTAAAACTGATACGAGAACAGCTGGTCTGAGTTTTAGGAACCACTGCTGCAGGGTTCCGTCTGTGATCATGTCCAAACAGTTGTAAGTCGTTCTGCTTGTCCAGGTTCTGGTCTGAGGCCACACAGAGTTTTAGGATCAGGAACAACCATCACTCCAGAACCACAGTACATGCTACAGTTGTTTCGGTCAGTCCTCCCTCTGGTCCTGGTCCTCTTAGTCTTTGTGATTCTCCTGGTTTTACTCCTGGTCCTGGTCCTCCTCACCGACGACCACCAGTCTGACACCTGGAGGTAACCCTGAGAACACAAACACCATGAGCTGGGTTAAAGGCCCTGAAACCTGGACCATAACATGAAAAAACACAGACACAGCGGTAAAAAGTGAAAATATGTTCCACCTCTGCAGGAGAACATGAGTAACCTGTTGGGTTCTTAGTTCAGCGTGGACCTCCTTACATTCTGTGGGAACGGTCACTAAATTTGGACTGTACGTGGTCGACCACAGAGGAATCCACACTGACCCTCTGTGGACTCCAAGTTCATAAAATGTATGCCATGCACCCCGTGGTCATATGGACACGGACATGCTGCTGTGGACCCAGCCTAAAATAAGAAAATACTCCCAGCTGTGGAGAAGCCATACAGCTGCTTTTATGGACCATCATTTAGACCTCTTCTGTTTGGTTTATTCTTGATTGTTCTTTGTCTGCAGCAGCGCATCTAGAACACAAATCAGCTCATCATCACTAATTTAAACCTTAAACTTAAACCAGACGTTTCTCCAGTACCTGGATCTGGATCTGAGGTCCCGCTTGGTTTGGATTCACTGCAGGTGAATGGTTTCTCTCTGGTATGAACTCTCAAGTGAGATGCCAGATCAATAGCACGTGTGTAGGTCTTCTCACAGACCGAGCAGCTGTAAGGGTTCTTTCTGGTGTGGGTCTTCAGGTGCCGGTTCAGGTCTCTACGTTGGTTGAAGGTTTTCTGACACTCTGAGCAGCTCAGCAGCTCAGCATCACTTTTTCCTAAATCTGAAGTGGCAGCACGGCAGCGGGCCTCGTGCCGCCTGGCGTGATGTTTGTGAGTGAAACGTCGGTGGCAGAAACTGCAGCTGAAGTTTTTCTCTCCAGTGTGGATCTTCATGTGAGCCGTCAGGTCTGAGTTACGGCGAAAGGCTTTGCCACAGTGACAGCATGCATATGGTTTCTCTCCCTTGTGAATATTGAGATGCTGCCTCAGGTTGTTGATGGAGCTGAATGTTTTTGTGCAGATTGAGCAGCCGTAGGGTCTATCTCCAGTGTGGATCCTCAGGTGTCGCAGCAGGACAGCCCGGCGCTCATACGTTCTCCCACACACAGAGCACACATGTGATCCGGTGCCTCTCACATGGCCACCTGTTATTTCACTGGCTTTCTCAGAGCTGAAACCTTCCCACGATGCACTGCTGTCCTCCCAGCCGCCATCACTGATGTCCGTCTCTGAAGACTCTGATTCTTTGAGCTGTGAGTGCTGAGATTCCTCTTTCTCGTCGTTCTTCACAGTGACGGAGGTGAACAGAAACGTGGTGATTTCCTCCTCCTGCTGCTCTTCACCAACAATCACCGCTCTGAACCCCGCTGGTAAACCTGGAACACACAAGCCAACATCAACGTCCATCTCAGACCAATTAGCTACCCACTCCTAGCACTGATAGTTTAACATTTTATAAAGGTTATTAACCATCTAGTGCTGCTTTGTGCTCAGATTTCAATGTCTAAACATTTAAATGCATGTTTAAGCTGACAGTGACACAAATTAACAAGAGCACTCTGAGGCCAGCGCAGTATCCCCCGCCTCTGTTTTCTTTGAAGATCCCAATACTTAATGACAGAGCAGTTTTCAGCTTTTCAATATAATTACTGTGGCAGAACCAGATTATGATAAACCATCATCCATGAATAAACAACAAAGTATACAACCATAGCTGTAGGTCAGGATCCTGAGGTGAACCTGTGGAGCAAATATGGTGAGCCTAGAGAACTTTACACGTTTTACAGTAAGAGATCATAGGGACTATCAACCTTGACCTTTGAGCTTTTGACTCCAAACCCATAGTCAGAGGTCAGGATCCCAAGTTGAACCTGTGGACCAGGTTTGGTGGCCCTAGCTTTCTTCGTTGTTTAAATATAGTTTATAGGTCATGTTGACCTTTGACCTTGCAATCCCAAAACCACAGTCACACTTCAGGGTTACAGAGTGAACCTGTGTATCGAGCGTGGTGGCCCTAGCTTTACTCGTACAGTAATAAGGCATAAGGGAATGTGAACTTTGACCTTTTAACCCCAAACCCATAGTCAGAGGTCAGGATCCTAAGGTGAACCTGTGGACCAGGTTTTGTGGCCCTAGCTTTACTCGTTGTATAGTAATAGTAAATGCAGCATTTACCATAGTGCAACTGCAATGTTAACTTTGAACCTTTGACCCCTTGACCCCAAACCCATAGTTAGGTCAGGGTGTAAAAGATGTGTATTAGATTCAACTACTGTATCGATTTGAAAAGCCTACATCATTTCTTTCAGTAGTTACTGTGTTTACAAGATTTAGGGAAAAATCTGAACTGACCTTTGACCTCAAGGTCATCTGATGAGAGTGAAATTGCAATATGTGCATCATCAGAGTATATCGAACCATGGTACCAAGTTTTAAAACAATCAGAACTAGAAAAGTACTCGGAGAGCGCAGACCTCCGCCAAGCGCCACAGTTCCCCCCATACAGTGTTTGTGTGTACGTTTTCAGATTCCTTGACCATGAAAACATATGAGTAGCAATTGGATTCACAATGATAGGATTAGTGGTTCAGTAGTTATTGACGAAAATGGCATTTTTCGTAATGGCGGTTTTCTTCTGGACGGTGATCCGGATCACCACCAAAATCTAATCATCTGTAGGATACCCCATTTCTGACAATCTGTGACAATTTCATGAAAATCCGTCCATAACTTTTTGAGTTATCTTGCTAACAAACAGGAAGACAGACAAACCAACGCTAATGAAAACATAACCTCCTTGGCGGAGGTAACAAAAGTGTAGGAGTGGATTTCACAAGACAGTAAAGCAACTTTTCCACTAGCACCTACTCAGCCCGACTCACCTCGACTCTTCTGTGCTCGACACGGTGTGGTTGGTTTTCTGTTACAACTGAGTACCACCTCAAGTGGGTGGGTTCATTACAGGAAAGTGGCCCATTATCCGTTATGTTGTTGACATGCCGACGTTTTCACTGATAAATGCTGATAAATACAGATGGGGCAGTAGCCCTAGCCCACTGTGCGCATGTGGAGAGGAGCAAACAATGGAACACATCATAGAGGCTTGCCCGCTCCAAAGACTGGAAGGAGGATTACACACCCTCCATACAGCAAACCAGGAGGCAACTGCTTGGCTTAAGGACTTTGCATTCGCTAAATAAATAATAAACTGATAAATAACGTTCGTCGTTGTCGGCGGCCTCCGTCGGTCTATGATGACCATGGAAGAGAATCCTAAACGTCTACTCTGCTGGAACAGCACCGCCTGTGGCTGAACAGGCCGATGCGCACCGGTGTTCTACCTTCCAGCATTGGGCGTTGGTAGGATTCAAGCCTGGGCAGGAAGATATGGAGGACAAGATGTTACCCATGCAGCATGTCCCCCCTCTCCACGTCACTGATGGATCCAAAGGAACAGCAGGGCTGCTATAGTTTGGCACCAGCGCCGTCGCAGGAGCTGCCAGAACGATGTTGAGCACAACAGAGAACTATCTTAGGGGCTCCGACTCCGGATTTTTCCTCAGGGTTGACTCCCGAAGCCTTTCCCGTGACCGGGTGTGCCGCAGGGCAGCGGAGGTTTGAAATCAGGGTTTACCTTCCCCTAGATGGGCTACCTTCCCAGGTTGACGGGCCACCATCTACCCGAAGCATCTGGTTTTAAGGCGCCAGAGATCCGCCCTCGCCCCTTCTCCTATTAGTAAAAGCAGTTCCGCCGGGCTTAGAGACTAAACCACACGGGCAGGCTAGGAGTTGGACTTAGTTGTCAGAGGCTTTTCGAGACGCACGCCGTAAGGAGCATTTTATGAGCACTGGGAGCTTAACCCCAGTGCCGCTCCTGGCTATGACAACCTTGGAACCAACGTTAAAATAACGTTTAAATAACGTTAAAGATGCTTAACATCACAAAACACTCACCATCTTCTCTGTGAGCAGCCATCAGCTCAGAGACCTCCTGGTATAGTTTCTCATTTCAGGTTGCTCCGCTGCAGCAGGGCCAACAGGGCTGAAAAGTTCATAGTTGTCAAATTTGACCAAATGTAGTTTATTTTTCAAGTGCAGGGATCCAAGCGCTGCAACACCGATGGAAGAACTGTGTGAGCCGACGGGGAGACTGTTAAAAAATAACCACATTTGGTCAGATTTGACCACTATATGAACTTTTCAGCCCCGGTACCGGCACAGCGTTCCAAAATGAAATACCAGCAGGTCTCCGAGCTGATGGCTGCTCACGGGGAAGATGGTGGGTGTTTTGTGACGGTGTCGATTTGTGTGTAGCCATTTATTTCATTGATTGTCACAGAAATAATAAAAACTCACAGCTGAATTTACAAATGACAGTTTTGAATCTTGTGAAGACGTCGATCATCCAATCAGAACCAAATTGCAATATGCACATCTTCAGTATATATCAAACCATGGTACCAAGTTTCAAAACAATCAGACCAAAACTGTAGGAGGAGCTGATTTCACAAAAGTGGGACAGACGGATGGACAGACTGACCTACTGTATAACATAACCCCCCCTTCGGTCTTCAAACTCCTCCTTAAAAACTCCTTTAAAACTAAATTAAGTTCTTCTCATATGGCACAATAATCTATAAGAGCTGTCCCAGACAAAAAACACACAGTGCTATTTCAATTTAAAACATGTTCAGTTTAACAAGACAAAACAGGAGCTAATGTTATTTATTACATGTGAAAATACAGCAAGAAACACTTTCAAATGTGGACTGATATTTTATTGATATTTTGTCCTTAAACAGATTGTACAGAATAAAATACAGACAACAGAAAATTACCCACAAAAACTGGTATGTCTGTTTTCTCCATCACTGGTTTTTAAAAAGTAAACAAGGTTAAACTTTGGAAACACAAACATCACCAAAAACATCAGAAATTAACTCTGACTGAATATCACAAACACTTAGGACAGAGTATTTTGAACTTTTCTGAGGGATCAGAAACTTTAAATGTTTTTAAACCTGAAGTCAGTTTGAGCTTCATTTGAACACAGAAATGTTTGGCTAAATTTTACATGATGCAGAAGTCAGTCATCCTTCAATTTTGGTCTGAGTGGGAGGGGCCGAGAACATAAGGACCAGATCACCATTTTGAGGGTGGAGCATCAGTATGTGCTTCCTGATTGGTCTGTGAATGACTGGACGACAGACACGTGGATGGTCCTGCATGTGATGTTTTTGGGTGAAGGTTTAACAGCAGAAGCTGCAGCTGAAACTTTTCTCTCCACTGTGGACGTTCAGGTGATCCTTCAAGTTTGTGCTATGGCTGAACGTTCTCTCACACTCAGAGCAGCTGAACGGTCTGTCTCCTCCGTGAGTCCTCAGGTGTTGTTTGAGACTCAAGGATTTCCCACAAACCGAGCAGCTGAAGGGCTTCTCTCCCATGCAAGTTCTTTGTTTTGTCAGTGTTGTCCCACCTTTGAAAGCTCAGCCACTTTCAGAACAATGGTACGGTTTCTTTTCTATGTATTTATATTTTTTTGTATATTTTATTGATCCCCAGAGGGAAATTCAGGGCATCCACCTGGATGGATGAGGCAGCCACAGTATGGCACCAATCCCTTCACCATTCACACACACAATCACACCTAGGGCCACTTTACAGTCTCCAATTAACCTAACCTGCATGTTTTTGGCCTGTGGGAGGAAACCAGAGTACCCGGAGTAAACCCATGCAGACATGGGGAGAACATGCAAACTCCACCACACAGTGTACTTTCCAGTATGTCTGTGCAGGTTGCCGCTATCACCAAACCCTTTCCCGCACACGGAGGTTAAGGTTCTCTCACTGGTGTGGGTTCTCAGGTTTTGTTTCAAGTTCCTATGGTGGTTAAATCCTCTCCCACACTCAGAGCAGCTGAAGGGTTTCTCCTGGTTATCACTGATGTCTGTGTCCAAGGATACCAACAGTTTTTCTTTAGGGTCCAGGTTTGGTTCTCCAACACTGTGTGTTGAACAATGTGACATCTGAGGTTCCTCTTCATCATCCCCATTCTCAGCTGTGCTAGGAACAGTGAAGGTGGAACTGCTGATGTGGATCTCCTCCTCTTCCTCAGCTTTCCCAGGCCACAGTCATAAATAAGAACGTGTTCTTAATCTGTCTTGCCTGGTTAAATAAAGGTTAAATTTTTTAAGAAAACAGCAGCAGATATAAAAATGGAACCGCTGACATGGACCTCCTCCTCCTTCAAGGCCTCCTGCTGCTCTTCCTCAGCATCGATCACCATCATGACTCCTGGAGGTAAACCTGAAACACAGACACCCACTCATCAACCCCGATGCTGAAGTGTCTGCTGGATCTGAAGAAAGGCAGAGAGTGTCAACAAGAGTCAGAGAACTTCAGAGAATGAACATCGGAGAACAAATGTAAGACTATCAAAGGATAGGAGAGAATTTAAGAATTTCTGGTGTTTTTGTCTTTGAGGTTCCGCAGGAATTTTTTTTTTAAATAATAAGGAATAAGAATGAATCAAGTTTACTTTATTATACAAAAAAGAAATTCACCAATCAGATGTTTCAGGAATCAGCCATTCAAACCAAATAGTGAAGACAAAGGAAGCATCTAAACTCAGAGAAAAAACAACCCTGAATAAACTCTGATGGACAAACACTAGTCTTCCTCCATCATCTCAGCAGACTCCTACCACAACCATCGGCGCTCCACTCTGACTGGCCGTCAGCTACCAGCAAACCATGCTCCAACTGACTCCTTGAGTCTGCAGAAGAAAGTCCTCCAGATCTTCACCCAGCGACTCCACACCTCCATCCAGAGACTCCAGAAGGCCTGAAGACTTTGAGCTGATCTTCAACACAGCCTGGGTGGCATGGTAGAGCAGCGGTTAGCATTGTTTCCTCACAGACAGTTACAGGTTTGAATCCCAGGTTGATGTGAGCCTGTGTTCTCTCTGTGAATGAGTGGGCCTCAGGTTTCCTCCCACTGTCCAAAGACATGCTCATTAGGTTCATTTGTCTTTAACAGAACAGAGTTGATGCAGTTGGTGGTAACGACCCCTGTTATGGTCACACTTCAGACATAACAGACAAACGAAGAAATAAAACATGAGACATAGGCTCTGATTTTATTTATTCTGTAGAACTGTTGTGTAAAATGTAACTGTCTCCCATTTAATTTTTGTCCTTCAGTCACTGATGATCTTGCTCAATGTGCCAGTGGAAAAATATTAATGAGGCTAATAAGGCTGAATAAAAACATTCAGATTTTCGTTTCATAAAATTTAGTTGTGAATCGGTTTAACACAACTCTGCAACACTAACATTAGACATGTCCTTAAGTATGTATGGTACACTACACTAACACTAACTGGGTAAAATCCCATATATGACAGAGGCTGAGTTTCCCCTGGCAGACACATTAGTTATTAATTATCAAAATAAAACACCAGTGTTACTGGTTCTAGAAAAAGAACAGTGGGTCAGATTCCTGATGGTTTTAAAAACTTTTGTTGTTACTCATTAAGAAAAACTAAAATTTGCTCCGCAGGACAGGTAAAGTCATTTCCCTCTTATTGGTTAAAATTGTTTCAGACAAAAGTGTGGCACTGAAATGCATTTACAGTTTTAAATGCTAATGTCTTGGCCTGTGGAGGTCACAGTCCAGCCAATGTTCTGCTCGCTTATTGTGCGGGTGATGGATCAGTTCTTGGTGGTTCTGGGTTGGTCGGGTTCCTCAGTGTGCTCTCAAAGCTGCAGATGTTCTGGTGTCGCTTCATGTTCTGTTTACGGGTGAATGTTCTAAGGCAGATGCTGCAGCTGAAACTTTTTTCTCCTCTGTGGATGCTCATGTGGACCCTCAAACTTGTTTTCCGGCTGTACATTTTCCCACATTCTGGGCAGCTGTGGGGTTTCTCTCCTGTATGTGCCCTCAGATGCTGTTTCAGACTCTCACTGTGCTTGAAGGTTTTCTCACAAACAGAGCAGCTGAATGGCTTTTCTCCAGTGTGAATTCTCAGGTGTCTGCTCAGGTTTCCGCTATGACCAAAACTTCTCCCACACTCAGAGCAGCTGAATGGTTTCTCTCCAGTGTGTGTCCTCAGGTGTCGGTTGAGATTACCACTGTCAGTGAATGTTTTTCCACACACAGAACAGCTGAGGGGTTTCTCCTCAGAAGTTCCGTTTTCCATCCCATCAGGTCGGGCGATGCAGCGGTGGATTTTGATGCTGTGGTTCCAGGAGAACTTTTTGTGGCAAAAGTTGCAGCTGAAGCGTTTCTCTCCAGTGTGAACTCTCATGTGAGAGGTCAGGTTTGTTTTACGAGTGAAAGTTTTCTCACACACTGTGCAGCCAAACCGTCTCTCTGTGCGATTCTGTGTGGTTTCATTGACTTCTGAGTCACCACTTGGTGGAGAAAAGCGACACACGCGTTGATGGTAGGTCATGTGATGTTTCTGGGTGAACTTCCTGCCACAGAAACTGCAGCCAAATCGTTTCTCACCAGTGTGAATCCTCATGTGAACCCTGAGGGCGGGTTTATGACGGAATCTTTTCCCACACTGGGAACAGCTGAATGGTCTCTCTGCAGAATGGTGACTTTTGTGGTGTCTGAGCAGATGAGTCACATGATCAAAGGTTTTCCCACACAGGGAGCAGGCGTGTGGCCGCTCCCTGTCCACCCAGCCTCCATCACTGACGTCTGTATCTGAGGACTCTGGACCCTTCACATCATGTTCTGGTTCTGACCTACATGTGTCAACCTGAGGCTTCTCTTCATGATCCTCAGTCTTTACAGGAGTGTGGCTGAAGGTGACCTTGGTGACTTCCTCCTCCTCCTCCTCCTCTTTAATGCTCTTCTGCTGCTGCTCTTCACCAACAACCACCATCCGGACTCCTGGAGGTAGACCTGGAACACAGAGACCAACACGAACCTCAGCGGTTGTCCCAGAACCACCTGCCATCTCATTAGAGCACATGTAGGACCTGGTTTTAGAGGGTCAACGGTAATGGCTGAATTTCTTCATCTGAATTCATAAAAAGCTAGGTAGGATAACACAGGAAACTCTGGCTGTTTGATGGTATGTTCAGGCATCAGAGTGTGGATCTTCTGTGGAGAAGGTTTTTGGCTGCTTCAGATCAGGTCTCCTGCGGGCTCTGTGGTCTTTCTAACATCAGGGTCTCTTCTATGGACCAGATTCTGATGTAGGCCCTCAGGATGAAGAACGTCTCCTCTCTTCTAATATCTGAGCAGTGAAACCGTTCTTCTTCTTCTACAATTCCTCACAACACTTTTAACCAGTGCAGGAAATTAACTTTTCTTCCTAACAGCAATACCGTCACCTTAAAATCAATCCACCATAAAAGTTTGTTTTTCTTCATAGACTGTACACTTCCAGAATAATTTCAAAGTAAAAGGCCTTGAGACCGACTCCGTTAGAATAGGTGTGGTTCTGTTCTGTTTTTATTGTGAAAACCATATATACTTGTCTGAAAAAAGCAGACATTTTTTTCTTGATTTTAGTTTATCGGTGGAGGAATAACATTCAGCTCAGCTCAGCACAAGCATTTTTTTTTTCTATTCTGCTGTAATTATTTCTAATTAGCTTAATTTGCAGTTAAAATGATCATTTACAATTATAGTAATGAGAAAGTTGTTGAGAATTGTTTTTGTTTTATTCCAAAATAGATAGAAGAGCACTCTGAGTGCTCTTGCTGGCTGGGACTCTTGCACCTGTGTGCGCACTCTGTCATCTAATCACCCTCTTCAGCCTTCTGTTCACCTTTCATCTGTGTTTTTGTTAGCTTCAGGTTAGCCACTAGCTATAGCTACTAGCTCTCCTTCCTCTTCTCCTCTGGTGTGCTCTCTCAGTGATAACGGTAAATGTAATAAATGTTGTCTTTTTGAGGTGCTTGAGACGAGGTTGTCTGATTTGGAATCCCGGCTCCGCTGCATTGAAACACCGTCTGCTCCAGTTAATAATTTTTTTTTAAAATTTAGTATACTTTATTGATCCCCAGAGGGGAAATTGAGGGCATCCATCTGGATGGATGAAGCAGCCACAGTACGGCGCTATCCCTTAACCATTCACACACACATTCACACCTAGGGCCACTTTAGAGTCTCCAATTAACCTAACCTGCATGTTTTTGGCCTGTGGGGGAAAACCGGAGAAATCCCAGAGTAAACCCACGCAGATACGGGGAGAACATGCAAACTCCACACAGATCACTGTTGGTCAGGGGCTGGGATCGAACCAGGGATCCCATGGCCAAGGATGAGTTGATGTGCTGGCGCAGTGCTAACCGCTGCGCCACCGCACCGCCCGATGATGGATGCCCCTTAGCTGCAGCGGAGCTTCCTAGCTTAGGCCCCTCTGTCAGCGGTTCCCTGGCTCTCCTCAGCAGCGAGGAGACTGGGTGGGTGACGGTGAGAAGGAAGCCTAGTCGCAAAACCCCGGTTCACCACCAACCTGTTCACGTTTCTAATCGTTTTTCCCCGCTCAGCGACACACCCGCTGAGGAAAAAACTGATCATTGGCGACTCTGTAGTCAGAAACGTGAACCTAGAGACTCCAGCGGCCATAGTCCAATGCATTCCTGGGGCCAGAGCAGGCGACATCGAGTCAAATTTGAAAATGCTGGCTAAAAGTAACTGTAAATATTCCACAATTGTTATTCACGCTGGCATTAATGACGTCCAACTACGGCAGTCGGAAGTCACAAAACAACATGGAATCGGTGTGTGACTTTGCCAAAACGATGTCTGCCACTGTAGTATTCTCTGGGCCCCTCCCCAATCTGACCAGTGATGACATGTTTAGCCGCTCGTCATCCTTGAACCGCTGGCTGTCTGTGTGGTGTCCTAAAAATGACGTGGGCTACATTGACAATTGGAGCTCTTTTTGGGGAAAACCTGGTCTTATGAGACGAGACGGCGTCCATCCCACTTTGGATGGTGCGTCTCATTTATCTAACAATCTGGCATCATTTTTATCCAAATTTCCAAAACCTTGACTACTCAGAGTTGGGACCAGGAAGCAGAGTCGCAGTCTTACACGCCTCTCTGCAGCTCCTCTTCATCCGCCACCCCTCAGCTTAGCCCCTGACTTCCCCATCAGAGAACCGTTGTCTGCTCCCTCCAAAGTAAATAAAAATATAATATATATGCATCCCAAAGTGATTAAAAAAAAAGTTGGTAAAACTCAAATTAAACATAAAGCCTCTAAATTGAATGATTTGGCCTCTGTTCCTCCTCATAATTTAAAAATTAAATGTGTTTTATTAAATATTAGGTCTCTAACTCCCAAGTCTCTGTTAGTCCATGATCTGTTAATTGATCATCAGATTGATTTAATTTCCCTTACAGAGACTTGGTTAGGGCAAGAGGATTATGTTGGTTTAAATGAATCAATTCCCTCTGGTTATTTAAACTGTCAAAATCCCAGAAGTTCTGGTCGTGGAGGAGTAGCAGCAACAATTTACCATTCCAAATTACTAGTTAATGTAAAGCAAAAAACACGTTATAATTCCTTTGAGGGCCTGGTCCTCAGAATTGGGCATTTTAGCAATTTTAGGCTAAACCCAATTTTATTTGCCATAGTTTATTGTCCTCCATCAACCTACTAAAGAGTTTTTATCCGAATTTGCCAAATTCGTAGCAGATTTAGTGCTGAAATCTGATAGAATAATTATAGTAGGGGACTTTAAGATACATGTAGATGTAGATAGTGACTGCCTTAATATGGCATTTAATTCAATATAAACTTGCTGGGGTTTTCTAAGAAAGTAGGAAATTCAACCCATTATCTCCACCATACGTTGGACCTTGTTCTGACATATGGCATAGAAACAGAAAATCTGGCAGTGTCTCCTCATAACCCTGTACTGTCAGACCATTGTCTGTTAACCTTTGATTTAACTATTTCTCACTATTTGGCTCCTAAAGAAAAATATTACTACAGTAGATGCCTCTCAGATGATGTTGTAACCAAATTTATGCAGATTGTTTCCTCTATGCCATGTGTCAACACAACGGAAATAAGCTATAGACAGCTTGCTCCTTCTGTAATTGATAACATGGTGGATAGTGTTTCAGCTTCTCTGCATCAGACTCTAGACTTGGTGGCCCCTTTAAAAAAGACAAAGTCTAATCAGAGATTTCTAACTCCTTGGTTCAACACAGAAACTCGTAGCTTAAAACAGAAGACTCATCAATTAGAAAGAAAATGGCGCTCCACTAAATTAGATGAAATCAATTTAGCTTTGAGAAATCGTCTTTTAATTTATAAAAAATCTCTTAGGAAAGCTAGAACGAGTTATTCTGCATTAATAGAAGAGAACAATAATCCCAGGTTTTTTTTCAGCACTGTGGCCAGGCTGACAAAGAGTCAGGACTCTGTAAATCCTAGCATTCCCTTAGAGCTTACTAGTCAGGACTTTATGAACTTTTTCAATAACAAAATTTCATCTATCAGAGATAAAATCAGTCAGATTCTTCCACCGTTAACTTAAATACAGTAGCTACTACAACTCCTTCAATTGACATCTGTTTGGATGAGTTTACTCCAATTGACCTTTTAGAGTTAGACAAAATAATTTCCTCATCCAAGCCTTCAACTTTTCTTTGAGACCCTATTCCTACCAGGTTATTCAAAGAAGTCTTCCCATTTATTGCTAGCTGTGTTCCTAAAATAATCAGTTCTTCATTAACTTTAGGCCATGTACCGCAGGCTTTTAAAACTGCTGTAATTAAACCCTTACTAAAAAAGCCAGCGCTGGATCCAGGAGTTTTAGCTAACTATAGACCAATCCCTAATCTCTCTTTGATTTCAAAAATCTTAAGAGTTGTTGCTATGCAATTATTTGACCACCTGCAGGGAAATGGTTTATTTGAAGAGTTTCAATGTGGGTTGAGAATCTATCATTGCACTGAAACAGCCTTAGTTAAGGTCACTAATGACCTCCTTACTACATCTAATAATGGACTTGTTTCTGTACTTGTCCTTTTAGACCTTAGTGCAGCTTTTGATACTATCGATCGTAATATTCTACTTGATAGATTAGAACACTATGTTGGACTTAATGGAACTTCGTTGCAGTGGTTTAGATCTTATAGGTTCCAGTTTGTTCATGTCAATAATGAGTTTTCTTTCAACTCAAAGCTCAGTCATGAGTTCCACAGGGATCTGTGCTAGGCCCTACTCTTTTTAGTTTATATATGCTTCCGTTAGGCAACATTATTAGAAAGCACTGTATACATTTTCATTGTTATGCAGATGACACACAATTATACCTGTCAATGAAGCCAGATGATAGTAATCAAACAGCCAAGTTAGAAGCCTGTCTTAAGGAAATCAAAGCTTGGATGACTTGTAATTTCCTGCTATTAAATTCAGATAAGACTGAAGTCATTCTTGTTGGTCCAAAAAAACCTTAGAAGTACCTTTCCAAATCAAACTTTTAGTTTGGATGCGGTTACTCTTTCTCTTAATAGCTCTGTGAGGAACCTTGGAGTTATTTTTGATCAAGATCTATTTTTCAATTCACATATTAAATTTGTTTCTACGATTGCCTTCTATCATTTGCGTAATATTGTCAAGATTAGGAGCATCTCAAATCAAAATAAAGCTCTCACTCGACCTATTTATTCATCCTTGGAAAAAATGTTGATGAAAGATAGTAAAAGAAAGGGTATTATTTCAGAGTTTTATAACTCATTGACACTATCTTCAAGTGAAAATTCACTGAAAAGATTAAACTACTGGAAAGAAGATCTGCAAACTGAAATTTCAGAGGAACAATGGGAATTGGCTTGTACAGAAGCTCAAACCAAATCAATAAATGTACGTCTTAAATTGATACATTTCAAACGGTTAATGTGGATGTATGTTACACCGGAGGAGTTAAATAGATATAACAAAAATATACCAGATACGTGCACAAAATGCATGGAAAGTAAAGGAACCCTATTTCATTGTTTATGGGAATGTAGATTAATAAGAATGTTTTGGGAAGAGGTGAGGGTAACAATTGAAAAAATAATCTCAAAACAAATCATATTGAATCCTAAACTGTTTTTGTTGGGTCTGTACCCAGAAAAGCATAACTTTAATAAAAGTGAAGAACATTCATAGACCTCAGTTTGCTTAATGCCAAAAAATGTATTGCACTATTATGGAAAAAGACTCATAGACCAGATGTGACTCAGTGGTTAAGACAGATGTTAGCAAACCTTCCATTAGAAAGAATAACATACATACTGAAATCAAAGGAAATTATGTTTGAGAATATATGGAGACCTTTCATTGATTATGTAAAAAATTTAAACATAACTCTTGAAGAAGAAGGTGAATGATGTGTGTGGACCTTGTAAATTCCAAACTGGTGAACATAATATGTATACTTATGTAATGGATTGTCTAGACTAAACAGAGGAACATTGTTGAAGACTTGATTTTGCTGGTGGTTGTTGGTGTTTTTAGTGCATTTTTTTTTTGTAGTACTTTAGTGTTAGTGTTTGATTGTTTGTATCATGTTTGTTAAAAAAAAAAGGTTCAATAAAGATATTGTGGAAAAAAAAAAGATTAGGAGCATCTTGTCTCAGAGTGATGCTGAGAAAATGATCCACACTTTTGTTAGCTCTAGATTAGATTATTGTAACTCTCTATTATCAGGTTGTCCTAAAACATCTCTAAAAAGTCTTCAGTTGATCCAAAATGCTGCAGCAAGAGTTTTAACAAGTACTAGAAAGAGAGATCATATCTCTCCGGTTCTGGCCTCCCTTCATTGGCTTTCCATAGAGTTTAGAATCCTTCTTCTCACTTTCAAAGCTCTAAACAATCAGGCCCCTTTTTTTAAAAAAAAAGACCTGATACTACCCTATTATCCCAACAGAGCACTACGCTCCCAAAATGCAGGATTACTTGTAATACCTAGAATCTCCAAAAGGACAATGGGAGGCAGAGCCTTCAGTTATCAAGCTCCTCTCTTGTGGAACCAGCTGCCAATCTGGATTCAGGAGTCAGACTCCATCTCTGTTTTTAAGAATAAGGTTAAAACCTTCCTTTTTAATATAGCCTACAATTAGGGAGGGATCATGTGTTTCTGAACCCTCCCTTAGTTATGCTGCTAATAGGTTTAGTCAGCCGGGGGACCTCCAGTAATGCACTGGGCTTCAATCCTTTCTTCACGCTCAATGAGGTTTTTTTTATTTTTTTGCGGGACATTATCATCTGTTTGTTCTCTCCCATAGATTGAGTTCCCATCGTGCTGTTTGCTCTCTACATGTCTGTTCTTTTCTTCTTCTCTATCCCCTCACCCCCCAGCCAGTCGCAGCAGATGACTGCCCCTCCCTGAGCCTGGTTCTGCTGGAGGTTTCTTCCTGTTAAAAGGGAGTTTTTCCTCCCCACCATCTCCAAGCGCTTGTTCACAGGGGATTGCCTGATTGATGGGGTCTTTCTGCAAATGTGGGAGTTTTCCCTACAGTTGAGAGTGCTATGAGATGACTGTTGTTGTGAAATGGCGCTATATAAATAAAGTTGAACTGAATTGAATTGCGGTGAAGGCAACATCCCCACCTCCATTTTCTTTGAAGGTCCCAATAGCTAGTGACAGAGCAGTTTTCATCTTTTCAATATAATTACTGTGGCAGAACCAGATTATGATAAACCATCATCTATGAATACACAACAAAGTATACGACCACAGCTGTAGGTCAGGATCCTGAGGTGAACCTGTGAAACATGTATGGTGGCCTAGAGAGCTTTACACATTCTATAGTAAGAGCTCATAGGGTGTGCCAACCTTGACCTTTGACCTCAAACCTGTAGTCAGAGGTCAGGATCCCAAGGTTAACTGGTGCAGCAAGTTTGGTGACTGACGTTCTTCATTGTTGAGATATAGGTTATAAGCCCTTTTGATGTTGACCTCCTCCTCCTTCTTCTTCCACCTGCTCCCTTCAGGGGTCTCCACAGCGGATCATCTGTCTCCACCTCACCCTTTCCGTTCGTCTTCCTCTGTAACACCAACCCTCTCCATGTCCTCCTTCAATACATCCATGAATCTTCTCTGTGGTCTTCCTCTTCTCCTCCTGCCTGGTAGCTCCATCTTCAACATCCTTTGTCCAATATCTTCACTATCCCTCCTCTGCTCATGTCCAAACCTTCTCAGCTTTGACTCTCTTACTTTGTGCCCAAACTGCTCAACCTGAGCTGTCCCTCTGATATACTCATTTCTCATCTTGTCCCTCCTAGTCACTCCCAATGAAAATCTTAGCTTCTTCAACTCTGTCACCTCCAGCTCTATTTCCTGTCTTTTTGTCAGCATCAAAAGGGCCAGTGGATTGCATTTATATAGCGCCTTTCATTCAAATTTTCAGGAAAGGTGTGCAATGACACACTGAACACATGATTCTGGTGATGCTCTCAAAGTGCATACCTCCACCAAGGCTCTTATCTTCTCACAGAGTGTTAGCAACAATCCTCCAAAACTACTGGATGGATTTGGATGAAATTTTCACCAGAGGTGGCTCTTGGCCCAAAGATGAGCTCATTAGATGTTGGAGGTGATCTGTGAGTGCATACCTCCACCAAGGCTCTATCTCGCAATGTACAGATGGATGGCAATATGGACAGACAAAGGGACATAGGGGTTGACAAAGGGAGGGAGGGACGAGCCTTGGCAGAGGTATGCACTCTCTGAGTGCCCTCTAGTTTCTTATATATATTAATGATCTGTGTAAGATAACTGACATTGTGAAAATTATACTGTTTGCAGATGATACAAATGCTTTTTTTTTTGTTCTGGAGAAAATTAAAAGGAGTTATTGACTACTGTGACAACAGAAATGTGTAAAATGGAACAGTGGCTTAACAGGAATAAGCTATCATTAACTTTAAATGAAACAAAATTTGTGTTATTTGGAAATTGTAATAAAATATACAAGTGCAGTTGGATATACGTAGATGGTGTGGAGATTAAATGGGTGCATGAAAATAAGTTTCTGGGTGTGACATTAGATGACAAAATCAATTGGAAATCTCATATAAAACATGTACAAAATAAGGTTTCAAGAAGTATTTCTGTTCTATCTAAAGCCAAACACTTCCTGGACTACAAATTGTTGCACATTCTTTACAGTTCACTGGTTTCTCCTTAGTTAAATTACTGTGTAGAAGTTTGGGGCCACACTTATGTACCTTCATTATCATCATTCCATATTGCAAAAAAGGGCTATCAGGATAATTCATAATACTGGTTACAGGGAACACACAAATCCAAATATTAAAGTTTACTGATTTGGTTCTTTTTAACATTGCAATAGTCATGCATGAAGCAATAAGCAACCTGCTCCCAGTGATCTAAAGCAATGTTCACACAAGAAACAGTTTTTAAAAAACGGTACAAAAAAAAGATTCTTGCAAAATATAAAGAGGATGAAAGGTCTTGACTGGAAGTTCACACTAAGGGTGAATTACAGTGCTGTGGAAAAAGTATTTGCCCCCTTCCTGATTTCTTATATTTTTGCATATTTTTTATACCTAAATGTTTCAAACCATCAAATTTTAATATTAGACAAAGATAACCTGAGTAAATACAAAATGCAGTTTTTAGATGATGATTTCATTGATTAAGGAAAAATAGCTGGTTGGCTAGCTATCCAAACCTACTTGGCCCTATGTGAAAAAGTAATTGTCCCCAACCCTAAAAACTTGTGCCACTATTAGTGCCAATAACTGGCAGTGAGTCTTTTCCATCGCTGTTGAGGGATTTTGACCCACTCTTCTGCGCAGAATTGTTTAAATTCAGTCATATTGGAGGGCTTCATGAACTGATGGCCGAACATTCTCCTTCAGGATTTTCTGGTAGAGAGCAGAATTCATGGTTCTGTTGATTAGGGCAAGTTGCCCAGGTCCTGAAGCAGCAAAGCAGCCCCAGACCATGACACTACCACCCCCATGTTTGACTGTTATGTTTTTTTTATGAAATTCTGTGTTAGTTTATGCCAGATAAAACTGGGCACATATCTTCCAAAAAGTTCAACTTTTGTCTTGTCAGTCCCCAGAATATTTTCCCAAAAGTCTTGAGGATCATTTACATGTTTTCTGGCAAATGTGAGATGAGTCTGTGTTCTTTTTGTCTAACACCAGTTTTTGTCTTGGACCTCTCCCATGGATGCCATTTTTTCCCCAGTCTTTTTCTTACTGTTCCATCGTGGACCAGTGTCCAAACTGAGGCAAGTGAGGCCTGCAGTTCTTTAGACGTTCTGGGTTTTTGTTTCTCATCTGTTCTTGAATTTCTTTAGATCACAGTGGGATGTGTTGCTTTTTGAGATCTTTTAGTCTACTTCAGGTTGTCAGGCAGGTTCTATTTAGGTGATTTCTTGATTCAACAAGTCTGGTAGTAATCAGGCTTAGGTGTAGCTACTGAAACTGAACTCAGCTTTCCAAAAAATGTGGTTAATGATGTAACATGGGGGCAATTAATTTGTCACATAGGGCCAGGTAGGTTTGGATAGTTTTTTCCTTTAATAAATGAAATCATCATTTGAAAACTGCATTTTGTATTTATTCAGGTTATCTTTGTTTGATATTAAAATTTCCTTGATCTGAAACACTGAAGTGTGACAAATATGCTGTGACGACGGAGTGTCGCCACTGCCATGGTTTCCTGTAACTGTGATTATAATATATGTGTAGTATTTGTAAATGTTAATATGATTGTTTAATAAAGTACACATATTATTGGGAGATCTGTTTTTGACTAATTTGAATCCCTTTTGTGAAGATAATTGTTAATTATATTAATTGGGTAAAACAACTGAATCTTAAAACTACGTACCTTTGCCAGCATGCTTCCTGGTGGTGTCCGGGCAAAAGACTCTTTAGGGGTTGAATGCCTTTTAACCTCTTGCACTCCGTTGTACCGCGGGCGGGCAAGTCTCTGCGTCCCAGAGCGCCCTCGTGCGCTCTAGGACACATGATGGAGCTGCATCCAAGTGCGCACTGAAAATAAAAGCTGCATTTCCGTTCTTCCACTGCAGACACAGCCGCGAACAGATTAGTTCATCTGATTGACCTCTCATTCGACTAATAAGAGCCTTGAATTGGGTTTCTGAAACCTTAAAGAACCAATGACTGAAAACCTAGCAAGAAGGACCCGCCTACCAACGCTGTGAATGCAGCGAGCCAAATGAAGCACAGAAGTTGGCGAGCTTTTTTATGTAAGGCTGGGTGAAGAGAGACTGACTGCTGTAGCAGTTGAAAAAAAGGACCCGCAGGAAGAACCCCACAGACCCAGCAGCACGGAGACCATCCACAAGTGCAACCTGTGTGACAGCGACTGCCATTCGCGCATCGGCATGTTCGGCCACAGGCGGTGCTTTTTTTGTTTTTGTCCCAGCAGAGTAGACGTTAGGATCCTCTTCCATGGTCATCGTAGACCAACGGAGGCTGACGACGAAGGCTGAGTGACACACACACGTTCGACAATCTATTTTTAATTACTACTGTTATTTGTTTTGAAAAATCGTTCGCCAAAAACCGCAATCATGGAAGCGCAAAACCGCAATAATGGAATTATGTTTTGATCGGGTCGCGAGACCAGCGTCGCGGTCGTCTGACAATGAGGAAGAAGTTCGCCAGCTCCGCTTCTGCTGTGAAGAGGTAAGTGTTCTAAGCTAAATTATTCTTTATCCCTGAAAATTGTAATCAAAATGACTTTTAACCGATCGGTAAATTACAGCTGTGCGTCATCGCTGCATGACGGGCCGTGGCGCAACGGGCGATGTCCGTCCTCTGTAGCGAGGGGGGGGAAGTCCCCCACACACACACACACACACACAGCCCTGAGTGTCACCTTTCATTAGAGCCCAAGATGAAGCTTCTATATTGAATCATTCAAAAGTTACAGACGTTTTTCCAAACTGTGCCATTTGGCACAATTTGGCACAGTTCAAAAACGCCTGGGAACTACCTGAGGAAAAAGCTGTGTAATATATTTATTTTTTTGTGGTATTGTTACAAAATTTGGACCTCAGCTGGATAACACTTGGTTCTACATTTCTGTTGCATTTTCCAGCCCGGATCTGAAGCTGTGTGTTATTTGTAAGCATTTGTATCCGAAAAAACACCCAGGCCAAATTTATTTTCTTCAAGTTCAGTAGGTTTAGATGACTGTTACTCAGTGGCCGGAGCACTTAGAGAGATTATGACTGTTTTGCCCAAAAATTCAAAGTGTTTTCTTTTAAATGAGACCAACCCCATGAAGATGCTGCAAAGGGTTGAAGAACAGCTTTCGATTTACTTTGGGCACATTATTTTTTGGCGTTTTTAGGGAAATTGACCGGAGTGCAAGGAGTTAAAGGATACCAGGAGGAAGGAAGCATGTGCTGGTGAGTTTAGGGGTGATTTAAATATGTAAATAGGGGTTTAAATTATTTATTGTATTATTTATGGTGTATTTATGGTGTGTTATTTATTCTGTAAATAGGTGAGAATTATCTATGTATTTATGTCTCTTTTAGATGTTATTGGGTATGTGTGGAAATAGTAAAATGTTTATTGTTTTACCTGGAGTTATGGTATGTTCTAATTAACTCTAATGATCTCACATAGTATATAACAGGTGTTGGTCATTTGGTTTATGGTGTGGTGTTGGATGTTCATTGAAGTTATTGCCTGTGAAGATTTGGGAATAAATGAAAATTGCTGATTGCAAACTGTCCGGAAGGCTCCGTTTCTGATCTGGTGTGCCTAGACCGCGCGTCATTGTGACATATGCAAAAATATAAGAAATCAGGAAGGGGCAAATACTTTTTCACAGCACTGCACGTGTAGGCTGTATGTATATCTAAATATGGTGTAAATGTATACATTATTGCAATATGATATAGTAATGGTAAACAAGGATTTGTAGATAGGATGAGGTATTAATGGGGAGTAAGATTTTGTTTGTATGAGGAGAAGGGGTGGGATTAAATAAGATTAAGCTTCTTCCCACTCCTTTAGAACATGCTGTGTAAATTGACTGTGTTTATGTATTATCATTATGAAGTTCATTTCATGTACTTATTTTTTATTTCTTTAAATTGATTCTTGTACGGATGCAACATGTTGAAATAAAAATCATTCATTCATTCATTCAATACAATGAAAGGTATTTCCACAAAGCTGGATGTTGAGGCTAAGCCAATGCTTGAAGCCCCTGAGATGCTGCAACCCGGATAATTTAATTGACAGACTGATTAAAACTTGGCATGATAAAATCAATGTCTAAGATGTCCAGTACATTTAAAAACACCAACTTTATTCCAATCAACATTAAAAATCCACAATACGATAAAAGTTCCTCTTAACACAAAAACTCCCGTCTCACCACCTCAGCGGTCAAAAACTGTTTTTCCTTCCGGGTGGAACACTTGCCCGGACAATGGCGCTCAGAACTCCTCCATCCACTCTTTCAAAGTCAGCCTACTACTCCTGGTTGCTGCCACAGTTGATCTTTCCACTTTATGAGTTTGTCCATTAGAAGCCTCCAAACACCTTTTCTTATGACTGGCCACCAGTGAAGTTTCTTTTAGGCTAAGAAAGCAAGCTACTGATCGTATAGGTCTGGTCCAGTCTAAAGAATAGATTAGATCAGTGGAGTTAAATGAATTGCTGGCAACAAAATTCACCAAGATGTCCCTTTTGACTTCTGGATCTTCAGAATTGACTACAATGTCACAGTTTTCATTTGTTGGCCATTCCACCTCAGATTTCCAAAGAAAACTAGGACCATTGAACCAACCGTTGTTTAAGTAGTCAGATGCTCTCATTCCTCTTGAAGCAACATTGGCCAAACTCTCTTTAGACCCAACATAAAGATATGTCATGAACCTCCCCATGCGCTTTTACACAGTGCACGGCGAGGGGTAAAATAATGAGGATTTACGTGCAGCGTTCACCACACACGTTTATTAATATAAAGTCACACAGTTCCCAAATGGGTGAAGACATGTAAAAATTCAAATAACTTGCAGAGGGCGTTTGAGGGGAAACCAAGCCGGCTCGGTTCCTGACAAGAGCCCCCTTCTCTAGGGGTGGATTCCCAGACACCCACGGTAACATCCTGAGGACCTCCCCAGCAGAAACAAAAAACACGAGCCCGGGTGGGAGGTAGGAGGAAACAGGAAGGAGGGAACACAATTCCCCGCCCAGGGCTCACAATTAACCCCCCCAAGTCCAAGGATGCAGAGGATCAGGGGGTCGCCCGGAGTCCCAGGCCCAGCAGGCAGTCCGGTGAACTGAGTCCAGTGGCCTGCCGGAAACCATGGGCCAACCAGCCCAGAAACTCCATCCCTGTGGCGGTTGGCCAACACTGTAAAGCCACCAGGACCGGGTGAGTGGCGCAGGAGGCTGCCTACCCGCCCCCCCCCCCGCGAGGCTTTGTGGTGGGTGACCAGACTGTAGGGAGGGGGCCTTCACAGCGCTTGACTGGGAGGCGATGGGGACCACGACGGCGTCAGGCTGAGGAGTAACGGTCCTGGCGACCTCAGGCTAACCGGTAGCACCATCAATGGTCCCGGTCTGGAACACGGCTGCACCCGCAGTGGACCCCAACCGGGCCAACGCTGCACCCGCGGTGGACTCCAGCTGGAGTCTCGCTGCACCCGCGATGGACTCCAGTGGGAGCCTGGCTGCACTTGCGGTGGACTCCGGCGGGAGCCTGGCTGCACCCACAGCAAGCGGACCAGCTTGCAGGAGCACCAGGCTGAGGAGGCAGTCGACAAGGGGAACCCTGATGATCCTGGCCAGCAGAGTAGAAACGGCAGTGTCCTACTCCGGTTGGACCAGGCCCTCTGTGACCTCTGGCGACGGTGCACCCTCTCCAGCGATCCAAGGCGAAAGCTCAGAGATAGCAAGAAGAGAAAGTGGTTAGGGTTGCCGGCAGCAGCGGAGCCCAGCGAAGTGAGTGCAGATGCAACCGAGGGCTGCACCTGACTCTCCTCTCCCGGAGCCAGACAAGATCTCTCTAAAATTGACATAAGAAAAACAAGGGAGAGAACTTGCCTGAGCTGGAGCTCCACCGCCGTCCAGGACTCTGACGAACTTGACAGTGCGGTCCTGGGCCCGACTTCCAGAAGGTCCAACTCTGGCTTCCACTCCGCCGCCGTCACCTCCACAGCTGGCGAGATGGTCCAAGCAGTCACTTGATATCCCTGCAGCAGCTCCAATGCAGGGGAACACCTCTGTGCGGCCCCCCGGGCAGGACCATCCGGAGTCCAAAACTCCTCCACTGTCTGGCGGCTCAGTTCCAAGACTGGCGGGCACTCAGGGATTAAGGGAGGAGACACAGAGAGAGTAGGGGATGAGTTTATAGCTGCAGCTGGAGGAGAGGACCCAGCGGACTGCTGAGACTGGACCTCTCCGTCGGGAGACAGACATGGGTTTTTATGGGCTAACTGAGTTAAATGAAAACATACTTGCCCGTCATCCCAGCGTTTAATGTTCTTGGCTGCAGCAGGCGGGCTGTTGTCCCTCTCTATGTCCACGGAGTTTTTGGCCCCTTCCCACGGTGCCGATGACTCCCTCGGCGTGGCTGCAGGGGACCAGCTCTGTGCTGGCTATGGAGCGGAATCCTCCAGGGCCCCCAGCTCCTCCATCGTCCAGTGGCTCTGCTCACTCTCAGGAATCGATGGGGGAGCACAGAAGAGACAAGGAAGTGGTTTACCTCCGCAGCTGGAGGGGAGGACCCAGTGGACTGCTGAAGCTGGGACTCTCTTCCAGGAGACAGACAATGTTTATCATTATTATAGAATGGAATAGAATGAAAACACACTTGCCTGTTCTCCCGGCACTTCATGTTCACAGCTGCGGAAAGCCAGCAGTCATCCTTTCTTACATCTGCGCTGGCTCTGGCTCCCCCTCTGGACAATGGAAGAGCCGGCTCGGGAGATACGGAAGTGGGCGTAACCCAGGGAACCACGGCCCTCTCGGCGGCTGGAAGGACATCGACAGCCGAAGGAGGGGAAGGCTTCTCCCAGCATTTCCTCACCAGATGACACCGTTGTTGTGGAGCCTGAGATGCACAGGCTGGAGCTGGCTGGCCAAGCGGAGCAGAAGAGGAAGCAGACGGCTGACGAGGGGAGAATTTCCGCTTCAGCTCAACGGGAATTTCCTTCGCAGATAATCCAAGAAACTGCCGTTCCAGCGCATAGACCGTGGAGAGCAGCTCCATGTATTGCGGGCATCTCCAGAGGCCAGGATGCGCCTCCAGAATGCCCACGGCACCAAGAAGATTCTCTCACTTCCTCTTGGGACCTCGGGACGCAAGAGCCTCCTCTACAAAATCCTGAATGAAGTCCGCTGCCCACTCTTCCTCCAGTGTCGGGACACCAGCTGCCTGTCCTCCTCTGCGGTGCCGAGGTTGGCGCACCCGAGACATCGTGCACTCCAAAAACCAGGTGAGTGGGGGGGGGGGGGGTGTAACCCGCTAAATCCTCTTTTTGGCTGGGTCTTCTGTCATGAACCTCCCCGTGCACTATTACACAGCGCACGGTGAGGGGTAAAATAATGAGGATTTACGTGCAGGGTTCACCACACACATTTATTAACATAAAGTCACACAGTTCCCAAACAGGTGAAGACATGCAAAAATGCAAATAACTTACAGAGGGCGTTCGAGGCCTGGCATCACCCAGCAAACGCATGAGGAGAGACATGTAGCCACGCTGGCATCCCACAGCCAGTATCACTGTGTGGGCGCAAGAGAACCACAGCGATGCGGAGTGGCTACACGTCGTGGCATAAAGTTGAAACAGGTTATTTCCGAACAACGCAGCAGACAACACGATCAGTTAGTTGAAGACCCAGCAATGCGTGACTGGCACAAGGCAGCCTAAGTACCCGCATTGCTGGTGATAGTGAAATTGGCAGCACCTGGGCGAGACCGGGAACATGGCACAAGGGAAGGAACAACTGGTACTAATGAGAGAGGGGGCATGGCCGGACCGGCGAGCTGTCAGCAGCGCTCACAGAAAGTAGGTCACAGCAGCTGTCTAACAGCTGCCGGTCAGACAGTGGCTATGGGTAAGGAAGGCACACTGAAATACATACTAAACACATACTATAAACAGCAGTACCTAGACCCACAGGGAGGGCAGGACCAAGCCGGGGAAACCAAGCCGGCTCGGTTCCTGACAAGATAATCCTTTATTAGTCTCACACTGGGCAAATTCCAGGATTACAGCAGCAAAGGGATAGCAGCACTCAGAGCAATAGTAATAACATAAGAAGATAAGAACTGGTTAGCCAAAGCAGTAAATGAATATACATAATATACACAGTTACATACACAGTGCAGGAGGACTGCATGCCTCTGTTGAGACTGGCTTGTTACCTCTCCAATGGCAGAAACCATATCTGCCACTGCAAGATGGTTTGGTAACAGAAAATCTGGATTATCAAGGGGCAATTTTAAACAATACTCATCTTGTTTTATTGCTGAGGATACCATGATTTGCCTAAATTTTATGTCCTTTTAAGACATTTCTTTCTTCTCCAAGGTCTTCTCATTGAAATCATGATTACTCAACTTGATTTTGGAGACTGAAATCCTATTAACTGCAGCAGATGAAAGTCCTATATCATGACTGCCATTTTCCTTTACAGGACTACTGACAACCCATCCCAATACTGTCTTTACAGGATATGGGCCATCTCCACAGCTGCTGACAACTTCCCATGGTTCCAATAACTCAGGAGCATTGGTACCCATCAACAAGTCAACATTGGCATTGATATTAGAGATGTGAATCTTTGACAAGTAAGGCCACTCTTTCAAATCTACTGCTGTAGCAATGTAATCTGATGTAACTGGCATTTGCTTTTGTGTGAGGACCTCTGGCAAAGGATGGAATTCATTATTTTAAAGTCCTGAGACCTCCAGTCCAGTCAAGGAATATGAAGGAACAGTCCTTTCCTGACCCATAGTTTTTAAGAGAAACTTAGTGTTTTGTTCCTGTAAGGTTTAGTCTTTGTTTAAGACATTCTGAACAAAATGCTGCTGAACTACCAGGATCTAAAATTGCACATGTTTGTACAACTTAACTTCTTTCAGTTGATTTCACTTGTACTGGAACAATGGAAAAAATGCATCGATCGTTTCCGGCCCCTGTGTGAACACAGGTTGGGGAAGAACTGGATACCTTTGTGGATACAGTACCTTTGCCTCTGATGACTCATTTCCAGGTCAAGATTTACCTTTTGAATATGAAGCACAGCTGGATGTTGTTTTTCCACATGCTTCACAGGTCAAACATTACAATCACAGCTGAGGCGTCCAGTACATCCAAAACAAAGTCCTTGATCTGTTAAAAACTGAATCTTTTCTTTGTGTTTCATATTTTTAAACTCTTGACATGTCTTTAACTTATGAGCATGAGAACAATAATAACAGACTGGACTGTCCTTTCTCTTGACAACAGCTGTTATTTGTTTTTCATTCACAGATTCCACTGATGCTACTGTAGTGGCAAAACTACTTCCCTTTACTTTGCACTTTAATGGTGACTTGAACTTCAGATGTGGACTTGCTGAGTTCTGTGACATGTTCCCAATGTCTCCAAAGACTGGATCGGAGAGGATCTTGCTTCTCCAAAAACTTCACTAAATCAATGAATTGAGCTCTGTTATTGGAAGATTCCATTATGTCATGAGCTGTAAGCTCTCCAACGCTGTCTGAATTTGAATAGCAGCTTTGAAACAATTTGTCTCATATTGGCTGGCATGTCCAACTCCTGCATGTACTGAAGATCCGTCATCACATTAGAATAGAAAAGAATAGAATAGAACAGAATAGAATAGAATAGAATAGGCTTTATTGTCATTATACAGTTGTACAGCACAACGGAATTGTTGGTGCTCCACCAGGCTACTGTGCAATAAAGTAGGTGAGAAGAATCTGAAACAAAAACAGTTACAGAACACACAATTAATCAAACGACTGAGGTAAAGGTAAAAATTAAAAATAACAAATAGCCCATAGGTATATACACAGGTATGGTAGTGGCTTCACAGGTGGAACTATGTACACAGGAGTGCAAAACACATAATAGAGTAAAATGGCCCAAGGATTATGGAGAATATGTACAGTAGTGATTTCACAGATGGGTCAATATACATGAAAGTGAGGAGTGCAAAGACAGGTGGGTTACAGTGATAATTAAAAGGTCCTCAGTTCTGTGTATGTGAGCGTTCAGAGGAAGGGGGGTGGAGCTTCTGACTGTTAGCAGTCCGGATGGTCCTGGGGAAGAAACTGTTTGTCAGTCTGGAGGTGTGGGACCTGATCGATCTGAACCGTCGTCCAGAGGGAAGGAGGTCAAATAGGTGGTGGGCGGGATGTGAGGGGTCTCCTGTTATAGCCTTAATCCTTGTGAGACAGAAGGCTTTGGAGCTGTCTTCCAGGGAGGGCAGAGGGCTGCCGATAATTTTTTGAGCGTTGTTGATGACCCTCTACACAGCCTTCTTGTTCTCGGCTGTGGAGCCAGTGTACCACACACCCAGACAGTAAGTGAACACGCTCTCCACTGAGGAGCGATAGAAGGCCAGCAGCAGTTTCTGGTCGAGGTTGTTCTTCCTCAGGACACAGAGGAAGTGCAGCTGCTGCTGGGCCTTTCTTCACCACGACCTTGCTGTTGACAGTCCAGGAGAGGTCAGAGGAAAATCAGGCAATGCTTTTGAATTGTGGTTCAACAGAATTACTTTAAAAAACAAACTCATGAAACAGGCCTGGACAAAAATGATGGTGCCCTTAACTTAATATTTTGCTGCACAACCTTTTGAGGCAATCACTGCAATCAAACGATTTCTGTAACTGTCAATGAGACTTTGCACCTCTCAGCAGGTATTTTGGCCCACTCCTCATCATGAGCAAACTGCTCCAGTTGTCTCAAGTTTGAAGGGTGCCTTCTCCAGTCGGCATGTTTCAGCTCCTTCCACAGATGTTCAATAGGATTTAGATCAGGGCTCATGGAAGGTCACTTTAGAATAGTCCAATGTTTGGCTCTTAGCCATTCTTGGGTGATTTTAGCTGTGTGTTTTGGGTCATTATCCTGTTGCAAGACCCATGACCTGCGACTGAGACCAAGCTGTCTGACACTGGGCAGCACATTTCTCTCTAGAATACCTTGATAGTCTTGAGATTTCATTGTACCCTGCACAGATTCAAGACACCCTGTGCCAGATGCAGCAAAGCAGCCCCAGAACATAACAGAACCTCCTCCATATTTCACAGTAGGGACAGTGTTCTTTTCTTGCTATGCTTCATTTTTGCGTCTGTGAACATAGAGCTGATGTGCCTTGCCAAAAAGTTCCAGTTTTGTCTCATCTGTCCATAGGACATTCTCCCAGAAGCTTTGTGGCTTGTCACATGCAGTTTGGCAAATTCCAGTCTGGCTTTTTTATGATTTCTTTTCAACAGTGGTGTCCTCCTTGGTCGTCTCCCATGAAGTCCACTTTGGCTTAAACTACGACGGATGGTGTGATCTGACACTGATGTACCTTGACCATGGAGTTCACCATGAATGTGTTTAGAGGTTGTTCTGGGCTCCTTTGGTACCATTCGTATTATCCGTCTCCTCCTGCGGCCACGTCCAGGGAGGTTGGCTACAGTCCTGTGGATCTTAAATTTCTGAATAATATGTGCAACTGTAGTCACAGGAACATCAAGCTGCTTGGAGATGGTCTTATAGCCTTTACCTTTAACATGCTTGTCTATAATTTTATTTCTAATCTCCTGAGACAACTCTCTCCTTTGCTTCCTCTGGTCCATGTTTAGTGTGGTACACACCATGTCACCAAACAGCACAGTGACTACTTGTCACCCTTTAAATAGGCCGACTGACTGATTACAAGTTTGTAGACACCTGTGATGTTAATTAGAGGACACATCTTGGTTGAACATGTCCCTATGGTCACATTATTTTCAATCTTTTCTAGGGGTACCATCATTTTTGTCCAGGCCTGTTTCATGAGTTTATTTTTTAAAGTAATTCTGTTGAACCACAATTAAAAAGTATTGTCTGATTTTCATTGGTTAATTTTCATAGATTTTTTATTTATTACCACTTTTGTCAGATTCAAGTTATTTCTGTGACCATTGTGGGTTTTTCTTTCATTAACAGAGGGGTAACAACAATTTTGTCCACGGCTGTAAATTCTCCATTTGATGGGTTACTGTCCATTGTGTGGGCTCATATTCCTTTGCTGAGGGGTTAAAGGTGCTGCTTGTTGCGTTTTCTTTTTTTCTTCTCCAAGTATGAATTCACCGGAGTGGTGGCCTAGTTGGTAGAGCATCTGCCCAACAGCTGGAAGGTTGGGGGTTCAAGTCCCAGCCGGGTCATACCAAAGACCATATAAAAATGGTACTTTCCACCTTCTAGCTTGGTGCCCAGAATAACAGAATGGGGAAAGGAAAGTTATGCACAGAGCTACCAGAGGACTGACTCCCCCACTGTAGCTTTCACTACTCACAGTAGCTGTGTGGTCTAGGGACAGAGAAACGGAGACAGGTGCCGCCCATACACCACATGGTGTCCCACATGCTGTGGATGGGTGATAAAGAGATTAAGAAGTATGAATTCATGACCTCTGAACTTGAATGAGTTTGACTTCTTCCATCAGAAGCCTGCAAAACTGCCAACTTAGCATCTGAATCTGCTAGCTGTTTCCAGCTCCAACTTCTCCTTTCTTCTCTTTGCTCCTGTTCCTCTAATGCATGTTTCTCCGCTTTCATACGAGCAACAAGTGCAGCCCTTTGTGCTGCTGCTTTAATTGTTGCAGAGGATAGTGCTTACCCCATCACTTATATATCTGAACATTTACCCACATTTGAAACACTGTTACTGGATCAACATCATCTTGATCAACACCATCTGTAACAGGTTCGCCATTACCCACACTGTCAGACTCATGAGTTTCATTTCTTAACACCCACTCTTTTGTTTCAACAATAAATTCATCATTAAACATTTTTGCTTTAATCTGTTTCATGTCTTTCCTTTTCTTGTAGTAGCAATAAACCCAAAATAGAATCACGCACACACATTATTTAAGATAAGATAAGATAAGATAAGATAAGCCTTTATTAGTCCCACAACGGGGAAATTCCAGGATTGCAACAGCACAGGGATAGCAACACTCAGAGCAACAATCAGAAGGCAAGAAAAAAAAACAAGCAAGCAAGAGCAGCTAATAAACATATGTACGTATTACTATAAAATATATATATATACACACACACACAGACACACAGTGCAGAGCATTGTAGCTGGATGGAATAAATATGTAAATATATAAACACCCACAGTACGGAGCATTGCAGCTAGGTGGAATAAATATGCAAGTATATAAACACACACAGTGCGGAGCAATGTAGCTAGATGGAATAATATGTAGATATATAAATATATAAACACCCACAGTACGGAGCATTGTAGCTAGATGGAATAAATATGCAAATATATAAACACACACAGTGCAGAGCATTGTTGCTAGATGGAATGAAACAGCATAACCGTCTACTTAGTTATCCTACATGGTATGATTATGTGCCCATACATATTCTCACCCTCCATAGCGACCGGTATGTTCCTAGTTGTATGCCGGAGAGGACCATTGTGTAAGTCTATTGCATCTTTTGCATTCAAAAAACTATTAGTTTGTTACGTCTTTTTGCTATCTCTGCGAGCAGCCCTGCTTAGGTTGTACAGTCTGACAGCCGTTGGTAGGAAGGACCTACGAAACCTCTCGGTTGTGCACCTGGGATGATGTAGTCTGCTGCTAAATGAGCTCCTCAGTGCATTCAGTATGTCCTGCATAGGGTGGAACTCGGACTCCAGCAGAGATGACAGTTTAGCCACCGTCCTTCTCTCTCCTATCTCCTCCATCGGATCAAGGCGCTGCCCCAGGACAGAGCTAGCTTTCTTAATCAGTTTGTTCAGTCTCTTCCTATCGGCTGCAGTAATGCCACTGCCCCAGCAGACCACTCCAAAAGTGATGGCTGATGCCACCACCGTGTCATAGAATGACTTCAGCAGCGCCCCTTGTACACCAAAAGACCTGAGTCTCCTCAGCAGGAACAGCCTGCGCTGTCCCTTCTTGTAGAGTGCATCAGTATTGTGTGACCAGTCTAGTTTATTGTTCAGATGAATACCCAGGTACTTATAGGATGTCACCATCTCGATGTCTGTTCCCTGTATATTTACTGGTACTGTGAGGGGCTGCCCATGCCTGCGGCAGTCCACCACCAGCTCCTTAGTTTTCCTCACGTTGATCTGGAGGCAGTTCCGATGGCACCAGTCCACGAAGTCCTGGATAAGCCCTCTGTACTCAGCTTCATCTCCATTGGAGATGAGGCCAACGATCGCAGAGTCATCAGAGAACTTCTGTAGATGGCAGTGTGTTGTGTTGTGTGAGAAGTCCGCAGTATAAAGAGTGAACAGGAAGGGAGCCAGCACCATTCCCTGGGGGGCCCCCGTGCTACTGATGATCGTGTCGGACACACAGTCCCGGGTTCTCACAAACTGAGGCCGGTTCGTGAGGTAGTCCAGGATCCATGATGACAGGTGCTGGTCCACCCCTGCGCGCAGCAGCTTGTCCTTCAGGATCATCGGTTGGATGGTGTTGAAAGCACTGGAGAAGTCAAAGAACATGATCCTCACCATATTCCCGGGCTTCTCCAGGTGGGACAGAGAACGGTGAAGGAGGAAGATCACCGCATCCTCCACCCCAATGCCATGCTGGTAGGCGAACTGGAGTGGATCCATCGCTGGTTCCACCAGGGGGCGGAGGTGAGCAAGGAGCAGTCTCTCCAGGGTCTTCATCAAGTGGGACGTCAAGGCCACCGGTCTGTAGCTGTTCAGGTCTTTGGGGTGGGAAGTTTTTGGTACAGGTACCACACAAGATGTTTTCCACAGCTGTGGTACCCTCCCCAGTTTCAGGCTCATGTTGAAGATATACGTCACAATCCCACACAGCTGGTCTGCACAGGACTTGAGGAGCTTTGCGCTGATGCCGTCCGGTCCCGGCGCCTTCCTCGCCTTGATCTTCCTCAGCTCCGTCCTCACCTGGGTCCTGGTCAGGGTCAGGATGGGGGGCTGTGTGTTGGGAGTGGGGGGGTGTTGGTAGAGTGGGGAGTGGGCAGCAGGACTTGATTTCTTTAGAGGCAGCAGTGGTTGTTGTGCAGTCAGGGGGGAGGGCGGTTGGTCAAATCTATTGAAAAACAGATTCAGGTTGTTCGCCCACTCCCTGCCCCCTGTGGCCTGGGGGGAGGTATTCTGGAGCCCCGAGATGGTTTTGAGGTTTCTCCAGACCCCGCTGATGTCGCTCTGTTGCAGCTTGTCCTCCATCTTCTTCCTGAAGCTGTCCTTGCCTTCTCTGATCTTTCTCCTCAGCTCCCTCTGTACGGACTTCAGCATCTCCCTGTTCCCCGACCTGAAGATCCTCTTCTTCTCTCTCAGAAGTGTTTTTATCTCAGGGTTGATCCAGGGTTTGTTGTTTGAGTGACGCCGTATGGTCTTGGTGGGAACGGATTTGTCCACACAGAAGCTGAGGTAGCCCGTGAAGGTGTGAATGAGGCCATCGATGTCCTCACCATGTGGATCGCAGAGCTGCTTCCAGGCGGTGGCTTCAAAACAGCCCTTTAGGGTGTCCATTGTCTCCTCAGACCATAACTCCACAGTGTGCATGGCCGGAGGTTGTCTGTGCACTAGGGGTTTGTACACCGGCCGGAGATGAACCAAGTTGTGATCCGATCTCCCGAGTGGGGGTAGTTGTGATGAGGTGTACGCCTCCTTAGTGTTTGCGTAGAATAAATCCAGTGTTTTATTGTCTCTAGTGTGGCATGTGACATACTGGGTGAACGTGGGTAGAATGGGAGACAGTGAAACATGGTTGAAATCGCCTGAGATGAGGAGAAGAGCATCTGGGTGTTCTGTCTGCAGCCTGCTGGTTACTGAATGGATGACGTCACGTGCTGTCCCAGCGTTCGCCGTCGGATTTGCATAAACAACAATGCAGATCACGTGTGAGTGTTCTCTCGGGAGATATGTAGGCCTCATGCTAACAGCTAGCAACTCAATGTCTTTGCTGCAGTGTCGTTGTTTAACAGTGATATGTCCCGGTCTGCACCAGTTGTTGTTAACATACATGATCACTCCACCGCCCCTAGTCTTGCCACTGTCTGGTGTTCGGTCAGCTCGTATCATGTGAAAACCCTCCAGCTCAATGTTAGCATCTGCTGCTAGTTCAGTTAGCCACGTCTCAGTAAACAAAAGGAGAGAGCACTCCCGGTATGTGCTATCATAACGGGAGATAGCCGCTAGCTCATCTAACTTTCCCAGTATCGACCGTACATTTCCCATGACAACAGATGGAAGGGAGGGTCTGTACCTTATATTTTTTGTCCTCCGCCTTACTCCAGCCCGGCAGCCGCGGCGTTTTCGCCTCAGTTCACTCGGTATGTCGAGTTTTTCCAATGGGACCGGGTGGCGGTTGAATGCTAGCAGCTGTTCTCTGCTGTATCGTATCCTGCTATAGACAGTGGCTCCGTCCACCGGCTCAGGAGACATTTAGGACGATCTGTGTGTCCGTGATATAAGTGGGGTGAAAAAAAAAGACGGATCAGAAGAGAGAGGAAGGGAAAAAGACTCGGAATCGAGCCGCTGTTGCAAAAGGCAGCCGACTCGTGTGGCGCCGAGAGAAAAAAAAAAAAAAAAAAGCACAAAAAAGCAAAAAAAATTTCAGCACAATTCAATGAAATCATCAAGATCCTTTTGTACCTCTAAAATTTTACCCTTTTGCATTAAACACTGTATCAGTTTCTTTAAGCCTTATTCATGCTGCACTTCCCCTCTAGTCCGCTTTGGACAGCATGCGCTTTGGACGAGCCCAGCATGCACGCAGAGCTGTTCATGCTCACTTTTTTCATCTACCCAGGCCAAGCGGTTGACGTATGCACACAACCATCATTTGTAGTTTCACTCCCACCCAATAGGTAGCGCCAACGTGCTGATACACCAGGATTTTCACCAAAGAAGAAACGCTGCTTGCTTTCTGCTGCTTGACTTCCCGGTTTTCACTCCCTTTCCACGAAGATGCTGCTGCTGCTTAAGTATTTATGTATATGATTCATGTATGTTTATTCTCGTCTTCTGCGTCCTCGTTGTCTTTTTCATCTACTTAGTCTTGGTATTCTGTGCTGATATCGCCACCTCGTGAATGGGACGTTCAGTCTTGCGCATGTGCTTTTCAACGCGTTCAGGTCGTAGGCAGGCGGCGCGGTCACAAAATTTGGGCTGCACACGGTCATCCGCGGTCGAGCACTGCAGACACTAGCGGAGTGGAGACGATGATGTAAATTTCGTCACACAACGTTTCCGGTTACATGTACACGGACAGCAGAGGTGCAGCATGAATCCAGCTTAACATTAGCAGCTTTATTTAACTTTGTTTTTCTGCTGTTCTGCAATCTGTCCAACTTTGCTGAGAACGCTTTAGCAGACAGTTTAACCACCCGCTTGCTGGTTTCAGTTTCACTACAACTGGCCACCACGTCCGGTTTACCAGCTGTAGTAGGCGCACTGGTGTCCGAATGTTTTCCCACATCTGCTACACACATTTCCATTTTATAGTTTTATATAAAATAAAAAGATCGCAATGAAAGAATAAATACAAAGTTCATTAATTAGTGTCGGCAACCAATGCACTGGATTTACACTTTAGGTGTGCACACAAATTTAGATGGCCAACTATACAATGGTAGCGCTACTCATACCTTAATTGTCAAGGTGAAAACTGCTCCAGGATCCAATCAGCAAAGATAAGATAAGATAAGCCTTTGTTAGTCCCACAGTGGGGAAATTCCAGGATTGCAACAGCACAGGGATAGCAACACTCAGAGCAGTAATTTAGAAAATAAGAAAATAAGAGCAGTGAATATACCTATGTACACATAAATATATAAATATGTATACAAAGTGAGGAGCATTGTAGCTAAATGGAATAAATGGCACAACCGTCTATTTAGTTGCCCCACATAGTATGAATATGTACCCATACATATTGTCACCCTCCGTAGTGACTGATATTGTCCTAGTTGTATACTGGAGGGGACCATTGTGTAAGTCTGTTGCGTCTTTTGCATTCAATACTATTAGGTCGTCACGTTTTTTTGCTATCTCTGCGAGCAGCCCTGCCTAGGTTATACAGTCTGACAGCCGTAGGTAGGAAGGACCTGTGAAACCTCTCGGTTGCGCACCTAGGATGATGTAGTCTGCTGCTAAATGAGCTCCTCAGTACGTTCAGTATCCTGCACAGGGTGGGACTCGGACTCCAGCAGAGATGACAGTTTAGCCACCGTCCTTCTCTCTCCCATCTCCTCCACTGGGTCAAGGCGCTGCCCCAGGACAGAGCTAGCGTTCTTGATCAGTTTGTTCAGTCTCTTCCTATCAGCTGCTGTAATGCCACTGCCCCAGCAGACCACTCCAAAAGTGATGGCTGATGCCACCACCGAATCGTAGAAGGTCTTCAGGAGCACCCCTTGTACACCAAAAGACCTGAGCCTCCTCAGTAGGAACAGCCTGCGCTGTCCCTTCTTGTAGAGTGCGTCGGTATTGTGTGGCCAGTCTAGTTTATTGCTCAGATGAACACCCAGGTACTTGTAGGATGTCACCAGCTCAATGTCTGTTTCCTGGATGTTTACTGGTGCTGTGAGGGGTTGCCCTTGCCTGTGACAGTCCACCACCAGATCCTTAGTTTTTCTCGCATTGATCTGGAGGCAGTTCTGATGGCACCAGTCCACGAAGTCCTCGATAACTCAGCTTCATCTCCATTGGAGATGAGGCCGACGATCGCAGATTTGTCAGAGAACTTCTGTAGATGGCAGTGTCGGCATCCTCACTGCTGTTCAGCACTGCTGCCCGATGCAGGCAATCAGCTTCGATGCTCCAAAATCACAGCTCCACTCTGGTGACCCGTACGGGTGCAGCTCCTCCAGTGCTCGACCACTGCCCAGGTGTCACCACCATGCCTCTCCAGCAACTCGTCCAGGTGATCAGACGGCACAGTCAGCCACATCCCTCTCCCTGTCTCTGGCTACC
Source organism: Pholidichthys leucotaenia (assembly GCA_020510985.1). Taxonomy (NCBI): domain Eukaryota; kingdom Metazoa; phylum Chordata; class Actinopteri; order Cichliformes; family Pholidichthyidae; genus Pholidichthys; species Pholidichthys leucotaenia. The sequence continues at coordinate 477,011,927 of CM035839.1, forward strand.
GAAGCGCCATTGGCTCTCCGGCATCCTTGGCTCCCGCAGTGCTCGTCTTGCTGCCCAGGACACCTCCACGTCGCTCCTCTTCAGCGTCCAATACAGGTGAGCAAAGGCCATTATCTGGCTGCGTCCTCCTGCCACCTCCATAATTCTCACCAGCCAAGCAGATGCCGTTGGCAAGCCGCGATCCTTTATGCAACATTGGCCGTCTCCATGTGCCCTCCCAGTCTCCTTGGTGAGCCAATGTCACAGTCAGCCACATCCCTCTCCCTGGCTCCGATGCTACCAAAACACTGCTGGCTCTCCAGCACCCCGTACAGATGAGCAATGGCCGTTAGCTGGCTGCATCCTCCCGCCACCGCCACAGTTCTCACCAGTCAAACAGATGCTGTTAGCAAGCCATGATCCTGTCCTCGACTTCAGCCATCACCCTCCCCGTCTTCTCTCCAGGTGAGCTACGTAATGCTGATGAAATGCAGCTGCGGAGGCTCGTCAATCAACGCACTGTGCCAGGTACTCCTCTTCCTTAATGGTTCAATATTCAAACAAAGTTCTTAAACCAGTCTTCTTGACAGAAACAGCTTCTGACTTAAATGTAGAGGCTAAGCCAATGCTTGATGCCCCTGAGATGCTGCGACCCAGATAATTTAATTGACACACTGATTAAAATTATTATTACAGCAAGTTGCATACATGTGCATGTTGGAGCACAGCGTGCAGAAACCAGCACCATATGGTGCTGGCACAAACAAGCTCCTCATTCTCTATTTTTTTTTTTTTTTACACCAGCTACCAAAAGGCTTACCGTCTCTGCCCATTTCCTTCAATCCACACCCAGCACCATTTGTTTTTACTTGTTTTTAAGTCCTTTGTCAATTAGGACATCTACCCCAGGCTTCAAAGACTTACATCCTTCAGAATGCATGAAAGGTTTTGTGTGTATGTTGAAGGGTGAAACACTCGCGTTTCCAGTCACTCACTGTCACTGTCACTGTCTAATTAGGAGCACGCCACTGATCTCTATAGAAAAAGTGGATGGATTATTGGCTGCCAGAAGTGAAGCCACCTGGCGCCACTGATCTCTGTAGAAAACGCCCCATTAGCGAGTACAGAGCCGAGTGAAGCCACCCGGCCGCCATATTAGCACTGAGTGTTTTGGGTGTACTAATATGGCAGCCAGGTGGCTTCACTCGGCTCTGTACTCGCTAAAGGGGCGTGAGCTATCCAGGTTTTCTACAGAGATCAGTGGTGCTAGGTATGACAACTCCACTGGGACAAAAAGTGTTTCTGCGTACAGGAATAGGAAGTAAATTTCCCCACAGCCAAAAAAGAAAAAAACAAAAATGGCACGGTGCCGGAAAACTTTAAGCCCTTGAGCTGTGTTCACAGATCTAAAACAAAAAGCCTTCAACAAAGTGGACCACCGTATATTAATTAGGAAAATGCTGAATTTTAAAATGTCATCTACCGCTTTATTGTGGTTTAAGTCCTACCTGGAAGGAAGACAACAGTGTGTGAAGGTTAATGGGGTTAAGTCTAATCTCTGTTCCAATTCAATTCAATTCAATTCAACTTTATTTATATAGCGCCATTTCACAACAACAGTCATCTCATAGCACTATCAACTGTAGGGGGAACCCCCACAGTTGCAGAAAGACCCCAGCAATCAGGCGATCCCCTGTGAGCAGCACTTGGCGACGGTGGAGAGGAAAAACTCCCTTTTAACAGGAAGAAACCTCCAGCAGAACCAGGCTCAGGGAGGGGCAGTCATCTGCTGCGACTGGCTGGGGGGTGAGGGGATAGAGAAGAAGAAAAGAACAGACATGTAGAGAGCAAACAGCACGATGGGGACTCAATCTATGGGAGAGAACAAACAGATGTTAAATGACAATGACATGAGAGTGCCGCAGGGATCAGTTTTAGGTCAACTGATGTTCTCAATGTATATAAATGACTTTCTAAACTGTTGTCAGGGTGTTAATTGCAAACTGTATGCACAACACTGTCATCCATGTATCTGCTAAAACACCAAGTATGGCAGGACAGCAACTGACACAGGCCTTATCTAACATGCACAACTGGCTGGACGAGTCTCACTTAACACTAAATATTAAGAAAACCATTTCCATGTGCTTCTCAAAAAATAAATAAAAAAAAAAACATCCAAAGGCACACTTAAGGTGTATATTAAAAACCAAATAATCAGCCCCTCCAGGATTTTGCAATGTTACGATTCTACCAATTCCCAAGAATTAAGCAAGTCCTGCATAATTTGAATTTTGTCCAATCACCGCAACTTTACTGCAATTTTGGCCAATTGTTGTCAACTTCCACCAATTTCGCCAATCAAATTTGTCCCTGAGTAGCACGCAAACGTGTACGTCATCAGTCTGACCAATCAAATGCGTCGCTGCACCGCACTCACTTCTGTGTTTACAGTGAGTACAGACAAAATACATCAGCAAAAAACTGTGTGATTAAAAAAAACCCTGTGAGTTTTCCCACATCGTTCCTTCCTCCGTCTGCCCCGGCCCACCGGTGAACGTCTCCTCCAGTCTCTATCCTGACCGCGTATATGAAGTGCCGGGCTTGCGTTGAAAAACGTCCGCCTGCCTGAAAGCACCCCCGTCTCGGGAGCACGTCTCAGGAGAGATGCCGTAAAACCACAAACAAACGAGCAAATCTGACACTACAGCCAGTGTTGTAACATTTTATACATCTTTAGAGGTAAAGTCACTACTACATCCTGTCAATAAGTTTTAAAGCTGTGAATCTCTGGTCTGGACATGGACCAAAGCACATTTCAGGCAAATCCAAGGACAGCCCCGCAACTTACCACATCAAAAAAAAAAAAAAAAAAAAAAAAAAAAAAGATCCCGCGAAATCCTGGAGGGACTGAATAACTGAACAAGTAAACCAAGTATTTGGGTATCATTCTGGACAACTTTAAATTCCAAAATCAAGTTAGAAATGTGTGTAAAAAGGTCAAAACAAACTTGAACTGTTTCCGTTTGATCAGAAGGGACTAATCTGTTCATACTGCTTTCATATAGAATGATTTTTTTCACAACTGTCCTATTTTTCACATCCTGGTCACAAACATCTCCTTCTACAATGAAACCTGTCATCTCACTTTACAAGCAGACAATCAAGGTCTTGGACAAGAAACCAGTAAGATGGCATCATTGTGAAATCATATAAAACCACAAAATATTTACTTTTGAAAACTTTGTGAATCTTAGTACACTTCAGTTGGTTTTTAAATGTCTAAATAATTCAGTGTCATGATTGTTCTCAGCTCTGATCACCACACGTGCAAACTCTGACAGACCGACCACTCGAGACTCTGCCAGTGGGGACTGTAGAATTCCAATCTGTAAGCCTTCCTGCGGACAGACCAGCTTCTCATCAACAGGAGCAAGACTTTGGAACAGTCTTCCCAGCAAGATGAGGCTGGAGCCTGACGTGAACACCTTTGGCAGAGACCTCACAAGTGGTTAAAGTCTGGTCAGAGTTGTTCACATGAAGATTTAAATGTCTAACAAGGAAACTGATGATACTGACACTGATTTTAAAATGGACTGAGTAACACTTTTTAAAAAGCCTCCTGTGGACAAGTGTTGAAAATTAGCACTTGTGCTAAAACACTTAAGCAATGCATCTGGTTTGTCCAATGATTTTGTGATGTCCACAGCAAAAAAATAAAGAGATATAATTAAGACAATAAAATTTAAATGATCAACATACTAAGACGACACCACATAGCACAATAAAATACATAGAGTGGTGTGAAAAAGTGTTTGCCCCCTTCCTGATTTCTCATTTTTTTGTGTGTTTGTCACACTTAAATGTTTCAGATCATCAAACAAATTTAACTATTAGACAAAGATAACACAAGTAAACACAAAATGCAGTTTTTAAATGACCTGTGTGAAAAAGTGATTGCCCCCTAAACCTAATAACTGGTTGGGCCACCCTTAGCAGCAACAACTGCAATCAAGCATTTGCGATAACTGGCAGTGAGTCTTTTACAGCACTGTGGAGGAATTTTGGCCCACTCATCTTTGTAGAATTGTTGTAATTCAGCCACATTGGAGGGCTTTCCACCTTTTGAAGGTCATGCCACTGCATTGTAACAATATATGAATTAATAATTATGATCAGGTATAAAAAAAATTAATTTATATTAATGTCTTGGAACCTGAGATGAATTCTCGGTTCATACACACAGGAAGAATTAATATAACACTCGTGGGGCACCAGCTTCTATCTCTAAGAAGCAATTTAATCTTTAATTTCACTTTATACCTGTTTAATCACTCAATAAATTAATCAATAATCAGTCTCAAAATTTTAGTGAATTCGATATTGGGGACTTAAACCAGACTGAATGAAATAAATTCTCAACAACTTCTCTCATTTTCACATATTTATTAAATGAAATGATGATTAAAAGACATTGCAGTGATTTCATTAACCATAAAATTAAACTGGTAAATGATAGATTAACACTGAACGTTTGCAGAACCAGGGTTAACTGTGAAATGAATTTAGATCAGTTTGAGTTAACGGATTGTGGAAAACAACGCAAATTTATGTGGAAAATGAAATTAATTATATGAAAAGTTCTGGATTACTCTAAGAAAATGAAAACAGGATTTTAATTAAAAGAGGAGTTATATTACTTGCTCTTTAATTTTGCATCTGATCAGATATCAAATTATTATCGAACCTCAGAAGTTTAATTCAGGAGATGAATAAAATTGCAGCTCACGTGAATGGCGTTTGATGTTGAAGATCCTTCTGCGTTGTCCTGTAGTTCTTAGATGGCTCCAAAAGTCAGAATATTTGACCAGTAAATATTCTTTGACGAGGGATGAGATTGGTATGTTTGATCCCAATGGTTGAAATCCAGCCAAGGCGTCTAATCTTCGTGGCGTGCTGATTCCTTCAGCACGCGTGATCGTGGCGAGCTGCGTCTTCTTTCCTCTTCGTTGGCAAGCGGCTTTCCAGAGGAATTCGATAATAATAAAAATATCTAATCTGATCTCAAATCAAAAGAGTTTCGGACTTTAGATAGAAGAGCTTCTGGTGTGGGATTGGTCAATAAAAATATTATAAAAATAAAGTCAGGATTAAAGCTTACATTAAAATTAAAATGGTGGTTTTACAGAAAGTTTATCAGGAAAAAGTGATAAAAATAAACGTCAGGGATTAGAGTTTTAAACTCTTAATTAGAATTGAGCTCAAGAGGAAGAATTAATTCCCAGATGTTTAAGAGGAAAAAAAAAACATTAAAATACATACATAAAGTTACAAGTTATCTGCTCTGTGATCGTTGAAAAGCAACACGTGGGAGAAATCCTTTGTTCTCCGGTGGTTCTCTGCTGTGTAGACAGACGTGAAGGATGAAAGACAAAAGAGGGCAAAAGAGGCGGAAGCAAGGGCATCATTTCCTTTTTATCTGGGGAAACTTTTGCGGGCCTCGGTGATTGACAGGAGCTCAGACCAACAGGCTTCCTTCGTGGGCGGGCTTTATAAACTTTAGTCCAATGAGCAGTCTTTCGTCTGAACCTAGAGAGAGCTGTTGTCAAGCAGAGATTGGCTGAGATCGGTCACATGATTTGAGAGATATTTTGGCGACTCTTTAATCTGTTGCACTTCTGTGTACCGCGGGCGGGCACGTCTCTGCATCCTAGAGCGCACGAGGGCACACGAGGGCGCTGCGTCCTTGGAGGCACTGAAAAAAAAAGCTGCATTTCCGTTCTTCCACTACAGACACAGCCGCGAACAGAAAGCCAAAGGAGTGCTTTGATTGGTTTAAATGTGATTGACCTCTCATTCGACTAATAAGAGCCTTGAATTGGGTTTCTGAAACCTTGAAGAACCAATGACTGAAAACCTAGCAAGAAGGACCCGCCTACCAACAGCTGCGAATGCAGCGAGCCAATTGAAGCACAGAAGTTCGAAAGCTGTTTTGTGTAAGGCTGGGTGAAGAGAGACTGACTGCTGCAGCAGATGAAAAAAGGACCCGCAGGAAGAACCGCCACAGACCCAGCAGCACGGAGACCACCCACAAGTGCGACCTGTGTGACAGGGACTGCCATTTGCGCATCGGCCTGTTCAGCCACAGGCGGTGCAGTCCCAGCAGAGTAGACGTTTAGGATTCTCTTCCATGGTCATCATAGACCGTCCACATGCTGTTGTGGACAGGTAAGTGTTATAAGCTAAATTATTCTTGATCCCTGAAAATTGTAATCAAAAATGACTTTTGACTGATCGGTAAATTACAACTGTGCAGCGCACGAAGTCCGAAGTCCGTGCGCTGCGGTACACGGTTCGTGCACCGCGTCCAGACCGTGAACGCCCCCCCCCGCTACTCTTCTGTAGCGAGGGAGGGGGGCCACGGGGACTGTGCGCCGCGGTCGCCACATCGCCACATGACTGTTCAGTCATGTAGCGATGGCCGATGTCCGTCCTCTGTAGCGGGGGGGTGGGGGGTGGGAGTTGTTATCTTCTACATTACAAATATTTTAGAATAATTTTTAGTGCACTGTAGGTTATTTTTTCTTGTAAAAAAAAAGCCACACATTTTTTACGTGGCACGCTTCTTTGTGTGTGGGGGCTTGTTTGTTCATTCATTCATGAATGAATGAATGAATAAACAACCCCCCACACACACACACACAGCCCTGAGTGTCACCTTTCATTAGAGCCCAAGATGAAGCTTCTGTATTGAATCATTCAAAAGTTACAGACGTTTTTCCAAACTGTGCCATTTGGCACAATTTGGCACAGTTCAAAAACGCCTGGGAACAACCTGAGGAAAAAGCTGTGTAATATATTCATTTTTTGTGGTATTGTTACAAAATTTTGACCTCAGCTGGATAACACTTGGTTCTACATTTCTGTTGCATTTTCCAGCCCGGATCTGAAGCTGTGTGTTACTTGCAAGCATTTGTATCCAAAAAAACATCCAGGCCAAATTTATTTTCTTCAAGTTCAGTATGTTCAGATGACTGTTACTCAGTGGCCGGAGCACTTAGAGAGATTATGACCGTTTTGCCAAAAAATTTAAAGTGTTTTCTTTTAAATGAGACCAACCCCATGAAGATGCTGCAAAGGGTTGAAGAACAGCTTTTGATTTACTTTGGGCACGTTATTTTTTGGCGTTTTTAGGGAAATTGACCAGAGTGCAAGGGGTTAACACTTAATATTTATCTATACATTTATGTATATAAACTAGGCTAACCTTAGTGATTAATGTAACTTATAATCAGTGCTTCTAAATTAAAATGCAAGAATAAACATTCATTTAAACACTTAGCATGCACATATCTAACATCACAAGTTAATATATTTCAAACCCATTATTGATTTTCAGATCAACCTCAAGGTCCATTTGCTTTTCATGGTCCTGGAAAAGAAGAGAAGGTTTAGAATTGAGTTAACACAGATGTGATGAAAAGATTCAATGGTTAAATCCAGCAGGTCCCAGAGTTGCCATAAGGGCAATGGTGAGCTATGGATCTTTGTAGTGACCATATGACGTACTCCAGGGTTCTGTTCTATGTCTCCACGTTTATGGGCCATAAAGTCAAAACAGGAAATGCATTAGGGTGAATTCCTTAGACTGGTTTTAACAAAGGAAGGAGAGTTCAGCCGTGGCCTGGGGTAAAAGCGCAGTTCCTGGCTGTCCTTTTCCTGGGTGAAACAATGTCTTTAAGCTGAAGAATAATTCTTATTGATGAGCCAAAGTGAGATGATGCTACAGCATCTCAGTCGGATTCAGGTCAGGACTTTGACTAGGCCACTCCAAAGTCTTCATTTTGTTTTTCTTAAGCCATTCAGAGGTGGACTTTCTGGAGTGTTTTGGATCACTGTCCTGCTGCAGGACCCAAGTGCGCTTCGGCTTGAGGTTACGAACACATGGCCGGGCATTGTCCTTTGGGATTTTTTGGTAGACAGCAGAATTTATGGTTCCATTTACTATAGCAAGTCTTCCAGGTCCTGAAGCAGCAAAACAGCCCCAGACCATCACACTATCACAACCATATTTTACTGTTGCTATGATGTTCCTTTTCTGAAATGCTGTGTTACTTTTATGCCGGATGTAATGGGATATACACCTTCCAAAAAGTTCAACTTTGTCTCGTCAGTCCACAGAGTATTTTCCCAAAAGTCTTGGGGATCACCAAGATGTTTTCTGGCAAAACTGAGACAAGCCTTTATGTTCTTTTTGCTCAGCAATGGTTGTCATTTTGGAACTCTGCCATGCAGGCCATTTTTGCCCAGTCTCTTTCGTATGGTGGAGTCATGAACACTGACCTTAACTGAGGCAGGTGAGGCCTGCAGTTCTTTGGATGTTGTGGGGTCTTTTGTGACCTCTTGGATGAGTCGTCGCTGTGCTCTTGGGGTAAGTTTGGTCGGCCAGCCACTCCTGGGAAGGTTCACCACTGTTCCATGTTTTTGCCATTTGTGAATAGTGGCTCCCACTGTAGTTCACTGGAGTCCCAAAGCTTTACAAATGGCTTTATAACCTTTTCCAGGACTGACAGATCTTAATTACTTTGTTTCTCATTTGTTCCTGAATGTCACTGAATCACAGCATGATGTCTAGCTTTTGAGGATCTTTTGATCTACTTCACTTTGTTAGGAAGGTCCTATTGAAGTGATTTCTTGATTGAGAACAGGTGTGGCAGTAATCAGGCCTGGGTGTGGCTAGAGAAATTGAACTCAGCTTTCCAAAGATGTGATAAACCAGTTAATTTATGTTTTAATGGGGGGGGTCACTTTTTCACACAGGGCCATGTAGGTTTGGATTTTTTTCCCTTAATAATCAATACCTTCATTTAAAAACTGTATTTTGTGTTTACTTGTGTTATCTTTGTGTAATATTTAAATTTGTTTGATGATCTGAAACATTTAAGTGTGATAAACATACTGTACAAAAAAAATGAGAAATCAGGAAGGGGACAAACACTTTTTCACACCACTGGAAATTCCCCATCAAAAGTTAATGGGTACAGCTTTCCTTGACTTTTAGCCAGCACTTAACCTTTCTTGTAAACTATTTTAGATCTTCTTAGGCTGATTTTATTGCCTTGCTCCAGCTGAACTGAAAGGATCTAATATGATGGCGCCGGGCCAGCCCTTTCACACCCAACTCACAATGATCCTTAGGATGGTCTGCGTCCAGGTTATGCTCAAGGTCAACAGTCAGGAGATCATATGGTGGTTTCTTCAAGCTGAAACTAGCTGCTCCATCACTGACGGTCTGGTTTATGAAACTTCAGTTCTCTACTGTGTAACACACAAGTAGATCCTAAAGAACATTTTTAATACGTTCTAATGCAGGAGTCAAAAGCATTTCCTGTTTGAGGTCACTGGAGAATTTTCTCCAGTCGGCCAGCGCTATGTGGATTAGGTGGCGGTCAAAGGCGGAGACCTTGGCGGACTGATCCCAGGCTTTCTAAACTGGCTTTTGGTACGTGGAATGTCACCTCTCTGGTGAGGAAAGAGCCTGAGCTGGTGTAAGAGGTTGAAAGATGCCGGCTAGATATAGTCGGCCTCACCTCAACACACAGCTCTGGTTTTGGAACCAGTCTTGTGGAGAGGGGCTGGAGCTTGGCCTTTTCTGGAGTTGCCCCGGGCAAGAGGCGACAAGCAGGGGTGGGTATTCTTGTATCCCCTCACCTTGCTGCCTCTATATAGGAGTTTTCCCTGGTGGATGAAAGGGTTGTTTCCCTGCGCCTTCGGGTTGGGAAACGGGTCCTGACCATCATTTGTGCCTATGCACCAAATGATGTTTCAGAGTACCCACCCTTTTTGGAGTCTTTGACTGGGGTGCTGGAGGGTGCTCCTCTTGGAGACTCCATTGTCTTACTGGGGGACTTCAATGCGCACTTGGGCAACAACAGTGAAACCTGGAAGGGGGTGATTGGGAGGAACGGCCTGCCCGATCTGAACCCCAAGTGGTGTTCAGTTACTGGACTTCTGTGCTAACCACAGTTTGTCCATAACAAACACCATGTTCAAGCATAAGGGTGTCCATATGTGCACCTGGCACCAGGACACCCTAGGTCGCAGGTCGATGATCAATTTTGTTATCGTGTCATCAGACCTGCGACCGTATGTCTTGGGCACTCAGGTAAAGAGAGGTGCAGAGCTGTCAACTGATCACCACCTGGTGGTGAGTTGGATCCGGTGGCAGGGGAGGAAGCCATTCAGACCTAGTAGACTCAAACGTATAGTGAGGGTGTGCTGGGAACATCTGACTGAGGCCCCTGTCTGGGAGGTCTTCAACTCCCACCTCCAGAAGAACTTCAACCACATTCCGAGGGCGTCTGGAGACATGGAGTCTGAATGGGCCATGTTCTCCACCTCTATTGTTGAAACGGCAGCCCAGAGCTGCGGCCACAAAGTGGTCGGTGCATCTCATGGTGGCAACCCCTGAACCACGTGGTGGACATCAGTGGTGAGGGGGGCCATTAAGCTGAAGAAGGAGTCCTATCAGGCTTGGCTGGTTTGTGGGACTCCCAAAGCAGCTGAGGTGTACCGGCAGGCCAAGTGGAGTGCAGCTCGGGTGGTTGCTGAAGAAAAAACCCGGGTATGGGAGGAGTTCGGTGAGGCCATGGAACAAGACTTTCGGTCGGCCTTGAAGAGATTCTGGCAAACTGTCTGGCGGCTCAGGAGGGGGAAGCAGCTCCCTGTCCACACTGTGTATGGTGCGGATGGGGCACTGTTGACTTCGACTGGGGATATCATCGAGCGGTGGAAGGAATACTTTGAGGATCTCCTCAATCCCACTGATACGCCTTCCACAGAGGAAGCAGGGTCTGTGGACGAGGGGGATGACTCGCCTATCACAGGGGCTGAGGGCGCCAAGGTGGTTGAAAATCTCCTTGGTGGCCGGGCCCCGGGGGTGGACGAGATTCGCCCTGAGTACCTCAAGGCCCTGGATGTTGTAGGGCTGTCATGGTTGACATGCCTCTGCAACATTGCGTGGAGGTTGGGGGCAGTGTCTTTGGCATGGCAAACCGGGGTGGTGGTTCCTCTTTTCAAAAAAAGGGGACCACAGGGTGTGCTCCAACTTTAGAGGGATCACACTCCTCAGCCTCCCTGGGAAGGTCTATGCCAAGGTACTGGAAAGGAGAATCCGGCTGTTGGTCGAACCTTGGATTCAGGAGGAGCAATGTGGTTTTCGTCCTGACCGTGGTACATCGGACCAGCTCTTTACCCTCTCGAGAATTCTCGAGGGTTCGTGGGAGTTTGCCCAACCAGTTTACATGTGTTTTGTTGACCTGGAGAAGGCATTTGACCGCGTCCCTCGTGGTTTTTTGTGGGGTGTGCTTCGGGAGTATGGGGTATCTGGCTTGTTATTACGAGCTATTCGGTCTCTGTACGACCGTTGTGAAAGTTTGGTTCGTATTGCCAACACTCGGATGGACTCATTCCCAGTGAGAGTTGGACTCCGCCAGGGCTGCCCTTTGTCACCGATCCTGTTCATAATTTTTATGGACAGGATTTCTAGGCGCAGCCAGGGAATGGAGGGTGTCATGCTTGGTGACCACAGGATCTCATCTCTGTTGTTTGCAGATGATGTTGTCCTGCTGGCTTCATCCAGCAATGACCTACAGCTCTTGCTGGGACGGTTTGCCGCTGAGTGTGAAGCGGCTGGGATGAGAATCAGCACCTACAAGTCCGAGTCCATGGTCCTCAGCCGGAAAAAGGTGGATTGTCCTCTCTGGGTTGGGGACAGGCTCCTGCCCCAAGTGGAGGAGTTTAAGTATCTTGGGGTCTTATTCACGAGTGAGGGGAGAATGGAGCGAGAGATTGACAGATGGATTGAAGCAGCATCTGCAGTGATATGGATGTTGTACCGGTCCGTTGTGGTGAAGAGAGAGCTGAGTTCTAAGGCAAAGCTGTCGATTTACCAGTCAATCTACGTTCCTACTCTCACCTTTGGTCATGAGCTTTGGGTAATGACTGAAAGAACGAGATCGCAGATACAAGCAGCAGAAATGAGCTTTCTCCGCAGGATTGCTGGACTCACCCTCAGAGATAGGGTGAGGAGATCAGTCATCCGGGAGAGGCTCAGAGTAGAACCGCTGCTCCTCCACATTGAAAGGAGTCAGTTGAGGTTGTATGGGCATCTGATTAGGATGCCTCCTGGACGCCTCCCACTTGAGGTGTTTCAGGCACGTCCCACTGGGAGGAGATCCCGGGGCAGACCCTGGACTCAGTGGAAAGACTATGTCTCCCAGCTGGTCTGGGAACGCCTTGGTATCCTCTCTGAAGAGCTGGAGCAGGTAGCTGGGGAGAGGAAAGTCTGGGCTTCTCTGCTTGAACTGCTGCCTCCACGACCCGGACCTCTGGAAAAGCGGTAGAAGATGGATGGATGGAGGCCGGTGGTCCCTTGTGCCCGCCAGCCACCATGGAACCACAACTGCGCTGCCCACAGCCTCGCCAGCTCGCCCCAGCCGTTGCACCACGTGCCCTGGGGAAGGGAGGCCTCAAGATGGCCAACACAGAGCAAGCATGCAGTGTATTGAGTCCAGCATGTAAGCTCAAAAAAAAACAGCTAAAGCTACAGCAAAACCTCTATGTCTCTTACAATCCCCCCTGTTAATTGCTGCCTTACTCCTGTACTTAACTCTAAGTATAGTATGACATCGGCTTTCAACAACAAAATGCAGAGAACAAATCCACCCTGCAGGAAAAAGAAGCCAGTATCTCTTGTACATCAGTTACCTGAACAAAGGACGCGCCAGACCGCCAACTTATCACGGGCAATCCTACACAGTCAAAGGCTTCATGAAATTATTCCACTTCAGCATTAGCTTGCTTCTGGCTGGCGACATGGAAATAAACCCAGGACCGGTGGCCATGGACCTCTGTGAGACAGAGGCCACCAATGCTAAGAGGACTAGCACGGCTAGTGCCTCCATCACCAGCGAAGACAATGAGACTAGTGGTGTGCCATATCGTATCGTCCCCGATAATGCCGGTGTAAATTTTGATACCGGTGTAAAAACAATTATCACGATATTTAGGGGCTGCTGCATGACGATGCCACAACGGTGCCAATGGAAGTTATGCGTGACAGCAGAACAAAAATGTCGCAGGAAGGTGCTGCACCGTTTGCACCCAGTTGAGTGGAAATATTTAAGTTTCACTTTCTCTTTCAGACTGCTGCCATGTTAAAATAAAGGTGCAGCAATGTGGATAATCTGCCTGCATTTTTTCCGTTTGTCAACAACACCGCTGAAACGGTGTTGACATTGGATGATGTTCCCTTCAAAGTCTGTATTTTCATTCCATTTTGGCAGTTTCATCTTTATTTTATTCAACTACCCGGGGGGGGGGGGCATCTGTTCAGCGTGGGGAGAGCCAGAAAGCCCCAGCAGAGGTCCGTGCAACGAACGTTACAACGCAGGTAGGGATTCAGAATAAAACCCAACATCTGTGTGCACTTAAGCTGCAACGGTTTATATTATTTTCTTGTAATATTTGATACAGAACAAAATATATTTTAAACTAAATCTGAGCTGCTGTTTATAAACAAGAGAAGTAAGAACTTTTGTTTTTACCTCCGGCCAAGGGAGGAGCTCATGTTTTCAGTTCCGTTTGTTGGTTTGACTGTTACCAACATAACTCAAAAAGCTATGAACGGATTTTGATGAAATTTTCAGCAAAGGTGTGTAATGGCACAGGGAACAGATCATTAGAGTTTGATGATGATCTGAGAGTGCATACCTCTACCAAGGGCTTTGTTTGTATTTGTGCAGCAGGATTACACAAAAACTACTGGATGGATTTGGATGAAATTTTCACCAGAGGTGGTTCTTGGGCTGCAGAGGAACCCATTACATTTTGGTGAGGATCCATGAGAGACGGAAGGAGCCTTTGCTCCTTGGCTCTCTGAGTGCTTTTCTAGTTTCTGGATGTGTTGAAGGTAAATAATGCTGGCCTGTGAAACTGTCCTTTTCACATGAATAAAAAAACCCTGTATTCTGTAATATCACGGAAAATATCGTTATCGTAAAAATTGACAGAAATATTGTGATATCATTTTTAGGCAATACTGCCCACCCCTAAATGAGACCACAATTGTTTACAGGACCAGCATGGACATGAGCACTATTGCCAGTGGAATTAATGCTGCCTCCACTATCAATATGGCCGGTGCTAAGGCGGCCCACACCCACACCAACCCACATTGCTGTGGCCCTGCAGCCCACCAACATCACCGCAGCGTGGCAGCCTGATGGTATCGTCACGGACCAACAGCGGAACACAGCCGGGGTGGAATGGCGATCAACCCTCGTCCCCATAGCACAGCAACAAGCTCACCTCACCACGGCACAGCGGAGAACCCGCATCACCAGACGGCCAGACATTGCAGCTCTGCAGCCAGCCCTTGGCACCGTGACTCAATGGCTGGTCCCTGCTGCAGCAGCCCAGCGATCAGACTCCACCATGGCGGCAATACAACAAGCAGCCGGCAGTGAGTGTAAAACTTGTCAGAGAAATCCTGTGTTAAAAAAAAAAAAAACATTGATCCCTCAGTTTTTCAAACCCTGAACCAGACAAAACTAATCTGGGACTCTCAAAGTAAAAAAAGTCTGCTTGAGGGGCACTTAAATGTATGAAACATGGTCTCTAAACGTGAACAACTAGAACATCTGCTGATAAACTCTAATATTGGTTTTATGGGTCTGTCTGAAACCTGGTTATCATCCTGGTCACCTGAAACTGCTGTTACCATGCCTGACTATAATGTGTTTAGGAAAGACAGGGAACAAGGAAAAGGTGGAGGAGTTCCAGTCTATGTTAAAGACACCTGAAAATGTAATCAGATTGAATGGTCAAAAGATCTAAGTCTAGGATCCATCCATCCATCCATACTCCACCGCTTTTCCGGAGGTCCGGGTCGCGGAGGCAGCAGCTCAAGCAGAGAAGCCCAGACTTCCCTCTCCCCAGCCACCTGCTCCAGCTCTTCAGAGAGGATACCAAGGCGTTCCCAGACCAGCTGGGAGACATAGTCTCTCCACCAAGTCCAGGGTCTGCCCCGGGGTCTCCTCCCAGTGGGACGTGCCTGAAACACCTCAAGTGGGAAGCGTCCAGGAGGCATCCTAATCAGATGCCCATACCACTTCAACTGACTCCTTTCAATGTGGAGGAGCAGCAGTTCTACTCTGAGCCTCTCCCGGATGACTGATCTCCTCACCCTATCTCTGAGGGTGAGTCCAGCAATCCTACGGAGAAAGCTCATTTCAGCCGCTTGTATCCGCGATCTCATTCTTTCGGTCATTACCCAAAGCTCGTGACCATAGGTGAGAGTAGGAACGTAGATTGACTGGTAAATCGACAGCTTTGCCTTAGAACTCAGCTCCCTCTTCACCACCACAGACCGGTACAACGTCCGCATCACTGCAGATGCTGCTCCAATCCGTCTGTCGATCTCTCGCTCCATTTTCCCCTCACTCGTAAACAAGACCCCATTCCACTTGGGGCAGGAGCCTGTCCCCAACCCAGAGAGGACAATCCACCTTTTTCCGGCTGAGGACCATGGACTCGGACTTAGAGGTGCTGATTCTCATCCCAGCCGCTTCACACTCAGCGGCAAACCTTCCCAGCAAGAGCTGTAGGTCATTGCTGGATGAAGCCAACAGGACAACATCATCTGCAAACAACAGAGATGAGATCCTGTGGTCACCAAGCATGACACCCTCCATTCCCTGGCTGCGCCTACAAATCCTGTCCATAAAAATTATGAACAGGATCGGTGACAAAGGGCAGCCCTGGCGGAGTCCAACTCTCACTGGGAATGAGTCCGACCGAGTGTTGGCAATACGAACCAAACTCTCACAATGGTCGTACAGAGACCGCATAGCTCGTAACAACAAGCCCGATACCCCATACTCCCAAAGCACCCCCAACAAAAATCCACGAGGGACGCAGTCAAATGCCTTCTCCAAGTCCACAAAACACATGTAAACTGGTTGGGCAAACTCCCACGAACCCTCGAAAATTCTCGAGAGGGTAAAGAGCTGGTCCGATGTGTCACGGCCAGGACGAAAACCACATTGCTCCTCCTGAATCCAAGGTTCGACCAACGGTCGGACTCTCCTCTCCAGTATCTTGGCATAGACCTTCCCAGGGAGGTTGAGGAGTGTGATCCCTCTAAAGTTGGAGCACACCCTCCGGTCCCCTTTTTTCAAGAGAGGAACCACCACCCCGGTTTGCCATGCCAAAGGCACTGCCCCCGACCTCCACGCAATGTTGCAGAGGCGTGTCAACCATGACAGCCCTACAACATCCAGGGCCTTGAGGTACTCAGGGCGAATCTCGTCCACCCCCGGGGCCCGGCCACCAAGGAGATTTTTAACCACCTTGGCGACCTCAGCCCCTGTGATAGGCGAGTTATCCCCCTCGTCCCCAAACCCTGCTTCCTCTGTGGAAGGCGTATCAGTGGGATTGAGGAGATCCTCGAAATATTCCTTCCACCGCCCAACGACATCCCCAGTCGAAGTCAACAGTGTCCCATCCGCACCATACACAGTGTGGACAGGGAGCTGCTTTCCCCCCTGAGCCGCCGGACAATTTGCCAGAATCTCTTTGAGGCCGACCGAAAGTCTTGTTCCATGGCGTCACCGAACTCCTCCCATACCTGGGTTTTTTCTTCAGCAACCACCCGAGTTGCATTCCGCTTGGCCTGCCGGTACACCTCAGCTGCTTTGGGAGTCCCACAAGCCAGCCAAACTTGATAGGACTCCTTCTTCAGCTTAATGGCCCCCCTCACCACTGGTGTCCACCACTTGGTTCAGGGGTTGCCACCATGAGATGCACTGACCACCTTGCGGCCGCAGCTCTGGGCCGCCGCTTCAACAACAGAGGTGGAGAACATGGCCCATTCAGACTCCATGTCTCCAGACTCCCTCGGAATGTGGTTGAAGTTCTTCCGGAGGTGGGAGTTGAAGACCTCCCGGACAGAGGCCTCAGCCAGATGCTCCCAGCACACCCTCACTATGCGTCTGGGTCTACCAGGTCTGAATGGCTTCCTCCCCTGCCATCGGATCCAACTCACCACCAGGTGGTGATCAGTTGACAGCTCTGCACCTCTCTTTACTCGGGTGTCCAAGACATACGGTCGCAGGTCTGATGATACGATAACAAAATCGATCATTGACCTGCGACCTAGGGTGTCCTGGTGCCAGGTGCACATATGGACACCCTTATGCTTGAACATGGTGTTCGTTATGGACAGACTGTGGTTAGCACAGAAGTCCAATAACTGAACACCACACGGGTTCAGATCGGGCAGGCCGTTCCTCCCAATCACCCCCCTCCAGGTTTCACTGTCGTTGCCCACGTGTGCATTGAAGTCCCCCAGTAGGACAATGGAGTCTCCAAGAGGAGCACCCTCTAGCACCCCAGTCACAGACTCCAAAAAGGGTGGGTACTCTGAAACATCATTTGGTGCATAGGCACAAATGATGGTCAGGACCCATTTCCCAACCCGAAGGCGCAGGGAAGCAACCCTTTCGTCCACCGGGGAAAACTCCAATATAGAGGCAGCAAGGAGGGGGGATACAAGAATACCCACTCCTGCTCGTCGCCTCTCGCCCGGGGCAACTCCAGAAAAGGCCAAGCTCCAGCCCCTCTCCAGGAGACTGGTTCCGGAACCGGAGCTGTGTGTTGAGGTGAGACCGACTATATCTAGCCGGTATCTCTCAACCTCGTACACCAGCTCAGGCTCCTTCCCCACCAGAGAGGTGACATTCCACGTACCAAAAGCCAGTTTAGAAAGCTTGGGATCAGTCCGCCAAGGTCTCCGCCTTTGACTGCCACCTGATCCACATAGCACCGGACCCCCATGATCCCTCCTGCAGGTGGTGAGCCCACTGGAGGGTGGACCCATGTAACTCCTTCGGGCTGAGCCCGGCCGGGTCCCATGGGTGGAAACCCGGCCACCAGACGCTAGCCTTCGAGCCCCTCCCCCAGGCCTGGCTCCAGGGTGGGGCCCCGGTAACCCCATACCAGGCGGGGTACACTGAATCCTTGATATACAATTTATCATGAGAGTCTGTTGGACTCTCATATGTTAAAGACACCTGAAAATGTAATCAGATTGAATGGTCAAAAGGTCTAAGTCTAGGATGTGTAAGCATTAATATTAAGGTGTCAGTCAGTATGACCTTCTCTGCTATTTGTTTATACAACAAACCCTCCTCTTAAGCAGATTTTTATGACCAATTTAAAGCTCTTCTTAATCAATGCAATCCTAAAAATGAATTAATATTATTGGGTAATTTTAATATAAACTGGGATGACAAAAGAGACAGAAAATTCTAAAAATCATTACAGATCACTATAACTTAACTCAATAATAGATAAACCAACCAGCATGACAAGTCAGTCACAAACCAAAATTGATTTACTTTTTACAAATAGACCTGAAAGAATCTCCCAGACTTATAACTGTCAGGAGCCGAGCCAGCTTGGTTTCCCCCAGCTCGGTCCTGGCCTCTCTGTGGGTTTAGGGGCCGCTTTGTATGTATGTTCAGTATGTATTTCTGTGTGTTTCCTTACCCATAGCCACTGCTTTCTGGCCGGCAGCAGTGAGGCAGCCCCTTTGGCTTATGCTGGTGTGAGCGCTGTCTGACTGTCTGCCGGTCCGACCACGCTCCCCTCTCTCTTGACAGCCAGCTGTTGTCTGCCCAGTGACTGTCATTCCCGCGCCTTGCCCAGGTGTGCCCAATTTGTGGAACCAGCAGTGCTTGTACTTAGGCGTCCTTTGCCAGTCAAGTACTGCTGGGTCATTGCACTTCATACGGTTGTTAATCATCGTATGAAGTCAGGGTCTACGAAGGATTGTGTTCCCTCAGAGCTTTATTTGAACTTACTCAGACAGCTCCAGTATTGTGAGTATTTACTGCACGTGTTTTTCCTGGTGGTCCTCACCCAAGACTGTTGAGCGTCCTGGAGGACTCCTTTAGCTTCTGAGGCATTTGTTAGTTGGAACTGTTTGTCAGTGTTTTTGTGTTTAATAAATGTGTGTGGTGCAACTCTAGCACGTAAATCCTCGTCCTTCACCCCTAGCCGTGCGCAATGGAGAAGCGCACAGGAGAGTTCATGACAATAACCTTTTAACAGGACTGTCTGACCACTATATAATATTAGCAACAAGAAAACTTCACGGAAACAGCTTTCAAATCCATTTAAGAAGTTATCAGGTAACACAGTAGATTATATAATCCCAAAAATCCAACCAAAGAATATAACAATGGCAATAAATGAAACTGAATGGAAGGAAATCACCTCCTCAAATGACATAAATCACAGCAATGAATTTTTTTATAACAAAAATCAAAGCGGTAATAAGATAAGTCTTTATTAGACTCACGATGGGGAAATTCCAGATTCCAAATCGAATTGCAGCATTTTTAAAAAAGGAAACAACAGAAGAATGAGTTTACAATGGCTCAACTCCCAATGTCTCCAACTAATCAAGACCAGAGATCAGCTTCTTAAAATAGCTCTAAAATCAGGTTTAACAACAGACAGACACAAATTTACATCTGCTAGAAATAAGGCAACACAAACTCTGAGGAAGGCAAAGGCAATTTTTTTATAACCATTATTGAAAATGCAAAAGGAAATGGCAAAAAAAAAAAAAACAACCCTGGAATAATATTAACAAATTGACTAATAAACAGAACAAAAAAGATGACAGAGACATGGAACTTAACAATAACAAACTGGGACAGAATCCCACAGTCATTGCTACACAGTTTAACAACTTTTTAATAAACTCTGTGCTGGAAATATCCAACTCATTTAATCCACCTGATCATAATTCTAGTCCTATTAACCCCTCACAACCAGTCTTTAATATATTAGAAATAACTGAAAATGGACTTCCGGTTATGGCGGCTATGTAGAAGGACACGTATCACTCTGCTCTGCTCCTAGAGAAAAAAATCGGCAAATAACTCTCTCATTTGGAACAGAACCTATCCCAGCGTTTGGGCGAGGATATGCCGGTGAAGCCTAAGGCTGGAAAATCAGGTGGAGGAAAAACTGAACCGCCGAAACAGTCCAAACTAACGGACTTTCACGTCCGTGACGCAGCAGATAAAGCTCCAAATATGGCGGAGGAAGCTAGCAGCGGTGCGGTGACTGCAGGCAACGGCACAGGTGCGGTGCTCGCTGCCATTAGTTCAATGAGAGCAGACTTCTCCGCTAAATTTGTTGGGATTATGGCAGCGTTGGAAGGAATGAGAAAGGAATTGGGTGACTGTGTGGAACGAGTGGCGCAGGTGGAGCTTCGAGTTTCCAGTGCTGAAGATGACGTCGCCGGCCTTCAATTAAAGGTGTGCACTTTGGAAAAAGAAAATAAATGTCTGGAAGATAATGTCCTGGACTTGGAGTCCCGGTCGAGACAGAACAACCTGAGGCTGGTGGGTCTACCGGAGGGAACCGAGGGTCGGGACCCGTGTTCCTTTTTGGAAAAGTGGATTCCAGAAGCGCTGAACAACGCGGAGCTGCAATCATCAGTTGTTTTAGAAAGCGCCCACCGAATTGGACCACAGAGAGATAATAAGGCAGCACCGAGGACGCTAATTATGAAGTTCCTCAGCTAAAGAGACAGGATGAAGATCTCCGACGCAGCGCGAGCCAAAGGAGAAATTAAATACTAGGATCAACAGGTGCGGTTCTACCCAGATTTGGCCACAGGAATTCAACGGTTGAGGAAGCAGTTTGACCCCGTCAGTAAAGAGCTGCGCAACCTTGGGATTCGTCATGAAGTAATTCACCCTGCAAGACTGCTGGCCACGTATAAGGGCAGAACACACATCTTTAAGACCCCTGAGGAGGCGCAGGAGTTCATCAAGAAGATCCAAGAAGAGACTGGTGGGAGCTAAGCATGAACAAAATATAAGGTAGAATATTTAAGCATTTGCACAGGCATCTAACTGATCTGAAGCATATAGCAAGTTTACAAAATATAGATTGTATTACATATTAAAAAAAAAAAAAACTATGATGTACAAAGTTGCTATAAAATTTTGGAGTTAAGTTGGAAAACTACAGAGGAGAGTTAATGTTACGTCATTTAAAGCAGTAGAGTCAGGGTGATTGGGAGGATGAAGAAGGAGTGGCTTTAGCTGGTCCTCGTGGGTGTGGAGCGGTCGATGGCTATAGCGGGAGACGGAACTTTTTTTTTTTGATTTTGGGGGGATCGCCACGAATGTGGGAAGGGGGAATTTGTTTGTGTGTAGTTTGTAGGATGAATGTTCAACCACTCATGTTTTTGCTTCTCTGTATGAGCATGTTTATATTGCAAGGTAATCTCAAACTCTCTATTGATCATAAACCAAAGCGTTAATCTTAATTTAACTTCATGGAATTGCAGAGGTCTACAAAATTTAAAAAAACTTAAACAAGTTATGAATAAAATAAAAGACATAGGTTCAAAAATTGTGTTTTTACAAGAAACTCATCTAATAGAGGAGGATGTAAAAAGAATTAGGAGTAGATGGCAGGGAAGTGTATTCACCTCATCATTTTCATCCCGAGCCAGGGGAGTTATGACTTTCATACATAAATCAATCCCATTTCAAGTGAAAAATGTAATTGGAGACAAATTTGGAAGATATCTAATTATTCAAGGATCTTTGCTATTAGAAAATATAAATCTGGTGAACTTATATGGTCCCAATATAGATGATCAAAACTTCTTTGCTAATTTATTTCGTTATTTCTTATCTTATCATCACTTACAGGGTAACATATAATAGCAGGGGATTTTAATTGTACATTGAATCCCGGTATAGATAGATCAACAGGACTGGACTGTACGCACAATGGATGCAGGGTGACCATTAATCATTTTATGAAAGAATTGAGATTGCTAGATATATGGAGAGAAATGAAACCACAAGTTAAAGCCTACTCTTGTTATTCTAATACCTACAAGACATTCTCACGTATTGACTATTTTTTGATCTCCACAGAATTAAGGTCCAAGATTCAAAACTGCTTTTATAATAATATTGTGATCTCTGATCATGCACCCTGTTGTCTCATATATGTAGATAAGAAACTGACAAAGGAACCAGGTAGGTGGCAATTTCAGCATAAATGGCTTCAGGATGAGGAATTTGTTAAGTACATAGAAAAACAGATGAGTTCTTTGATATCAATACTACACAAACATCAGCATGTATAAAGTGGGAGGCTTTCAAAGCTTTTATTAGGGGACATATTAGTTATACAGGTTCAAAATCTAAGAAGACTCGAGAGGAGAGAGTCCAATTGGAACATAAACTAAAAATTCTTCAAGAAAAAGTGTATGCAGGAAGTGACCCAAAGTTAGAGAACGAATTACTGATTCTGAGAGCTGAATATGACAAAAAATCAGTGAATAGAGCTGCCTCGAGTCTTCTACGATTGAAACAATCTTTTTATGAACAAGGTGAAAAATCAGGAAAATTATTGGCATGGAAGATTAAACAATTAGAATTTAAAACACCAATTACCAGTATTATAAGTAACGGACAGGTAGTTGTAGATCCTTTAGAAATTAATAGAGCCTTTAGAGATTACTATGAAAAATTATATGATACAAAAAATGAAACTGACTTAACAAAACTAAATGGGTTTTTGGATGGACTATTTATACCGTGTATTCCAAATGAAAACAGGGAGATACTGGAGTCTAAAATTAGTCAAGAAGAAGCTGGGCTAGCCATTGATAATATGAAATCAGGAAAAAGTGCAGGACCAGATGGTCTTCCAGTTGACCTTTATAAAAAATTTAAGAATAAATTAATAAAACCTTTTTTGGAAATGGTTTTAGAAGCATTTCAAAATAGTAATTTACCATCATACATGAATAATGCCTTAATTATACTGTTGCCAAAACCAGGTAAACCCTCTAATAAATGTGAAAATATGAGACCAATAAGTCTATTAAATGCTGACCTTAAGATAATCTGTAAAATTTTAGCAAGACGACTACAAGAAATATTACCAAATATTATTAACCGAGATCAGAATGGCTTTATAAAGGGAAGACAAGGTTTCCATAATGTAAGAAGACTATTTAATATTATTTATTCTAATAAAGAAGCACCAGATACAGCTCTCCTATCATTGGATGCCGAAAAGGCCTTTGATAGAGTTGAATGGCCCTTTCTTTTTGAAGTCTTACAAAGGTTTGGACTTGGAAATAATTTCATAAAATGGGTTCGGATAATATATAATAATGCTACAGCAGAAATCCTAACAAACAGCAATATCTCAAAATCAATAAAGATCAACAGAGGATGTCGACAAGGCTGTCCACTTTCACCTTTATTGTTTACTATGGCAATTGAACCTTTAGCGATGGCAGTACGTTTACATCCACAAATATATGGAATTAAAGTTGGACCAACAGAACATAAAATCTCCCTGTATGCCGATGACATAATTTTGTTTATGTCGAATCTTAAAAAATCAATTCCGACCTTGTTGAATTTAATAAAGAATTTGGGGGAAATATCAGGATATAAAATAAATAAAACTAAATCTTCAATATTAATGCTAAATGAGACCCAGAGAAATCACCCAGCTCCTGAGGTAAATCAATTCAATGTTGTAAATCAGTTTAAATATTTAGGAATTCAAATTGTGCCTAAGCTAGAATCAGTCGCCAGTGCCAACTATGAAGCCTTAATGACAGACAGACAATGAGTTAAAGCGTACCTATGGTGGTCGTGAAAAAAAAAGATATTATATTGAGCCCGTCTCACGTTCTAGTTCAAGTTTAAGTTGAAATTCATGTTCAAAGCAATTTGATATAAATCCATTGCTGATGTGCTGGTTCAGCTATGTCAGCAAAACATGGGTACAGCCATACTAGCGGCTACATGGACTTCCAGGACGCTTCCTGTGACGTAATTTCATGGCTACCGCGATCTGGATCAGTATTGGCTGAGCCTCGAGTACCCGGATGTGCAGCGGCTTTGGGGATATTCAAATTCAAATTCAAACGTTTATTTCAAACTCAGGGTTCATATTAAATGCAGAACTGAAACGAGTAGAAAATAAATAAATAAATGCTTAAATTCGGCGAGTCCTCTTGTCTGATGTGAGGTTGTTAACAGCCGCAACACGGCAGATAATTCGGCTCCTCCCTCGCCGCTATAAAGAGCGGCAGACAGCGCGTTGCGTTGTGTGAGGACCAAAATTCAAACGTTTATTTCAAACTCAGGGTTCATATTAAATGCAGAACTGAAACGAGTAGAAAATAAATAAATAAATGCTTAAATTCAGCTGCTTGTCTCATCTGATCTCGTAACTGCCGCAACACGGAAGATGATTCTACAACTATATACAGAGCAGCAGACACTCGGTGCTCTTGTAAAAACAAAAACATACAATGCGATATGGATATCGCAACATGGCGGAATGTAAAGCCTTTGGATGTCTGAATAATAAGCGAAAAAAACAAAGAAACACTTTTTTTGTGTACCCAAACCCAGCTCACCTTGTCAGAAGATCGGAGCGGAAACAGGGCACAGACGAATAATTTCAGACGAAACTGCGTTGTGTGTGAGGACCACTTTGTCACTTTAACCCTCAGAAGACCTTTCTGGCTCAAACCTGTAGCCATGTTGGACAAATTCTTCCTCAGAGTCCGACAATTCAGCCATAATAGAATAAAAACACTCACAACAGCACCCTAGTCTCTCATACAGGCGGAGCATTGACTGTTGAGTATCAACGAAGTGATGTCACATCCGCATGTGTCATGGCTGCGCCCACAGTTTTCATTGGCTGCCCATGGCCAAGGTCCTATTTGACTATATGTCTGGTGGTATATGGCTGGCAAAAATTATTTACCAAAATAAGAAATACTTTTTCATAATGTTTTCAAGTTAAATGCGTCTTCACGACCACCAGAGGTACGCTTTAATTCAGAGATGGATGTCACTACCAATGTCGATGATAGGGAGAATCAATATACTTAAAAGTAATATCTTACCTAAAATACTTTATTTATTTCAATACATTCCTTTACCACCACCTTCAGATCTATTCTCAAGAATTAAAAAAAAGTTAGTGGAATTTATATGGAACAATAGGAAGGCTAGATTACGTCTGTCCTTACTATATTTACCATTTGATCGTGGAGGTCTGAAATGTCCAAACTTTATGTTGTATTACTGGTCAGCACAACTGAGGTCTATGACATATTATTTTTCATCAAATGATCTCCCTCACTGGACTGAAATGGAATCATACAATTTACCTTTACCTCTTCCCATATTCATATACTCAGACTCGGCAAAAAAATTACAGAAACAAGTTAAAAATCCATTTGTAAAGCATATGATCAAAATACGGTGTGAAACCAAAAAATATTTAAAAGAACCACATTACTGTCACAATTTAGCCCAATATGGGGTAATCAATATTTTAAACCAGGGAGAGCGGATGCTGTATTTAAAGTATGGAATTTAAAAGGGATTCAAAAGATTCAAGATTTATATCTCTCATGTTCAGATAACATAATGTCTTTTGAAGAGCTGAGGATCAAATTTAATCTTAATAGAACACATTTTTTTAAATATCTTCAGCTTAGAAACTTTATTCGATCAAATCAAAACAATGCTCTCACTCGACCTATTTATTCATCCTTAGAAAAAATTTTGACGAAAGATAGTAAGAGAAAGGGTATTATTTCAGTATTTTATAATTCATTGACACTATCTTCAAGTGAAAACTCACAGAAAAGATTGAATTATTGGAAAGAAGACCTGCAAATTGAAATTTCAGAGGAACAATGGGAATTGGCTTGTACAGAAGCTCAAACCAAATCAATAAATGTACGTCTTAAACTGATACATTTTAAATGGTTAACGTGGATGTATGTTACACCAGTGGAATTAAATAGATATAACAAAAACATACCAGATATGTGCACAAAATGCATGGAAAGTAAAGGAACCTTATTTCATTGTGTATGGGAATGTAGGAAAATCAGAATGTTTTGGGAAGAGGTGAGGGTAACAATTGAAAAAATAATTTCAAAACAAATCATATTGAATCCTAAATTGTTTTTGTTGGGTCTGTCTCCAGAAAAGCATAATTTTAATAAAAGTGAAAGAACATTCATAGACCTCAGTTTGCTTAACGCCAAAAAATGTATTGCACTATTGTGGAAAAAGACTCATCGACCAGATGTGACTCAGTGGTTAAAACAGATGTTAACAAACCTTCCATTAGAAAGAATAACATACATACTGAAATCAAAGGAAATTGTGTTTGAGAATATATGGAGACCTTTCATTGATTATGTAAAGAATTTAAACATAACTTTTGAAGAAGAAATTCCAAACTGGTGAATGTATAATATGTATACTTATGTAATGGATTGCCTAGACTAAACAGAAGAGCATTGTTGAAGACCTGTTCTTGTTAGTGGTTGTTGGTGTTTTTTTTAGTATTTTTTTTTTATTACTTCAGTGTTAGTGTCTGATTGTTTGTGTTATGCTTGTAAAAAAAAGGTTCAATAAAAATATTGTGGAAAAAAGAAATAGCTGAAAATGAAGTTGCAAATATCATCAGCTCATTGAATAGCTCAAAAGCAACAGATGAACATGGCCTTAACACCAAATTTTTAAAAGAACATAAACAATCTCTCATTTGTCCAATTATTCATTTCATCAATCTGTCAGTCAAACATGCTGCCGGCCCAACTGCCTGGAAGGAAGGAGTGGTCAGACCAATTTTCGAAACGGGGAGTAACACTGATATAAACAACTACAGACCAATCAGCATCTTACTTGTCATCTCCAAAATAATTGAAAAATGGATGGCCGCACTATTATGTGAACATTTGAATTATGGAAACACCCCCTGCATCACGCACAGTTTGGGTTCCGTGCCCACCACACTGCAATAAGCTTGTTTTTAGAGAAAACTAAATCTTTCTTAGATAAGTGAAATAGTGTAGGTGCTATGTTTTTAGATCTGAAGAAGGCGTTTGACACCGTTGACCACAACATCCTTTTAACCAAACTTACTGCTTAATTTTTCAGAACATGCTGTCAAATGGATGAAATCCTGTTTAACTGACAGACAGCAATGTGTAATGGTCAACAGTGTCAAAAAGCCATATTTGAAATGTCAAATGGGTGTCCCACAAGGCTCCATACTTGGACCAATATTATTCTTCCTATACAGAGATGATCTACCAAATGCATGCAGAAACATTCATATACAAATGTATGCAGATGACACAGTAATATTCACACCTGCAAAAACACACAAGAAGCCGCCTGTATTCTTACAACAGCGATGACCTAAATCCATGACTGGCTGAATAAGGCTGCGTGTCCACCAAACGCGTTTTTTTGTCGCCCGACCGCCCTGAGCTTTTTGTTTTCAGTGTTTGTATACTGCACTCTGGGGGAAAAAAGTCTGTGCCCTGTATCCCAGCAACAGCTTGTCACTCTCAGCTCATCACTCCAAATTTTTCCTATTGTCAGACTTTCTACAGATTTTTTTAATAGCAATCTCTAAATAACAATGGACAGGAAACATTTCCTAGCAGCTCTGGATGTAAAATATGATGACACGGAAAGCAGGAGTCTGAGTACAGACTAATACTGGTGTCCTATGTCCCGCCCACACAGCAGTTCTGATTGGCTGCTTAAAGGTCTGACATTGACGAGCTCAGCTGCAGTCTCTGAAAAGTTGAACTTTTTTCAACTTGAGTGCCACGACAAAAAATGGCCACCGCCGAGAGCGTTTCAGCGCCGTGGGCACTCAGCGCTGTAAACGCTGGACTACACAGAGAATGAATGGAAAACAGCCACCCAGAGTGGAAAAAATGCATTTGGTGGACACGCAGCCTAATTCATGTCTCCTACTAAACACTAAAAAAAACTGTATGATGTTCACCACACAACGATCAAATATTACAAACTCAAATATTTTCTTAAAAGGGGAGAAGCTGCAACTAATCAGGGAATTTAAGTGCCTCGGCGTGATTTTAGACTCTTCATTAACCTTTAAAAAACACATCAAAAAAATCTCAAACATAATCAAATTCAATCTAAGAAATTTTAAACAAATTAGACCATCGCTGACAGCGCAGCCAAAATGTTCCTGCATGCAATGATCCTCTCACACATCGATTACTGTTACCAACTGGTCACTCACTGGTGTAACCACAATCAAACCCATTGAATCTTTATACAAAAAAGCCATAAAAATCTTTGATAAGAAAGATCCCACAAATCCTTACCGTCACATCTAAAAGAAATGCAATCTTCTGTCTTTTGAAAATTATAAAACTCTCAAATTTGCCTGTTCAGTGTCTAAAATATTAAATGGCTAGCCCCACCCCCTTCCCCGGAGAACATGTTAAACTGAGGACTGTCACCGGTACAACCACCAGAGCAATCACTAGAGAAGACTGTGAGGTCCCCCACAGACGTACCACATTTGCTCAATCTGTGCTATCAGTGAGGGGCACCGAGATCTGGAATAACATTCATTCATTCATTCATCTTCTTCCGCTTAATCCTTTTCGGGTCGCGGGGGGGCTGGAGCCTATCCCAGCATCTTTGGGCGAGAGGCAGGGCCCACCCTGGACAGATCGCCAGTCCATCGCAGGGCCAACACAGAGAGACAGACAACCATTCACTCTCACAGTCAGACCTAAGGACTATTTAGAATCCCCAGTTTGATGCCAATTAACCTAACTTGCATGTTTTTGGCATGTCGGAGGAAACCGGAGAAATCCCGGAGTAAACCCACACAGACACGGGGAGAACATGCAAACTCCACACAGATCACTGTTGGTCAGGTGCTGGGATCGAACCCAGGATCCCCCGGCCAAGGGTGAGTTGCTGTGCTGCCACAGTGCTAACCACTCCGCCACCGCGCCACCCCCTGGAATAACATAGCACCTGCAATCAGAGAACGTACCACATTATAACATTTTTCAGATGCAATGTAAAAATTGGCTTTAAAAGACAGACCAGAAATCCATGGAGCTGCTCATCAGTAAGCTGCCCATCCAGCGCCTGGTGAGGGAGATCGCTCAGGACTTCAAGACCAACCTGCGCTTCCTGAGCTTCGCTGTCATGGCTCTGCAGGAGGCCAGCGAGGCCTACCTGGTGGGTCTGTTCTTTGCTAAGAGGGTCACCATCATGCCCAAAGACTTCCAGCTGGCCCGCCGCATCCGCGGAGAGAGAACTTAGACTTTCTGCTGCACATTCACCAACCATAATGCTCCGCACTGTGTGTCTAGTATATATACAGTGGGGCAAAAAAGTATTTAGTCAGCCACCAATTGTGCAAGTTCTCCCATTTAAAAGATGAGAGAGGTCTCCAATTTTCATCATAGGTATACCTCAACGATGAGAGACAAAATGAGAAAAAAAAAATCCAGAAAATCACATTGAAGGATTTTTAATGAATTAATTGGTAAATTCCTCGGTAACATAAGTACTGGTGCATTCCAAATAACCGTACATGTACGGGTATTTATTTCGCCCCAAAATGCAGCCCTATACGGTCTTATTTGGGTCTATACGCTTATCAGAACGCGTGGACCTGAACGTAGGTCCCAGTCGTGGGTGGTCTCCGGAGAGTTTCGCCTGGAAACTCTGCGTCGTAAGTCTCCCTGAAGCGGAAGGGAGAGCAGATCAGTCAGGCTGCTGCGTTCGCTTGTCGTCGGAGAATCACCGCCGGGTGCTGCGTTCGTTGCCATCAGGACACCAGCGAGGCTGTCCAAACCAGAAGGTTGCGTTGCACAAAGCGTGTGCATTTTCGGGGTCCGCGCCAGCTTTGACATGAAGGACATTTTTTCGAGATTTATTCAAAGCTTTACCGATTGAAGTGTGGCACTCGTATGTATATATTTTTTCAAGTGTGTGTGTACTAAGCAGCAGGCCCGCAGCCACTAAATCACTCCTCGTAATTGGCTGAAAAAGCTGTCGGAGGCACTTCCTTTATTTCCGTATTATCTCGGCTGTGTTCGGCTGTGTTCGGGATACACGTGCCGGTTGTTTACAAAACAGTCTACATGTCGTCATGCCATGTTCCCGGGGCCATGCGCGGAGCAGCAGACGATGGCTTCTGAAGTGTCTGACCCGGTGTCTGACGCTTTTGATTTAAAGTTGAAGAAATACTCTATGAAACAGAAAGAGGAGTTGGGAAAGCAGGTTTGTAAGCTGATTTGCAATATTATGAATATACTGGTACATTTGTTGTATTATTTTTTTTTTCAAATGTTTAAACTTCACCATTAAATTTGGTAAATTTTAAATTGCGATTAATGTTCCTCTGATAAATTGTTCATACAATATTTTCAAAAGAAATAAAACCAATTCAGAAGGTGGTGTCTTTTAATTTTGTAGATATTTCAATATCTCAGGCATAATTATGAACATTATTTAACTTTGTATGTACTGTGCGTCCCTATACTATTATTGCGCACCTATACTTTTATTGAAATTTTAACAAATTTCCAGCCTATACTATTATTACGCCCTATACTCTAATTAAAATTTTCAGTTTTTTCCACCCTATACTATTATTCCTACCTATACTCTTATTTGGTCACCTACAAACAAGCAAGATTTCTGGCTCTCACAGACCTGTAACTTCTTCTTTAAGAGGCTCCTCTGTCCTCCACTCGTTACCTGTATTAATGGCACCTGTTTGAACTCGTTATCAGTATAAAAGACACCTGTCCACAACCTCAAACAGTCAGACTCCAAACTCCACTATGGCCAAGACCAAAGAGCTGTCAAAGGACACCAGAAACAAAATTGTAGACCTGCACCAGGCTGGGAAGACTGAATCTGCAATAGGTAAGCAGTTTGGTGTGAAGAAATGAACTGTGGGAGCAATTATTAGAAAATGGAAGACATACAAGACCACTGATAATCTCCCTCGATTTGGGGCTCCACGCAAGATCTCAACCTGTGGGGTCAAAATGATCATGAGAACGGTGAGCAAAAATCCCAGAACCACACGGGGGGACCTAGTGAATGACCTGCAGAGAGCTGGGACCAAAGTAACAAAGGCTACATCAGAAACACACTACGCCGCCAGGGACTCAAATCCTGCAGTGCCAGACGTGTCCCCCTGCTTAAGCCAGTACATGTCCAGGCCCGTCTGAAGTTTGCTAGAGAGCATTTGGATGATCCAGAAGAGGATTGGGAGAATGTCATATGGTCAGATGAGACCAAAATAGAACTTTTTGGTAAAAACTCAACTTGTCGTGTTTGGAGGAGAAAGAACACCATACCTACTGTGAAGCATGGGGGTGAAAACATTATACTCTGGGGCTGTTTTTCTGCAAAGGGACCAGGACGACTGATCCATGTAAAGGAAAGAATGAATGGGGCCATGTATCGTGAGATTTTGAGTGAAAACCTCCTTCCATCAGCAAGGGCATTGAAGATGAAACGTGGCTGAGTCTTTCAGCATGACAATGATCTCAAACACACCGCCCAGGCAACAAAGGAGTGGCTTCGTAAGAAGCATTTCAAGGTCCTGGAGTGGCCTAGCCAGTCTCCAGATCTCAACCTCACAGAAAATCTTTGGAGGGAGTTGAAAGTCCGTGTTGCTCAGCGACAGCCCCAAAACATCACTGCTCTAGAGGAGATCTGCATGGAGGAATGGGCCAAAATACCAGCAACAGTGTGTGAAAACCTTGTGAAAACTTACAGAAAACGTTTGACCTCTGTCATTGCCAACAAAGGGTATATAACAAAGTATTGAGATGAACTTTTGTTATTGACCAAATACTTATTTTACCGAGGAATTTACCAATTAATTCATTAAAAATCCTTCAATGTGATTTTCTGGATTTTTTTTTTCTCATTTTGTCTCTCATAGTTGAGGTATACCTATGATGAAAACTGGAGACCTCTTTCATCTTTTAAGTGGGAGAACTTGCACAATTGAGTGTTGCTATCCCTGTGCTGTTGCAATCCTGGAATTTCCCCATTGTGGGACTAATAAAGGCTGATCTTATCTTAAAACAACCAAAACTGTACCCATAACTAGTGGTTGCTCTGCTGCATACGTATATATATATATATATATACTGTATATGTATGTGCCGTTGTGTCACAAACATATGTCCCGCCTCTTGTTTGTTGCTGTCTTTTGTGCTTTGGTGCATGTGTGTGTACGCATACACAGCACTTCACCAGTGTGACATTTGAATGCCTTGTTTTGTAACACCTTAACTCTGCACTTTAGCATATCCATTTTGTACCGTTTCATTGCAGATGTTCTGGTGTATGATTACTTGTTTATGTGCTTTTGTGACCTGCCAGGGGACTACAGATGCAGTTTAGTTTAGTTTAATGTTTCTTTGAAAGGGACATTACACACTAATGAACATTAATACAAAAGTAAGTTTGCCAGATTTAGCAATATTGCTAATTTGCATCTGTAGTCCCCCGGTGGGTCACAAAAACACACAAATAATCATCATACATGAGAAGAACAACTGCAATGAGACTGTACAAAGTGGATATGCTAATGTACAAGAGTTAAGGTGTTACAAAACAAGATATTCAAATGTCACGAGTGAAGTGCTGTATATGTGCACACACATGAACGCAAGCAACAACAGACAGCAACAAACAAGAGGTGGGGCATAAGTGTGTGACCATTATCTGATCACGTGATGGTTCACCTCATTTCCACATACAGACAGAGATTGAAGCTCACTAAACCTGTCGTGAGCACTACGAAGATACGGACCAGTGAAGCTGAGGAGAAGCTGGAAACGTGCATGGAAATATCTGACTGGGGCATGTTTAAAGGAGCCACGCATGATCTGGATGAATACACGGACACTGTGAACTCATATATCCACTTTTGTGAAGAGATCATTCTTCCATCACGCACCAGGGTGAGTTACTCTAATGACAAACCCTGGTTCACAGCTAAGCTCAGACAGATCAGGAAGGAGAAGGAAGCAGCGCTGAAAAGTGGAGACAGGGACTGCTACAGGGAGGTTAAATACCGGTTTAACAGAGAGCTGAAGAGGGCTAAATCTGTGTATTCAGAGAGACTCCAGCAGCAGTTCACTGCTAACGACTCTGCTTCCGTGTGGAGAGGACTGAGGCAAATCACCAACTATCGGCCTCAGGCTCCTAAAGGTCAGGATGACAAAGCCCTTTGTCAAAGACTGTCCCAACACTATGCCCGTTTTGACACCTCGTCATCTGTGTCCAACTCCCCCTCTCCCTCCAGCTCCACAGCCTCCACAATCCCTACTTCATTAAAGGCACCCCCCCCCCCTCCTCCCCCCCTGCCCTTATCATCAGTGAGCAGGACGTGCTCAAACAGTTCTCCAGACTGAACCCGCGCAAGGCCCCCGGCCAGGACGGCGTGTCTCCCTCCACCCTGAGACACTGTGCGAAACAGCTGGCTCCTGTCTTCACAGACATTTTTAACACCTCCCTTAAGTTATGCCACGTGCCGTCCTGCCTCAAATCCTCCACCATCATCCCTGTCCCCAAGAAGCCACGGATCACTGGACTTAATGACTACAGACCTGTAACGCTCACCTCTGTAGTCATGAAGTCCTTTGAGCGCCTGGTCCTGCCCCACCTCAAGTCCATCACCACCCCTGTCCTGGACCCGCTGCAGTTTGCCTACCGAGCCAACAGGTCTGTGGACAACGCAGTCAACCTGGCCCTCCATTCCATCCTGCAGCACCTGGACTCCCCGGGAACCTACGCCAGGATCCTGTTTGTGGACTTCAGCTCCGCATTCAACACCATCCGCCCCGCTCTGCTCCGGGACAAGCTGTCCCTGCTCAACGTGCCTGACTCCCTCTGCAGGTGGATCACCGACTTCCTGACGGACCGGAGGCAGCATGTGCGGCTGGGAAAGACTGTCTCAGACTCTACTAGCATCAGCACCGGATCACCCCAGGGCTGTGTACTTTCCCCCCTACTCTTCTCCCTTTACACCAACTCCTGCACCTCCAGCCACCAGTCTGTCAAGTTGATCAAGTTTGCGGACGACACCACCCTCATCGGGCTCATCTCCAACGGCGACGAGTCCGCCTACAGGAGAGAGGTGGCCCAGCTGGCGTCCTGGTGCAACAATAACAACCTGCAGCTGAACGCTCTGAAGACAGTGGAGATGATTGTAGACTTCAGGAAAGTCACTACCCCTCTGCCCCCCCTCACCCTCTCAGGCTCTCCCATCACCACTGCTGATTCCTTCCGCTTCCTAGGCACTACCATCACCAGGGACCTCAAATGGGAGCCGACCATCAGCTCACTCATCAAAAAAGCCCGGCAGAGGATTTTCTTCCTGCGGCAGCTGAGGAAGCTCAAGCTACCCACCAAGATGTTAGTGCAGTTCTACACAGCCATCATCGAGTCCATCCTCACCACCTCCATAACCATGTGGTACGCAGGAGCCACTGCCAGGGACAGACTAAGGCTGCAGCGCGTCGTGCGCACTGCTGAGAAGGTGATCGGCTGCAAGCTCCCATCTCTCCAGGATCTGTACATCTCCAGGACCCGGAGGCGTGCTGGCCGGATCATAGCCGATCCCTCACACCCTGGTCACGTACTGTTTGCCCCCCTCCCCTCTGGTAGAAGACTTCGGTCCATCCAGACTAAAACCTCCCGTCACATGAACAGCTTCTTCCCCTCTGCCATCAGACTGCTGAACACTAAGTGACTTATTGACTCTCGTGCACCATGTACAGCAGCTCAACCAGACTCATGTCAATCATCACTGTTTTCTTCCTGCATTACCGACTGCACTATATGGTTCTCCATAGTATCTGCTGCTCGCTAATATATTTTAACTGCTGACCAGTATCACTTACTCTTATTCTACACTTTATTGCATGTATAGTTTATTTCTTTTATCTTATCATGTTTAATGTTGCAGCATTGTACCGAGACAAATTCCTAGTTTGTGTACTACATGAACAATGGCAATAAACCTGATTCTGATTCTGATTCTGATTCTGATTCTGACGCACGGGCATATACGTATATATATATGTATATGCCCATGCCGCAGAGCAACCACCAGTTATGGGTACAGTTTTGGTTCAACTTAGATGCAAATTAGCAGTATTGCTAAATCTGGCATACTTACATTTGTATTAATGTTCATTAGTAGGATATATAATGTCACTTTCAAATACAGTTAGGCCCAGAAATATTTGGACAGTGACACAATCTTCACGATTTGGGCTCTGCATGCCACCACATTGGATTTGAAATGAAACAACTACAACGGAATTGAAGTGCAGACTTTAAGGTTTAATTCAAGGGGTTGAACAAAAATATCTGATTAAACATGTAGGAATTGTAGCTATTTTTATACAAACGCTCCTCATTTCAGGGGCTCAAAAGTAATTGGACAAATAAACATAACCCTAAGTAAAATGTTACTTTTCAATATTTTGTTGAGAATCCTTTGCAGGCAATGACTGCCTGAAGTCTGGAACCCATGGACATCACCAAACGCTGGGTTTCCTCCTTTGTGATGCTTTGCCAGGCCTTTACTGCAGCTGTCTTCAGTTGTTGCTTGTTTGTGGGTCTTTCTGCCTTAAGTTTTGTCTTGAGCAAGTGAAATGCATGCTCGATTAGGTTGAGATCTGGTGATTGACTCGGCCATTGCAGAATATTCCACTTCGTTGCTTTAAAAAACTCCTGGGTTGCTTTTGCAGTATGTTTTGGATCATTGGTGAAGCGCCGTCCAATCAACTTTGCTGCATTTGGCTGAATCTGAGCAGAAAGTATATCCCTATACACTTCAGAATTCATCCGGCTGCTTCTGTCTTTTGTCACATCATCAATAAACACAAGTGACCCAGTGCCATTGAAAGCCATGCATGCCCATGCCATCACACTGCCTCCACCATGTTTTACAGAAGATGTAGTGCTTTGGATCATGAGCTGTTCCAATTCTACTCCAAACTTTCTTCTTCCCATCATTCTGGTACAGGTTGATCTTAGTCTCATCTGTCCAAAGAATGCTGTTCCAGAACTGGGCTGGCTTCTTCAGGTGTTTTTTGGCAAAGTCAATTCTGGTCTTTCTATTTTTGAGGCTGATTCATGGTTTGCACCTTGTGGTGAATCCTCTGTATTTACTCTCATGAAGTCTTCTCTTTATGGTAGACTTAGATACTGATACACCTACTTCCTGCAGAGTGTTCTTCACTTGAGTGGATGTTGTGAAGGGGTTGTTCTTCACCATGGAAAGGATTCTGTGATCATCCACCACTGTTGTCTTCCGTGGACGTCCAGGCCTTTTTGAGTTCCCAAGCTCACCAGTGCACTCTTTTTTTCTCAGAATGTCCCAAACTGTTGATTTGGCCACTCGTAACCTTTCTGCTATCTCTCTGATGGATTTCTTCTTTTTTTTCAGCCTCAGGATGGTCTGTTTCACCTCCATTGAGAGCTCCTTTGACCGCATGTTGTGTGTTCACAGCAACAGCTTCCAAATGCAAACGCCACACCTGGAATCAACTCCAGACCTTTTCACTGCTTAATTGATGACAGGTTAACGAGGGAAGAGCCCATGCAGCCTTGTTATTTTTTTTTGCAGCCTTCTGAATCAACTGTCCAATTACTTTTGGTCCCTTGAAAAAGAGGCGGCTACGTATTAAAGAGCTGTAATTCCTAAACCCTTGCTCCAATTTGGATGTGAATACTCTCAAATTACAGCTGAGAGTCTGCACTTTAAGCCCATATTGATTATATAATTCTATCCTGAATATGTTTTCGTAAACAGCTAAAATAACAAAACTTGTGTCACTGTCCAAATATTTTTGGGCCTAACTTTAAATGTTCAACAGCTCGAGTAGGTTCATTTTCTTCAGGTTCTTCATAACCATACTATTATGTCTGTATATGGAGCCAAGGACAAGGCCAGGTGTTGAACCGAACATACGTTTATTAAAGGAGGGCACAGGTGCAACCCACACAGCCGCCAGGCAGAGGATGGCCAAAAGAGACCACCCCACCTGCCTGCAGCCCTTTTATAGTCATGAGTGGTGGCGTGACTGGAAGGCGGAGCCATCACCCCGTGCCTCACATTATATTCACAATCCAAAGACATGCATGTTAGGTTAATTGGTTGTTCTAAATTGTCCTTTGATATCTGTCTCCTATAGGCCCTTACAGTACAGGGTTAGTACCAGTGAAGTGCTTTGAGTGGTCTTTGAGAGTAGAAAAAGCGCTATATAAGTACAGGTCCTTATCCCTTATATTACAAATAACTACACTACACACACCCCCCCCCCAC
This sequence comes from Pholidichthys leucotaenia, assembly GCA_020510985.1. Lineage (NCBI taxonomy): Eukaryota > Metazoa > Chordata > Actinopteri > Cichliformes > Pholidichthyidae > Pholidichthys > Pholidichthys leucotaenia. The sequence goes on from CM035839.1 coordinate 477,049,253, forward strand.
TTCATAGAAGTCCAAAACACACACACAATTCAGACCCACCCCAATTTAGGACCCAAATCACGCACTAAGATGACAAACAACATAACATAAATGGCCTAACACATTCATACTAAAACAACTAAACTGGGGGGATGGGTGGACTACCGTCCCACCCCACACAGCAAAGCAGATTATTCTGCCGCTTGTACTAAAACAAAAGTCCATCTACAAATTAAAATGACCGTCGTGTTCCTAAACTAAAATAAAATACACAAAATAATCCCCTAGAACTACATACATAAACAACAGATCATTCTGAACACCAGCATAACAATCAACTAATAATACACACCTGAAAAAACATTCCAAACACGTGCACAATAATCAACCTATACACATACGGCCGGAGAAAACAAGTCTGTGGGCCCCCTGGACCGCCCTGTCATCAGTCTGCCCCTGGAGACAGCCAGCCTCCCGGGCCACAGCAGGTCACCTCAGCACTGGTACACCTCTTCCTCATCACCACCGGCTGCTCCGCTTGTCCAGGCCCACGTCCCTCAGTCCCCTCCCCGGCACGCCGCAGCTCGTTCAGCTGCCCCCACGAACCATCTGGCAGCTGGAGATGAGCTTCCTCTCATCTGGCCACGACGCATAACCGTCCCTGGTGCTCCTCCAACCACCAACTGGCCTGAACCTGCTGTGGTGTAGAAAACTAAGCTAGGCTAAGTTAAGCGGTTACTATTCAAAAACAAATCTAAGACAAAATGTCACAGAGAAAAAAAGAAGAAAAACTAAGCTATAACACAACACAGGCTGGAAATGTCAATCCTTATGTGATTTTACATGTCGTCTTGTAAATATGTTTGGAGTATTTCTTCCTTTAGTTTTTGTTTAAATTGTCCAAGCTTTGTACATGATTTTAATTCAGGTCCAAAATCGTTCCATAATCTGACTCCTTGCACTGAAATACAGTGTTGCTTGGTGGTTGTTCTCACTGTAGGCTTTTGAAATATACATGTTCCTCTGAAGTGATATCGTTTCTCCCTTGTTTGGAACAACTTTTGGATATTTGCGGGCAGTGATAGATTCTTCACTTTGAACATTATTATTGCGGTTTTAAAGTCAACCAGATCTTTCAACTTGAGAGTTTTTTGTTTAAGAAAAAGTGGGTTTGTTGGTTCCCTGTAAGCTGCTTTGTTGATTATTCTAATAGCTCTCTTTTGAAGCATAAAGAGTGGATATATGTTTGTTTTATATGTATTTCCCCATACTTCAGTACAATATGTCATGTATGGGAGTATTAATGAATGATACAAGGTGTATAGTGTGGGTTGATTCAGCAAATTTTTCACTCTGTGTAATATTGCAATTGATTTGGATACTTTACCTTTTATATAATTAATATGTGACTTCCAACACAGTTTGTTATCAATTATTACTCCAAGGAATTTAGTTTCGGATACCCTTTCAATCTCTACACCATTTACACTGAGTTTGGGTACTGGGTAGTTGTGATGGTTGTTAAAGACTATAAATTTTGTCTTGCTTAAATTGAGCGTTAATTTGTTTGAATCAAACCACAGTTTAAGCTTTCCTAATTCCTTTCCGAGTGTATCCAGAAGTTGTTCCAAATTGTTTCCACTGCATAGCAGATTAGTGTCATCAGCAAACAATATTAAGTCCATTTTTTGTGAAACTTTACATATATCATTTATATACATATTGAATAATAATGGTCCCAAAACTGAACCCTGTGGGACTCCACAGGTGACCTTCAGTAGCTCTGAGTTTTTGTTGTTAACACATGCAAACTGATATCTATTCTTTAAGTAACTTCTTAACCAGGACAGTGCTACCCCTCTAATACCACAATTTTGTAGTTTCTTTAATAATAGATTGTGATCTACTGTATCAAATGCTTTTTTAAGATCCAGGAATACTCCAACTGAATACTCTTTATTTTCAATGGCTGTTGATATTTTTTCTGTAAATTCCATTAAGGCATATGCAGTTGTCCTTTTGTGTCTGAACCCATATTGCTGCTCACATAGTAAATCATTCTTCAGTATGAAGTTGTCAATTCTCTCATAGAATATTTTTTCAAGTATCTTGGAAAATTGCGGTAATAGTGAAATTGGTCTGTAGTTGGAGAGTTCCCCTCTGTCGCCTGTCTTGTAAATCGGAATTACTTTAGCTATTTTCATTGCATTGGGAAATATACCTGATTGGAGAGACAGGTTACAGATATACGTCAGTGGTTTCACTATGCATTCGATAACAGTTTTGACTAGTAGCATATCAATACCATCGCAGTCAGTAGATGTTTTACTTTTGAACGATTTAACAATTTCAATGACCTCTCTTTCGTCTGTGTTCTTTATGAAGATGGAGTCTTTTACAGCAGTGTTATTGCATATTGAATCACCTGTAGGCACCGTAGTGGGTATTTCTCGAGCCAGTTTAGGTCCAATGTTAACAAAAAAATTATTAAATTCATCTGCAGGTGAAGCTATATTCACATTCGGAGTCGATTTATTATTTTTTGGAATGTTAGTTGGGTAGCTGGTATTTCTGCTTTTATTTCCAAGGATACTGTTAAGTATTGTCCATGTATTTTTAATATTGTCTTTGTTTTTCTCCAGTTCTTTACTGTAATAGTCTCTTTTACTACATCTTATTATACTGTATATGTTAACTTATTTTTGTATGTTTTATACCGCTGCTCTGTTTCTTTTGTCCTTTTCTTTATGAAAGCTTTATATAATAAATTTTTCTTTTTACACGCCTTTTGTAGTCCTTTGGTTAACCATGGTTTGTCAGTAAATTTGTGTTTAAGCTTTTTTTTAACTAATGGGCAGCTTTTTTCATAAAGAGTGGTTACAATGTTTATAAATGTGTCATAGGCTTCATTTACATCTGATACATAGACTTCTGTCCAGTCTTGCTTCAGCAAGTCCTCTTTAAGAGAACTGATTGCATTTGGTGATTTGTGTCTGAACGATTTTGAGATTTTTTCTGGGTTGGGCCCCGTGTGGCCATGGATAAGTGCAAAGGTTGGCAAGTGGTCGCTTATATCATTTATCAATAATCCACTTTCTATTTTCTTATCGAGAACATTGACAAACAGGTTGTCAATAAGTGTAGCAGAGTGAGCTGTGATTCTACTGGGATGTGTTATTGTGGGATATAGACTCATGCTGTACATAGAGTTCATGAACTCTGTAATTACATTTTGTTGATGTGGATTCAGTAGATCAATATTGAAATCTCCACAAATTGCTACCATTTTCTTACTAGTAATATTATTGTACAGCTCGACTAATTTATCTCTGAATGTCTCAATGCAAGTTCCCGGCGTTCTGTATATGCAGCTTATGATTAGATTTTTTGTTTTGTCTAGGTCAATCTCAACAGTAACACATTCCAGAATCCCTGGTAGTGCTGAGGACATTTCATTTACAAGCTTACATCTATATAGGTCATCAATATACAGTGCAACACCACCACCCTTTTTTTGAGATCTGTTAATGTTAAACATCTGATATCCCTCTATTGCCATCAGGGGAGCCTGATCTGCATTAAGCCAGGTTTCAGAGACTGCTATAGCTGTGAATTTTCTGTTTAGCTGTTTTAAATAGTCCTGAATCTGTGAGAAGTTTTTGTTAAGACTTCTGCTATTGAAGTGTATTATTGACAGTTTACCATCTAATTGCACTTGACTTTTGAATTGCTTTTCAGTGTAATATTCACAGTGGTTATGAATATTATTGAAAAAGTGGTTATCAGGATCAATATCATTCTCCATCTCTTGTGGTTTATGTTCAGCATAGTGGCATATTTTCAGAGTTTGAGTTTCCTCACTCTGTGTTTCATAGTCAGTGTTCATCTGTATTTATCGAAATCAGTAGCATCTCTGATCATTATACTCTTTGCTTGCTCAGGTGTTCCATTTAGTTTAATCCAAATTCTACAATTTCTTGTCCAGGTTGTCTGTATCTTATTTTGTTTTTTTAGCATCCGTGCCTGCCTTTTATTTTGAGAAATGCACAAACGATACTCCTGACAGTTCTTGAAACATTGCATCAGCAGGAACGGGTGCAGAAAATAACAGCATTGATTAAGAATATAATAACAATAGAAGAAGAAAAAATTAATGGCTCGGGTTTTTGATGCAATTTATATTTATCAAATAAAAAGGCTAATATCACTGCCTTTTGAATGAATGAATGAATGAATTTATTTCGGATACTACAGTACAGGTTAAAAGAAACTGAATAATGTAACAACATGGTCAAATTAGACAATAACTCCTCTGATTATACAATTCAACGTAAGTTATCCGAAATGGGTGATGGCTGAAGCTGCAGCTTATATTGCCCACCCATATTCCATCCAAGAATTCAAAGAGAAAAAGAGAAAACAGACAAGTGTGATTACAATTCAAAAACAAATCTAAGACAAAATGTGACAGAAAAGAAAAAGAAAGAACTAAGCTACAACACAACACAGGCTGGAAATGTCAATCCATCCATCCATCCATCTTCTACCGCTTTTCCGGAGGTCCGGGTCGCGGAGGCAGCAGTTCAAGCAGAGAAGCCCAGACTTCCCTCTCCCCAGCCACCTGCTCCAGCTCTTCAGAGGGGATACCAAGGCGTTCCCAGACTAGCTGGGAGACATAGTCTCTCCACCGAGTCCTGGGTCTGCCCCGGGGTCTCCTCCCAGTGGGACGTGCCTGAAACACCTCAAGTGGGAGACGTCCAGGAGGCATCCTAATCAGATGCCCATACCACCTCAACTGACTCCTTTCAATGTGGAGGAGCAGCGCTTCTACTCTGAGCCTCTCCCGGATGACTGAGCTCCTCACCCTATCTCTGAGGGTGAGTCCAGCAATCCTACGGAGAAAGCTCATTTCAGCCGCTTGTATCCGCGATCTCGTTCTTTCGGTCATTACCCAAAGCTCGTGACCATAGGTGAGAGTAGGAACGTAGATTGACTGGTAAATCGACAGCTTTGCCTTAGAACTAAGCTCCCTCTTCACCACAACAGACCGGTACAACGTCCGCATCACTGCAGATGCTGCTCCAATCCGTCTGTCGATCTCTCGCTCCATTTTCCCCTCACTCGTGAACAAGACCCCAAGATACTTAAACTCCTCCACTTGGGGCAGGAGCCTGTCCCCAACCCGGAGAGGACAATCCACCTTTTTCCGGCTGAGGACCATGGACTCGGACTTGGAGGTGCTGATTCTCATCCCAGCCGCTTCACACTCAGCGGCAAACCGTCCCAGCAAGAGCTGTAGGTCATTGCTGGATGAAGCCAACAGGACAACATCATCTGCAAACAACAGAGATGAGATCCTGTGGTCACCAAGTATGACACCCTCCATTCCCTGGCTGCGCCTAGAAATCCTGTCCATAAAAATTATGAACAGGACCGGTGACAAAGGGCAGCCCTGGCGGAGTCCAACTCTCACTGGGAATGACTCCGACCGAGTGTTGGCAATACGAACTAAACTCTCACAACGGTCGTACAGAGACCGAATAGCTCGTAACAACAAGCCCGATACCCCATACTCCCGAAGCACCCCCCACAAAAATCCACGAGGGACGCGGTCAAATGCCTTCTCCAAGTCCACAAAACACATGTAAACTGGTTGGGCAAACTCCCACGAACCCTCAAGAATTCTCGAGAGGGTAAAGAGCTGGTCCGATGTGCCACGGCCAGGACGAAAACCACATTGCTCCTCCTGAATCCGAGGTTCGACCAACGGCCGGACTCTCCTCTCCAGTACCTTGGCATAGACCTTCCCAGGGAGGCTGAGGAGTGTGATCCCTCTAAAGTTGGAGCACACCCTCCGGTCCCCTTTTTTGAAGAGAGGAACCACCACCCCGGTTTGCCATGCCAAAGGCACTGCCCCCGACCTCCACGCAATGTTGCAGAGGCGTGTCAACCATGACAGCCCAACAACATCCAGGGCCTTGAGGTACTCGGGGCGAATCTCGTCCACCCCCGGGGCCCGGCCACCAAGGAGATTTTTAACCACCTTGGCGACCTCAGCCCCTGTGATAGGCGAGTCATCCCCCTTGTCCCCAAACCCTGCTTCCTCTGTGGAAGGCGTATCAGTGGGATTGAGGAGATCCTCGAAGTATTCCTTCCACCGCCCGACGATATCCCCAGTTGAAGTCAACAGTGTCCCATCCGCACCATACACAGTGTGGACGGGGAGCTGCTTTCCCCTCCTGAGCCGCCGAACAGTTTGCCAGAATCTCTTTGAAGCCGACCGAAAGTCTTGTTCCATGGCCTCACCGAACTCCTCCCATACCCGGGTTTTTGCTTCAGCAACCACCCGAGCTGCACTCCGCTTGGCCTGCCGGTACACCTCAGCTGCTTCGGGAGTCCCACAAGCCAACCAAGCTTGATAGGACTCCTTCTTCAGCTTAATGGCCCCCCTCACCACTGGTGTCCACCACTTGGTTCGGGGGTTGCCACCACGAGATGCACCGACCACCTTGCGGCCGCAGCTCTGGGCCGCCGCTTCAACAACAGAGGTGGAGAACATGGCCCATTCAGACTCCATGTCTCCAGACTCCCTCGGAATGTGGTTGAAGTTCTTCCGGAGGTGGGAGTTGAAGACCTCCCGGACAGGGGCCTCAGCCAGACGCTCCCAGCACACCCTCACTATACGTTTGGGTCTACCAGGTCTGAATGGCTTCCTCCCCTGCCATCGGATCCAACTCACCACCAGGTGGTGATCAGTTGACAGCTCTGCACCTCTCTTTACTCGGGTGTCCAAGACATACGGTCGCAGGTCTGATGATACGATAACAAAATCGATCATCGACCTGCGGCCTAGGGTGTCCTGGTGCCAGGTGCACATATGGACACCCTTATGCTTGAACATGGTGTTCGTTATGGACAGACTGTGGTTAGCACAGAAGTCCAATAACTGAACACCACTCGGGTTCAGATCGGGCAGGCCGTTCCTCCCAATCACCCCCCTCCAGGTTTCACTGTCGTTGCCCACGTGCGCATTGAAGTCCCCCAGTAGGACAATGGAGTCTCCAGGAGGAGCACCCTCCAGCACCCCAGTCACAGACTCCAAAAAGGGTGGGTACTCTGAAACATCATTTGGTGCATAGGCACAAATGATGGTCAGGACCCGTTTCCCAACCCGAAGGCGCAGGGAAGCAACCCTTTCGTCCACCAGGGAAAACTCCAATATAGAGGCAGCAAGGTGGGGCGATACAAGAATACCTACCCCTGCTCGTCGCCTCTCGCCCGGGGCAACTCCAGAAAAGGCCAAGCTCCAGCCCCTCTCCAGGAGACTGGTTCCGGAACCGGAGCTGTGTGTTGAGGTGAGGCCGACTATATCTAGCCGGTATCGCTCAATCTCGTACACCAGCTCAGGCTCCTTCCCCACCAGAGAGGTGACATTCCACGTACCAAAAGCCAGTTTAGAAAGCTTGGGATCAGTCCGCCAAGGTCTCCGCCTTTGACTGCTACCTAATCCACATAGCACCGGACTTCCATGATCCCTCCTGCAGGTGGTGAACCTACTGGAGGGCGGACCCATGTAACTCCTTCGGGCTGAGCCCGGCCGGGTCCCATGGGTGGAAACCTGGCCACCAGACGCTAGCCTTCGAGCCCCTCCCCCAGGCCTGGCTCCAGGGTGGGGCCCCGGTAACCCCATACCGGGCGGGGTACACTGAATCCTTGATATACAATTTATCATGAGAGTCTGTTGGATCGTTCTTAGTCTGGCCCTTCACCCAGGACCAGTTTGTCTTGGGAGACCCTATCAGAGGCAAATTGCCCCGGACAACATAGCTCCTGGGATCACTGGGGCACGCAAACCCCCCCACCACGATAAGGTGACGATCCATGAGGGAAATGTCAATCCTTATGTGATTTTACATGTCATCTTGTAAATATGTTTGGAGTATTTCTTCCTTTAGTTTTTGTTTAAATTGTCCGAGCGTTGTACATGATTTTAATTCAGGTCCAAAATCGTTCCATAATCTGACTCCTTGCACTGAAACACAGTGTTGCTTGGTGGTTGTTCTCACTGAAGGTTTTTGAAATATACATGTTCCTCTGAAATGATATCGTTTCTCCCTTATTTGGAACAACTTTTGGATATTTGCGGGCAGTGATAGATTCTTCACTTTAAACATTATTATTGCAGTTTTAAAGTCAACCAGATCTTTCAACTTGAGAGTTTTTTGTTTAAGAAAAAGTGGGATTGTTGGTTCCCTGTAAGCTGCTTAGCACGGTGGTGCAGTGGTTAGCACTGTTGCCTTACAGCTAGAAGGTTCCTGGTTCAAATCCCCAAGGTGGCAGGGGTTGGAACCTTTCTGTATGGAGTTTGCATGTTCTCCCTGTGCTGCGTGGGTTTACTCCGGGGGCTCCGGTTTCCTCCCACAATCCAAAGACATGCATGTTAGGTTAACTGGTTGTTCTAAATTGTCCCTAGATATCTGTTTCCTATAGGCCCTTAGAATAGAGGGTTAGTATTAGTGAAAGCGCTTTGAGTGGTCTTTGTGACTAGAAAAGCGCTATATAAGTGCAGGTTAGTAGTAGTAGTAGTATTATTCTAATAGCTCTCTTCTGAAGCATAAAGACTGGATATATGTTTGTTTTATATGTATTTCCCCATACTTCAGTACAATATGTCATGTATGGGAGTATTAATGAATGATACAAGGTACAGTATATAGTGTGGGTTGATTAAGCAAATATTTCACTCTGTGTAATATTGCAATTGATTTGGATACTTTACCTTTAATATAATTAATATGTGACTTCCAACACAGTTTATTATCAATTATTACTCCAAGAAATTTCGTTTCAGATACCCTTTCAATCTCTACACCATTTACACTGAGTTTAGGTACTGGGATGTTGTGATGGTTGTTAAAGACTATAAATTTTGTCTTACTTAAATTGAGCGTTAATTTGTTTGAATCAAACCACAGTTTCAGCTTTCCTAATTCCTTTCCGAGTGTATCCAGAAGTTGTTCCAAATTGTTTCCACTGCATAATAGATTAGTGTCATCGGCAAACAATATTAGGTCCATTTTTTCTGAAACTTTACATATATCATTTATATACATATTGAATAATAATGGTCCCCAAACTGAACCCTGTGGGACTCCACAGGTGACCTTCAGTAGCTCTGAGTTTTTGTTGTTAACACATGCAAACTGATATCTATTCTTTAAGTAACTACTTAACCAGGACAGTGCTACCCCTCTAATACCACAATTTTGTAGTTTCTTTAATAATAGATTGTGATCTACTGTATCAAATGCTTTTTTAAGATCCAGGAATACTCCAACTGAATACTCTTTATTTTCAATGGCTGTTGATATTTTTTCTATAAATTCCATTAGAGCAAATGCAGTTGTCCTCTTGTGTCTGAACCCATATTGCTGCTCACACAATAAATTATTCTTCAGTATGAAGTTGTCAATTCTCTCATAGAATATTTTTCAAGTATCTTGGAAAATTGCGGTAATAGTGAAATTGGTCTATAGTTTGAGAGTTCCCCTCTGTCACCCGTCTTGTATATCAGAATTACTTTAGCTATTTTCATTGCATTGGCAAATATACCTGTTTGGAGAGACAGGTTACAGATATACGTCAGTGGTTTTACTAGGCATTCAATAACAGTTTTGACTAGGAGCATGTCAATACCATCAGAGTCCGTAGATGTTTTACTTTTGAACAATTTAACAATTTCAATGACCTCTCTCTCGTCTGTGTTCTTTATGAAGATGGAGTCTTTTACAGCAGTGTTATTGCATATTGTATCACCTGTAGGCACCGTAGTGGGTATTTCTCGGGCCAGTTTAGGTCCAATGTTAACAAAAAAATTATTAAATTCATCTGCAGGTGAAGCTATATTCACACTCTGAGTCGTTTTATTATTTTTTGGAATATTGGTTGGGTTGCTTGTATTTCTGCTTTTATTTCCAAGGATACTGTTAAGTATTGTCCATGTATTTTTAATATTGTCTTTGTTTTTTTCCAGTTCTTTACTGTAATAGTCTCTTTTACTACATCTTATTATATATGTTAACTTATTTTTGTATGTTTTATACCGCTGCTCTGCTTCTTTTGTCCTTTTCTTTAGGAAAGCTTTATATAATAATTTTTTCTTTTTACACGCCTTTTGTAGTCCTTTGGTTAGCCATGGTTTGTCAGCAAATTTGTGTTTAAGCTTTTTTTTTTACTAATGGGCAGTTTTTTTCATAAAGAGTGGTTACAATGTTTATAAATGTGTCATAGGCTTCATTTACATCTGATACATAGACTTCTGTCCAGTCTTGCTTCAGCAAGTCCTCTTTAAAGGAACTGATTGCATTTGGTGATTTGTATCTGAACGATTTTGAAATTTTTTCTGTGTTGGCCATGGATAAGTGCAAAGGTTGACAAGTGGTCACTTATATCATTTATCAATAATCCACTTTCTATTTTCTTATCGAGAACATTGACAAACAGGTTGTCAATAAGTGTAGCAGAGTGAGCTGTGATTCTACTGGGATGTGTTATTGTGGGATATAGACTCATGCTGTACATAGAGTTCATGAACTCTGTAATTACATTTTGTTGATGTGGATTTAGTAAATCAATATTGAAATCTCCACAAATTACTACCATTTTCTTACTGGTAATATTGTGAAATAAAAATGTGAATTGCTACCGCTACACCCTTGTTCAGAAAACTGTCTGGAAACCGTAAAATCTCAAGTTAAATATTTGGCCATTACGCTCCATGCTGATGGAACCACAAGAAATCAATCCAAGGTTGAAAATAAAATTAGTCTAATGGAAATATCCCTAAATCACTGGCTAATGAGGAATAGAACAGAATAGGCTTTATTGTCATTGTACAGCACAACCAAATTGTGGATGCTCCACCAGGCTACTGTGCAATAAAGTAAAAGAGAAGAATTTAAAATAAAACAGTTACAGGATACACAATTAACCATCCGACTGAAGTAAAGGTAAAGGTAAAAATAATAAATAGCCCATAGGTATACATATATACACAGGAACGGTAGTGGCTTCGCAGGTAGACCGATGTACACAGGAGTGTGGAGTGCAGAACACATAATAGACTAAAATGGCCCAAGGATTATGGAGAATATGTACAGTAGTGATTTCACGGATCTTACCATATTTGGAAGAATTTTATCATCAAAAGCCTGAGGGTATATCCAAACTAATTTATCCCATCAATCCTTATATGTGGGGCTCATTAAAAAGGTCAGCTCTTTAATCTTTAAATTTATCTGGAAAAACAGAACCCATAATTTGAAGAAATCATATTTGATTAAAGATTATCAAAATGGTGGGCTCAAAGCCCCTGAATTTCAATGTATCATTGGTCTGCTCAGAGTTAAGTGGATCCAGCACTTTCTTTCTCACACTGATTCCATTTGGGTCCATACACCCAAGAATCTGTTCTAGAAAGTTGGAGGTCTTGAATTTCTGCAGAAATGGGATTTTGATATTTCAAAAATACCTTTGAAAATGCTGGATTTCCATAAACAAATACTATACTACTGGAAAATGGTATTTAATCAGAATTTTACACCACATGGCTTCACCTTGTGGAACAATAGAGTGGTTACAATCAACAGGAAAACTTTATTTAGACAAGAGTGGGTAAACAACAATATTTTTGTAGTGGATATGAAGGACAAAGACGGAAATATTTTAGATCATAAACAGTTTATTGATAAATGTAATGTGACTTGTTCACATAGAGAATACAAGTGAGTTCACAGAGCAGTTCCCCTGATCCACAATACTACAACATTCTCTAGTCCCTGTTACGCTTCCTGAGTTAAAAAGAGAGGAAACCAGTGTTGGTGAACAAGATTGCAGTAACAAGGTCACTGGGAAGGCATTTAAACCAAAACTCTGGGCTGATTTTAGGAAACCAGGGAGAGTGGCATTAATAGAAAATGGCTTGATAAAGATCAAAGTGTCTAAACACGGAAAATGGCCTGTTCCTCCACAGGGAAAGAAGCCCACTTTAACATCATAAATCATTTCCATCCTGCTGCTGAAACTCTGAAGAAAGATTCAAACTGGAGCTGGAACCATGAGGTTTGTGTGAAAGTGAACCTGTGACACGTGGACACCTGTTCTGTTCTTCTGAGACAAGTGGACACCTGTTCTGTTCTTCTTCTGAGACAAGTGAACAACTGTTCTGTTCTTCTGAGACAAGTAGACAACTGTTCTGTTCTTCTTCTGAGACGAATGATGTGCTACAGCCACCGAGGACGCAGTCCAGAGATGGATAATTTTTTCGCACATGGGGAGTTGTTCAGAAGTCCTTATACAAAGATACAGAGTGATGATAATCAAGTCAGTGGCTGTAATGCACCTGTAAGCTGGTTGCCAACCACCAATCAAATCTAAAAAAAAAGAAGAAGCTGTTGAGAACTCCTTATAAGAACTCCTTATACAAAGATATAGAGTTCAGGTTCAGGTTCAGGTTCCTTTATTTGTACCCGTAGGTAGATTTGTTTTGCAGTCTGGTGACAACCATATTTACAAACCACAATTACATTCAACATGAACACAAACACAGGCACACATGAAGCTGACTATAGACATGATAAAAATACTCAAGGCTCCATCAATCAGGACATAAGACAAAGAGATGAGAGAAAAACCAGAGGTAAGAGAGAAGGGTCATATTAAAAGTTAAAGACTAGTCAAAGAGGTTAAAAACTCAAAAGTCTAAAACCCAATAAAAGAACCCAGATAAAAATCCTACAAAAATAAGTAAATATAAAATGAAATTAATAAATAGGTAACTAAATTATGTGCAATATATTGTTACAACTTGTTCAACTCTTTGACAGCAGCAGGAACAAAGCTGTTTTTGTAGCGCTGGGTTTTACTTTTTGGGACAGCAAACCTCCGTCTGGAGGGAAGAAGCTGAAAGTTGCAGTGCAAAGGGTGGGAGTCATCATTTAAAATGGAGGTAGCCATCCTCTGTACCTGTCTGGTGTACAGGGATGTCAGGCTCAGCTGTGACTCACCAAGCAAACGACTGGACCATCTAACTACCTGATCCAAGGATTTCCTCTGTTTCAGTTTTATCTGACCAAACCATGACACTAAAGAAAAGGATAAAACAGATTCAATAAAAGCCCGATAAAACATTGTCATTATGGTTCAGTCAATTTGGAAGCGTGCAAGTTTTCTCAAGCAATGCAAATGTTGCTGACCCTTTTTGCACACCCTTTCACAGTTCTCTTCAAAGTTTAAATTACTATCAATAATCGTCCCAAGATATTTGTAGGATTGTACACATTCAGTGGTCTGGTCTGGAATGATTAATAGTTGGTGGCAGTAGGACACTTTTAGAAGGTAAATAACACTGGGCTATTTAGTACAGCTTCTGACCAGATAGAGTGATGATATAGAGTGAAGTGTGTGGTGGTAATGCACCTGTGAGCTGGTTGCCAACCGCCAATCAAATCCAAAAGAAGAAGAAGTGCACACCTGTTCTATTCTTCTTCTTCTTCTTTTAGATTTGATTGGCGGTTGGCAAATAGCCCACAGGTGCATCACCGCCATGCACTTCACTCTATATCATCAAGCTATCTCTATCCATCACTCTTCTGTTCTTCTGAGACAAATGAACACATGTTCTGTTCTTCTTCTTTTGGGGATGGCAGTGGCTCAGGAGGTAGAGCAGATCGTCCAAAAACCACATGGTTGGCGGTTCGAATCCCGCTCTCCCCAGATATCCTGCCATTGTGTCCCTGAGCAAGACACTGCACCCCCAATTGCTCCTGGTGGGTCTGGAAGCGCCATGTTAGGTAGCATGCCGCCATCAGAATGTGCGTGTGAATGGGTGGATAGCAGGATCTGTAAAGCGCTTTGGTCATCAAGAGATGAGAATAAAAGCGCTATATAAGTGAATGCCATTTACCATTTCTTTTAGATTTGATTGGTGGCTGGCAACCAGCCCACAGGTGCATTACCGCCACTGACTTGATTATCATCACTCTCTTCTGAGACAAATGAACTGTTCTGTTCTTCTTCTAAGACAAGTGAACGACTGTTCTGTTCTTCTGAGACAAGTGCACACATGTTGTGTTCTTTTTCTTTTAGATTTGGTTGGCGGTTGGCAACCAGCTTACAGGTGCACCACCGCCACGTACTTCACTCTATAGCATCACTATATATTCTTCTGAGACAAGTGGACACCTTTTCTGTTCTTCTTCTGAGACAAGTGGACACCTGTTCTGTTCTGAGACAAGTGAACAACTGTTCTGTTCTTCTCAGACAAGTAAACACCTGTTCAGTTCTTCTTCTAAGACAAGTGAACGACTGTTCTGTTCTTCTTTTAAGACAAGTGAACAACTGTTTTGTTCTTCTCAGACAAGTAAACACCTGTTCAGTTCTTCTTCTAAGACAAGTGAACGACTGTTCTGTTCTTCTTTTAAGACAAGTGAACGACTGTTCTGTTCTTCTTCTGAGACAAGTGCACACCTGTTCTGTTCTGAGACAAGTGAACAACTGTTCTGTTCTTCTCAGACAAGTAAACACCTGTTCAGTTCTTCTTCTAAGACAAGTGAACGACTGTTCTGTTCTTCTTTTAAGACAAGTGAATAACTGTTCTGTTCTTCTCAGACAAGTAAACACCTGTTCTGCTCTTCTTTTAAGACAAGTGAACGACTGTTCTGCTCTTCTTCTGAGACAAGTGCACACCTGTTCCATTCTTCTGAGACAAATGAACGACTGTTGTGTTCTGTCTGCTTTCAGTGTTGGAAGGAGGTTTCTGATTGGATGATTACTGACACTAATTGAGCTTGCCAGCCCACGTGACAAACACACCATGCATTCTGGGTTGTGTAGGCCAGAGGATTCTAAACAAACCGCATGAGTACACCGAGCCTCTACATTTGTTATGAATGAACAACAACAACAAAAAAATCACAAAACTGACCATTTGAAGGAAAATTTAGAAGGTCTGTACTACACAAAACTGAATGGGACAGCAAAGGCACGCTGTTTGGTGAAGCTTAAAGGGGTTAACGGACTGGATCCCTCCCAACATACAAGGTGGAGCTCAGCCATAAACCTTCTGCCTAACTTCACCATGCCTCCATTTATAATTACATGATTTTAACTGTAAGTCCATATACACAGGAAGTTTTCAGTAACTTTAGGTCTTTGCAGCAGCCCAAGTGCAGCTGACGGATGGGTGATGACTGCAGATGTACAAGGAAGACCTGAAGATAGCTGTGAGCACAAAGGTGGGCTTTTATTTCCTTTCTTGTTATGCTAAACATTGTTCTTTCCCTCTACAACCAAATGAAATTAAAATGTGCAGCACTCTGGAAATATTTTTCAAAATGTACAGAAATTATATCCCTTTCAGGGCTGTGAAAAAAATGTGTGAGCTTGTCATTTATTGTTTTAAACATTTATCAAATTGTTTACTTTGTTTTGATTACACAAATTAGCTTGTTGTGATTACAGTTCTTCTGCTTAATCTGTTGTCATTCGTAATGTGCTGTGGTGTACTTGCAGGCAGCCAGAAGAGCTGGATGACACGGTTCCTGTGAGAACCAGAACTGAACAATCCAGTGGTTCCATTGAGGATGTGGGACTCAGTCAAGCTGCAGGCCCACACCAGCCGTGGTTATCCCACATGTGCACACTAGAATAATACTATAGCATCAGTCTGGTTACATAGTAGAACATTGTTGTGTGAAACACATTGATGCATGTCATTTTATATTCCTGTATTTTCTACTATAGGATTTCCATAATCCTGGGCTGTTTTTGTTTCAGTTGTGTGTTCTGTAACTGTGTTTTATCTAATCCTTCTCTCATACTTTATTGTGCAGTACCCTGGTGGAGCTCCTGCAATTCTGTTGTACTGTACAACTGTACACCCCTCATGGATCGTCACCTTATCGTGGTGGGGGGTTTGCGTGCCCTAGTGATCCCAGGAGCTATGTTTATGTTGTCCAGGGCAATTTGCCTCTGGTAGGGTCACCCACGATAAACTGGTCCTGGGTGAGGGGCCAGACTAAGAACGATCCAACAGACTCTCAAGATGAATGCTAAAACAAGGATTCAGTGTACCCCGCCTGGTATGGGGTTAGCGGGACCCCACCTTGGAGCCAGGCCTGGGGGAGGGGCTCGATGGCTAGCGCCTGGTGGCCGGGTTTCCACCCATGGGACCCAGCCGGGCTGAACCTGAAGGAGTTACATGAGTCCGCCCTCCAGTGGGCTCACCACCTGCAGGAGGGACTATGGGGGTCTGGTGCTATGTGGATCAAGTGGCGGTCGAAGGCGAAGACCTTGGCGGTCTGATCCCAGGCTTTTGGTACGTGGAATGTCACCTCTCTGGTGGGGAAGGAGCCTGAGCTGGTGCCCGAGGTTGAGAGATACCGGCTAGATATAGTCGGCCTCACCTCAGCAAACAGCTCCAGTTCTGGAACCAGTCTCGTGGAGAGGGGTTGTAGCTTGGCCTACTCTGGAGTTGCCCCGGGCAAGAGGCGGCGAGCAGGGGTGGGTATTCTTGTATCCCTCCACCTTGTGGCTTCTATATTGGAGTTTTCCCCAGTGGACGAAAGGGTTGTTTCCCTGCGCCTTCAGGTTGGGAAACGGGTCCTGACCATCATTTGTGCCTATGCACAAAATGATGGTTCAGAGTACCCACCCTTTTTGGAGTCTCTGACTGAGGTGCTGGAGGGTGCTCCTCTTGGAGACTCCATAGTCCTACTGGGGGACTTCAATGCACACGTGGGCAACGACAGTGAAACCTGGAGGGGGGTGATTGGGAGGAATGGCCTGCCCAATCTGAACCCGAGTGGTGTTCAGTTATTGGACATCTGTGCTAACCACAGTTTGTCCATAACGAACACCATGTTCAAGCATAAGGGTGTCCATATCGTTAGATGAGCTAGCGGCTATCTCCCGTTATGATAGCACTTACCGGGAGTGCTCTCTCCTTTTGTTTACTGAGACGTGGCTAACTGAACTAGCAGCAGATGCTAACATTGAGCTGGAGGGTTTTCACATGATACGAGCTGACCGAACACCAGAGAGTGGCAAAACTTGGGGCGGTGGAGTGATAATGTATGTTAACAACAAGTGGTGCAGACCGGGACATATCACTGTTAAACAACGACACTGCAGCAAAGACATTGAGTTGCTAGCTGTTAGCATGAGGCCTACATATCTCCCGAGAGAACACTCACACGTGATCTGCATTGTTGTTTATGCAAATCCGACGGCGAACGCTGGGACAGCGCGTGACGTCATCCATTCAGTAACCAGCAGGCTGCAGACAGAACACCCAGATGCTCTTCTCCTCATCTCAGGTGATTTCAACCACGTTTCACTGTCTCCCATTCTGCCCACTTTCACCCAGTATGTCACATGCCACACTAGAGACAATAAAACACTGGATTTGTTCTACGCAAACGCTAAGGAGGCGTACACCTCATCACAACTCCCCCCACTTGGGAGATCGGATCACAACTTGGTTCATCTCCGACCGGTGTACAAACCCCTAGTGCACAGACAACCTCCGGCCATGCACACTGTGGAGTTATGGTCTGAGGAGACAATGGACACTCTAAAGGACTGTTTTGAAGCCACTGCCTGGAAGCAGCTCTGCGATCCACATGGTGAGGACATCGATGGCCTCATTCACACCTTCACGGGCTACCTCAGCTTCTGTGTGGACAAATCCGTTCCCACCAAGACCATACGGCGTCACTCAAACAACAAACCCTGGATCAACCCTGAGATAAAAACACTTCTGAGAGAGAAGAAGAGGATCTTCAGGTCGGGGAACAGGGAGATGCTGAAGTCCGTACAGAGGGAGCTGAGGAGAAAGATCAGAGAAGGCAAGGACAGCTTCAGGAAGAAGATGGAGGACAAGCTGCAACAGAGCGACATCAGCGGGGTCTGGAGAAACCTCAAAACCATCTCGGGGCTCCAGAATACCTCCCCCCAGGCCACGGGGGGCAGGGAGTGGGCGAACAACCTGAATCTGTTTTTCAATAGATTTGACCAACCGCCCTCCCCCCTGTCTGCACAACAACCACTGCTGCCTCTAAGAAATCAAGTCCTGCTGCCCACTCCCCACTCCACCGACACCCCCCCACTCCCAACACACAGCCCCCCATCCTGACCCTGACCAAGACCCAGGTGAGGACGGAGCTGAGGAAGATCAAGGCGAGGAAGGCGTCGGGACCGAACGGCATCAGCGCAAAGCTCCTCAAGTCCTGTGCAGACCAGCTGTGTGGGATTGTGACGTATATCTTCAACATGAGCCTGAAACTGGGGAGGGTACCACAGCTGTGGAAAACATCTTGTGTGGTACCTGTACCAAAAACTTCCCACCCCAAAGACCTGAACAGCTACAGACCGGTGGCCTTGACGTCCCACTTGATGAAGACCCTGGAGAGACTGCTCCTTGCTCATCTCCGCCCCCTGGTGGAACCAGCGATGGATCCACTCCAGTTCGCCTACCAGCATGGCATTGGGGTGGAGGATGCGGTGATCTTCCTCCTTCACCGTTCTCTGTCCCACCTGGAGAAGCCCGGGAATATGGTGAGGATCATGTTCTTTGACTTCTCCAGTGCTTTCAACACCATCCAACCGATGATCCTGAAGGACAAGCTGCTGCGCGCAGGGGTGGACCAGCACCTGTCATCATGGATCCTGGACTACCTCACGAACCGGCCTCAGTTTGTGAGAACCCGGGACTGTGTTTCCGACACGATCATCAGTAGCACGGGGGCCCCCCCAGGGAACGGTGCTGGCTCCCTTCCTCTTCACTCTTTATACTGCGGACTTCTCACACAACACAACACATTGCCATCTACAGAAGTTCTCTGATGACTCTGCGATCGTTGGTCTCATCTCCAACGGAGATGAAGCTGAGTACAGAGGGCTTATCCAGGACTTTGTGGACTGGTGCCATCGGAACTGCCTCCAGATCAACGCGAGGAAAACTAAGGAGCTGGTGGTGGACTGCCACAGGCATGGGCAGCCCCTCACAGCACCAGTAAATATACAGGGAACAGACATCGAGATGGTGACATCCTATAAGTACCTGGGTATTCATCTGAACAATAAACTAGACTGGTCACACAATACTGACGCACTCTACAAGAAGGGACAGCGCAGGCTGTTCCTGCTGAGGAGACTCAGGTCTTTTGGTGTACAAGGGGCGCTGCTGAAGTCATTCTATGACACGGTGGTGGCATCAGCCATCACTTTTGGAGTGGTCTGCTGGGGCAGTGGCATTACTGCAGCCGATAGGAAGAGACTGAACAAACTGATTAAGAAAGCTAGCTCTGTCCTGGGGCAGCGCCTTGATCCGATGGAGGAGATAGGAGAGAGAAGGACGGTGGCTAAACTGTCATCTCTGCTGGAGTCCGAGTTCCACCCTATGCAGGACATACTGGATGCACTGAGGAGCTCATTTAGCAGCAGACTACATCATCCCAGGTGCACAACCGAGAGGTTTCGTAGGTCCTTCCTACCAACGGCTGTCAGACTGTACAACCTAAGCAGGGCTGCTCGCAGAGATAGCAAAAAGACGTAACAAACTAATAGTTTTTTTGAATGCAAAAGATGCAATAGACTTACACAATGGTCCTCTCCGGCATACAACTAGGAACATACCGGTCGCTATGGAGGGTGAGAATATGTATGGGCACATAATCATACCATGTAGGATAACTAAATAGACGGTTATGCTGTTTCATCCCACCTAGCAACAATGCTCTGCACTGTGTGTGTTTATATATTTACATATTTATTCCATCTAGCTACAATGCTCAGCACTGGGTGTGTTTATATTTATATATCTATATATTTATTCCATCTAGCTACAATGCTCCGCACTGTGTTTTTATATATCTACATATTATTCCATCTAGCTACATTGCTCCGCACTGTGTGTGTTTATATATCTACATATTTATTCCACCTAGCTACAATGCTCTGCACTGTGTGTTCATATATTCATATATTTATTCCATCCAGCTACAATGCTCTGCACTGTGTGTCTGTGTGTGTGTGTGTGTGTATATATATATATATATTTTATAGTAATATGTACATATGTATATTAGCTGCTCTTGCTTGCTTGTTTTTTTTTCTTGCCTTCTGATTGTTGCTCTGAGTGTTGCTATCCCTGTGCTGTTGCAATCCTGGAATTTCCCCGTTGTGGGACTAATAAAGGCTTATCTTATCTCATCTTATCTTATCTTATATGTGCACCTGGCACCAGGACACCCTAGGTCGCAGGTTGATGATCGATTCTGTTATCGTGTCATCAGACCTGCGATCGTATGTCTTGGACACTCGGGTAAAGAGAGGTGCAGAGCTGTCAACTGATCACCACCTGGTGGTGAGTTGGATCCGATGGCAGGGGAGGATGCCATTCAGACCTGGTAGACCCAAACGTATAGTGAGGGTGTGCTGGGAGCGTCTGGCTGAGGCCTCTGTCCGGGAGGTTTTCAACTCCCACCTCCAGAAGAACTTCAACCACATTCCAAGGGAGTCTGGAGACATGGAGTCTGAATGGGCCATGTTCTCCACCTCTGTTGTTGAAGCGGCAGCCCAGAGCTGTGGCCGCAAGGTCATCGGTGCATCTCGTGGTGCCAACCCCTGAACCAAGTAGTGGACACCAGTGGTGAGGGGGGCCATTAAGCTGAAGAAGGAGTCCTATCAAGCTTGGTTGGCTTGTGGGACTCCCGAAGCAGCTGAGGTGTACCGGTAGGCCAAGCGGAGTGCAGCTCGGGTGGTTGCTGAAGCAAAAACTCAGGTGTGGGAGGAGTCTGGTGAAGCCATGGAACAAGACTTTTGGTCGGCCTCGAAGAGATTCTGGTAAACTGTTCAGCGGCTCAGGACGGGGAAGCAGTTCCCTCTCCACACTGTGTATGGTGCGGATGGGGAGCTGCTGACTTCAACTGGGGATATTGTCGGGCAGTGGAAGGAATACTTCGAGGATCTCCTCAATCCCACTGACACGCCTTCCACAGAGGAAGCAGGGCTTGTGGACGAGGGGGGATGACTTGTCCATCACAGGGGCTGAGGTTGCCAAGGTGGTTAAAAATCTCTTTGGTGGCCAAGCCTCGGGGGCAGACGAGATCAGCCCTGAGTACCTCAAGGCCCTGGATGTTGTAGGGCTGTCATGGTTGACACACCTCTGCAACACTGCCTGGAGGTCAGGGACAGTGTCTTTGGCATGGCAAACCGGGGTGGTGGTTCCTCTTTTTAAAAAGGGGGACCAGAGGGTGTGCACCAACTTTAGAGGGATCACACTCCTCAGCCTCCCTGGGAAGGTCTATGCCAAGGTACTGGAGAGGAGAGTCCAGCCGTTGGTCGAACCTCGGATTCAGGAGGAGCAATGAGGTTTTCGTCCTGGCCGTGGTACATCGGACCAACTCTTTACCCTCTCGAGAATCCTCCAGCGTTAGTGGGAGTTTGCCCAACCAGTTTACATGTGTTTTGTGGACTTGGAGAAGGCATTTGACTGCGTCCCCCATGGTTTTTTTGTGGGGGGTGCTTCGGGAGTATGAGGTATCCGGCTTGTTATTACGAGCTATCCGGTCTCTATACGACCGTTGTGAAAGTTTGCTTCATATTGCCAACACTCTGTTGGACTCATTCCCAGTGACAGTTGGACTCCACCAGGGCTGCCCTTTGTCACTGATCCTGTTCATAATTTTTATGGACAGGATTTCTAGGCGCAGCCAGGGAATGGAGGGTGTCATGCTTGGTGACCACAGGATCTCATCTTCGTTGTTTGCAAATGATGTTGTCCTGTTGGCTTCATCCAGCAATGACCTACAGGTCTTACTGGGATGGTTTGCTGCTGAGTGTGAAGCGGCTGGGATGAGAAGCTGCACCTCCAAGTCCGAGTCCATGGTCCTCAGCCAGAAAAAGGTGGATTGTCCTCTCTGGGTTGGGGACAAGCTCCTGCCCCAACTGCAGGAGTATAAGTATCTTGGGGTCTTATTCACGAGTAAGGGGAGAATGGAGCGAGAGATTGGCAGACGGATCGGAGCAACATCTGCAGTGATGCGAATGTTGTACCGGTCTGTTGTGGTGAAGAGGGAGCTAAGCTCTAAGGCAAAGCTGTCAAGTTACCAGTCAATCTACGTTCCTACCCTCACCTATCGTCATGAACTTTGGGTAATGAGCGAAAGAATGATATCGCGGATACAAGCGGCTGAAATGATCTTGCTTTGTAGGATTGCTGGACTCAGCCTCAGAGATGGGGTGAGGAGCTCAGTCATCCGGGAGGGGGTCAGAGTAGAACCACTGCTCCTCCACACTGAAAGGAGCCAGCTGAGGTGGTATGGGCATCTGATCAGGATCCCTCCTGGATGGCCCCCACTTGAGGTGTTTTGGGCACATCCCACTGGGAGGAGACCCCAGGGTAGACCCATGACTTGCTGGAGATACTATGTCTCCCAGCTGGTCTGGGAACGCTTTGGTATCCTCTCTGAAATGCTGGAGCAGGTGGCTGGGGAGAGGGAAGTCTGGGCTTCTCTGCTGGAACTGCTGCCTCCATGACCCAGACCTCCGGAAAAGTGGTAGAAGATGGATGAATGGATGTATGTACAACTGTATAATGACAGTCGAGCCTATTCTATTCTATTCTTTGTGACTTGAAAGTGTTCCACATTTTACAAAGGTTTTGTAAAGTATTACAGCCAAAAAGACCCATTTTTGGACTGCACTTTGCACACATTCTGTAGTGTTTTCCACAACTTAAGTTATGCTCAGAATTTTGCACCCTTACCTGGAGTTTGTAAGCTATTGTGTACTTTATTTTCCGATTTTTACAAAGCAGTTAAAAACATTGTCTGCAGGGATAAACCATATCAAAACATGTCAGTGTCTACATTCTAAAACTATGGCTTTATGACCGCACTTGGACACATACTGGTCAAAGCAGAGGTTATCCAGTAAAGTCATGTCCTCACCTTCACATGGTACCACAAAGGCCAGACCTATAGTGTCACTCAGTATTGGATATTTGGAGCACATGCACCCCATTACTCTCTCCACATCTCTGGCATCAAGCTGGCTGTGGCCCCTGGTGAATGCAGCTATTTTCAGTGTGGCACCTACAAGGGCAATGCTTTCCTTAATATCAAATCCACGGTCTGCCAATACTGTCTCCTGGTGACAGCTTCTGAAGAAAGCCACAGTCCTACAATTTGGTTGTGCTGTACTACTGTACAATGACAACAAAGCCTATTCTATTCTATCCTATTCTATTCTCCTCTTGCAAGAGTAAAATTTGGTTAAGCCTCAGGTTAACCAAGGTGCTCACTAAACCTGTTGTGAGCACTACGAAGATACGGACCAGTGATCCAGTGATGCTGAGGAGAAGCTGGAAACGTGCATGGAAATATCTGACTGGGGCATGTTTAAAGGAGCCACGCATGATCTGGATGAGTACACGGACACTGTGAACTCATATATCCACTTTTGTGAAGAGAACATTCTTCCATCACGCACCAGGGTGAGTTACTCTAATGACAAACCCTGGTTCACAGCTAAGCTCAGACAGATCAGGAAGGAGAAGGAAGCAGCGCTGAAAAGTGGAGACAGGGACTGCTACAGGGAGGTTAAATACCGGTTTAACAGAGAGCTGAAGAGGGCTAAATCTGTGTACTCAGAGAGACTCCAGCAGCAGTTCACTGCTAATGATTCGGCTTCCGTGTGGAGAGGACTGAGGCAGATCACCAACTATCGACCTAAGGCTCCTAAAGGTCAGGATGACAAAGCCCTTTGTCAAAGACTGTCCCAACACTATGCCCGTTTTGACACCTCGTCATCTGTGTCCAACTCCCCCCCTCCCTCCAGCTCCACAGCCTCCACATTCCCTACTTCATTTAAGGCACCCCCCCTCCTCCCCCCCTCCCCTTATCATCAGTGAGCAGGATGTGCTCAAACAGTTCTCCAGACTGAACCCGCGCAAGGCCCCCGGCCCAGACGGTGTGTCTCCCTCCACCCTGAGACTCTGTGCGAAACAGCTGGCTCCTGTATTCACAGTCATTTTTAACACCTCCCTTAAGTTATAAGATAAGATAAGCCTTTATTAGTCCCACAACGGGGAAATTCCAGGATTGCAACAGCACAGGGATAGCAACACTCAGAGCAACAATCAAAAGGCAAGAAAAAAAACAAGCAAGCAAGAGCAGCTAATATACATATGTACATATTACTATAAAATATACGTATATATATACACACACACACACACACACAGACACACAGTGCAGAGCATTGTAGCTAGATGGAATAAATATGTAAATATATAAACACCCACAGTACGGAGCATTGCAGCTAGGTGGAATAAATATGCAAGTATATAAACACACACAGTGCGGAGCAATGTAGCTAGATGGAATAAATATGTAAATATATAAACACACACAGTGCAGAGCATTGTTGCTAGGTGGGATGAAACAGCATAACCGTCTATTTAGTTATCCTACATGGTATGATTATGTGCCCATACATATTCTCACCCTCCATAGCGACCGGTATGTTTCTAGTTGTATGCCGGAGAGGACCATTGTGTAAGTCTATTGCATCTTTTGCATTGTTATGCCACGTGCCGTCCTGCCTCAAATCCTCCACCATCATCCCTGTCCCCAAGAAGCCACGAATCACTGGACTTAATGACTACAGACCTGTAGCGCTCACCTCTGTAGTCATGAAGTCCTTTGAGCGCCTGGTCCTGTCCCACCTCAAGTCCATCACCACCCCTCTCCTGGACCCGCTGCAGTTTGCCTACCGAGCCAACAGGTCTGTAGACGACGCAGTCAACCTGGCCCTCCACTCCATCCTGCAGCACCTGGACTCCCCGGGAACCTACGCCAGGATCCTGTTTGTGGACTTCAGCTCCGCATTCAACACCATCCGCCCCGCTCTGCTCCGGGACAAGCTGTCCCTGCTCAACGTGCCTGACTCCCTCTGCAGGTGGATCATCGACTTCCTGACGGACCGGAGGCAGCATGTGCGGCTGGGAAAGACTGTCTCAGACTATACTAGCATCAGCACTGGATCACCCCAGGGCTGTGTACTTTCCCCCCTACTCTTCTCCCTTTACACCAACTCCTGCACCTCCAGCCACCAGTCTGTCAAGTTGATCAAGTTTGCGGACGACACCACCCTCATCGGGCTCATCTCCAACGGCGACGAGTCCGCCTACAGGAGAGAGGTGGCCCAGCTGGCGTCCTGGTGCAGCAATAACAACCTGCAGCTGAACGCTCTGAAGACAGTGGAGATGATTGTAGACTTCAGGAAAGTCACTACTCCTCTGCCCCCCCTCACCCTCTCAGGCTCTCCCATCACCACTGCTGATTCCTTCCGCTTCCTAGGCACTACCATCACCAGGGACCTCAAATGGGAGCCGACCATCAGCTCACTCATCAAAAAAGCCCAGCAGAGGATGTTCTTCCTGCGGCAGCTGAGGAAGCTCAAGCTACCCACCAAGATGTTAGTGCAGTTCTACACAGCCATCATCGAGTCCATCCTCACCACCTCCATAACCGTGTGGTACGCAGGAGCCACTGCCAGGGACAGACTAAGGCTGCAGCGCGCCGTGCGCACTGCTGAGAAGGTGATCGGCTGCAAGCTCCCATCTCTCCTGGATCTGTACATCTCCAGGACCCGGAGGCGTGCTGGCCGGATCATAGCCGATCCCTCACACCCTGGTCATGTACTGTTTGCCCCCCTCCCCTCTGGTAGAAGACTTCGGTCCATCCAGACTAAAACCTCCCGTCACATGAACAGCTTCTTCCCCTCTGCCATCAGACTGCTGAACACTAAGTGACTTATTGACTCTCGTGCACTATGTACAGCAGCTCAACCAGACTCATGTCAATCATCACTGTTTTCTTCCTGCATTACCGACTGCACTATATGGTTCTCCACAATATCTGCTGCTGGCTAATATATTTTAACTGTTGACCAGTATCACTTAATCTTATCCTACACTTTATTACATGTATAGTTTATTTCTTTTATCTTATCATGTTTAATGTTGCAGCATTGTACCGAGACAAATTCCTAGTTTGTGTACTACATGAACAATGGCAATAAACCTGATTCTGATTCTGAGGTGACACATGCTACAGTTCTGCTGTTCTTCCACATTTTCCACCTGGAGCATCATCAGCCTGACAGATCTGTGCTGCTCCACCTGATGTTCTTTCCTCCATCTCAGCCAGAGGTGTGGTGTCATCTGTTGGTTATAAGGATAATATACTGCTTTAGTTAATATATTTGTAATCAAAAGGAATCCCAAGGTACATGAAGAAAAATTTCATATTTGTCTTATATTTGTATTTGCTTTGTCTCAGAGTCTGTCTCAGAGGCTGTGTAAAAGTGTCAAGGCTGCAGCTGCACTAGTTACCATCTTGTTTTTAGTCCAGCCCGTGTGGCTCCCGTGTGACTGGTACAGAGTGAGCGTCATGGTTCCTGAGAAAAGATAATCTGTACACCGAGTTTTGACCAGATGTACTGGACCAATCATAATGGACAATTTGCCTCTCCACCTTTCAGATAACGGAGGGCCTAAAAAACTGAGTGATGTGTTTGAGTCAGAATGGTGCGTGAATAGGCTCTAAGACTATTTTTGTATTGTTCTCCACCGGCCAGTGTATTTAAATTTGCTGAAACTCTGATCCAGCCTGGTTTTTGACTGAAGGTTTACAAGAACTTTTCTAACATACTTGGCGCCCGAACCACAGGGATTCCATATGTCTCTCCTCTGCTTCCAGCGTTCTGGACCACGGACAGCTGTGCACGGCTGTGGAGAAAGCCCTCCCCCACGTCCCCAGTGGGTCAGCTTTGTGGAAGTCTGGAGACACTGGGAGCCAACCCACAGGCGGATCACAGTGAGTAAATTTAATTGGTGATGACGCCCGGTTTGAGTCCGCGGTCGGTCTGAGAATACGCGTAAAAAGGTTGTAAGCCAAGCGTTTGATATTGCAAAGTCTAAATCGGATTTTGGATGAGGTAGAAGCTTGGTGGTCCCAGTTCGAGGCCACAATGGAATGTACATTTCCACTGCGTAAAGTGGACCAACAGACATGCGTGGGGAAATAAAAATCAATGCAAGATCTTTTTAATATCACAAGACAGAAAAACACATCAGCCAAAAAGACTACCTGAATATAAAAGAGCTAACATCATCCATCTCAGTCACGGGGCCAGTGTTGTTGGGGGTTCACTTGCATGCCCTGCCCACTCTTTTTGTCGTCAGCTCCTCACCCTTCTGGATAAGCTGTTAAAGCTATCAGGGGTTGTAGCTTGAACCTCTGCATGCCCAAGGTTTAGAGGGTTTCTGGACAATCTACCAAGTCACTCCGTACCCAAATCACAATGTACTGTACCTTAAGATGTTCCGTACCTGCATAATTAAATACTTACCAAACCAAAATGATGTTGTTGTTTATTTGTAATATCAAAATGTGATTACTAGCTTATCAAAAGCTCCAAAACAGAAGCTGAAATTAAGGCTACTGTCAAACTCTCAAAAATGTCATGGCAGTCAGTGGCATAAGAGTAGCAGCTGGCAGCTAGACACCAATGGAGGGACGTTCTGCCTTTCATTTGTGTTTTATTTGGGGGGGGTTCAAGGAGTCAAAAGAAAATGTTCATATAAACATTCATTTAAACATCACTGCTGATTCTACGGTAAAAATCAGCCATGATACAGCAAACCTATCTAGTAATTGGCTGTGGTTTGGTTAATTAAAATCAGCTGCTACTCTTATGCCACTGATTGTCATGACGTTTTTGAGACTTTAATTTCAGCCTTAATTTCAGCTTCCGTTTTGAATCACATTTTGATACCACAAATAAACCACAACAACATCCTTTTAGTTTGGTGTTTAATTAAACAGGTACGGAACGTCTAGGGTACGCCGTGATCTGGGGACAGAGTGACCTGATAGTGGTTTAGAGAAGGTGCCCAGTTAGCATCACTCTATCGTTTCATAAGCTGGTCTGCCTGTAAAAGCAAAGAAAACAGGAGGAAAATACTGAGGCGCAGAACAAATTCAGCCACTGACACATTCAGAAGTGTGTAGTGATGTAGTTTTTCTAACTGCTCAGATATCGGAGTCTTTGTTTAGCTTAGCACTGCTAACGTAGGCAAAACGCTATGATCAGGCAAGTTTTAACCACTCAGCAACAGCAGTTACATACAGGAAATGGTAACGTACCTTTATGGGAAAGCTTTGAACACACCACCATCGATAAAGGGGTGTGGTTCAAAGTTATGCTGGGTCTTCTCACGGCTGCAGTCCGGGCCAGGCGTCACTTCTTTGTTAGATCCCAAACGCGGGCCGGCTGGACTTTTCCTCTTCCAGGTTGGAAAACAATAAAAGCCTATTCCGTCGTTCATCTTTTTTCCACGGTGGCTGTGAGAACGACTATTGCAGTTTACAGCACAGCAATACTTCCCCATGTCTGCCTCTTTGTGATGCTATGTAGACGTAATCTCAGCGAACTACCATGGCCTACCTTTCCCACAATGCACTTGATCACGTTTGTAAAAACGTCACACTGGTGAGCTGAATATTCCCTCCGACTCCGGACAGATCCTAATGGACATCCATGATATTGTGAATAAGTGGCAGGAAATGGTCACTATTACTGGTGTCCTGATTAAATACTACAGCCATTACTGTAAATGGAAAAACTCTCTAAAACAAAGTTAAAACTACATTTCATCCATGAAGATTTCGTCAGACGATAATCAGCCAACTGAAGAATTAGTGGAAGAATCCACACCTTTCTCATCTATCACCTGAACAAGAACCTTTTTTCCTTTAAACCGCCCTGATCTTTGTTTTTGGACTGACATTTAACTCTTTGTGCTTAATTGTGTTCCCAATGAGTGTTTGTCATTTCATTTTGTTCAATAAAGCATTAAAACAATAAAGACACAGGAAGTCTCCGTCCTTCCAAAATAAAAGCCTTACAGGTCTTTTTTCTTTGAGCCCGTGCCTTCGTTAGCTTAGCATCGTTAGCTTAGCGCGTTAGCATGTTAGCAGCAGCAGTCGGAAGTGGACTAACCTTCGGTCTTCGGTTCCATTGCAGCAGTTAAACCCACTGCCGGTGTCCCGGTCCGGCCGATCCCGGTAACAGAAGCAGTACCAGACGGTGAACAGGAGGTTCTAGTCCAGCTGCGGTTCGGTGCGCAAACAGAGAAACGCTGTTTGTCATAGAGATACACTTCCGGGAACGATTTCAGCGTAAAAGTATAACTACCAAAATAAAAGCGCAGTAGGGTTTATTTTTATTATTTATTGATTATTGATTTATTAATTTATAAAAGCTTATAGTCGGAGCGACAAAAATAAATCAGCCAAAAATAAATAAAAACAAATTAATAATAATAAATAAAAGAAATAAATCACACAAATCACCTGAGGCTGAATGTCAGCAAGACCAGAGAGATGGTGACTGACTTCAGGAGGAAGAGGACGCCTTCACAGCCACTGCAGATTAGGGGGGAGGACGTGGAGGTGGTCGAGGACTACAAATACCTGGGCGTTATGATCAGCAACGGACTGGACTGCAGATCCAACACCAATGCTGCGTACAAGAAGGGGGTGAGCAGACTCTACTTCCTGAGGAAGCTGAGATCCTTCAACGTGTGCAACATGATGCTGGAGCTTTTCTACCATGCCATTGCCACCAGCACCATCTTCCTTGCTGCTGTCTGTTGGGGTAGCAGTATCAGGGCCAGACACGCCAACAGACTTGACAAGATTATCAAGAGGGCTGGATCTGTGATTGGTCTCAGACCAGAGACCTTTGAGACAGTGGTGGAGAGGAGGACACTGAACAAACTGTGATCCATCATGGACAATCCTGATCACCCCTCCACCACACACTGGACAGACAGAGGAGCACTTTCTCCAGCAGACTGCTACAGCTTCACTGTCCAACGGTCAGGTACAGGAAATCTTTCCTGCCACATGCCATCTCACTGGACAATAACTCACTCTGATGTTGAATTCTGGTCATAACTATGCTGCCACACTGCACCTTACAGTCTAACTGGTACCTCACATTTCACTCTGCTCCTGATAGTCCTGCATTGTACAGCGGGAATGATTCATGCATCTCTATGGGTCATCACCTATTCATCTATGAGGTCTATAAGTTATTTAAGCAGTTTTACTTTCCCTGGGTAATCCCTGTGTCTTTGATGCTCTGTGTGTTTCTGTCATTTTGGTTCTCTACTGTCATGCTGCTGTTACACTGAAATTTCTCACTTTGGGATCAATGAAGTATATCTATCTATCTATCTATCTATCTATCAATAACTTTATATGTTAAATTATCACATCTTAATAATTATTTTAACATTTTAGGTTTTACAAATTTATTTAACAGTTGGTCAACAGAAACATTTTAAGAAATGTTTTTATGAAAAACTTTTTTTCTGGCTGTCTTCTTTCTGAGAAACAACCAGAAGGTTGTGGGTTCCATTCCACCTCGGACCATCAGTGACCCTTCTGTGTGGAGTTTGCATGTTCTCCCCGTGTCTGGTGGGTTTTACTCAGGTTTCTTCCCACAGGCCAAAGACATGCTTGTTAGGTTAACTGGCATCAACTGGGGATTCTACGTTGTCCATAGGTATGAATGAGAGAGCGAATGGTTGTCTGTCTGTTTGTGTTGGCCCTGTGATGGGCTGGCGGTCTGTCCAGTGTGACCCAGCCTTTAACAAAAGATGCCCCCCCCCCCACCCGTGACCTGAGAAGGATTAAGTGCTATGTCTTTATCTTGGTAATCAAGGAGGAGGCTCAGGGTGCAGTTGAACGTCACTTTATTAATACAACAAGAACCAAACCCACAGGTGCTCCATACAGGCCAAGGGGTCGACGGCAAAGAGGCGGAGTCTCTTCCGCCTGTGCCCTTAATACCCCGAGTGACGGCGGAACCAGAAAGACGGAGCCGTCACTCCTACTACACCCATGCCATCTTTATACACCACATCCCCCCCCCCCCCGGTAGAAAAATGCAAGCACACAAATCAGACCCTCCCCAATTTAAACCTAACTCACATGCTAACAAAACAGTATGACAAGCCTATCCATGCACACAACGACCTAGAGGGGGACAGGTAGACTACTGATCCCCCCCCCACACGGCTTAGACGGCTTATTCTGCCGTCTGATTTTATAAAGTCCATAAACAAAAATAGCTGTGTTCCTACAAAACCAAATTAATCCCATAATTCACACACACACACACACACACACACACATATAAACAGAACTATAAGCATAAACAGTCACTATGTACACTCCCAATACGTTGCCAGCCCCCACCCCAACACACTCACCCCAAAACCCAGGGTTTTCACAAAATTCACAACAATAACATTTTAAGAACAATAATATAAACAGTGCTGGGGGGGGGGGGGTTCTCTTTTTTTATATACATATACAGGGCAAAATGTAACGGGTACACATTAACTTTGTGACTCTAGGGAAAGATGGCACATAACAACAGCAATAAAACACCATGCCAGTAGCCCCCGCTTTAAAGTCACCTCTTTGTCCCTCTTGGAGGCCCACCCCTTGGATTTCTGTCTGGCGGATTCCACCCTGAGCGTCTTCGCCTCTTCATCTCCGGGGATGAGCCACGTTGGTGTTTCTCATCATCCACGCGCCGCAGCTCATTGGGGTGCCTCCACGACTCCTCAGACAGCCCCAAGTAGCCGTCTTCCCCAGTAGCCCCCACTCGCAGCCGCCCCGGTCATCTCCCCATTTTCGTCTTTCGTGTACTCCCCTTGCCCGAGCCTCCTCCCTGGGCCGGACCTCGCCCCCTACCCGCAGGGGAGCCTGACTTGGCTTTGTGTGTCCACCACGTCGTGACCGGGCTTCCTTCCTGGATCTAGCCGTCCCGCCGACCCGGTCCGAAGCCCTCCTTGACTGCCGATGTCTGGTGCGTTGTAGAACCGCACTGGCTGGCCCTACCCCACTGTCTTCCTTTCTGACACCAGCAGCTGTCCCGGGTGTTCCGCTGTGCCCTCCAGCACCCACATCCAGGGCCGCTTGGACACCAGTATTGGAACCCTCCCGTGCTGGGTCATCACAGCGCTGGTCCTCATCACCTCCCAAAACACCCGGCCAATCGCTGTCCCAAACCGCGTCGTCCTCCACGTGCAGAGCAGGCTGGTCCCATAATCCGCAGCCTGACCACTCTTCTCCAGCACTGCTGGCAATCTTGAACCCCAGGCCGTAAAACATATCACATCTTAAAATGTTTGACCCAGTGGTGGTCACCACGAACTGGAAATTGGTCATCACTGCCGACTTGTATCTCAACGTCAATTCCAGCGAAGCCATCACGGCCATCTTGCTTCCTCCATAGCCAAAACATGGCCTCAAGAACTCTCTCATGCAGAAATGTGGGAACAGGCTCCTCACAAGCTCAACAACAAGGCCACCGCTCCCATGTCCAATAACAATGGCACTTCCATACCGTCCAGCAACACGTTGCAGAAAATGTGACCATCTGTGCTCGGACAGATGGTATGAACAACCGTAGGAGCCATGGCGGGGAAATCCACTCCATGTCTTTGGTCCTCCCGCTCAAAATTTTTGCAGGCTCTGGCGAAGTGATCCAGAAGACCGCATTTACCACACCGCTTGCCCCTCGCTGGACACTCTCTTGCCTTGTACCGGCACCTGGTGGACCCACAGCCATAACATCTCACCGTTCCTGGGGCGGGCCTAAATTTCACAGCGGTAGCGTACTCTTCTTCACTCGCACTATCCTCGCTATCAGGGTCCACAGCCAGCGCCTTCAATTGTGGTTCTTCACCCTGCAGCGTGCTTCTCTCACCAAGGTCTTTAGCTAGCTTCTCCGCTGCCTCACACTGCTGCGCTGTCTCCATAGCCGTGGCTAGTGTCAGTTCGCCCATGAATGTCAGGACCCTCGAGCGTGCTGCTGAACAGAGAGTGTGCTCCACCAGTTGGTCGCAGACCATCTCCTCCTCTAGGGCTCCAAATTGGCACTCCCCCACCAGCTGACGTAGATCTGCAACATAGCGTTGTACTGTCTCTCCTGTCCGCTGGCGGCGCTGCCAAAACTGGATTCGGCAGACCATGACATTTTCCGGGGTGCGAAAATAGCGCGCCATTAGCTCCACCACATCTTCATAGCTATCAGCCTCTCCTGTTGTGCCAAGGATCCTTTGACCCTACATACCAAGACTATGGACCAGAACTGCTCTCGCACGCGCTTTCTTGAACTCACCGAGGTTAAGAGCCACCAGAAAATTCTGGAAAGCCACATATCACCTAGCCCAGGGGACCGGTGGCTCGACCGGAACCTCCAAAAACGGCTGAAAATCACAGACAGCTCGGTCCATACCTTTTACCTCGTTGCCAAATGTCATGTCCTTGTCTTGGTAATCAAGGAGGAGGCTCAGGGTGCAGTTGAACATCACTTTATTGATACAACAAGAACCAAACCCACAGGTGCTCCATACAGGCCAAGGGGTCAATGGCGAAGAGATGGCGTCTCTTCCGCCTGTGCCCTTTATACCCAGAGTGACGGCGGAACCAGAAAGACGGAGATGTCACTCCTACTACACCCAGCACCATCTTTATACACCACATTAAGCCCTTGAAGATATATGAAAATTCAGTTAACATTCAAGTATTAATTAATTGATAGAATAATTTAAATGTTTTATTAAACAAAGGCAAATACTGAGCAATAATTTTACAGTAATGCTGTAACCTTGGGGCTGTGATAAGGGGCGGGGGATTCTCCCAGCATGCTTTGCGCAGCAGGAGATTCAAAGGCTGTTATTATTCCTTTGTTCTGAGCGTTACTGTGGTACCGTTATAACCGTGTTATAAGTCTGGTTGTGATAGTGTTGTTTTCCCTGTGTGTGAGAGATCATGTGTCTGTGTCACCCTGAGTGAGATGAGTGTCTGTGTAGACTGTTGTGTCCATAATGCTGGGAACTCAATAAACAGGGTTCATTCAGGATACCAGCTATTTACAGTAAAGGCTCACAGCACAATGCTGCTGGCCAGGTGGCTTCACCACCAAACAGGCACAGCCTCTTACACCCATTATTTTATACCACTGGTGGCGTCACCACCGGAAACTGGTAGTAGCCACCCCAGTCTGTCCCATGACCAACCCGGCTGCCATCTTACTAAAACCAGCCAGAATACAGACATAACATAGATGACCTTCCCTCTGCTCCCTGTAATGAGTCAGTGAAGAATAAATGCCTATATGTCACAAATCCTCTCTCATTATTGTGTGAACCCTTGAAACGTCACACTGGTGTCAGGAGTGGGATTTTGAGAGATGGAAGCGAGGATCAAGGCCATCACAGGAGACCCCTCACATCCTGCCCACCACCTGTTTGACCTGCGTCCCTCTGGATGATGGTTCAGATCGATCAGGTCCCGCACCTCCAGACTGACCGTTTCTTCCCCTGGACCATCCGGACTGCAGACAGTCAGAGGCCTCGCCCCCTCCCTCTGAACGCTCGCATGCTCAGAACTGAGGACCTTTTAATTATCACTGTAACTCACCTGTCTTTGCACTCCTCACTCTCTTGGATATTGACCCATCCATGAAACCACTACTGTGTATATTTTCTATAATCCTTCAGCCATTTTACTTAATTGTGTGTCTGCACTCATATGTACATAGTTCCACCCGCAAAGCCACTACTGTACCTGTGTATATTTTTTTTTTTTTTTTTTAGTAGTAGATTAGTTTATTTGACAGGGACAGTGCAATAAACATAGACAATTAATCAAAGACAATCAATCTGATGTGTTGCACATAGAGTGTATAGCTATTAGCTAATTTGCAACTCTTGTCCCTGGATGGGCTTTAG
The DNA here is from genome assembly GCA_020510985.1 of Pholidichthys leucotaenia. NCBI lineage: Eukaryota > Metazoa > Chordata > Actinopteri > Cichliformes > Pholidichthyidae > Pholidichthys > Pholidichthys leucotaenia. Next base: position 477,084,183 of record CM035839.1, read on the forward strand.
AAAAAAGAATCAAGATAAAAAATATACACAATAACCACATACATCAATGCAGAAAAATTATAAATACACAATTATAAATATTATAAATATTATAAATACACAAATATAACAGCCTGACTCACATTTAACATAAATATTATAAATATTATAAATACACAAATATAACAGCCTGACTCACATTTAACACATATAACATAACTCACATTTGCCTATTTCAGGCCTTCCTCCCTCCGTCACTCACTATAAACAAACACATTTATTCCTTCCCTTCATTCACTCTCACTTTGCAGACAATTAATTCATACATGAGTACATTCTTGTTTATTTTTCAGCCAGTTTTTAACATTTTTAGTGAATGTTTTAAAGTCCGTTATTATTTTAATTTCATTTGGCATTGTGTTCCAGATGTGACTGCCCTTATTCCATAATCCTGGGCCGTTTTTATTTGTTATTTTCATTTACTTTTATTTCAGTCATGTGATTAATCGTGTGTTCTGTAACCGTGCTTTATCTAATCCTTCTCACTTTACTGCTCAGTAGCCTGGTGGAGCACCCCAGTTTTGTTGTACTGTACAATGACAATGAAGCCTATTCTATTGTATTCTATTCTATTCTATTCTGTTCTGTTCTGTTCTATTCTGTTCTGTTCTATTCTATTCTACTATTGCTCTGAGTGCTGCTATCCCTGTGCTACTGCAATCCTGGAATTTCCCCATTGTGGGACTAAAAAGGGCTGATCTTATCTTATGGGCAGCACGGTGGTGCAGTGGTTAGCACTGTTGCCTTACAGCTAGAAGGTTCCAGGTTCAAATCCCCAGGCTGGCAGGGGTAGGAACCTTTCTGTGTGGAGTTTGCATGTTCTCCCTGTGCTGCGTGGGTTTACTCCGGGGGCTCTGGTTTCCTCCCACAATCCAAAGACATGCATGTTAGGTTAATTGGCTGTTCTAAATTGTCCCTAGATATCTGTCTCCTATAGGCCCTTACAATAGAGGGTTAGGACTAGTGAAGCGCTTTGAGTGGTCTTTGAGACTAGAAAAGCGCTATAGAAGTACAGGTCCTTATCTTTAAACATTCAAATTTGGCTGGACAGTTGATCATACACTTTTGTCTGGTCTGGTAGACTCAAAACACATTTACTGGTTCACTTGTTAGGGTCTTTAATTTAAAGTTTTAAATTTTCATATATATCCACCTTATTCCTAGGGGTACCACTGTAGGACCGATTATGGGCGGAGCTTCTGGTTTCAGCTGAAGTAGTCTTAAATCAGTCAGTAAGAGTGGACTAGCAGGGGCATTTAAAATAGTGTTTTTAGAAGTTTTTCAAATTCATTTTAATGTATAGTCCACATACGTGTTTTGCAGTCAAGTTGCAGCTAATTTCAGCTCTTCTAGTTTTTGTATTTTTTCAATGTTTTGGCGAAGTTCTGGCACTTGCTGCTGTTTGTGGTTGTGCCAGACTGGATAAATGGAGGCTTCTCACCACATGGTGACAGACGACATCCAAGCACGGTGTTGTGGCGTTCGTCTGCTCTAAGCTAAATCTGATTACGTCCAACATATTTTAACAAAATGCAGCCGACTTTATTGCGGTGGAGACGTGCTGGCAAAATTTGGAATGAGCACCGTGTCATTATGAGTACAGGCAACAAGAAGTCATAAACCATGACTCTTTCTTTGTTTGGTAGCAGCAAAGTCCCAGGAAACCCCCATGAGTGCCTGGTATCACTGGAAAGCTTAGAAATTGTACTTTCTAAAAATACCTATGTTTTTGCCGAAGGCTGGGTTTCCACCCATGGGACCCGGCCGGGCTCAGCCCGAAGGAGTTACATGGGTCTGTCCTCCAGTGGGTTCACCACCTGCAGGAGGGATCATGGGGGTCTGGTGCTATGTGGATTAGGTGGTGGTCAAAGGCGGACTGATCCCAAGCTTTCTAAACTGGCTTTTGGTACGTGGAATGTCACCTCTCTGGTGGGGAAGGAGCCTGAGCTGGTGTACGAGGTTGAGAGATACCGGCTAGATATAGTCGGCCTCACCTCAACACACAGCTCCAGTTCCAGAACCAGTTTCCTGGAGAGGGGCTGGAGCTTGGCCTTCTCTGGAGTTGCCCCGGGTGAGAGGCGATGAGCAGGGGTGGGTACTCTTTTATGAGCTTTATTGTATGAGGCCACTTTATAGGTCATCTTCCCACGCCTTGATAGTGGTGGGAAGTGGGATGATTATGTTACTGTTCTGAGGTGCAAGAGGCCGTGTTCCTGCATTTCTGATGCCAAAGTTATTGTTTTTTAACAAGGAAAAGTGTCCCGTTTCAGTGACAACCACACGTTCTAAACTAGTACCGGAAGTTGCTACCATAATTCACGCAAGGCATCATGGGGGCGTGGGATAAGGTGGATAAGATTCTTGTCAGAATTTTGCCATTTTTGTCATGTAAATAGACAGATACTTTATTTCCAACAAAAAAGCAAAAAAACCCAACCAGTGACCAGAGCAACAACAGTGACCGAGTCCAGTCCTGGAAAGGCAGAAGAAGAAGTTCACACTGATTTACTCCAACTCCTCTTTTCCCTAAATACAACCCATGTGAAATATATACATTAATACCTCATTTAAGACCCCAAGTAGACAATTAACTATATTTTATCCACATCAACATTGACTCCCATCCATCCCTACATACATACGGTCCATAGATCTAAACCAGCCCCAAACACCACAGATAAGATAAGATAAGATAAGATAAGCCTTTATTAGTCCCACAACGGGGAAATTCCAGGATTGCAACAGCACAGGGATAGCAACACTCAGAGCAACAATCAGAAGGCAAGAAAAAAAAAACAAGCAAGCAAGAGCAGCTAATATACATATGTACATATTACTATAAAATATATATATACACACACACACACACAGACACACAGTTCAGAGCATTGTAGCTGGATGGAACAAACATATGAATATACGAACACACAGTGCAGAGCATTGCAGCTAGGTGGAATAAATATGCAAGTATATAAACACACACAGTGCGGAGCAATGTAGCTAGATGGAATAATATGTAGATATATAAAAACACAGTGCGGAGCATTGTAGCTAGATGGAATAAATATATAGATATATAAATATAAACACACCCAGTGCAGAGCATTGTAGCTAGATGGAACAAATATGTAAATATATGAACACACACAGTGCAGAGCATTGTTGCTAGGTGGGATGAAACAGCATAACCGTCTATTTAGTTATCCTACATGGTATGATTATGTGCCCATACATATTCTCACCCTCCATAGCGACCGGTATGTTCCTAGTTGTATGCCGGAGGGGACCATTGTGCAAGTCCATTGCATCCCCTGCATTCAAAAAAAACTCTTAGTTTGTTACGTCTTTTTGCTACCTCTGCGAGCAGCCCTGCTTAGGTTGTACAGTCTGACAGCCGTTGGTAGGAAGGACCTACGAAACCTCTCGGTTGTGCACCTGGGATGATGTAGTCTGCTGCTAAATGAGCTCCTCAGTGCATCCAGTATGTCCTGCATAGGGTGGAACTCGGACTCCAGCAGAGATGACAGTTTAGCCACCATCCTTCTCTCTCCTATCTCCTCCATCGGATCAAGGCGCTGCCCCAGGACAGAGCCAGCTTTCTTAATCAGTTTGTTCAGTCTCTTCCTATCGGCTGCAGTAATACCACTGCCCCAGCAGACCACTCCAAAAGTGATGGCTGATGCCACCACCGTGTCATAGAATGTCTTCAGCAGCGCCCCTTGTACACCAAAAGACCTGAGTCTCCTCAGCAGGAACAGCCTGCGCTGTCCCTTCTTGTAGAGTGTGTCAGTATTGTGTGACCAGTCTAGTTTATTGTTCAGATGAATACCCAGGTACTTGTAGGATGTCACCATCTCGATGTCTGTTCCCTGTATATTTACTGGTGCTGTGAGGGGCTGCCCATGCCTGCGGCAGTCCACCACCAGCTCCTTAGTTTTCCTCGCGTTGATCTGGAGGCAGTTCCGATGGCACCAGTCCACAAAGTCCTGGATAAGCCCTCTGTACTCAGCTTCATCTCCGCTGGAGATGAGACCAACGATCGCAGAGTCATCAGAGAACTTCTGTAGATGGCAATGTGTTGTGTTGTGTGAGAAGTCCGCAGTATAAAGACTGAACAGGAAGGGAGCCAGCACCGTTCCCTGGGGGGCCCCCGTGCTACCAATGATCATGTCGGACACACAGTCCCGGGTTCTCACAAACTGAGGCCGGTTCGTGAGGTAGTCCAGGATCCATGATGACAGGTGCTGGTCCACCCCTGTGCGCAGCAGCTTGTCCTTCAGGATCATCGGTTGGATGGTGTTGAAAGCACTGGAGAAGTCAAAGAACATGATCCTCACCATATTCCCGGGCTTCTCCAGGTGGGACAGAGAACGGTGAAGGAGGAAGATCACCGCATCCTCCACCCCAATGCCATGCTGGTAGGCGAACTGGAGTGGATCCATCGCTGGTTCCACCAGGGGGCGGAGATGAGCAAGGAGCAGTCTCTCCAGGGTCTTCATCAAGTGGGACGTCAAGGCCACCGGTCTGTAGCTGTTCAGGTCTTTGGGGTGGGAAGTTTTTGGTACAGGTACCACACAAGATGTTTTCCACAGCTGTGGTACCCTCCCCAGTTTCAGGCTCATGTTGAAGATATACGTCACAATCCCACACAGCTGGTCTGCACAGGACTTGAGGAGCTTTGCGCTGATGCCGTCCGGTCCCGACGCCTTCCTCGCCTTGATCTTCCTCAGCTCCGTCCTCACCTGGGTCTTGGTCAGGGTCAGGATGGGGGGCTGTGTGTTGGGAGTGGGGGGGGTGTCGGTGGAGTGGGGAGTGGGCAGCAGGACTTGATTTCTTAGAGGCAGCAGTGGTTGTTGTGCAGACAGGGGGGAGGGCGGTTGGTCAAATCTATTGAAAAACAGATTCAGGTTGTTCGCCCACTCCCTGCCCCCCGTGGCCTGGGGGGAGGTATTCTGGAGCCCCGAGATGGTTTTGAGGTTTCTCCAGACCCCGCTGATGTCGCTTTGTTGCAGCTTGTCCTCCATCTTCTTCCTGAAGCTGTCCTTGCCTTCTCTGATCTTTCTCCTCAGCTCCCTCTGTACGGACTTCAGCATCTCCCTGTTCCCCGACCTGAAGATCCTCTTCTTCTCTCTCAGAAGTGTTTTTATCTCAGGGTTGATCCAGGGTTTGTTGTTTGAGTGACGCCGTATGGTCTTGGTGGGAACGGATTTGTCCACACAGAAGCTGAGGTAGCCCGTGAAGGTGTGAATGAGGCCATCGATGTCCTCACCATGTGGATCGCAGAGCTGCTTCCAGGCAGTGGCTTCAAAACAGTCCTTTAGGGTGTCCATTGTCTCCTCAGACCATAACTCCACAGTGTGCATGGCCGGAGGTTGTCTGTGCACTAGGGGTTTATATACACACAGATATACACAGATCTGCACAGTCCTGTCCCACATAGCCTCCCATAGTGTCCCAGAGTGAGCAGAGTGAATCCTACATATTAATGCTGCACCTCTAGCATTGATCCTTTCAGCAAATAATGTTTGGACCTATTTTTGAATTGGTTTCTGTCCATAGTTTCAGTTCCAGCTCCAGACTGTTCCACAAATCCACCCCACAGACAGATATGCACAGACTTTTCTTGGTTGTTCGTATCTTGGGTTTTGTAAAGTTTAAGTCTCCTCTCAAATTATGATCATTGTCCCTTTTTTTGAATATTTTTTTGTATATTAGTTGGGAGTTGATTATTAATAGCCCTGTACATGACTTGTGCTGTCTTAAATTTAACTAAATCCATGAACTTTATGGTATGTGACTTTAAAAACAACGAGTTGGTAAAATATAAAGGTTTATATAATATACAGTAAAGGTAGAATATAAAGGTTTTCTACATCTTCTAATTTTTTCATGGAAAATTTTCATTTTTTGATACATTTTCTGATTTTTTCCCCTCATATTTTTCCTTTTTACTTTCATATTTCTTGACTCCATTTGTGGTGGGGTTTTTTGTTCAATTTGGTCAAAATAAAAGTAAAAGTCAGTTTTGAGGTAAATAGTCAGTATCAGATAACAGACTGTTAGTTCAGTTCTTATTATTTATACATTTTTAATAAATTACTTTAAAAAAAATCCATTTTATTGTGTTTTTATGGTGAATTTTCAAATATTTAATAATAATAATCAACCGGCTGAGCGTTGTTGTCGGTGACGTCATGCCGTCACGCCGTAGCCCCGCCCCCTCATGGAGGATTATTTGTCCTCTCCGTGTCTCGCCGCCGGAGCCGCAGCGGGACGACGGACCGCAGCAGGCCGAGCAGCAGCTCCGCAGCGCCGGACGGAGCCGGGCGGAGCGGCGGCTGACTTCACCGGAGGAGGCGACATGAGAGCGGAGTAGAGAGGAGGTGAGGCGGCTGCAGACGCGGGTGGCGGTGGTGGCGGTGGTGGCGATGGAGGCGCCCGATGCTGCGCGTCCGCTGCTGTCCGGAAAGGAATCGGTCAGCGGTACCGGGGAGGCGCGGGGAAAGGGGCGTGGGCTCGGGCCGGTAGAGTTGCCTGATAGGCGGAGTGAGGGCGGTACGGGAGGACCGGTCCCGAGCCGTGGGCAGGCGGAGGAGCCGGAGCCAGCTGCGCTGTGGCGGCCGCCGGTTTCAGCGGTGCTCCGGACCCGGACGGGCCCCGGTGAATTGACCTGCTGGTGGGTGGTGGAGGAGCCACACTCCCCTGCCTCCACACCTCCTTCTTCTGTTGCTTCTGTATGACGAGCAGCGCCGGTCCGTGGGATCGGGCTCATTAAGTTCTCCTTCATGTCTTCACAACAGGCAACGGACACAGTCAGATCTCGCGAGACAGACAAGCAGCCATCTCTATGGAAACAGCCCGAAACAAGCCCAGCAGCCCACCGGCCGCGCGGTGCAAGAGGCCCCGTGATGACGGGATCGATACAGCGGTGTGAAAAAGTGTTGACCACTTCCTGATTTCTCATTTTTTGTGTGTTTGTCACACTTAAATGTTTCAGATCATCAAATTTAAATATTAGGCAAAGATAACATTGTCCTTAGGTGTGACTGTGAGAGTGAATGGTTGTCTGTCTCTCTGTGTTGGCCCTGCGATGGACTGGTGATCTGTCCAGGGTGGACCCTGCCTCTCGCCCAAAGATGCTGGGATAGGCTCCAGCCCCCCCGCAACCCAAAAAGGATTAAGCGGAAGAAGATGGATGGACAAAGATAACACAAGTAAACACAAAATGTAGTTTTTAAATGAAGATGTTTATTATTAAGGGGAAAAAATCCAAACCTACATGGCCCTGTGTGAAAAAGTGATTGTCCCTAAACCTAATAACTGGTTGGGCCACCCTTAGCAGCAACACCTGCAATCAAGCATTTGTGATAACTGGCAATGGGTCTTTTACAGCACCATGGATGAATATTGGCCCACTCATCTTTGCAGAATTGTTGTAATTCAGCCACATTGGAGGGTTTTCCACCATGAACCGTCTTTTTAAGGTGCATCTCAATCGCATTCAGGTCAGGACTTCTGACTAGGCCACTCTAATGGGCACTAAGCCATTTCTAAAGCTTTGGGACTCCAGTGAACCACAGTGAGAGCCATTATCCACAAATGGCAAAAAGATGGAACAGTGGTGAACCTTCCCAGGAGTGGCTGGCCAACCAAAATTACCCCAAGAGTGCAGCAACAACTCATCCAAGATATCACAAAAAACCCCACAACAACATCCAAAGAAGTGCAGGCCTCACTTGCCTCAGTTAAGGTCAGTGTTCATGACTCCACCATGAGAAAGAGAGACTGGGCAAAAATGGCCTGTATGGCAGAGTTCCAAGACAAAAACCACTGCTGAGCAAAAAGAACATAAAGGCTCATCTCAGTTTTACCAGAAAACATCTTGATGATCCCCAAGACTTTTGGGAAAATACTCTGTGGACTGACAAGACAAAAGTTGAACTTTTTGGAAGGTGTGTGTCCCATTACATCTGGCATAAAAGTATCACAGCATTTCAGAAAAGGAACATCATACCAACAGTAAAATATGGTGGTGGTAGTGTGATGGTCTGGGGATGTTTTGCTGCTTCAGGACCTGGAAGACTTGCTGTGGTAATTGGAACCATAAATTCTGCTGTCTACCAAAAAATCCTGAAGGAGAATGTCTGGACATCTGTTCGTGACCTCAAGCTGAACCGCACTTGGGTTCTGTAGCAGGACAATGATCCAAAACACACCAGCAAGTCCACCTCTGAATGGCTTAAGAAAAACAAAATGAAGACTTTGGAGTGGCCTAGTCAAAGTCCTGACCAGAATCTGATTGAGAAGCTGTGACATGACCTTAAAAAGGAGGTTCATGATGGAAAACCCTCCAATGTGGCTGAATTACAACAATTCTGCAAAGATGAGTGGGCCAAAATTCCTCCACAGCGTTGTAAAAGACTCATTGCCAGTTATCGCAAACGCTTGATTGCAGTTGTTGCTGCTAAGGGTGGCCCAACCAGTTATTAGGTTTAGGGGCAATCACTTTTTCACACAGGGCCATGTAGGTTTGGATTTTTTTTTTCCCTTAATAATAAACACCTTCGTTTAAAAACCGTATTTTGTGTTTACTTGTTATCTTTGTCCAATATTTAAACTAGTTTGATGATCTGAAACATTTAAGTGTGACAAACATACAAAAAATGAGAAATCAGGAAAGGGGCAAACACTTTTTCACACCACTGTATATAGATTTATTTTTGTTTGCAGTGAATTGACTGTAAACACAGCATTAAATAACTGAATTTTATAAAGTCTAATTGAAGGAAAATGCATATGCATTCTGCATAAGCAACAGCACATTTATAGTAAACAACATAAAACTCTGAATAACTTAAATTCTTCAACTCTGATCAAAAGAGAAGACTTGAGCGTCCTGCATAAGTAACAGTAAACTGACAGTCAACAAAAAAATTTAAAAAACTGTAATGGTGTTTAGTGGTGTGAGATGATGGAAGTTGTTGTCCGCTAGTCGTTTAAACAAAAACTACATATTACTCTGTTATTATATGACAGCCGACAACTTAATTAGGTGGAAAATGATCTTTTAAACTGACAAACCTGTGTGTACCTCCTGGCTGGATTTGATCAGGATCAGAAGATAATTTTGCTCTTGCCATTCATTTCATTGGATAATTTTTTCAGTTTAAGGTCCCATATGCGATAAATGTATAAAAAGCGTTATTCCGACCGTGGGAATATCTACAGGACAATGTGTTAGATGTTCACATATTAACAATAGGCAGCACTAACGTGAGGACGCAGCCAGGGTGATGTCATCACGCCGTGCTTACTTAAGGGGACTGTTGGCATGAGTCGTCCTCGTTGGTGCTCCGCCCCTAGCGACACACCAGCCTGTACTGAACCCCAGTTAGCACTGCAGCTATGTTAACTGTAACACATGATATTAACAGTGTGTGTTTAATAAGCCATTTTTCAGTACAGCCACCGCCTCCGTGGTCACTCATTTACAGACATAACAAGTGGCGACGAAGAGAAAAATGGGTTTTCGGGAGGAAAATTCAACATTTTTTTTCTGAAGGTGGACATGTCTGGACAAGCCAGACTCTGCTGTCTGGTGAACAGGTGCAGGTTTGGGTAACTAGAGGAGGGAATGGTGTGGGACCAGTTAGTGGAGCACACCAGCAACCCGCGGCTGCAGGCGAAGCTAATCAGGGTGTCTGATGACCTGCTGTTGGCAAAGGCAGTGGAGTTGGCGTTCCAGTTGGAGGCCACCAACAAGCTAACATCATAGCTAGGTTAGCCACAACAATGAATCCTGCTAGCTTATGCAGTTACCCCAGCAGAAGTTCCCGTTAACACCGTGACTCGCTTGGAGGATGCCGAGGTGAATGTTACGGGGCAACGGAACATCATGGAATGCCATTTGGGTGGTAACTGTGGCTCCCTGAGGCACTGAGAGTGAGCGCATTCCTGCCCAGCTAGGGGGCAGCAATCCAGACGCTGCGGCAAGCTCAACCACTTTGCCAAGGTGTGCCGATTGTCACGATGGACATCAGACCAGCCACCCCGCCAAAAAGACCCACCGGTGTTCACCGTCCACGCTGTGAACTCCAGAGACTCGGTGTACATGTCGTGCACAGTGAAGCTGGACGATGCTGACTTGCTGTTGCTGCTGGACACCGCTGCTGTGAGGTCAGTGCTGTATTGGGCTACTGTTAAGAGACTTTCCCCTAACCATCCTATTGAGAAGAATCCAGCGGAGTTGTATGGCTGCGGGCACACACACATCAGTGTCGTAGGGACCGTATTGCTGGCGGCTCGCTACGGGCCAAGAGTGCTCCTGGTGGTCATTTTCCAGGTGGCTACACACAGGGATAATATCCTGGGTTGTGACCCGTTTTATAAGCTGGGTTTTACCATCTGTGACAACCTTGGGCTCTGTTGGAACGTTGCTGTTGGGAGCACAACACACCTGGACGGGGATACAGCCGCTACGAGCTAGACCCTACAAGAGAGGGCAGGGAGGGAAAAGGGCAGAAACCGGACTCCTGATGCCGGGCACAGATAACTCTCTATCCCGCTGCAGTGCTGCGGGACAGAGAGTTTGTGGCCCAGCAGGATCCAGTGGGACAACGCCAACCGGGGGCACGTCCTTCCACCAGTGTGAGAGTCACGCCGCCAGAGCAGCAACCAGCATCAGGGATGAGAGAGCAGCAGCGCCGAGTGCAGCTGAACAGATTGCCGCTCACAGTGCTTGACTGGGTTCAGTTTCACCAATCCAAATGCTCAGATGGCCCGCAGATGTCCCTGTCCGCGCTGATGCAGATCGCCGTGCAGTTGGGGCCAGTCACTTTCCAGATGACCGATGATTCAAGATGGCATCCGGGCCTTGTGCAGCCAGCGTCTCCAGGGCGGCACCTACCGTGGGCTCGCCACAGGCCCCGCCTGAGCTCAAACCACAACAGTGACTCTGTTTTAATGTGTTAGCAGAGCACGACTGGTTCACGGTGGGAGAATAATCCACCCAGTCGTGCAGGGTCACCGGTGGTCTACCTGGTGCCCGGGTTCTGCTTTCCCTTGCTTGTTTAAAAAAAAAAAAAGAGCTGCTGTGATGTGGAATGTTTACAATGTTTCTGGCTTTTTCAAGGAGGCGGTAAGTGTTAGATGTTGACATATTAACAACAGGCAGCACAGACGTGAGGACGCAGCCAGGGTGATGTCATCACGCCGTGCTTGCTTAAGGGGACTGTTGGCGGGAGTCGTCCGCTTTGGCGCTCCACCTCTAGCGACACACCAGCCTGTACCCAACCCGTTAGCATAGCGGCTGTGCTAACTGTAACGCATGTTAACAGTGTGTGTTTAATGAAGCATCGTTGAGTACAGCCGCCACCTCCGTGGTCACGCATTTACCGACATAACGCCATGTTTCTGGGCAGCTCAGTGTCAAGGGTTAAACTGGCAACAAATCTGGTCAGTTAGTGATACATTTTTTGTTAATAACAAAGAAAAGGAAGTTTCTCAAATTTTGCATCGTATATCCCTTGTTAAAGATTTATTTGAAAGGTTTGGACTCCAAATTGATTATCCTTGTGTTTTTTGTGGACTGGAGGGAGAATCCGTCCCCCCCCATGTTTTAATTGTATTTTTGTATTGCAGCCTTGGCTTGAAACTTTTCTGAATGTAAAAGTATTATTATTCCCCTGGCACTAACAGTTTTGTTGTGAAAATTGTATGCGTTCTAATAAAGTTAAAAGAAGGTCCCATATGCAGAAGGATAGGGGGCGTGACTCAGGCTGTGTATTGTGGGAAGCTGGGAGAGCGGTCACACAGACGGCAAAGCAAGCCCAAATAAGCAACTACACGTTAAAAAACAAGCTCCAAAACCCGCAAGTGACTTGAGAGAAAAACCAGCCCAAAGTGGCTTATAATGAGCAGATCTGGCAACACTGCTCCTCTCTCATCTTCTCCTCCAGCTGGCTGGTTCACTGGAGTGGTCGACGGTCCGTCCGTGGGCGGTCTTCAGCCCTTGGCTGCTACCGGACAATATGGCGTCCTTGGTCTCCATATCTTTAAAACAAATCAACGAAAAGTGTTTCTAGCATGACTTTGTGTGAGAAATAGTAGGTTCAGTTAATGAATCTGTCGTGATTTGACATCAAAAGCTGCTGGTGTAAAACTTCAGGACCACAGCGCTGCCTCCGATGCATGACTATACAGATAATATCACGACCAGTCGGAATGTTTATGCAAATGAGCTGTAGGGGAACTCACAGGCGACTCGGAACAACACAGTCCAGTTTTCACCGGTCCAGACCCAAATGCTTTCTGTTGCTTTCCCAAACACAAGTGGCTAAATGACGAAACCAGTGGACACGTAGCATAACCCCAACACCTCCATCTCCAACCATTCCTCTCTCTCCTCCAGTGGCCCACGTTCAGCATGTCCGGGCCGGCCGGACCCGCAGCGGCCACCGGGCATGGAGCCATGACTGGGGCCGGGGTTCTGTCCGTGACCGAGCCCGGGCCGGAGCCGCCTGACCTCAGCTACCTGACGGAGGCGGAGCGCAGCATCATCCTGTCTGTGATGGAGCGGCAGAAGAAGGAGGAGGAAAAGGAGCAGAGCATGCTGAGGTGAGGGGACGACAACAGAAAAGCACCTGGCATGGGGGGGCTGAAAAATTCTTAGTGGTCAATTTTGACCAACTGTGGTTTATTTTAGATAGAACATCCCCAGAGGGCCACTCTAGATGATCCCCAGGTGTTTCCATTGATTGGGATGAGTTTTGATTTGCTACAAACTCTTCAGAGAGGCTCCAGATGTGGTAAAAAGTTGATTGCTCACCCCTGATTGCAGATGTGATCTTTTCTAAGGGCAGAGGAGTAGTTGCCTCTGAAATCATTGGCCCGTCCTCAGCCTGTCCACCTCCTTCCAAGTTAATGCAACGACTGTCTTGGCCAACAACAGGCCCATGTCCAGAAAGACTTGATGATCCTTTGTTAAACTGCAGTTAACTGGATCGATACCTAACAGGAAGTTTTGGTTCTAATATAGCCTCAATGCTCTGTTTCACCCCCTCCCAGAATGTCTTTATTTCAGAGCAAACGGTGAAAGATGGTGCCTTTTTCTTTTCCACATTTTCCGCAAACATCTGGAATAGTGCTGCTGAATTTATTAAGTTTATCAGGAGTTATAGAACTGCACACTGAGCAATTATACTGCAGAAGTTTGAGACGAGTGTTGACTGTTTGTTTCCCATTCCCCAGTGGAAATGTCCTCCTCTAAATCCTCTCTCCAGGCTTGCAGCTTATTTCTAGACCTTTCTGAAGATGCACTAGCCAGCTCATTATACAGGTTGGACATTTAGCCCCTTTCTTGGCTCAAGTATTGGTTGGTTAGGGATGGACAGTGACTGGTTTTGTTGTGTTCTAATAAAATCTGAGTTGTAGCGATCTAAAGAACTGGTTGCGAGTTATGTTATGTTTGACAGCAGTTTCATCAAACAGCATCGGATGTTTATGAACAGAGCTGTAGACATCTCCTGTTTTTTGCAACCCCTATTCAACCCAGTCTGTAAAGCTTCCCTCTCCTCCTACTGGAGGGAAGAGCTCATTTCCCCATATTGGATTGCACGAAAATGCACGAAATCTCTGTCAGTGTGTGTGTGTGTGTGTGTGTCTGTTACACGCATATCTCTTGAACCATTCTTCAGACTGAGCTAAGATTTAAAACGAGCTTTGCTGAGGTTACAATGGTGTGCATCCCCGAGTATGGGCTTGCTCAGTCAAAATATGTCATTTTTATTAGTGAAAGTTTAGCCACCGCTCTGTGTCTTCAGGCCCTGGCTTCAGGAAGTGTGGGCGGGGTTTCAGATTGACTCCATGCTGATTGGATGATACACAGCATCACAACCATGCTGATTGGATACTCCAGGAGAGGCTCAGAGCAGAACCGCTGCTCCTCCACATTGAAAGGAGCCAGTTGAGGTGGTTTGGGCATCTGATGGGGATGCCTCCTGGACGCCTCCCACTTGAGGTGTTTTGGGCACATCCCACTGGGAGGAGACCCCGGGGCAGACCAGGACTCACTGGAGAAACTGTCTCCCAGCTGGTCTGGGAACACCTTGGTATCCTCCCTGAAGAGCTGGAGCAGGTGGCTGGAGAGAGGAAATCTGGGCTTTTCTGCTAGGACTGCTGCCTCTGACCCAGACCTCCAGAAAAGTGGTAGAATATGGATGGATGGATGGTTCTTGGGCTAGAAATCAGCCCTTTACATTTTGGTGATGATCTTGGAATGCATACCTCAGCCAAGGCTCTTATCTTCTCACAGTGTTTGCAACAATACTGCAGAACTAATGGACAGACTGTGATGCAGTTTTCACCAGAAATGGTTCGAGGCCTACACACAAACCCATTACATTTTGGAGGTGATCCATGAGAGACAGAAGGAGCCTTGGGAGAGGCATGCGCTCTCTGAGTGCTTTTCTTGTTATTACTGTCATTATCATAGTCGTCTTCTCAGTTACGTTGGTAAGGCTTATATTTAGTTGTCTCTCTGTCATCGTTTCTGAGTTGGCTTTTATTTTGACATTGCCTTTTGTTTATGTTGGGCGGTGCGGTGGTGCAGTGGTTAGCACTGTGGCAGCACAGCAACTCACCCTTGGCCATGGGATCCCTGGTTCGATCCCAGCCCCCGACCAACAGTGATCTGTGTGGAGTTTGCATGTTCTCCCCGTATCTGCATGGGTTTACTCTGGGATTTCTCCGGTTTCCTCCCACAGACCAAAAACATGCAGGTTAGGTTAACTGGAGACTCTAAAGTGGCCCTAGGTGTGAATGTGTGTGTGAATGGTTCAGGGATAGCGCCGTACCGTGGCTGCTTCATCCATCCAGGTGGATGCCCTCAATTTCCCCTCTGGGGATCAATAAAGTATACTAAATCAAAAAAATCAAAAAAAAATTTCCAGTTTAATTAGCTTGTCTCCCTTTTTGGTTCTTTCTCTCACCTTTGATTGCTGACGGCTGTTTCATATGTTGTAATTATAGTGGATATAAAAAGTCTACCCCCCCCCCCCGTTCAAATGCCAGATATTTGTGATGTAAAAAATGACACCAAGATAAATCATTTCAAAACTTTTTCCACCATTAATGTGACCTCTAACCTGTACAACCCAATTGAAAAACAAACTGAAATCTTTAAGGAGAAAAATTATTAAAAACTTAGAATAACCCGGTTGCATAAATATGCACACCCTGTTATAACTGGGCATGTGGCTGTGTTCAGAATTAACCAGTCACATTCAAACTCATGTTAATGGGAGTCAGCACACACCTGCCACCATTTAAAGAGCCTCTGATTAACCCCAAATAAAGTTCAGCTGTTCTAGGAGGCCTTTCCTGACATTTTTGTAGTCACATATCACAGCAGAAGCCATGGTCCGCAGAGAGCTTCCACAGCATCAGAGGGATCTGATTGTTCACAGGTATCAGTCAGGAGAAGGGTACAAAAGAATTTCCAAGGCATTAAATACAGTGGTGTGAAAAAGTGTTTGCCCCCTTCCTGATTTCTCATTTTTTTTGTGTGTTTGTCACACTTAAATGTTTCAGATCATCAAACAAATTTAAATATTAGACAAAGATAACACAAGTAAACACAAAATGCAGTTTTTAAATGAAGGTGTTTATTAATAAAGGTAAAAAAAAAAATCCAAACCTACATGGCCCTGTGTGAAAAAGTGATTGCTCGCCCGTTAAAACATAAATTAACTGTGGTTTATCATGTCTTTGGAAAGCTGAGTTCAGTTTCTCTAGCAACACCCAGGCCTGATTACTGCCACACCTGTTCTCAATCAAGAAATCACTGAAATAGGACCTGCCTGACAAAGTGAAATGGACCAAAAGATCCTCAAAAGCTAGGCATTATGCTGCGATCCAAAGAAATTCAGGAGCAAATGAGAAACAAAGTAATTGAGATTTATCAGTCTGAAAAAGGTTATAAAGCCATTTCTAAAGCTTTGGGACTCCAGCGAACCACAGTGAGAGCCATTATCCACAAATGGAAAACATGGAACAGTGGTGAACCTCCAAGGCTCCAAGGCTCCAGGGTGGGGCCCCGGTAACCCCATACCGGGCGGGGTACACTGAATCCTTGTTCTAGTATTTATCATGAGAGTCTGTTGGATCGTTCGTAGTCTGGCCCTTCACCCAGGTCCAGTTTGTCTTGGGTGACCCTATCAGAGGCAAATTGCCCTGGACAACATAGCTACTGGGATCACTGCGGCACGCAAACCCCCCACCACGATAAGGTGATGATCCATGAGGGGATCCACCCTTTTTGAAGTCTCTGACTGGGGTGCTGGAGGGTGCTCCTCTCGGAGACTCCATTGTCCTACTGGGGGACCTCAATGCGCACTTGGGGAACGACAGTGAAACCTGGAAGGGGGTGATTTGGAGGAACGGCCTGCCCAATCTGAACCCGAGTGGTGTTCAGTTATTGGACTTTTGTGCTAACCACAGTTTGTCCATACAGTGGGGCAAAAAAGTATTTAGTTAGAATCAGAATCAGAATCAGCTTTATTGCCAAGTGTATTTACAAGTAAACATACGAGGAATTTGACTTGACATTGGGCGCGCACGTTAGGCGCGCCCAATAGTTAGCTACCAATAGTTAGCCACCAATTGTGTACGTTCTCCCACTTAAAAGATGAGAGAGGTCTCCAGTTTTCATCATAGGTATACCTCAACTATGAGAGACAAAATGAGAAAAAAAAAAATCCAGAAAATCACATTGAAGGATTTTTAATGAATTAATTGGTAAATTCCTCGGTAAAATAAGTATTTGGTCAATAACAAAAGTTCTTCTCAATACTTTGTTATATACCCTTTGTTGGCAATGACAGAGGTCAAACGTTTTCTGTAAGTCTTCACAAGGTTTTCACACACTGTTGCTGGTATTTTGGCCCATTCCTCCTTGCAGATCTCCTCTAGAGCAGTGATGTTTTGGGGCTGTCGCTGGGCAACACGGACTTTCAACTCCCTCCAAAGATTTTCTATAGGATTGAGATCTGGAGACTGGCTAGGCCACTCCAGGACCTTGAAATGCTTCTTACGAAGCCACTCCTTCATTGCCCAGGTGGTGTGTTTGGGATCATTGTCATGCTGAAAGACCCAGCCAGGTTTCATCTTCAGTGCCCTTGCTGATGGAAGGAGGTTTTCACTCAAAATCTCACGATACATGGCCCCATTCATTCTTTCCTTAACACGGATCAGTCGTCCTGGTCCCTTTGAAGAAAAACAGCCCCAAAGCATGAGGTTTCCACCCCCATGCTTCACAGTAGGTATGGTGTTCTTTCTCCTCCAAACACGACAAGTTGAGTTTTTACCAAAAAGTTCTATTTTGGTTTCATCTGACCATATGACATTCTCCCAATCCTCTTCTGGATCATCCAAATGCTCTCTGAAATTGAAAGGAGTCAGTTGAGGTGGTATGGGCATCTGATTAGGATGCCTCCTGGACGCCTCCCACTTGAGGTGTTTCAGGCACGTCCCACTGGGAGGAGACCCCGGGGCAGACCCAGGACTCAGTGGAGAGACTATGTCTCCCAGCTGGTCTGGGAACACCTTGGTATCCCCTCTGAAGAGCTGGAGCAGGTGGCTGGGGAGAGGGAAGTCTGGGCTTCTCTGCTTGAACTGCTGCCTCCGCGACCCGGACCTCCGGAAAAGCGGTAGAAGATGGATGGATGGATGGTCCGCCATCTCACTGGGTTGTTGGTTGTTGGTAGTAGGTTGTCGTTCATGAGGGTTACCACTCAGTGTACATGTGCTTTACTACTCAGTCTTTGTAATAAAGTTCAGTTCGAGCACAGTATCCTCGTCTGTCTTCATTCCAGGTTTGTGGACATAACACTTCTGTTGTAGAAACAGTATTTAATTTTTATATTTACATGAAAATGACAATAAAGGGATCATCATCATCATCATTCTTCAGCTTGGTTTGCTGCTTCTTAACTATTGCAATGATTTGCAATCATCAGGGCTTTTGCAAGTTTTCCATTAGGGCAGTAGTTCAAGATGGGTATTATCACACCAAGGTGCAATAACTGTTCTTTTCTTGGTCAGAGGAATCAGCTGTTCAGTGGCAGCTTCAAAAGCTTTAGTGATCTCATTTGCCACTTCATCCACATTGGTACTATTCTCTATTCTCATCTATCGTGATCTCAGAGATCTTTACCTGCACCTGCGTTGAAAACTTGTCATGAATTGCCTCATTACACTTCAGGATCCTTATGTCATAGTTTTTATTTGATTCTTTTCTTGTTTGCATAGGCGCATGCAATGTTAGCTTTATTTGGAAACGTACATTTCAGAACAGCAAGTCGATGGTCGCCATCGTATGGTACACTTGCTTTTCTATATGCGCAGCAATTGATACTAAAACTTTTAATAAAGGGGTCAGCAAGTATGTAGTCAGCCCTTTTTGAAAACTTATTTGGTGCATACCATGTGTGGCGAGGTTTCCAGGTAGACTCAAATAGTGAGTTCATCACGTAGAGTCCTCATTCCAGACATAGATTGAGAAGCCTTAAACTTTCATTGGTAGATTTGTCATTGTTTTTCCCAAAATAGAGCCATTGGTTGTTTGAGCCCATGCAGATAGATGCATTCATATCAGCACCTACGACACGTTGAAAGCTTGGGTGTTCAGTTTTTACCTTTTTAAGTGTGTTCGATAGTTTGTGGGATCTTGGAGATCTTTGGATGCATCAGATAGTTCTTCATGAGGTGCATACAGTGGGGCAAAAAAGTATTTAGTCAGCCACCAAGGGTGCAGGTTCTCCGACTTAAAGGATGAGAGGGGTCTCCAATTTTCATCATAGGTATACCTCAACTATGAGAGACAAAATGAGGAAAAAAAAATCCAGAAAATCACATTGTCTGATTTTTAAAGAATTTATTTGCAAATTATGGTGGAAAATAAGTATTTGGCCAATAACAAAAGTTCATCTCAATACTTTGTTATATACCCTTTGTTGGCAATGACAGAGGTCAAACGTTTTCTATAAGTCTTCACAAGGTTTTCACACACTGTTGCTGGTATTTTGGCCCATTTCTCCATGCAAATCTCCTCTAGAGCAGTGATGTTTTGGGACTGTTGCTGGGCAACACGGACTTTCAACTCCCTCCAAAGATTTTCTATGGGGTTGAGATCTGGAGACTGGCTAGGCCACTCCAGGACCTTGAAATACTTCTTACGAAGCCACTCCTTCCTTGCCCGGGCGGTGTGTTTGGGATCATTGTCATGCTGAAAGACCCAGCCACGTTTAATCTTCAATGCCCTTGCTGATGGAAGGAGGTTTTCACTCAAAATCTCACGATACATGGCCCCATTCATTCTTTCCTTTACATGGATCAGTCGTCCTGGTCCCTTTGCAGAAAAACAGCCCCAAAGCATGATGTTTCCACCCCCATGCTTCACAGTAGGTATGGTGTTCTTTGGATGCAACTCAGCATTTTTTCTCCTCCAAACACGACAAGTTGAGTTTTTACCAAAAAGTTCTATTTTGGTTTCATCTGACCATATGACATTCTCCCAATCCTCTTCTGGATCATCCAACTGCTCTCTAGCAAACTTCAGATGGGCCTGGACATGTACTGGCTTAAGCAGGGGGACACGTCTGGCACTGCAGGATTTGAGTCCCTGGTGGCGTAGTGTGTTACTGATGTAGCCTTTGTTACTTTGGTCCCAGCTCTCTGCAGGTCATTCACTAGGTCCCCCCGTGTGGTTCTGGGATTTTTGCTCACCGTTCACGTGATCATTTTGACCCCACGGGGTGAGATCTTGCGTGGAGCCCCAGATCGAGGGAGATTATCAGTGGTCTTGTATGTCTTCCATTTTCTAATAATTGCTCCCACAGTTGATTTCTTCACACCAAGCTGCTTACCTATTGCAGATTCAGTCTTCCCAGCTTGGTGCAAGTCTACAATTTTGTTTCTGGTGTCCTTTGACAGCTCTTTGGTCTTGGCCCTAGTGGAGTTTGGAGTCTGACTGTTTGAGGTTGTGGACAGGTGTCTTTTATACTGATAATAAGTTCAAACAAGTGTCATTAATACAGGTAATGAGTGGAGGACAGAGGAGCCTCTTAAAGAAGAAGTTACAGGTCTGTGAGAGCCAGAAATCTTGCTTGTTTGTAGGTGACCAAATACTCATTTTCCACCATAATTTGCAAATAAATTCTTTAAAAATCCTTCAATGTGATTTTCTGGATTTTTTTTTCTCATTTTGTCTCTCATAGTTGAGGTATACCTATGATGAAAATTGGAGACCTCTCTCATCTTTTAAGTGGGAAAACTTGCACAATTGGTGGCTGACTAAATACTTTTTTGCCCCACTGTATGCATTGAAGATATTTAATTTTATCCTTTTCACAATGCACCTAACCATCAAAATCCGACCTACCTTTAACACTTCAGAATCAATAACTTTGACAAGTGGAGACACAGCTATTCCTACCCCTGCTGTAGCCTTCTTCTTGAAATCTGTGTAAAAGAAGGACCAGCCTTCAGGTTCGTTATCATCAAAATCATTCTTGCCATCTCCAGTGATGTGTTTCTTGAAGAAATACAATTTCATGTAATAACTGTTTACTGTGGATGGTGTATTGTGCAAGACTTAATTCTTCTTTTGCTGTTCGTACATTTATCATACCAAACAGAAGATCTTTCTCGTAGGACGTTCCATGCAAGTTGGTGGTTTTGGGTTCTTGCCTTTTATAATGACATAGTGACCTACCGAAAGAGGCGACTTTACTATAATGTGGGTCATTAGCCTGATAACAACCTGGTAGTCAAAGTCAAAGTGCCTTTATTGTCATTCCATTGTTAATGAACAATGCAACGAAATTGAGATGCTGCTCCCTAAAAACAAACTATAAACAAACTATCACACTCACAGATCACTCATGCATTTAACATTCTTATAATTACAACAGTAAATAATGCTTGAAACAAAATTACCTAAAAGTTGAATACAATATGTACGTAACAATGAAAAACATACTGAGCGATAAATACAAAAGACCAGCTTATGCACACAGGGTTGTTGCTACAAAATAACCTAAAATAACTAGAAAAGCACTCGGAGAGCGCAGACCTCCGCCAAGCGCCACAGTTCCCCCCATACAGTGTTTAACATCATAAATATTAATCCTCCATTTATTTTGTCTAACTTTATAGATTCCTTGACCATGAAAAAAATGTCATTCGCAAGTGGCATATATTAGCTATACTGTGATGCTTGTTGCATGTTTATAGCTTCATTTGTTCTTTTAAAAATTTCAAAGGTTCCCTATTTTTTCATTTTTTTGCATCATTATCCAGATTTATTCCATTTCCTTAGGTCTTAAATGTCTTGTAGAAGCTGTTGAAAACTTGTCCTGTATTATTTGAGGCTGTCCTGTATTATTATTATTGGGCTGCACGGTGGCGCAGTGGTTAGCACTGTGGCAGCACAGTTTACCCTTGGCCGGGGGATCGTGGGTTCGATCCCAGCCCCCGACCAACAGTGATCTGTGTGGAGTTTGCATGTTCTCCCCGTGTATGCGTGGGTTTACCCCGGGATTTCTCCGGTTTCCTCCCACATGCCAAAAACATGCAGGTTAGGTTAATTGGAGACTCTAATGGCCCTAGGTGTGAATGTGTGTGTGAATGGTTAAGGGATAGCGCCGTATCGTGGCTGCTTCATCCATCCAGGTGGTGGATGACCCTCAGTTTCCCCTCTGGGGATCAATAAAGTATACTAAATCTCAAAAAAAAAAATCTATTATGCAAATTACTGTAATTCCCGTTTTGGAAATCCCAATAAGTAAAAAAAAATTCCTGGATCCAGACAGTGATCTGGATCACCACCAAAATCTAATCATCTGTAGGATACCCCATTTCTGACCATCTCTGAAAATTTCATGAAAATCCGTCCATAACTTTTTGAGTTATCTTGCTAACAAACAAACAAACAGACAGACAAACCAACGCTGATGAAAACATAACCTCCTTGGTGGAGGTAACAAAAAATATCAGCAGTCTGTGCGTGTTCATAAATCCGTTTAAAATACGTACTGCTGCTGGGAAGAAACTATGATTAAAGCTGGTAGTCCGGGTTTTATGGGATCTGTACCGCTTTCCAGAGGGGAGCAAGTGAAAGAAATCATGGCCTGGATGAGTGCAGTCTTTAATAATGATGGCAGTAGCTCTGTTGAGGTAGCGAGACCTGGAAATCTCTTCCAGAGAAGGGAGAGAACAGCCAGTGATTTTTTGCGCAGCCTCGGTCACTCTCTGGAAGGCTTTGTGGTCTGCGGCTGAACAGCCCTCATACCAAACCGTGATGCCATATGACAAAATGCTCTCAATAGCAGAGTGATAAAATAAAACCAGCAACTGTGCATTCAGGCCATTCTTCTTGAGGAGCCTCAGAAAGTGTAGACGTTGTTGAGCCGTTTTTGTCGTAGCTATGGTGTAATGTTCTCCTAGTGCCATGTAATGACGAGGCGCACACACCGGGTGTCAGTTAGGACTTTTTACTTGTCAGTTCAACTGCAACCAACAACTAACCACACAGTGGCTCAAGTACACTCCTTTTATAGTCAGGTCATGGCCGGGGTCATACTGCCCTCTAGTGGTGACTCCATATGAACTTCACATATCAATACATCTCCCTTTTTTTTTCAAGTAAAAGGTCGTCCTACTATAAACTTAAACTGTTTCTCTAATTTCAATGAACAAAATAAATTTCATTTCTTTTTACATCTTTGTCAACCTTGTACACTGAATCACAACTTTAACATTTTCTCTGTTTACAATTCAACATCAACACATTTTTTTTTTTTTTTTCATTCATCTCAGTACTCCTTACATTTCCTCAATCAATCTTTTCGGTTTCACAATTTGCCTTTGTGATCTTCTGTTTTGTGTCACCTCAGTCTGTTCGTTACTGTCTGTCTCTAAGTTTTGGTTCTCCGCCATTTCTGGTTGTTCAGTTTGGCTGGGAATTGGCATGTCGCTTGTTTCACTGTCTGTGACTCTCATTTTTGTCTGAGGCACTTTCAGTAAGTGACGTCGGTTTCGCCTCATTGTTTTCCCATGCTCTGTGATGACTTCATATGATCTGGGAGTTGTTTCCTTGACCACTTTTGCCAGCGGTCCCCATTCTCCATCACATCTCACTCGCACAATGTCCTCATGTGCAAGTGGTCTCAGAGGTCGTGCTGTTCTGTTGTACAGTTCAGTTTGCCTCTCATCACGCCTCACATCTCTCTTTTCCCTCACTTGAGATGCTGATGGAAGTCGCGTTCTGAGTTTTCTGTTCATGAGCATTTCTGCTGGTGAAAGTCCATTCTCTAGTGGTGATGCTCGGTAATTCAGGATCGCCAGATGTGGGTCTTCTTCATTGTCTGCAGCCTTTTTCAGTATGCGCTTCACTATTTGCACCCCTTTCTCTGCTAACCCATTCGACTGTGGGTACAGAGGGCTTGAGGTCACGTGCTTGAACCCATATGCGTCTGCAAAGTCTTTGAAGCACTGACTCGTGAATTGTGGTCCATTATCACTTACAACAGTCATTGGAATTCCATGGCGTGCGAACATTGTCTTTGTATGTGCAATCACTCTTTCTGCTGTTGTGTCACTCAACCCTGCAAACTCTGGGTAGGTGGAATGATAGTCCATGACTAACAGATAGTCCTTGCCCTTAAGCTGAAATAGATCCATGCCCACTTTTCTCCATGGCCCTTGAGGCTTCTCATGGGGCCTCATAGGCTCCTTTGGCTGTTGATACCTGTGGCGCTGGCAAGTGTCACAGCGCTGCACATATGCCTCAATGTCCTTGTGCATGTTGGGCCAATACAAAACATCACGTGCACGTCTTTTGCACTTTTCAATACCCAAATGCCCCTCATGCACTAATTTAACCATTTCTGATCTCATGGAGGTAGGTATGACTATCCTTGTACCTTTTAACAGAACCCCATCTAACACAGACAGTTCACCTTTAAAGTGTTGGTAAGGCTTGTCAATCATAACCTGTCCTGGTTGATGTATCTGTTCCATTACTCTTTTTAGTTTCTCATCTTTTTGTGTTTCTTTCACTATCTTCGTCCATTTTGCATCTGACACTGGCATGTGTGCCTTAATAGAGTCTACATGTATTTGCACAGCTTCCTCTGTTGTGCTGCTGGTGTTGCTCAAGCTAGCCCTACTCAGCGCATCGGCTACAATTAGTTGCTTGCCTGGTGTAAACTCAAATTTCAAGTCATATTTCTGTAATCTTAACATTAGACGCTGGATGCGCGGTGGTGCGTCACCCAGTGGCTTCTGTGAGATCGCAATCAGTGGTTTGTGGTCTGTTTCTAGTATTACTGACCGTCCATACACATATTCATGAAACTTCTCACATCCAAACACTGCACCTAGAGTCTCTTTCTCTATTTGCGCGTAATTTTTTTCTGCGCTTGTCATGGTGCGCGATGCGTATGCGACTGGATACCACTCTGTGTCATGTTTTTGCAATAGCACAGCTCCTAGGCCGGCTTTGGACGCATCTGTGGACACTTTTAGCGGTTTGTCCTGATCATAGAATTTTAACACTGGCTCCTTTATTAGACTGCTTTTGAGCCACTCCCATTCTCTGGCATGCTCTGCCATCCACTGCCACATTGTATTGGTCTCTAACAAGCTTCTAAGAGCTATTGTGTTAGCTGATAGATTTGGGATAAATTTTCCCATGTAATTGACTAGCCCTAAGGCTCTTTGCAAGTCATTTTTGTCCTGCGGTACTGGCAGCTCTGCTATGGCCCGCACTTTTTCCGGATCTGGTTGCACGCCTGCCCCAGATAATTTTTCTCCCATGTATGTAATCTCCCGTACCCCGAATTGGCACTTACTCTTATTCAGTTTCATTCCTGATTTTTGCGCCTGTGTGAGAACTTTAGCCAACCTTTCGTCGTGCTCCTCTTTTGTTTTTCCCCAGACTACCACGTCATCAAGAAAAACTCCCACCCCTTCTATTCCGTCAAACAATTGCTGCACAGTTCTATGGAAAATTTCAGGGGCTGAGCTAATCCCGAACGGCATTCGTAGAAAGCAATGCCTTCCGAATGGCGTATTAAATGTGCACAATTTAGCGCTTTCCTCGTCGAGCACTATTTGGTAAAACCCAGATTTGGCATCTAATTTTGTGAAGTAGCTTGCTCCACTCATTGTGCTGGTTATGTCAGATTTTGTTGGTAGCCTATAATGCTCCCGCTGTATTACTTTATTTAGATCTTTCGGATCTATGCACAATCTCAAATCTCCATTTGGCTTCTCCACTATAACTAGTGAGTTAACCCATTCAGTTGGTTCCTCAATTTTTCTGACCACTCCGTCTGCTATCAGTGAGTCTAGTGTTTCCCTCAGCCTCTTTTTAAGAGCTATTGGCACTTTTCTTGCTGGATGTATGACTGGCTCTGCGTTCTCTTTCAGCCTAATTTTTTGTTTGCCTGGTAGGCGGCCTATTCCTTTGAACACCTCTTTGTATTCTTTCACCCAGTCAGTGTTTTTGTGCCTACTTGTTGTAGCCTCTGTATTTTCTCGTGTTGTCACCTTGTCTGTATCAATGACATTCACCCTCTTGATCAGACCTAGCTGATCGCATGTTTTTAAACCCAAAATTGCTTGTCTATTTCCATCAACAAGTACAAACAATGCATTCACTGTCTTATCTTTGTTTGACAGTGTAACCCTGCACATCCCTTTAGTGGGTATTGGCTTATCGTCATATGTTCTCAGATTAATCTTTTTATCTCTTATTTTCGGCTTGTTTTTTAGTCTTTTAAAATCTTTCATTGGCAGGATGTTTACCTGCGCACCTGTGTCGAGCTTCAGTGACATGTCCGTGCCATTCATCTCCAAGCACACTATCCATTCGTCAGCGCTCGTCTCTCCCTCGATGGCGTCCACGTAAAACTGATCCTCTTCGCTGTCGCTCTTTTTCTCCACGAGTTGCACCCTCTTCTTCGAGAAGCAGGTCTTTGCGAAGTGATTTTTTTCCGCCACACTTGCGACATTCCTTCCCGAATGCTGGACACTGCTTCGGCGCGTGTTGCCTTCCACACCGCTCACAGTTCCCGCGCGCGCGCTCTGGGTTTGCCTCCCTTTTTCTTGCCTGCAGCGTTCCTTTCGGCTTCGCGCGCTGCACTGCATCGACCTCAGCAGTCTCTTTTTCCTTGCTGCTAAAAGTCTTTAATTGTGCCTTTGTACTCTCAGACGCTTGGCAAATCTGTATCGCTTTCTCCAGCGTTAAGTTAGTCTCTTTCAGTAATTGCATCCGCAATTTGTTGTCCTGGACCCCAATTACAATTTGGTCCCGTATCATTGACTCACTCAATGTTCCAAAGTTGCATGACTGACACCTCAACCGTAGGTCTGTGACATACAGCTCGATGGACTCTGACTCTTTCTGAAGTCTTTTTCTGAACACATACCTCTCGTACGTTTCATTCTTTCTCGGTGTGCAATAATCGTCAAATTTCTTCATCACGGCGTCGAAGTTGCCTTTTTCTTCTTCCGTGAAGACGAATGTGTTCAACACATCTAGCGCCGCTCGCCCTGCTACTGTTAGCAGTAATGCTATCTTCCTTTCCTCGTCACGAAGACCGATAGCTAGCGAGTAAAGTTCAAAACTTTGTTTGAATGCTTTCCAGTTCTCGTTGACGTTACCGGTCAACTTTAACTCGTCCGGCTGTCGAAGAGCGTCCATCTCCGCCGTCGGTTCGTAGTTTTATCCTGGTACCATGTAATGTTCTCCTAGTGCCATGTAATGACGAGGCGCACACACCGGGTGTCAGTTAGGACTTTTTACTTGTCAGTTCAACTGCAACCAACAACTAACCACACAGTGGCTCAAGTACACTCCTTTTATAGTCAGGTCATGGCCGGGGTCATACTGCCCTCTAGTGGTGACTCCATATGAACTTCACATATCAATACATATGGTGTTAACTGCCCAGGTAAGGTTGTGAGAAATATGAACACCCAAAAACTTAAAAGCCTCCACCCTCTCCACACACTCCTTGCCTATATATAGAGGAGGCGGTTCACTGCTATGCTTCCTAAAATCAATAATGAGTTCTTTTTTTTTTTTTTTGTATTCAGTAGCAGATTATTATCTGAGCACCATCTCACCAGTTTCTGGACCTCATCTCTGTATGTGGACTCATCTCCTCCTGATATGAGCCCCACTACTGTTGTGTCATCTGCAAACTTCACTATAATGTTTGTGGGATGAACAGGTATGCAGGCATGTGTGTACAATGAATACAAAGTGGGGCTCAACACACAGCCCTGTGGCAAGCCTGTGTTAAGCATGACTGTAGAGGAGGAGTGGGGTCCGAGTCTAACAGTCTGTGTTCTGTTTGTTAGGAAGTCCTTAATCCAGCTGCAAGTGTGAGTAGGCAGACCAAGCTGAAGCAATTTGGTGATGAGAATGTTGGGAATAATTGTATTAAATGCCGAGCTATAGTCAACAAACAACATTCTTACATAGCTCCCCTTGTCTTCTAAATGGCTGAATGCCGAGTGGAGAGCTATAGCAATAGCATCTTCAGTGGATCTGCTCCGCCTGTAGGCAAACTGGTACCGATCAAAGTCTGGGGGGAGACTAGGCAAAAGATGTTTCAATACCATTTTCTCAAAGCACTTCATAACAATGGGTGTTAAAGGGGACCTGTGGTGGTCGTCTAAACGCATTCAACTTGAAAACATTAGGCAAAGTATTCGTTATTTGGTTAAATAATTATTGCCAGCCATCTACCACCAGAGAAATATGCAAATACAACCGCCGGCATGGCCAGCCAATGAAAACTATGCGCCCAGCCATGACACATGTGGATGTGACGTCACACCGTTGCTACTGAAAAGTCAATACTCAGCCTGTACCAGCGACTAGGGTGCTTTTGTCAGTGTTTTGTTCTATTATGGCTGAATTGTCGGACTCTGAGGAAGAATTCGGGCAACATGGCTACAGGTTTGAGCCAGAAAGGTCTTTCTTCTGAGGGTGAAAGTGACGAAGTGGTCCTCACACACAACGAAATTTCATCCGAAAGGAAACGTCTGTGCCCTGTTCCAAGATTGCGCAACCACTTTTCCGCGACGATCTTCCGACAAGGTGTGTTGGGTTTGGGTACACAAAAGAAGTGTTTATCTTTGTTTTTTCGCTTATTATTGAGACATCCAAAGGCTTTACATTCCGCCATGTTGCGATATTCCATATCGCATTGTATGTTTTTGTTTGTTGTTACAAGAGCGCCGAGTGTCTGCTGATCTGTATATACTTTTATTTCTTTATTTATTTTCTACTCTTTTTAGTTCTGCATTTAATATGAACCCTGAGTTTGAAATAAACGTTTGAATTTGAATATCCCGAAAGCCACTGCTCATCCGGGCACTCCAGGCTCAGCCAATATTGATCCAGATCACGGTATCCACGCTACTACGTCGCAGGAAGCGTCCTGGCAGGCCATGTAGCCGCCAGTATGGCTGCGCGCATGTTTTGCTGACATAGCTGAACCAGCACATCAGCAATGGATTTATATCGCATTGCTTTGAACTTGAACTTAAACTTGAACTAGAACGTGAGACAGGGGCTCAATATAATATATTTTTTTTCACGACCACCACAGGTCCCCTTTAATGCTACTGGTCGATAGTCATTCAGACTGCTAATAGTATGTTTTTTTGGTACAGGAATAATGACTGCAGATTTTAAACACTGTGGAACAACGGCTGCCTTGAGAGACAAGTTAAAAATGTCAGTCAAAACAGAGCATAGCTGATCTGCACATGCTCTGAGCACCTTTCCTGGCACTCCATCGGGACCAGTAGCCTTTCTCGGGTGAACTGCTCTCAGTGTCTGTCTCACCTCATGATCCTGCAGGATAAGCACATCAGAGCTGGCATTCAATAACATCTGTGGGTCCGGGCGAGGTGTATTTGCCTCAAACCGTGCGAAAAAGCAGTTCAGTTCTTCTGCCAGTGAGGCGCTGATGTCACTGGAAATGATGCTGCTGCCCTTATAGTTTGTGATATGGTTAAAGTCTTGCCATACTCGTCTCGAATCATTATCAGAAAAATGATCCTTGACTTTCTTCTTATAGGTCTGTTTAGCCTCCTTAATGCCTTTCTTCAGATTAGCCCGGGTGGTGCTATTCAGATCTGTATCCCCTGACCTGAAGGCTGTATCACAAGCTCTGAGGAGTGCCTGGACTCCTTTTGTCATCCAAGGCTTCTGGTTAGGAAAAACCCTGATGCATTTTTCCACAGTCACCTGATTGATACAGAAGATAATGTAGTGTAATACAGTCTGTATGTACATTTCCAGATCCTCATTCTTTAATAAATCCCATAGAGTGTTTGAAAAACAGTCCTGCAGCTGAGAAAGAGCTCCCTCAGGCCATGTTGTGATGTTCTAGTGCCTGACTTGTTACACTAACCCTGCCGGGCGAAGGACCTTCAGGCTAAGTGTCAGTCCCATTAATGCCGTTGGTCTTATCTGTTTTATTTGGCGTAGTCATCATGAATAGATTGCTTTCAGGGTTTACTCCCCAAGATCCGCCATGTTCTGCGAAACCAGGGACGCCACATGGAGGCACAACAGATGGTCTTCATCATGTGCGAGGCTAGATGGTGCGGCCACTTGCTGGAATATTAGCCATATGTTGCGCTTCACATGATGCTGGACATGGGGAGACCAGTCTGGGACGCCAAGGTATTATATGGGCCAACCAGAAAGGTGCTACTCCTCTAGGGATCCTCATCCTGAGGTTGTCGATCCAGCAGCTCATCCTGAGGCTGCCGCTCCTGCAGCTCGCCCTGAGGCTACCACCCCAGGGGCAGTGGACCAGAAGCTAAGACGAGTTCTTTTTTTTGTATTTATAACATCAATTTTAGAAAGGACTTGCCTTGCTCCTGGTGAGGGGGACTCAAGTGCAGGTTCCATCTGCCTCTGGACCCTCCCCACCAGTCTCTGCTGCTGATGATTTGGATGTCACATCACTCACACCCTACCTTTCTCCCTTGTCCAAGGTGGCTGCATCGGGGATGGATTTCCAGGCGTCTGGGCTGGATACTCTCCAATCTCAGCTGCTGTCTTCCATGGTTGGCTCATCACAGCTGCTGTCTCCTGTGGTTGACACACCTCAGCGTCTCTGGTGGTCACTGCTCCCCATTTGTCTCATCCTGAGGTCGGCGTGCTCCAACCGTCAGCTCCTGAGGTCGGCGTGCTGCAACTGTCAGCTCCTGAGGTCAGCATGCTCCAACAATCAGCTTCTGAGGTCAGCACGCCCTATCCGTCAGTTGCAGAGGTCGGTGCGCCTCATCCGTCTGCTCTTGAGGCCAGTGCACCTCAACCATCTACTCCTGTGGGCAGTGCTTCTCAACCATCTGTTTCTGAGGATGGGGCGCATCAGCTGTCTGTTCTTGAGGCCGGTGCACATCAACTGTCTGTTCCTGAGTTCAACACACCCTTGTCATCGGTTTCCGAGGTTGGTGCACCTCAGTCGCCTGTCTCTGTGCTAGAAGCTCACCAGCAGCTGTTCCCTGAGCTTAAAGCTTCCCTGTTGCTGGCTCCTGAACTCAAGCTCCTGTGGCACCATGCTCCTTCATCTGGTGGCCCATGGACCTTGGTTGGCCACCCGACGTACCTTTCTTCCTGGCTGGGTGGGCCACGGACTTTGGTCGGCCACCCGATAAGCTGCTTCTTCCAACTGGGTGGGCCGTGGACTTTGGTCAGCCTCCTGATTGGTGTCCTTCTGTCTGGTGGCCCACGACCTGGGGTTGGCCGCCCAACGAACCGTCTCCTCCCACTACTGTGGTCCACCCACCCAATGAACTCTCTTTTCCCTCTATCCAGCCCTGGACTTGGACAGTGCTCTGGTCAAACTGTCCTAGGGCTCCCACCACCTGCCCAGGGTCATCTGGTTTCTGCCCCTTCAAGGGGGGGATTATCATAATCAGGACATGGCTGTGACCATGGCCTCACTTTTGGTGATCTTGGACTCTCTTTATTCCTATTATTATTATTACTGTCATCATCATTGTTGTCTTCTCAGTTACATTGTTAAGGTTTAGATTTTATTGTCTCTCTGTTTATCATCATTTCTGAGTTTGCTTTTATTTTGACAGTGCCTTTTGTTTATTTCTGGTTTAATTAGCTCATCTCCATTTGTGGTTCTTTCTGTCACCTTTGATTGCTCACGGCTGTTTCATATGTTTTAATTATGTTCCTTATTTATCCACGACTTCTTCTGTCCTCAGTGCGGCATTCTCCCATTTTGTTCCACACATATCCTTGCCTCAACTTACGTGTTTGTCTCCTCGCCACTACCTTGGCGATTTTTCCTTAGTTTGTTACCAGCCGTTATGGTTTTTTGTATTTTCATCCCACAAGCTGCTTTTGTTCAATAAAATCATGTACGAGATCTACCTCCTGATTGGAACCTCCTTTGTGCCCCGGAGGGGCAAACATTACGGCAGGGTGATTAATGCTCCTCTTAAAGACAGTGACAGGATATTATTATGGAAAGATTTAATGAAAGTTTCTAAAAGTGGGGTCAACAATTAATTTTTAAAAATTTTTATAGATTGGGGTTTTACCTGCCTTAATGCTATCAATTGTTGCAGATAATTCCTCCACTGTAATCTCTTTTTCCAAATTGGTTCTAAGAGATTCTGATATATTGGGTATGTTTGTGTGATCTAAAAGAGCTTCCATCCATCCATCTTCTACTGCTTTTCCAGAGGTCCGGGTCGCGGAGGCAGCAGTTCAAGCAGAGAAGCCCAGACTTCCCTCTCCCCAGCCACCTGCTCCAGCTCTTCAGAGAGGATACCAAGGCGTTCCCAGACCAGCTGGGAGACATAGTCTCTCCACCGAGTCCTGGGTCTGCCCCGGGGTCTCCTCCCAGAGTGACGTGCCCGAAACACCTCAAGTGGGAGACGTCCAGGAGGCATCCTGATCAGATGCCCATACCACCTCAACTGACTCCTTTCAATGTGGAGGAGCAGCGGTTCTACTCTGAGCCTCTCCCAGGTGACTGAGCTCCTCACCCTATCTCTGAGGGTGAGTCCAGCAATCCTATGAAGAAAGGTCATTTCAGCCTCTTGTATCCGCAATTTCGTTCTTTCAGTCATTACCCAAAGCTCATGACCATAGGTGAGAGTAGGAACGTAGATTGACTGGTAAATCAACAGCTTTGCCTTAGAACTAAGCTCCCTCTTCACCACAACAGACCGGTACAACGTCCGCATCACTGCAGATGCTGCTCCGATCCGTCTGTCAATCTCTCGCTCCACTCGCCCCTCACTCGTGAAAAAGACCCCGAGATACTTAAACTCCTCCACTTGGGGCAGGAGCCTGTCCCCAACCCAGAGAGGACAATCCACCTTTTTCAGGCTGAGGACCATGGACTCGGACTTGAAGGTGCTGATTCTCATCCCAGCCGCTTCACATTCAGCGGCAAACCGTCCTAGTAAGGCCTGTAGGTCATTGCTGGATGAAGCCAACTGGACAACATCATCTGCAAACAACAGAGATGAGATCCTGTGGTCACCAAGCATGACACCTTCTGTTCCTTGGTTGTGACTAGAAATCCTGTCCATAAAAATTATGAACAGGATCAGTGACAAAGGGCAGCCCTGGCAGAGTCCAACTCTCACTGGGAATGAGTCCAACCGAGTGTTGCCATTATGAACCAAACTCTCACAACGGTCGTACAGAGACTGAATAGCTCGTAACAACAAGCCCGATACCCCTTATTCCCGAAGCACCCCCCACAAAAAACCATGAGGGACGCAGTCAAATGCCTTCTCCAAGTCCACAAAACACATGTAAACTGGTTGGGAAAACTCCCACGGACCCTCGAGAATTCTTGAGAGGGTAAAGAGCTGGTCTGATGTGCCACGGCGAGGACGAAAACCACATTGCTACTGCTGAATCCGAGGTTAGACCAATGGCCGGACTCTCCTCTCCAGTACCTTTGCATAGGCCTAAAAGATCTAAAAGAGCTTTAATTTTCGAATTGTTGTTTCTTATTTTTGAAGAATACTGTCCTGCATAAAATTTTTGAAGACTTCATTTATTTCTGTTGGATTTCCAGTGGTTTCTCCTTGGTCATTCTGCAGTGAGGTAATAGCCCTTTCATTCTGTAACTGTTTGAGGTGCCATGCCAATACTTTCCCAGGTTTTTCAGCCTGCTCGTAGAAGGTTTGTTTGAGTTGCAGCAGGCTGGACATCGCTTTTGAAGCAGATAATTCGTTATATTGTGCTCTAAGCAGTAATACGGTTTGATGAGATTCTGGAGACTTTGTACGGTAATATTTCTAATTCCCTAATGTTTGTCCCTAAATTTTGGGCTCTTTGAAATGTCAGTTTTGCTTTAGAACTGGTAATGTTGATTATCTGGCCTCTAACAAAGTGCCTTAAAGGCTTCCCATCTGATGCTTTCTGTAGTTTCTGTTGTATTAGTTTCAAAATAGAAATTAATTTGATCATCCACAAAGGAGACAAAATCGGGGTCAGCAAGCCATCTTTGTTTGCAGCGCCAAATCTTAACCCTTGGAGTGTGAGAATTTGTGTGCCCCTACTGGCAGAGTGTGGCATTGCACCTGCCTTCTCACTCTGACTTTGTCAAAAGTAAGTGAGAAATTTCTGTTGTTTTTTTTTAAATGTACTGATTTCTTGTTCATGTACTTTGAAGATAAGATGATGAGGTGCCACTGTACAAAAAACGGTGTCAAAAGACTGAACCATTTTTTGTGTAAATATGTCCAAAGTTCAATTTTGATTGAGTTATGGAATTTGAAGAGGTGCTGCAACATTATGCAAATTAGATGCGTAAATTTATTCCTATCTGAAACTTTGGATCATATTTTACATCTTTCTAATTGACAGTAAGCCATTATCTCTGACCACTTTCAAGTTATAGCCTTGGAAATCTGAACTGTTTTATTGACAAAAATATTTACCACTCTTGACCACTAGGGGCTATGTCGCAGTTTGGCAACATACACACTCATAAGGTTAACATCTCTAATTAACCCTTTAACTGCCCAGATTAAATGGACGGGTCACGTGCCCCCAGTGGCACAGCGCAGCAACTGCACATGCCAACTTATTGACATCCCTCGGTTATACTGAGAATTTGTACTAATCTCTATTGATCTGACAGTTTAGAAGGTGGCAGACACGCGCTGAATGAATCATGGCTGACATGGAATATAGGAAAGAAGGAGAAATCCTCATTATTATTCTTCCTTTTTCTGCTTTGAGCTCACACACCAATGTGGATGCTGCCGTGTTTGGTCATCGCAACAGCGATGATGATGGAAACTGCATGAAACTGGAAAAATAGCCTCGCAATACAAACAAAATTCATGTGGGATAATCATAAGAGTTTGTAGATGTGGTACACGGGTGTAAATTACTAAGTAAACGTGTTACATCGAGGTCGATGTAACAAAAAACTGAGCTCCCAGTACCAAGATGGTGGCACCACGGGTGGCATGGATTCCCACAGGAATAATGCACCAAACAGAAAAAATAGCCGTGTAATACAAACAAAATTCATGTGGGGTAATCATAAGAGTTTGTAGTTGTGGTACACGGTGTCTATGGCTGAGCAAACACACAGACATCGGCTACAGTGGACGAAAACGGACTGGTCACGTGGGCAGGCGAGCCCCCCTCCCGGTAACAGGTAAGAGAGAAATATGTTTTGGGTTTTTTTTATATTTTATTGATTTTCTGGTTCATATACTTTGAAGATTAGATTAAAAACATACTCCTGTAGACAAATCAGCGTAAAAAAACCAGACCATTCTTTATGTAAATGTGTCCAAAGTCCACTTTTGACTCAGTTATGTAATTTATATAGCTGCCGCAACATTATGCAAATTAGATGCATAAATTTATTCCTGTCTGAAACGTTGGATCATGTTCTACATCTTTCTATTTGACAGTAAGCCATTATCTCTTGTAACTCTCAAGTTATAGTCTTGGAAATCTGAACTATTTTATTGACAAAATTTTTTACCACTCTTGACCACTGGGGGGTCTTGAGTTGCCTTGCGTTTCCCCAGGCGCCATATGGCAAATTTGGCAGTTAAAGGGTTAACTTTGAGTCCTGATATACTAATGAATTTGAAATGTTGTCTGAGATTAGGATGAAATCATAAGAACATTCCTTGATTCTGTGTCTGAGTTCTGCAGAAATCAGAAAGAAGTGAATTCTTGAATAGGACTTACAGACATGTGAAAAAATTAGGACATCCCGTATAAGCCTGTTTTTTTTAACATATTTGGACATATGGATATTTAATATCAATGTTAAAAATACTGGGAGATTCATGTAATACAACTAAACAATTTAAAATTAATTAAAGACTTTTTTCAATTTTTCTGTAAAATGTAATTTTTTAACAAATAGTGAGAAATAAATTGGGGCACCCCCCCCCACACCTTTTTTTAGGACACCCCCACATTCATTCCCACTTAAAGTGGCTAAAATAAATGTTAAAAAATGTAAATTAAAAACAAAAACAAGGTTAGACATAGATATGTGAACATTTCTTAATAAAGAACTGAATATTTAGAGGGGTGTCCTAATTTTTTCACATGACTGTACCCCAGATTAACAGGAATACGTTAGGTCATCTTGATTTTTTTTTTCTCTCCAAATATCTATGAAGTTCCATTCTTTCGTGAAGTGATGTATGATAGCACTACTGTGAACATGACTGGTCAACTCCTGATCTCCTGTCCCTCACCAGATCCAAAGCACAGTTAGAATCGCCTGCCGCTATATGTCATGCTCTGCCCTCCGGGCAGATGAGAATTTGGAAGCAGGACCCATGAACGCAGGCAGGAGTATGGTGCAAAAACAATAATTTATTAACAAATACAACTGAAAACTGAACGTGCAACACGGGGGTTACCGGCAGGAAGTACAGACCTACGAGACCAGACAGAACACAAGCACAAACTAACATAAATAGGGTAACTCATAATTACAAACGTGAGACAGTTGGGGCAACAATCAAGGGTAGAACAAGAGCACACATGAGAGACTGGCTGTTGTTACGCACCCCTCCATGGGGAATTAGTCAGTGGTGCAGTTCATGACACCATCAGAGTACACCTCTGCTACTAGCCGAGAGCTAGTGAGGAATTCCTCTTTGGATCAGTGGTAGAGTGAGAGGTTTTGAGATCATGGTGTCATGAGTTCAAATCCCAGCCGGGGATGTCGGTGTAGGTCTGCCTGCTGTTTGCAAAGAGACCATGTGAGTGTTAGTCTCCCTTGCCAGTGTGTAAGGGTGTCAGTGAGTATGTCCACCTTGACTGTGGGGTCAAAATGAACTTGGTGATTTGTGATTCGTAATTTGTGATTTGTGATCCCAGGCTGAAGTTGGCAATTCTTGCCTTGGCCCAGAAAGTGGGTTGTAACACTATGGATATGGAAACATGAGAGACTGGAGCCATTAGGCAGGTAAATATACCATAAGACCATGATAAAAACATGAAAGACAAACATGAAAAACAACAGACCAGGGGAGACACAGGAGATAATAACTATAATGCATAATAATAATCACAGGGGAACAAAGTGAACAAGAGGCATGGACACGGTCCTGGACCATGCCCAGAACCTGACATAATCCCCTCTTTAAGGGGTGGAGTCCAGACACCCCTAAAAAAACCCCAAAAACATTAACACCAAAATGGGTGGGAGGAGGGGGACAAGGCATGGTGGGAAAAACAAACATAGAAATCTCACAAAAAAACAAAACAAAAAATGTCCATCGGGTGGCCTCCCAAACTCCCTAAACCACCAACCTGGAGAACACGATGAGTTCGGGGACTGTTCAGCATACAGGAGCCCACGGACTATGAATATGATGGATCTGGCGGCCTCCCAATATCCCTAGACCACCAGAACAGAATGCAAGATAGGTCGGGTGGCCTACCACTGTTCCTGAGCCACCAGATCATGGGACAAGGTGGGTCAGGAGGCCTTCCAAAACCCAAAGGACCCCAACCCAGAGAACATGGTGGATTGGGTGGCCTCCCACTGTCCTTGGGCCACCAGATCATGTGACGAAGTGGGTCAGGGGGCCTACCAAAGTTCATGGGCCCCCAGAGTGCAGCATGGAACTTGGTTAGCACAAACTGAGGAGCCTTTTGCTCCAAACCCGGTGACTGTGGCACACTGACCTCAGAGACAGCAGGTGGAGGACCCTGACCTCTGGAGTTATGGGTGGGAGTCCCCCAATGTCTGGAATGATGGGTGGAGGTCCCGTCTGGCCCCGACGCCCGGAGAACCACCCCCGTTGCAGTCATGTCAGATGGGGGGGGAAGAGGCAGGGTGCGGCATCACCAAAATCACCAGGAGCTAGGCAAATCTTAACTAGTATTGATGTTATAAAAGTAAAGAAAAGAACTTGCTTGAGCTCCTGGTCCTTAGCTGCTGGGGTGACTGCCTCAGGATGAGCTGCAGAAACCACCTTGGGCAGAGCTGGAGCTGTGGTGTGTGTCTCAGGGGCTGCCGGAGCTGCTGCATGCACCTTGGGGAGAACTGGAGCAGGGATCTGCACCCTGGGGGCACCTGGGACAGGCTTGTGCACCTTGGAGACTGCCAGAGCTGCTATGTGCACCTCGGGGAGGACAGGAGCTGGGATGTGCACCTTTGGGGCAGCTGGCGCAGGCTCATGCACCTTGGAGACTGCCGGAGCTGTGGCGTGCACCTTGGAGAAGACTGGAGCTGGGGTGTGCACCTCGGGGGAAGCTGGAACAGGCTTGTTCACCTCGGAGACTGCTGGAGCTGCGGTGTGCACCTCAGGGAAAAACAGGGA
Source organism: Pholidichthys leucotaenia (assembly GCA_020510985.1). NCBI lineage: Eukaryota > Metazoa > Chordata > Actinopteri > Cichliformes > Pholidichthyidae > Pholidichthys > Pholidichthys leucotaenia. The sequence goes on from CM035839.1 coordinate 477,122,130, forward strand.
GACCAGAAGACGGCACTAACACAGGGGTGACAGCAGAAACAGCTGGTGGGGGCTCAGCAGTAGAGGGGGGCTGCTGCTGAGACCCCTCACCCGGAACGAGGCAAGACATATCATTAGTTGGTAAAGAGAAATGCACTTGCCTGTTTGGCAGTTCTGCTGTTGCTGCTGGAGATGAGCCTAGAGTGGAAACAGTGACTGCTGATGCAGCAAATGTGGGAGCCAGCACTGCAGCTGCCATGGGATCTGGCATCATTGAGTTCCGCGGGACTGAAGCGGAGTGAGGAGACGTGGGAAGCCGTGGCGCCAGAACCAGGGGATGCTTGCTTGTCGGCACAAGCTGTGGCATCAGCAGTGAGTTCTCCTCCAGCCTGTGAAGTGGTTGCGAAGATGGGGAGAGTTCTGGGCCTGGAGGGTGCGGGACCAGCTCTGAAAACCACTGGCGGATGGGGCTGCAGGTGGAATTGAGCAGCTCCCTCACCTCTGGGCAATCCTGCAGGCTAGGGAATCTTTCCACCACCTTCATTGCCACCTCCAGGAGAGGAAGAGCCTCCTTCGATGTGTGGGAGGTGCGAGAGTCCGAGACAAGGGCCTGAAATGTTCAAACTGCCCACCGTTCACTTGCATCAAGACCACCGACCACCGGCCTGCCTGCTGGAACCTTGTGTGCTGGTCTCGCACGATCATGCTCTGCCCAGATGAGGGTTTAGAGGCAGGACCCATGAGAGCAGGCAAGAGTATGTTGCAAAAACAATAATTTATTAACAAAAACAACTGAAAACTAAATGTGTAACATGGGGGGACTCCTGCAGGGAGTACAGACGATGAGCCCAGACAGAGCACATGCACAAACTAACATAAATAGGGTAACTAATAATTACAAATGTGAGACAGCTGGGGCAACAATCAAGGGCAGAACAGGAGCACACATGAGGAAATGGCTAATGATACAGAAACATGAGGGACTGGAGACAGTAGGTAGGTAGATAGATAGATGTACTTTATTGATCCCAAACTGGGAAACTGCAGTGTAACAGCAGCATGACAGCAGACAAACAAATGACAGAAACACACACAGCATAACAGACAAAGGGATTACCCATGGAAAGTAAAACTAAAACTACTATAAAAAAAAGCCTATCTACATCATAGATGAATAGATGGTGATCCGTATAGAGACACGTAAATCATACCTGCTGTACAATGCAGGACTATCAGGTGCAGAGTGAAATGTGAGGTACCAGTTAGTCTGTAAGGTGCAGTGTGGCAGCATAGTTATAACCAGAATACAACATCATAGTGAGTTATTGTACAGTGAAATGGCATGTGGCAGGAAAGATTTCCTGTACCTGACCGTTTGACAGCAAAGCTGTAGTAGTCTACTGGAGAAAGAGCTTCGCTGTCTCCTGTCCAGTGTGTGGTGGAGGGGGTGATCAGGATTGTTCATGGTGGATCACGGTTTTAGTGTCCTTTTCTCCACCACTGTCTCAAAGGTCTCCAGCCTGAGACCAACTACAGAGCCAGCCCTCTTGATAACCTTGTCAAGTCTGTTGGTGTCTCTGGCTCTGATACTGCTATCCCAACAGACAGCAGCAAAGAAGATGGCGCTGGTGACAGTGGTCTGGTAAACAGCTCCAGCATCCTGCTGCACATGTTGAAGGATCTCAGCTTTCTCAGGAAATAGTCTGCTCATCCCCTTCTTGTGTGCAGCATCGATGTTAGATCTGCAGTCCAGTCTGTTACTGATCCTGACATCCATGTATTTGTAGTCCTCAACCACTCCCACATCCTCCCCCCTATTCTGCAGTGGCTGAGAAGGTGTCCTCTTCTTTCTGAAGTCAATCACCATCTCTCTGGTCTTGCTGACATTCGGCCTCAGGTGATTCTGCTCTGTCCACTCCACAAATCTGTCTTCCAGTGCCCTGTACTCCCCCTCCTCTCCCCCTCTTATACACCCAACAACAGCTGAATTGTCAGAGAATTTCTGCAGGTGGTATGACTCAGAGTTGTACTGAAAGTCAGTGGTGTATAATATGAAGAGGAAAAGGAGAGAGCACAGTCCCTTGTGGCGCTCCCGTATCACTAACCACCATGTCAGACAAGACACTGCCCAGGGGGACAAACTGTGGTCTGCCTGTCAGGTAGTCAGTAATGCAGGAGATTACAGAGCTGTTGACCCCCATCACCTGCAGCTTCTCACCCAGCAACAGTGGCTGGATGGTGATAAAGGCACTGGAGAAATCAAAAAATGTGATTCTCACAGTATCTCCTCCACCATCCAGGTGCAGATGGGCTCATTGCAGCAGGTAGATGACAGCATCTTCAACTCCTAAATGGGGCTGATATGCAAACTGCAGAGGGTCCAGCTACGTCTTCACCTGCGGCCTCAGGTGGGCTAAGACCAGTCTCTCCAGGACCTTCATCACATGAGATGTGAGGGCAACTGGTCGATAGTCGTTCAGGTCCAATGGAGATGACTTCTTGGGGACAGGAACCAGGCAGGATGTCTTCCACAGCACCAGTACTCTGTCCAGACTCAGGCTCAGGTTGTACAGGTGTTTCAGTACCGGAGCTAGCTGGTTGGGGAGGGTGGGTGGGGGTCTGGCTGTGTTGTGGGGGTTACAGATGATGAGTTGAACCTATTAAAAAACAGATTCAGTTCATCAGCTCTCTTGGTTCCCAGATGTCTGCCTGACTCTCCCTTCAGCTTCTTCCCTCCAGAAGGAGGTTTGCTGTCCCAAAAAGTAAAACCCAGCACTACAAAAACAGCTTTGTTCTTGCTGCTGTCAAAGAGTTGAACAAGTTGTAACGATATATTGCACATAATTTAGTTACCTATTTATTAATTTCATTTTATATTTACTTATTTTTGTAGGTTTTTTGTAGGTTCTAAATCTTTTATTGGGTTTTAGACTTTTGAGTTTTTAACCTCTTTGACTAGTCTTTAACTTTTTAATATGACCCTTCTCTCTTATCTCTCTTTTTTCTCTCATCTCTTTGTCTTATATCCTGATTGATGGAGACTTGAGTACAGTACTTTTATCATGTTTATAGTCAGCTTCATGTGTGCCTGTGTTTGTGTTTATGTTCAATTCAATTCAATTCAACTTTATTTATATAGCACCATTTCACAACAACAGTCATCTCATAGCACTATCAACTGTAGGGGGGAACCCCCACAGTTGCAGAAAGACCCCAGCAATCAGGCGATCCCCTGTGAGCAAGCACTTGGCGACGGTGGAGAGGAAAAACTCCCTTTTAACAGGAAGAAACCTCCAGCAGAACCAGGCTCAGGGAGGGGCAGTCATCTGCTGCGACTGGCTGGGGGGTGAGGGGATAGAGAAGATGAAAAGAACAGACATGTAGAGAGCAAACAGCACGATGGGGACTCAATCTATGGGAGAGAACAAACAGATGTTAATGACCAGCAAAAAAAAATATTTCATAGAGAGTGAGGAAAGGAGTGAGGCCCAGTGCATTACTGGAGGTCCCCCGGCTGACTAAACCTATTAGCAGCATAACTAAGGGAGGGTTCAGAAACACATGATCTCTCCCTAATTGTAGGCTATATCAAAAAGGAAGGTTTTAGCCCTATTCTTAAAAACAGAGATCGAGTCTGACTCCCGAATCCAGATTGGCAGCTGGTTCCACAGGAGAGGAGCTTGATAACTGAAGGCTCTGCCTCCCATTGTACTTTTGGAGATTCTAGGTATTACAAGTAATCCTGCATTTTGGGAGCGTAGTGCTCTGTTAGGATAATACGGTAGTATCAGATCTTTTAAATAAAAAGGAGCCTGATTGTTTAGAGCTTTGTAAGTAAGAAGAAGGATTTTAAACTTAATTCTAAACTCTATGGGAAGCCAATGAAGGGAGGCCAGAACCAGAGAGATATGATCTCTCTTTCTAGTACCTGTTAAAACTCTTGCTGCAGCATTTTGGATCAGCTGAAGACTTTTTAAAGATGTTTTAGGACAGCCTGATAATAAAGAATTACAATAATCTAATCTAGAGCTAACAAAAGCGTGGATCAGTTTCTCAGCATCACTCTGAGACAAGATATTGAATGTAATTGTGGTTTGGAAATATGGATGTCACCAGACTGCAAAACAAATCTACCTATGGGTACAAATAAAGGAACCTGAACCTGAACCTGCACCCAGTTATTTGTTTCATCCACGCATCTTTAGTGTTGTTTTGCCTGAGTTTCTCTTCCAACTTCCTCCTATAATTGTCCTTGCACCTCCTCAGCATCTCTCTCAGCTCATGCTGCACTCCCCTCAGCTTCTCCTTGTCTCCAGACCTAAAAACTCTCTTCTTTTTGTTCAGAAGTGCTTTCAGGTCACTGGTGACCCATGGTCTGTTGTTGGAGAAGCAGTGTCCAGTCTGAGCTGGCATGGTCATGTCTTCACAGAATCTGATGTATTCTGTGATGCAGTCGGTCATATTGTCTATGTCCACCCCCTGTGGTTCACAGAGTACACCTCAGTCCGTCGTCTCGAAGCAGTCCTGCAGTGCATCAGCAGCCTCCTGTGTCCACCTCCTCACAGTCCGTGTATAATCAGGCTGCCTTTGCACAAGGGGGACGTACTTGGGTGTTAACATGACCATGCAGTGATCTGATTTACCAATGGGGGGCAGAGCTGTGACACTATATGCATCTCTGACATTGGCATACAGTAGATCCAGTGTTTTATTATGTGACCCGTGCTGGCAAAATGAGTCACTTTGAGGAAATTATCAAAACTGAGGTAACGTTTTTTCCATATTCTGTATTGAGCAGCGCGGTGGTGGAGTGGTTAGCACTGTGGCAGCACAGTAACTCACCCTTGGCCAGGGGATCCTGGGTTTGACCCCAGCCCCCGACCAACAGTGATCTGTGTGGAGTTTGCATGTCCTCCCCGTGTCTGCATGGCTTTACTCCGGGATTTCTCCGAATTTCCTCCCACATGCCAAAAACATGTAAGTTAGGTTAATTGGCATCAAAAACTGGGGATTCTAAATTGTCCTTAGGTCTGACTGTGAGAGTGAATGGTTGTCTGTCTGTCTGTGTTGCCCTGCGATGGGCTGGTGATCTGTCCAGGGTGGACCCTGCCTCTCTCCAAAAGATGCTGGGATAGGCTCCAGCCCCCCGCAACCCAAAAAGAATTAAGTGGAAGAAGATGGATGGATGGATGGATGGATGGATGTACTGAAAGACCTTCAAAATGATATTTAATTTGTAGGAAGTGCACAAAAACGGACCTGGAAAAAGCCTATTTGTTTATATTTTGGTTAGGTTTAAAACTCATGTTAGATCGGTTGGGAGTTATGTCTTCTGCCAAAACATATTTATTTTTAGAAAGTACGATTTCTAAGCTTTACAATGATACCAGGCACTTATGGGGATTTTCCCGGGACTTGCTGCTAGCACACAAAGAAAGAGTCATGATTTATGACTTCTCTGCCTGTAGCTCGTAATGACGCGGTGTGCATTCCGACTCATTTTACCAGCACGGGTCACAAATATATCACAAGACCATGATAAAAACATTAGTTTATTGGTTTATTTGTCAGGGACCATGTAGAGAAAAAACCTTAAACGCAGGGTAAAGATGCTCTGTACCAGATTCTAGCGTTCTCACTCATTTCCATCTGTAGTCCCTGAGGCAGGAAGACATTCAAAGAAAAACAGCTCAGAGAGAAAGCAATTCAGGTTGGGTTTCAGAAACTGTTGACCCTGAAACAAGCAGGGAGTAAGTTTAAAAGGTAAAAAGATAAGAGAGACGGCACACATAAAAACAATTTAAAGAGTACAATTTCAAATCCCATTTAAGGCAGAGAGTCAATGCTGGCAGGCTTGAGTACTTAAAATCCATTTTTTAGTCTCTGTGGAAAAGTCTCTGTAATTTGTTCTGGTCTTCAAAGCAGTGGGGAGAAGACAAACGGGGTGGCACAACAGACCAGGGGAGACACTGGAGACAATAACTATAGTAAACTAGAAAAGCACTCATAGAGCGCATACCTCCGCCAAGGGTCCTTCCGTTTCTCATGGATCACCTCCAAAATGTAATGGGCTTGTGTGTAGGCATATCGCCACTTGTGGTGAAAATTGCATCCAAGTCTGTCCATTAGTTTTGGAGTTTTGTGGCTGACAGACTGTGAGAAGAGCCTTGGCTGAGGTATGCATTCTCAGATCATCCCCAAAATGTAATGGGTTCCTCTCTAGGCCAAGAACCACCTCTGGTGAAACAGACAGACAAATGGCAGTAAAAGCATTACCTCCTTGGCGGAGGTAATAAACTCAGGTGTTGCTGTTGTGTCCATCTCCTCCCTCTCCAAACTCGCAGGCTGCGGGCGTTGCAATTCATCGCACAACCACGTACAACCCACAGGCCAATGGGTTATGCGAGCGTTTTCATAGATCACTGAAAGCAGCACTCAGGGCTTCACTGATGGATGCAAATTGGGTAGACAGGTTGGAGTGGGTTTTATTGGGGTTGGGCTCCAAGGCAAAAGAGGATCTGGAAGCTTCCCCGGTAGAGAGCTTGTTTTTGCGCAGCCCCTATGGCTGCCCGGAGAATTTCTGCCAAATAATCCCGCGCGGATCAGCTGCCCGTCTCAGCTTTTGCAGCGTAGCGCAAACACAGGCATGCTGCCGGGCCCGGCCCACCACTGTTTTCCGCGTGCTTTTGTGCCTAAAACTTTGAAGAACGTGGAGTTCGTGTTTGTCAGACACGACGACCAGCGCCCTCCATTGCGCCTGCAGACATGTTGAAAATGGCCGTATCTCACAATGTTAAAGAATCCTTTAAAAAATTCCTGGATCCAGACGGTGATCCGGATCATCCCCAAAATTTAATCAGTTCTTCCTTGTACCATTTCCAACAACGCCTGAAAGTTTCATCAAAATCCGTCCAAAACTTTTTGAGTTATCTTGCTAACCAACAGACAGACAGACAGACAAACAAACGCGGGCAAAATCATTACCTCCTGCGGCCTGCGGCCTGGCGGACGTGATAATAATAGTAATAATCACAGGGGAACAAAATGAACCAGAACCTGACAATATACTTGCCAGGAAGAGAGGATAAAGTCACTCTATGTGCAACACATCAGATTGATTGTCTTTGATTAATTGTCTATGTTTATTGCACTGTCCCTGTCAAATAAACTAATCTACTACTACTACTAGTAAGAAATAAATTTTGAAAAAAGTTAGGGTCATCAAAATTTGGTGCATAAATATTCACCAGGGCCAGGTGTTTGTTCGCTAAGTTTCCTTGCGTGATAAGATGGAATATTCTTGGATGGAACATGGGTGGGCAATATAAGCTGTGGCTTCAGCCATCACCCATTTCGGATAACTTCTGTTGAACTGTATAATCAGAGGAGTTATTGTTTAATTTGACCTTGTTGGATTTTTTTTCTTTTTCCCCTTTGTTATATTATTCTGTTTCTTTTTAATCTTTACTTTTTATCTATCCAAAATAAAGATTCAGTTCAATTCAAGATGGCGTCCAAATTTGTCTTTGATAACCTTATTTACCTGAAATGGGATAGACTGGTGAACCAAAGTAGTAACACCTCTAGCTTGTGAGTTAAATGGTGCAGAAAAAACTTTTCCTCTCAATCTCCTTCTAACTTTCAGGTCCTCATTGTGCGTCAGGTGTGTTTCTTGAAGAATGCATTGATTTTATCCTATTCATGACTTGTTTGACCTTCTTAAAGGGTACCTGTAGTGAATTTTAATCCAAAGCTATTTCAGAAGATCAAATATGATACTAGTGGTTCCATATGGTAATTTTGGTCATGATTCCTTCTCAAATACGTGCGAGTTTCAAGTCCCTGCTCTGTCAGTCAGTCGTGGTCAGAGACATCTTGTCTCCTCCATGGTCAGGTTCAGCACGGTAGTGACAGTCATTGCTTTATGTGACTGACTGGGCTGCAGTATAGCACCCAACAAAGTTTTAACATCAGAATTTTATGTGATTTGTTACAACTATGTACAAGCAAATCTACCCGCATATAATTTAATGAAATAAAATTCTAGTATATCAAGATTTATTCAACGTGTTCTGAAGTTCCTTGACTGGGAACTTGCCTGTTGGTTAGGTCCCCTTCAGCTGCTGGTCCCCAGAGGTACCTGCAGATCATGCCGTCAATGAAGGCCGTTTCCAAGGACGGTTTGTTCAGTATATATCCGTGCAGATTTTGCACTGTTTTCAACTTGGATCTCGACCCACTGAGCATCTGCTGAACACGTTTACTCCTCCGCAGTAAAGCTGGAATCAATGAGTGTGACATCACTTCCGGCCAGCGATGGCTGCTCCCCATTGGTTTTGACCGAGCGGTTTTCATGGGATAAAATTATTCCGTATACTGACTCTAGGGGGTTATTTTTACTGAATAAATGCATTTTTAGTTTATAAGTAATACCGAAAGCAGGATTAATGTTGTTATAATGACCAGTACTGGTTTCCTTTAAGTTTTCATAGCCCCCTGTAGTTCCATGAAGTAAGTTTAATTTTTATCTGTCATTTTGCATAGCCAACATTATATTCTCCAAACTTTTTTAGGTACTTGTAAAAAGGAAAACAGAACAAACACACACGGTTCAGACATAGCAAACACTATAGAAACACCTGAACCAAACCCTATATCCTGGACCTTAAAACTAAATATTCTCTACATCATCTTAAAGCTTCCAGATAGCTGTTAACTGTTCCATCCTAGAGTAAGAGCCTCAAACCATGAACAAAAACAAACTACTGGTTAGTTATAACTACTGATACCGTAATTAAACCTTTGTCATTCCTTTGACTATGAACTAAATTAAACCTTGCTTTTAGATGTCATTGCATTATTCTGGGAAAATGGGAACAAAAACTGAATGAGTTAATACAACCCACATTGCTTGAACATAAACTGACAGTTGCAGTCAGAATTGTCAGTGATTCTGCATCTTAACTCCTATTTCTTAAGAAAAAAAAAGGAAAAACAGATGCTTAAAGACCTTGTTCATGTTGGTTTTCTTACACAGCTCTTTCATATCCATAGTTTCTAGGTGTTATCACCATGTGAAAAAGTAACATAACTTTAACAGATATGAAATAAGTCATGAATGTCAACTTTGAACACCATCTGGTAAACAAAAACTTCTACCTTTTCAGCTGTTGCCTCTGATTACCTTTGTAAGCCGCGACACTCGTTTGCTTCTTAATAACTCAATCCAGTCCCTTTTCCGACCTGATCTTCCTGATGAAGTCTTCTGCCTCAACGTGGTTATTAAAGATGTGGGAGCATTCCTTATATTTCACTGGAAGTCGGGCAGGAGGGATGACAGAGACCCACTGATCGGAGCTGTGGCCTCACCTTGTTGAACTCCTGCTTCTTAGGCACACCTGCTGCCACGTCTTGGTACAGTATCATCAGCTGGTTCCTGTAGAATATTTCTCTCTTTGTCTTGGCAGCTCTCACCACCAGTTCTTTATCTCTGAAGTTTAGAAACTTCATTGTCAGCTTTCTGGGTGAAGGTTTGTTCAGCGTTCTTGGCCCAATTCTGTGCGCTCTCTCCAAAGTTAGCTTTGTGTGCCCGGTGGCCAGCCTTCCAGAAAGGTGCACGCATCTCCCACCTCCACTCCCTCTGGTAGATTGACGAGCCTCAGGTTTGAGCTTATTGATCTTGTGTCCAAGTCCAGTAGTTTAACCTCCAGGTCTTTATTTTTATTTTCTAGTACTTGTACTTTAGTTTGGAGTGAAATAAGCTATTTAAGAAGGATTTAGCTGACAAGGTAGCAGAACAGGTCAACACACATCCACTCAGCACACTACAATACTGGAAGTCCAATTTTTGACTTTCACAAAATTTTGAAACTTCATTGTTGTAGTTTTTTTCATAGTTCCTACCAAGAACAGAGCTGCTGTAGAACCCTCTCAGGCTGTGGTGGAAGTGATGTTGTCCTGGTGGAAGACTGATGTAGACTAATTTTGGAAACCGTAAGGTGAGAATTTTATGTTGTGTAGCTTTAATTGTTTCTTCATGAGTCCAGAGAGAAAGCCTCTGATGTCAGAAGATTTACGGTGGTGTGACTCAGGTTCCAGTAACAGGAGTCAGAGTTGGGGGGGGGGGGGTGTCTCTGACTTCAGGTCAGAGGAACGACCCTTCAGAATGTCTCTGCACGTCCGTGATCATCAGTGATGGAACCCTGACAGAGAGCATCTGATCTGTTCCTCAAACCCAAGACTGATTTTATCTGAGATACTGAACCTGAACTGAGACTGGGTCCACTCCACAGGTGGGGGTTAGGGAAGGGTCACCCCAGGACGGTTACCCATGATGCTTTGTAGAGATAAGCCGATACCACTTTTTCAAGACCTATACTGTGACTTTGAGTATCGGCCGATACCGATCCAAAACCGATACCGTCTCTCTTAAGTACAGAACATAATTTGGTAATGATGGGCTGCATTTTACTCACATAAAAACATAAATCTAAAAGTCAAACAAGAATATATATTACAAATTTGACTCTGTTTGGCAATGCTGCTGCTTTTTTATTTTAAACTTTGTAGCATTTCACTTGTCAGGAGCATGTAACCATACAGTACATCCTCAAGTGCAAGTTTATGCAAAACTTTGAAGCTGAATAAGTAAACATTCAATTAAATTAAAAGTGCAACTTATGGACTTCCGGTTATGGCTGCCACGTAGGACGGACGTGTCTCGCTCTGCTCTGCTCCTGGAGAAAAAAATCGGCAAATAACTCTCTCATTTGGGACAGAACGTATCCCAGCATTTGGGCGAGGATATGTCGGCGAAGCCTAAGGCTGGAAAACCAGGAAAAGGAAAAAGCGAGCCGCCGAAACAGTCCAAATTAACGGACTTTCAGGTCTGTGACGCAGCAAACAAGGCTCCATATATGGCGGAGGAGGCTGGCGGCGGTGCGATTTCTGCGGGGAATGGCGCAGATGCGCTGATGGCTGCCATGAGTTCAATGAGAGCGGACTTTTCCTCTAGATTTGATGGGATTATGACAGCGTTGGAAGGAATAAGAAAGGAATTGGGTGACTGTGTAGAACGAACGGCGCAGATGGAGCTCCGTCTCGCTAGTGCTGAAGATGACGTCACCCGTCTTCAATTAAAGGTGCGCACTTTGGAAAAAAAAAATAAATCTCTGGAAGATAATATTTTGGATTTGGAATCTCGGTCGAGACAGAATAATTTGAGGCTGGTGGGTCTTCCAGAGGAATCAGAAGGTCGGGACGTATGTTCCTTTCTGGAAAAGTGGATTCCGGAGGTGCTGGGCAGCGAGGAGTTGCAATCAGCAGTGGTTCTGGAAAAAGCACATCGTATTGGCCCACGGAGAGATAAGGGACCGCCGAGGACCTTAATTATGAAGTTTCTTAGCAACAGAGACAGGATGAAGATCTTCAACGCTGCACGTGCTAAAGGAGAGATTAAACACCAGGACCAGCAGGTGCGGTTCTACCCAGATTTGGCCACAGGAATCCAACAATTGAGGAAGCAGTTTGATCCCGTACGTAAGGAGCTGCGCAACCTTGGGATTCGTCATGGTGTAATCTATCCTGCGAGACTGCTGACCACGTATGAGGGCAGAACCCACATCTTCAAGACCCCAGAGGAGGCGCAGGAGTTCATCAAGAAGATCAAAGAAGAAGAAGAGACTGGTGGAAGCTAAGCATGAACAAAATATAAGGTAGAATAATTAAGCATTTGCACAGGCATCTGACTGACTTGAAGTAAATAGTAAGTTTACAAAATATAGATTGTATTATATATTAAAAAAACAAAACAAAAACAAAACAAAAAAAAAAAACTACGATGTACAAAGTTGTTAAAAATTTTGGAGTTAAGTTGGAAAACTACAGAGGAGAGTTAATGTTACGTCATTAAAAGCAGTAGAGTTAGGGTGATTGGGAGGATGAAGACGGAGTGGCTTAGGCTGTTCCCCGTGGGTGTGGAACGGTCGATGGCTATATCGGGAGACAGAATTTTTCTTTTGATTTTGGGGGGTTTGCCACAAGTGTGGGAAGGGGAAATTTGTTTGTGTGTAGTTTGTAGGATGAATGTTCAACCACTCATGTTTTTGCTTCTCTGTATGAGCATGTTTACACTGCAAGGTAATCCCAAACTCTCTATTGATCATGGACCAAAGTGTTAATCTTAATTTAACTTCATGGAATTGCAGAGGTCTACAAAATTTAAAAAAACTTAAACAAGTTATGAATAAAATAAAGGACATGGGTTCAAGAATTGTGTTTTTACAAGAAACTCATCTGATAGAGGAGGATGTTAAAAGAATTAGGAGTAGATGGCAGGGAAGTGTATTCACCTCTTCATTTTCATCCCGAGCCAGGGGAGTTATGACTCTCATACATAAATCAGTTCCTTTTCAAGTGAAAAATGTAATTGGAGACAAATTTGGAAGATATGTAATCATTCAAGGTTCTTTGCTATTAGAAAATATAAATCTTGTGAACTTATATGGTCCCAATATAGATGATCAGAAGTTCTTTGCTAATTTATTTCTCATCTTATCATCACTTACAGGGCAACATATAATAGCAGGGGATTTTAATTGTACATTGAATCCAGGTGTGGATAGATCAACAGGACTGGATTGTACGCACATTGGATGTAGGATGACTATTAATCATTTTATGAAAGAATTGAGATTGTTAGATATATGGAGAGAAATGAAACCACAAGTTAAAGCCTATTCTTGTTATTCCAGTACCTACAAGACATTCTCACGTATTGATTATTTTTTGATTTCCACAGAATTAAGGTCCAAGATTCAAAACTGCTTTTATGATAACATCGTGATCTCTGATCATGCACCCTGTTGTCTAATATATGTAGATAAAAAATTGACAAAGGAATCAGGTAGATGGCAATTTCAGCATAAATGGCTTCAGGATGAGGAATTTGTCAAGTATATAGAAAAACAGATAGACGAGTTCTTTGACATCAATACTACACAAACATCAGCATGTGTAAAGTGGGAGGCTTTCAAAGCTTTTATTAGGGGACATATTATTAGTTATACAGGATCAAAATCTAAGAAGACTCGAGAGGAGAGAGCTAAATTGGAACATAAAATAAAAAATCTTCAGGAAAAAGTGTATGCAGGAAGTGACCCAAGGTTGGAGAATGAATTACTGATTTTGAGAGCTGAATACGACAAAAAATCAGCGAATAGAGCTGCCTCGAGTCTTCTAAGATTGAAACAATCTTTTTATGAACAAGGTGAAAAATCAGGAAAATTATTAGCATGGCAGATTAAACAATTGGAAATTAAAACACCAATTACCAGTATTATAAGTAATGGACAGGTAGTTATAGATCCTTTAGAAATTAATAGAGCCTTTAGAGATTACTATGAAAAATTATATGATACCAAAAATGAACCTGATTTAACAAAACTAAATGGGTTTTTGAAAGAACTATCTATACCTTGTATTCCAAATGAAAACAGGGAGATATTGGAGTCTAAAATTAGTCAAGAAGAAGTTGGGCTAGCCATTGATAATATGAAATCAGGAAAAAGTGCAGGACCAGATGGTCTTCCAGTTGACCTTTATAAAAAATTTAAGAATAAATTAATAAAACCTTTTTTGGAAATGGTTTTAGAAGCATTTCAAAATAATAATTTACCATCATACATAAATAATGCCTTAATTATACTGCTGCCAAAACCAGGTAAGCCCTCTAATAAATGTGAAAATATGAGACCAATAAGCCTATTAAACGCCGACCTTAAGATAATCTGTAAAATTTTAGCAAGACGAATACAAGAAATTTTACCAAATATTATTAATCGAGATCAGAATGGCTTTATAAAGGGTAGACAAGGCTTCCATAATGTAAGAAGACTATTTAATATTATTTATTTTAATAAAGAAGCACCGGATACAGCTCTCCTATCATTGGACGCCGAAAAGGCCTTTGATAGAGTTGAATGGCCCTTTCTTTTTGAAGTCCTACAAAGGTTTGGACTTGGAAATAATTTCATAAAATGGGTTCAAATAATATACAATAATGCTACAGCAGAAATCCTAACAAATAACAATATTTCAAAACCAATAAAAATCAATAGAGGATGTCGACAAGGCTGTCCACTTTCACCTTTACTGTTTACTATGGCAATTGAACCTTTAGCGATAGCGATACGTTTACATTCACAAATATATGGAATTAAAGTTGGACCAACAGAACATAAAATCTCCCTGTACGCCGATGATATAATTTTGTTTATGTCGAATCTAAAAAAATCAATTCCAACCTTGTTGAATTTAATAAAGAATTTTGGGGAAATATCAGGATATAAAATAAATAAAACTAAATCTTCAATATTAATGCTAAATGAGACCCAGAGAAATTACTCAGCCCCTGAGGTAAATCAATTCAATGTTGTAAATCAGTTTAAATATTTAGGAATCCAAATTATGCCTAAGCTAGAATCAGTCGCCAGTGTCAATTATGAAGCCTTAATGTCAGATATCAGTGAGTTAACTCAGAGATGGATGTCACTACCAATGTCGATGATCGGGAGAATCAATATACTTAAAAGTAATATTTTACCTAAAATACTTTATTTATTTCAATACATTCCCTTATCACCACCTTTAGATCTATTCTCAAGAATAAAAAAAAAGTTAGTGGAATTTATATGGAACAACAGGAGGGCTAGATTACGTTTGTCTTTATTATATTTACCATTTGATCGTGGAGGTCTGAAATGTCCAAATTTTATGTTGTATTATTGGTCGGCACATCTGAGGTCTATGACATATTATTTTTCATCAAATGATCTCCCTCACTGGACTGAAATGGAATCATACAATTTACCTTTACCTCTTCCCATATTCATATACTCAGATTCGGCAAAAAAATTACAAAAACAAGTTAAAAATCCATTTGTAAAGCATATGATCAAAATATGGTGTGAAGCTAAAAACTATTTAAAAGAACCACAGTTATTGTCACAATTTAGTCCAATATGGGGTAATCAATATTTTAAACCAGGGAGAGCGGACGCTGTATTTAAAGTATGGAATTTAAAAGGGATACAAAAGATTCAGGATTTATATTTGCCAGGTGCAGACAACATAATGTCTTTTGAAGAGCTGAGGATCAAATTTAATCTCAATAGAACACATTTTTTTAAATATCTTCAACTTAGAAACTTTATTCGATCAAATCAAAATAAAGCTCTCACTCGACCTATTTATTCATCCTTGGAAAAAATGATGATGAAAGATAGTAAAAGAAAGGGTATTATTTCAGAGTTTTATAACTCATTGACACTATCTTCAAGTGAAAATTCACTGAAAAGATTAAACTACTGGAAAGAAGATCTGCAAATTGAAATTTCAGAGGAACAATGGGAATTGGCTTGTACAGAAGCTCAAACCAAATCAATAAATGCACGCCTTAAATTGATACATTTCAAATGGTTAATGCGGATGTATGTTACACCGGAGGAGTTAAATAGATATAGCAAAAATATACCAGATACATGCACAAAATGCATGGAAAGTAAAGGAACCCTATTTCATTGTTTATGGGAATGTAGATTAATAAGAATGTTTTGGGAAGAGGTGAGGGTAACAATTGAAAAAATAATCTCAAAACAAATCATATTGAATCCTAAACTGTTTTTGTTGGGTCTGTACCCAGAAAAGCATAATTTTAATAAAAGTGAAAGAACATTCATAGACCTCAGTTTGCTTAATGCCAAAAAATGTATTGCACTATTATGGAAAAAGACTCATAGACCAGATGTGACTCAGTGGTTAAGACAGATGTTAACAAACCTTCCATTAGAAAGAATAACATATATACTAAAATCAAAGGAAATTGTGTTTGAGAATATATGGAGACCTTTTATTGATTATGTAAAAAATTTAAACATAACTCTTGAAGAAGAAGGTGAATGATGTGTGTGGACCTTGTAAATTCCAAACTGGTGAACATAATATGTATACTAATGTATTGGATTGTCTAGACTAAACAGAGGAGCATTGTTGAAGACTTGATTTTGTTGGTGGTTGTTGGTGTTTTTAGTGCATTTTTTTTTTTTTTTGTAGTACTTTAGTGTTAGTGTTTGATTGTTTGTATCATGTTTGTTAAAAAAAAAAAAAAAAAAGGTTCAATAAAGATATTGTGGAAAAAAAAAAGTGCAACTTATGCATGAGGTAAATAAAATGCTGTGCATCTGAAAATAAATAAATTGTAACTCAGCATGAATTATATTCAACAACTATTCCAAAAAAATGTAAACCCTTACCTTCTTAAAGCTAAATATGAACAGAAATCTACAACAGAATGTAGTGCAAAATAGTGTGAAAACTACTTAATTTCTTGACACACTTCAAGGTCACCATCAGAGAAAACTTTTTCATTTGTGACTCTGAACTCCATAAACACCTGCAGTATAGCTTAACAATAATGTACTTTTTCAGCGCTAAAGGAATAGGACATGAACTACTGTTGCTTTAAGTAATCCCTGACCCTGAATACGGTCATGAGTTTTAACAACTCTTTTGTAACTCCAGTCTCTTCACTTTAACATGAGAGGCAGGTTCTTCTTTAAGGTCAGCATTTCAGCCTTCTCAGCTGCTCGTCTTTCTCCTTTCATCCATAATGATGGATGCTGCACTGAAGAGTCTTTCACTCTCCACACTTGTTGAGGGTGCACTGAGGAATTTACCTGCATTGTGAGCCAGAGTAGGGAATCTTGGTTGACTGAGTTTTCAGTACAGCAGCGGAATGTCTGAGCGTTCAATAGTTGGCTCACTGAGGTAAGTTTGCACTTCAGCGACCGCACTTGTGGTACTAGAAACGTGCACCACGTGGCTTTCCTTCAGGATTTCATCAAAAATACCCGCCAATCTGTAGTGGCTTGCAGATTGCACATTTGCAGCCTTCTCTGCTGGCTCCAAAGCTGCCATGTCACCTGATGTCCCCTCTGCTGGCTCTGCAGAATATGATGCCGTCCTCCCCATGGCCACCTCCATCTTCCTCACCTCTGTTATCAAAGCATCTGTTGCTTGTTCTGCAGACTCTACACTTGTGAAGTATCTGAAATAATAAAAATAGCCATTTTATTAAGTGATTGCTATCATCATGTAGGCTGTAGATGAACAAATTAATAAAGACTCACTCAACGACATACATACCTGTCTTTGTATCTTGGATCCAACAGCATTGCAATCGTGTATAGTGGCTCATAAGCCGCTGCTTGGAAGTGTCTGTTAAATGCCTCAAGAAGGGTGCCTTTCATCTTGAACCCATCATCACCCTTGTATTCTCGAGAAAGAAAGCGCTTAAGGACACTGACTATGTAATGACATCAGCTACAGATGATGATGAGGAGCTTGCCTGTCTTGTCAGCTCCTCAAAGGGGGCTAGAGCTGCAACAGTATCTCGTTCGCACAGCTTGGATCAGACGCTTGGGTTGCATATTCATCCGTATTTGAATGGCTTCCAAACGTGAATATGCCAGTGGGGAATGTTTGAAGTGACCCACTATTTTTCTACCGACAGCCACTGCATCACTCACATTACGTTGTGCAAGTAATCCCTCATTCACCACGAGTTGTAAGATGTGCGCGAAGCATCCCAAACTTGCAACGCCGAGCTGGTCCATTACTTTTTAACATGACTGGCGTTGTCTCTTAAAACAGCATGGACTCTGGCCTTTGGGATATCCCATGTCTTGACAATCTTGACAACTCAGAGTTGGGACCAGGAAGCAGAGTCGCAGTCTTACACGCCTCTCTGCAGCTCCTCTTCATCCGCCACCACTCAGCTTAGCCCCTGTCTTCCCCATCAGAGAATCATTGTCTGCTCCCTCCAAAGTAAATAAAAATATAATATATAAGCATCCTAAAGTGATTAAACAAAAAGTTGGTAAAACTCAAACATGAAGCCTCTAAATTGAATGATTTGGCCTCTGTTCCTCCTCATAATTTAAAAATTAAATGTGGTTTATTAAATATTAGGTCTCTAACTCCCAAGTCTCTGCTAGTCCATGATCTGTTAATTGATCATCAGATTGATTTAATTTCCCTTACAGAGACTTGGTTAGGGCAAGAGGATTATGTTGGTTTAAATGAATCAACTCCCTCTGGTTATTTAAACTGTCAAAATCCCAGAAGTTCTGGTCGTGGAGGAGGAGTAGCAACAATTTACCATTCCAAATTACTAGTTAATGTAAAGCAAAAAATATGTTGTAATTTCTTTGAGGGCCTGGTCCTCAGTATTGGGCATTTTAGCAATTTTAGGCTAAACCCAATTTTATTTGCCATAGTTTATCGTCCTCCATCAACCTACTCAGAATTTTTATCCAAATTTGCTGATTTCTTAGCTGATTTAGTGCTGAAATCAGATAGAATAATTATAGTAGGGGACTTTAATATACATGTAGATGTAGAGAGTGATTACCTTAATTTGGCATTTAATTCAATATTAGACTCGATGGGGTTTTCTCAGAAAGTAGGAAATTCTACTCATTATCTCCACCATACGTTGGACCTTGTTCTGACATATGGCATAAAAATAGAAAATCTTGTAGTGTCTCCTCATAACCCTGTACTGTCAGAGCATTGTCTGTTAACCTTTGATTTTTCTATTTCTGACTATTTGGGTCCTAAAGAAAAATATTACGACAGTAGATGCCACTCAGATGATGTTGTTACCAAATTTATGCAGATTGTTTCCCCTATGCCATGTGTCAACACAACGGAAATAAACTATGGAGAGCTTGCTCCTTCTGTAATTGATAGCATGGTAGATAGTGTTACAGCTTCTCTGCATCAGACTCTAGACATGGTGGCCCCCTTAAAAAAGAAAAAAGTCTAATCAGAGGTTTCTAACTCCTTGGTTCAACACAGAAACTCGTAGCTTAAAACAGAAGACTCGTCAATTAGAAAGAAAATGGCACTCCACTAATTTAGATGAAATCTATTTAGCTTGGAGAAATCATCTTTTAATTTATAAACAATCTCTGAGAGAAGCTAGAACGAGTTATTATTCTGCATTAATAGAAGAGAACAAGAATAATCCCAGGTTTCTTTTCAGTACTGTAGCCAGGTTGACAAAGAGTCAGGACTCTGTCAATCCTAGCATTCCCTTAGAGCTTACTAGTCAGGACTTTATGAACTTTTTCAATAATAAAATTTCATCCATCAGAGATAAAATCAATCAGATTATTCCCACCGTTAACTTAAATACAGTAACTACTGCTCCCTGTGCTGCGTGGGTTTACTCGGGGGGCTCCGGTTTCCTCCCACAATCCAAAGACATGCATGTTAGGTTAATTGACTATCCCTAGATACAGTATCTGTTTCCTATAGGCCCTTAGAATAGAGGGTTAGTACTAGTGAAAGCGCTTTGAGTGGTCTTTGCGACTAGAAAAGCGCTATATAAGTGCAGGTTAGTTAGTTAGTTAGTTAGTAATTGATATCTGTCTTGATGAGTTTACTCCAATTGACCTTTGTGAGTTAGACAAAATAGTTTCCTCATCCAAGCCTTCAACTTGTCTTTTAGACCCTGTTCCTACCAGGTTATTTAAAGAAGTCTTCCCACTTATTGGTAGCTTTATTCTTCATATAATCAATTCTTCATTAACTTTAGGCCATGTACCGCAGGCTTTTAAAACGGCTGTAATTAAACCCTGACTCAAAAAGCCAGCGCTAGATCCAGGAGCTTTAGCTAACTACAGACCAATCTCTAATCTCCCTTTCATTTCAAAAATCTTAGAGTTGTTGCTACGCAATTATTTGACCACCTGCAGGGAAATGGTTTACTTGAAGAGTTTCTATCTGGGTTTAGAATCCATCATAGTACTGAAACAGCCTTAGCAAAGGTCACTAACGACCTCCTGATTGCATCTGATAATGGACTTGTTTTTGTACTTGTTCTTTTAGACCTTAGTGCAGCTTTTGATACTATCGATGATAATATTCTACTTGATAGATTAGAACACTATGTTGGACTTAATGGAACTTTGTTGCAGTGGTTTAGATCTTATTTATCTGATAGGTTCCAGTTTGTTCATGTCAATCATGAACAAAACTCAGTCATGGAGTTCCACAGGGATCTGTGCTAGGCCCTACTCTTTTTTTTTTTCCACAATATTTTTATTGAACCTTTTTTTAACAAACATGACACCAACAATCAAACCCTAACACTAAAGTAAATTAAAAATAAATGTTCTAAAAACACCAACAACCATTAACAAAACAAGTCAAACAATGCTCCTCTGTTTAGCCTAGGTAATCCATTGCATAAGTATACATATTATACATTCACCAATTTGGAATTTACAAGGTCCACACATATCATTCACCTTCTTCTTCAGAAGTTATGTTTAGTTTCTTTACATAATCAATGAAAGGTCTCCATATATTCTCAAACACATTTTCCTTTGATTTCAATATGTATGTTATTCTTTCTAGTGGAAGGTTTGTTAACATCTGTCTTAACCACTGAGTCACATCTGGTTTTTGAGTCTTTTTCCACAGTAGTGCAATACATTTTTTGGCGTTAAGCAAACTGAGGTCTATGAATGTTCTTTCACTCTTATTAAAGTTATGCTTTTCTGGATACAGACCCAACAAAAACAATTTAGGATTCAATATGAGTTGTTTTGAAATTATTTTTTCAATTGTTACCCTCACCTCTTCCCAAAACATTCTAATTTTTCTACATTCCCATAAACAATGAAATAGAGTTCCTTTACTTTCCATACATTTTGTGCATATATCTAGTATGTTTTTCTTATATCTATTTAACTCCACCGGTGTAACATACATCCGCATTAACCATTTAAAATGTATCAATTTAAGACGTACATTTATTGATTTGGTTTGAGCTTCTGTGCAAGCCAATTCCCATTGTTCCTCTGAAATTTCAATTTGCAGGTCTTCTTTCCAATAATTCATTCTTTTCTGTGAGTTTTCACTTGAGGATAATATCAGTGAGTTATAGAACTCTGAAATAATACCCTTTCTCTTACTATTTTTCGTCAAAATTTTTTCCAAGGATGAATAGGTAGGTCGGGTGAGAGCATTATTTTGATTTGAAGGCCCTACTGTTTTTAGTTTATATATGCTTCCGTTAGGCAACATTATTAGAAAGCACTGTATACATTTTCATTGTTATGCAGATGACACACAATTATACCTGTCAATGAAGCCAGATGATAGTAATCAATTAGCCAAGTTTAGAAGCCTGTCTTAAGGAAATCAAAGCTTGGATGACTTGTAATTTCCTGCTATTAAATTCAGATAAGACTGAAGTCATTCTTGTTGGTCCAAAAAACCTTAGAAATACCTTTCCAAATCAAACTTTCAGTTTGGATACGGTTACTCTTTCTCTTAATAGCTCTGTGAGGAACCTTGGAATTATTTTTGATCAAGATCTGTCTTTGAATTTACATATTAAATTTGTTTCTAAGACTGCCTTCTATCATTTGCGTAATATTGCCAAGATTAGGATTATCTTGTCTCAGAGTGATGCTGAGAAACTGATCCACGCTTTTGTTAGCTCTAGATTAGATTATTGTAATTCTTTATCAGGTTGTCCTAAAACATCTTTAAAAAGTCTTCAGCTGATCCAAAATGCTGCAGCAAGGGTTTTAACAGGTACTAGAAAGAGAGATCTTATCTCTCCGGCTCTGGCCTCCCTTCATTGGCTTCCCATAGAGTTTAGAATTAACCCTCAAGCGACCAAGCTATTTTACGGACTGAAATGACCAAGTGGGGTCATTTATGACCCCATTGTGCTCTGTACAGGGATCCTTATTATAAATGGCTGGTTGGAGGTTTATCATACCAAAACTACTCCCTGTATTTAAGACAGGTATTTTATAATGATCTAATGTAAAATGTGTTTGCTAATAATACTTTTATTGCAAGAAATAACCAAAACGCAGACTGTAAGAATAACATTACATTTATATATTTAGACAGTCCTTGTCAGTTCACTCTTGGAACATCATCATCATCATCATCATCATCATCATCATCATCATCATCATCATCATAGTCATCATATCATCATCACGATGATGATGATACCTATTGTTGTAGTTACGATGATGATCATGATACCTATTATGACATTTTGCGTAATGGCGGTTTTCTTGTGGACGGTGATCTGGATCACCACCAAAATCTAATCATCTGTAGGATACCCCATTTCTGACAATTTGTGAAAATTTCATGAAAATCCATCCATAACTTTTTGAGTTATCTTGCTAACAAACAGACAAATCCAGACAAACAGACAAATGTAAATCTGGCTATCCTAGGTCTGTTAGCCATGGTTCACTGCAATACAATATAAAGTACTGATTAGAAGTGAAAACCAGAGTGGTGGCTCAGTTGGTAGAGCATCCGCCCCACACCCGGGAGGCAGGGGTTCAAATCCCGGCTGGGTCATACCAAAGACCATATAAAAATGGTGCTTTCTGCCTTCTAGCGTGGTGCTCCGCATAATGGAATGGGGAAAGTAAAGTTACACACAGAGCTACCAGAGGACTGACCCCCCGCTGTAGCTTTCACTACTTACAGTAGCTGTGTGGCCTAGGGTCAGAGAAACGGAGATAGGCGCCGCCCATATACACCTTCAGGTGTGAAGGGATTAACTAACTAACTATTAGAAGTGGAACATTTGAATAAAATTTATAAAACCAATGTTTAAAAACCAGTGCTTCTCTTCGGGGTCATAAATGACCCCACAAGAGTTTGCGATGTCTACGCCACACCAATTGGTTGATCCCTGCAAAAAACTATGAAAGTGTGTAGGATTAGTAGACTGACAAATTCATGCTAGGAAAGAAAATTTGGATAAAAAATAAAGAGACGGCACATTAAATTATATGGCTGGGGTCGTAAATGACCCCACTCGGTCGCTTGAGGGTTAAGTTTAAAATCCTTCTTCTTACTTACAAAGCTCCAAACAATCAGGCCCCTTTTTATTTAAAAGATCTGATACTACCCTATTATCCTAACAGAGCACTACGCTCCCAAAATGCTGGATTACTTGTAATACCTAGAATCTCCAAAAGTACAATGGGAGGCAGAGCCTTCAGTTATCAAGCTCCTCTCCTGTGGAACCAGCTGCCAATCTGGATTCAGGAGTCAGACTCGATCTCTGTTTTTAAAGTAGAACTGAAACCACCTTTTTGCGCAAAAAGTAGAATAGCAGAATAATTCCTTATTACCTATTGTACTTTTCAACACATACAAGAAATTTTTAGGCCGTGCGATGGCCAAGCTATAAGCCGATAAACTTTTGCCTCTGGCTGGCAGTGCCAAACAAACAGGAAGTAGTGCAGACGACGCTGCGTGACGTCACGAGTGTGACCCATATCAAAACAACAATGGCAGATGATAGCAGTTCCAGCAGTCAAGAACACCAGAGTTTTCAGAGTGAAGAGGCATTCAGGATCGGTGACGAGACAGAGGAGGATGCAGGAGTGTCAAGTGAACAGGAAGAGAGCGAGGGAGGCATCGAACCCTACAGATTCGAGCCAGAATTCCAAATAAGGGAGAAACGATATCACTTCAGAGGAACAAGTATATTTCAAAAGCCTACAGTGAGAACAACCACCAAGCAACACTGTATCTCAGTGCAAGGAGTCAGATTATGGAACGATTTTGGACCTGAATTAAAATCATGTACAACGCTTGGACAATTTAAACAAAAACTAAAGGAAGAAATACTCCAAACATATATACAAGATGACATGTAAAATCACATAAGGATTGACATATCCAGCCTGTGTTGTGTTGTAGCTTAGTTTTTTTTTCTTTTTCTCTTTTTTTTCTCTTTTTTTCCTGTCACATATTGTCTTAGATTTGTTTTGAATTGTAATCGCTCTTGCCTGTTTTCTCTTTTTTCTCTTTTGAATTCTTAGATGGAATATGGGTGGGCAATATAAGCTGCGGCTTCAGTCATCACCCATTTCGGATAACTTACGTTGAATTGTATAATCAGATGAGTCATTGTTCAATTTGACCTTGTTGTTATATCATTCAGTTTCTTTCAACCTGTACTGTACTATCCGAAATAAATAAATTCATTCATTCATTCAAAAAGTTGTCGGGGGATTCCGGCACCGACTCAGAGTCAGACCGCAGCAGTGATGGGGAGGAGAGTTGCTTATTGAATACAGAATGGTGAGTCTTTACTTCTCTACTTTGGCATGTTTGGGGTGTCAGGATAAGGAAAATTAACAATAAAAAAGAAAGGGAAAAAAAACATCAGCATTTTTCCAACTTATTATTTATACATAG
This sequence comes from Pholidichthys leucotaenia, assembly GCA_020510985.1. Classification (NCBI taxonomy): domain Eukaryota; kingdom Metazoa; phylum Chordata; class Actinopteri; order Cichliformes; family Pholidichthyidae; genus Pholidichthys; species Pholidichthys leucotaenia. Next base: position 477,146,439 of record CM035839.1, read on the forward strand.
GGCTAGGACTGTACAATAGCCTGGCCGTGTACACACTTGGCATTGAATAGACACATCTGTGGCGTAGGGTTAACACGTGTATTCAGGACAGGTTCCATGACCATAGGCTATGTATTACAATACTTCTATAGACTATAGTGGCAATACATGTGAACAGAACTGGCCTCTGCATTTGACTGTGCTATTTATAAATAATATCTATATCTAGAAACGCATCGCTTCCCGGTCGCTTTTCCTCCCCCTTTCTTTTCTTTCGTCGCCATGACAGCTTTCCTTGGCCACTGAACAGATCTTCCCAGGTGTTGGAAGTGTTTTGTAGTCGACTATCACGACAAAATGCACCAAAAACAGCCAGTGTCGACGTGCTCGCAATGGTAAACATGGAGGACTGTGTCCCATTCGTGACGTCACGCGGAACTCCGGCTGCACTTCCGGATAATCGGCGGATTCGTAGGATTTTTCAGGGCGGGAAATTCAAAATCGCGATTTTCTCCAAGATTCTGGGATTGGTGGAGGGGGTGCCAATGATAAATTCTTTATCATTCAATCTTTATAACTGTATGTACTATCACCCAGTGCCGTTCAATGCCGTTCACTTCAGTTCACCTTTAAGAATAGGGCTAAAACCTTCCTTTTTGATATAGCCTACAATTAGGGAGGGATCATGTGTTTCTGAACCCTCCCTTAGTTATGCTGCTAATAGGTTTAGTCAGCCGGGGGACCTCCAGTAATGCACTGGGCTTCACTCCTTTCCTCACTCTCTATGAAATATTTTTTTTTTTTTTGCTGGTCATTAACATCTGTTTGTTCTCTCCCATAGATTGAGTCCCCATCGTGCTGTTTGCTCTCTACATGTCTGTTCTTTTCTTCTTCTCTATCCCCTCACCCCCCAGCCAGTCGCAGCAGATGACTGCCCCTCCCTGAGCCTGGTTCTGCCGGAGGTTTCTTCCTGTTAAAAGGGAGTTTTTCCTCTCCACTGTCGCCAAGTGCTGCTCACAGGGGATCGCCTGATTGCTGGGGTCTTTCTGCAACTGTGGGGGTTCCCCCTACAGTTGATAGTGCTATGAGATGACTGTTGTTGTGAAATGGCGCTATATAAATAAAGTTTATATAAATAACATAAAAATAAGTGTTTTATCAAGTTTGTAATGATAAAATTTCAAACGCTGGTACCACCCTGCGAAACAGTTGCATTACATGTTACATTCTGCAGTTCTGCTTTTTTTCCTCCTTCACGCTGAAGTAATTCCACACTGTAGACATGTTGACACGTCCAGGCAAGTCCCACCCGCTGCAGCGCAGCTCCAGTGACACTGTTTGCGTCTGTCTATGGCAAGCCACGCACAGCATGGATGAGAACGGTTACCTCACTTTCGTTTTAATACTATTATTAATGTATTGGATCGGTAAATGACTTTTATTCCTTACAGATACCAATCCAGGCAAAATGGCTGGATCGAACCCAATACCGATATCTCCGATCAGATCGGCTCATCGCTAATCCTTTGCCTATTAGTGGGTGTTGGTGTTAATGAGACTAAATCCTCTGATCCGATTAGAGGATGTTGGTGGGGTGACAGGGCTCAGAGTCTGAGGTTCTGGTGGACTCTGAGGGTCTCTGAGGAACTCTGAAGGTCTCTGATGGTCTGCGATGAACCTTCAGTTTCTAAGGACGTCATTGTTTGCAGTAACATGACAGTCAGAGGCTCTGGTAGGACTATCAGACTCTCAGCAGCAGTTCCTTCAGCCTCTTCTAGGGGTCTTCAGCTGTAAATGTGTTCAGAAAGTCTCTGTTCAAACTTTATTGTTCAGTTTTAAACTCTTACTATGTCTCAGGTCAGGGCTCGCAGCCTCATAGACCATGGTCCAGGAGGTCAGACCACTCCAAGGTCGGGTAGGCTACATCTAAAGGCTGGTTTATGGCTCTTAAATAAGACGGTCTAGTCTTTGGAGGATGTGTTTGTGTGACCATGCACTGCCTCGTTGCCTAGCAACTAGGGCTGGGAATCATCACTAATTTGCACTGCCGAGCTGACCGACGTTCTCTTAGCAATCTTCAACCTCTCCCTCAACCAGAACATAGTTCCCTCCTGCTTCAAAACAACAACCATCATCCCCCTCCCCAAAAGGAGCCCGTCGACCTGTCTGAATGATTACAGACCGGTCGCACTCACTCCAATCATCATGAAGTGCTTCCAGAGAGTGGTGCTGCCCCTCATTCAGGACAGCATATCGGGCACCCTGGACCCCCTGCAGTACGCCTACCGACCCAACAGGTCCACCTCAGATGCCATCGCTGCAGCACTCCATTATTCTCTCTCCCACCTGGAAGATAAAGACTCCTACATTAGGATGCTCTTTGTCGACTACAGCTCCACCTTCAACACGGTCATCACCCACAAACTCACCGACAAACTGCCTTCACTTGGCCTGCACCCCACCCTCTGTGACTGGCTACTGGACTTTCTAACTGGCAGGCCCCAGTCTGTCAGGATTGGTAACAGGACCTCAGCCAGCATCATCACAAACACAGGTGTCCCACAGGGTTGTGTTCTCAGCCCCATCCTCTACAGCCTCTTCACCCATGACTGTGTTGCCTTCCACAAGAACAATATCATCCTAAAGTTTGCGGATGACACAGCAGTGATAGGACGCATCACTGGTGATGATGAAGCACCCTACAGGAGGGAGGTGGCCAGCCTGGTGTCATGGTGTGAGGACAACAACCTCACCCTCAACACAGACAAGACAAAGGAGATGATGGTGGACATGAGGAAGAGGAGGAGACCCCATCAGACCTTAAGTGGACACACAACACTACAGAGCTGGTTAAGAGAGCTCAACAGCGACTGTACTTTCTGAGGAGGCTGAAGAAGTTTGGCATGTCTTTCAGGATCCTCAACAATTTCTACAGCTGCATCATCGAGAGCATCCTGACCAACTGCATCACCGCGTGGTACAGCAGTATCACTGTCCTGGACCGCAAACGCCTGCAGAGAGTGGTGAAGACAGCGGAGAAGATCATCAGGACTCCCTCCCCTCTCTGCAGAGAAACTACCCTCGCAGAGTCCAAAGGAGAGCTGTCACCATCCTCTGGGACCCCACCAACCCCCAGCACAGATCGTTCACACTTCTGCCCTCAGGCCGGAGGTACAGAAGTGTGAAATGCAGGACAACCGGACTGAAGAACTCCTTCTTTCCCACTGCCATCAGACTCCTGAACAGATAGCAACTCCTAATCTCCATAACACAGCTTTACATATAGGAACTCACACACCGGCTGCTAAATTTGCACACTGCTCACCTGTACAGTAGATATAGTCTCACCCATCTGATGTCCATATCATCTCTGCTGCTACTTATCATGCACAGTCTACTGGTACTACCGTTACAGAACTTAGCACCGGGTGCTAATTTGTAATTATACAATGCTCGTTGCACAATGCTTATTTGCACACCGTACATAGGTTTATGCCATCTCAGGTTCACATCATCTCTGATATCAATATACCACTGTCCATTATAGTCATCCAGTGAATTTTCAGTTTCGTTCCTCTTGTGTGTTATTAGCATCCATTAGTATTAGAATTGAGTTCCTGTGTTCGTGAGTCATGACCTTATTAGAATTGTTGTTTCTGTACCTTATACCTTGGCATTCGTTTGGAGAGCAAAGTAAGAATTTCATTGCTCAGAAAATGTAGCATTTCTTAACTGTACACATGATAATAAAGCCTTTGAACCTTTGACTCTTGAATTTCCAGATTTGATTCCAATTCTTGAGGTTCTGAATCGATTCAATCCCAATTCAGTCCTATCCCAATTCAATCAGGGAAATTACCATTTTAACAACTGATTTACTTGCCAGGAAAAAAAAAAATCTTCGACACCTAATGCTGCAAACTGTAGCAGGAATACTTCACCTTTGTTAACACATAATTTATCACATAAAGAACTGACCCCAAATCAGTTACAATAATGCACTTTTTATTGTTTAACTTATAGTTTCACAAAGTGCTAACAAGTGCTTCCTTCAGTGTAAAGGGTGTGTCGTGTCACGTTAACAACCCAGAGTCAGTAAACATCTTCCTGCATGAAGCCTGTAGACATGAGTTCACTGGATTTCAGTCCCTCCAGGATTTCACGGCTGTTTTGTGACTGTTGTGGAATAAAAAGCCTGAATTTGTGGAGCTTTTCCAAAAAGTTGTGATAAAAGTTGTGACATTTTTAGAGGTTTTTTGCACTGAAAGTTGTGTGAGGAAGTCCAGATTTTAAAGCAGCTGCTTTTCCATAGTTTAGTTTTCCATAGTTTACAGTCATGCTGTTCTATGTAACACCGCAAGAGAAGTTTTCTGTTAAACATGATTTATTTAGAACAGGGGTCACCAACTGGCGGACTGGTCCAGATCCGGACCCCGAGATTCCTTCATCTAGACCCCAAAGCCTTTTGATACAATTTGGGAAAAAGGGAGACCGTTTCATTTTGATGGGAAAAAGCGGGGGAAAAAGTGGAACTGAACTGCTGTATTGGCAACCGCCTGGACTGATTATGGCACGAGCCCTTGGGCGCTCTTCTGCTGCAGACTCCCCTCTCCGCTGTCCCACGAACACCACTGATAGTGATGTGCGAATCGATCCTGAAATATCGATACCTCCGATACCGGATCTTTATGCTCTAAAATCGATTCTCAAATCAAAATATCGATACTTTTGATACTTAAGTCATTTGAGGTAAGGGATAAGATAAGATAAGATAAGATAAGCCTTTATTAGTCCCACAATGGGGAAATTCCAGGATTGCAACAGCACAGGGATAGCAACACTCAGAGCAACAATCAGAAGGCAAGAGAAAAACAAGAGCAGCTAGTATACATATATATATCCTTAACAGGAACATGGTGAAAAGTAACTAAACTATTGAGATGCTGTCTAAGTGACACGCGGTTGGTGGGACTACTTTTTCTTCCGCCTGGGTAAGTGTGTCATGCGTTTTTTTAGATTTAAAAGACATATTAGGTGTAGTCGCATAAAATATCGGTATCGGTATCGCCGATACCAGCCTGAATTTTACTCAGTATCGGATCGGAAACGAAATCAGTGGTATCGAACATCACTAACCACTGATTCTGCGGCTCCAACTACTCCAGACTATATGCAGCAAGTCACGAAACCACGGTTCACTGCGGGCGCCAGCTTCATTTAAGGTCTGTATCCACGAAATGAAGCACTGTTGTGAAATTAAGTGTATTTACGGGAGTAGTCCGTGCTGGGATTGCAGAGGTGAGGTTGCTGGTATGGAGGCTCTTTTCATAGCCTCTGATATTGTGTAAAAACTCAGTAAAAACTCTGTATATTACTGAACATGGAAAGTTTCACATCTCCTCTCCCTGTAACCATGGAGTTACAGCTCCATCCATGCTGGAACAGTTTACTGTTGAGATAAAAAAAAAAATGTCGGAGGAATTCTGTAGTATGGAATTATATTTTGTGTCCATTTTTTTTTTTTTTTGTCTTAAGGTGTCTTCACACCAAACACGAACAGGCGAATTTTTCGCACAACACGAATAGACATGAATTCACCGTCTGGGTGAGATGCAGACAGGTGAAGTTGCCTTTATAACTTCTGCAGCAGTGTTCAACCTACTGTGGAAATCCCAAAATAATGTCATGCTTAGGTTGTAGAGACTGGGTTAATCATCTCAGACTGAATGCAGAGGGTAAACAGAGGAGAACAATAGCTAGGGAGATCATGGTAAGATAGCAGGAAGAAGGAGTTGGGGTGAGAAAGGATGAATGTATTGTGATGTTAAATGTCATGCAAATGTGAGATGAGCGGTTGGTATAAAAGGAGAACCCATGGTGTATTGAGACATGCTTTTCCTGTGTATGACTGATGAGCGAGTGAATAAAGTCGTCTGCTACATGAATCAGTCTCGTTATTTACACTCCACAAGGTTTATATTTTCCGATGGGGGGGGCTCACCTGAAAAAGTTGTCCCTGTCTCCAAAACTTCACAAGATGATGGGTGTTTCCGTTGCTAGCTTGCTAGCCTTGTTAGCACATGCGTGGCAGGAATCCGTGGGTAAATCAACATGCCGATTCAGCTGAAGAGCTCCCAGTCCTTCTGTCTCCAGGTGAGTGGCAGTCTCGTTTTCAAACTAGTTTACTCTCCAGTGTTGATACTTTTGATCCAGTGACGGCAGAATGTCAAAGCTAGTGCTATCCCTCAGACATGAACGTGCAAATGCACGATTTCGCATGTGTTTGCCTCTTTCCATTGACTGCATGTATTTCACATTTGGTGTGAAGGCCCCCTTAACAGTTTGAAACAGTTTTTTCTGCACTGAAAATATTGTATAGAGGTGGACTTTTTGTGAAATTTTGTTTTTTAGATCTTAATCTTTTTTTTTTTTTTAAATGCAATACAATTTAATTGTGTTCTCCTGTAAAACATTTTTAGGATTTTAGTTGTAGATTTTAGAATTTTACACTTATTTATTTGGAGTCAGCAAACACATTTAATGTTCTCCTGTATTATAAAATTTTAATTACATATTTTGTTTGAAATTGAACAAAGAATTTATTTTAATTTTTTGTTTTAAAATTAATATAGAGCAAAAAGCAGCTAAAACATGGGCTTAGTAAAATAATGTGTGAAAGTAAGTTAAATGATCCTGGGCTGTCTGGAGACAGGACTCCTGTCTGATCTGTCTGCCTGCCTCTCTCTCCGCTGATTGCTCTTTTCCTCTACAGCTGGTAGTTCCACCTGCAGCCAATCAATGGATGGTATAAAGGGGACGCTCTCCCAACATTCTGTCTGGTCACATCTGACCCTCAACCAGCAAGTATCTTGTCTCGCCTTGTGAAAGCTATTAACCTTGTGTTTTGCCTTGCCCAGCTCTGACCCTTGCCTGACTTAGACCCTGAGCCTGCCTCTGTTTGAATTTTATCTGCCTGCTCGGTGTCTCCTGCTATGCTTTGACCCCTGCCTACCCTGGACCCTGTAACTGCCTCTTGGATTGGATTGTTTGACCCTGGACTGTGCACATCCCCCCCACGGTGTCTAAGTAAGTCGACTTACCATCAGTTACCCTCTTCACCTTAATTACCCTATTCCCAGCACAAAGACCTGCCTAGCCTGTTCCCCCAAGTCCATTAACCTTCACTGAAGCATTCCTTCTCAGCGCCCGGTTCCCTCTCCACGTTTGGTCCATCGGTTGTCTCCCCGCTGTCTCCACCAGAGGAACCTCTAAGCCCAAAATTCATTATTAATCTCCCCACAGTGATTTACTTGTGCTCACCCCTGTCTCTGGTCTTCTCCCCATAGGGTTGCCAGATCCCCGCCCCATGCACCATTGCACAGTTATTGGAAATAAAGATTATTGGTTGCAATTACCTGTTGTTTGCATCTGTGTCTGTGTTTGTGTCTTGGTCTTGAACCCTATCACAGCTATGGTCTTCTGAAAGAATGTCCATGAAAGGATGACAGTTCTTAAAAGCACATTTTGAGATAAATTTGTCAGTGTCTCAGATTTCTCTTCCATCTGTTTAATAAAAGATGCTGGAAGTAAATTCATGGGTCATTACAAATACTTTGCTTTAAAAGGACCAAGTTGTCACACAGTTAGTTAGTTAGTTAATTCCCTTCACACCATGTTGGTGTATGGGGCGGCGCCTATCTCCGTTTCTCTGACCCTAGGCCACACAGCTACTGTAAGTAGTGAAAGCTACAGCGGGGGGTCAGTCCTCTGGTAGCTCTGTGCGTAACTTTACTTTCCCCGTTCCATTATGCGGAGCACCACGCTAGAAGGCAGAAAGTACCATTTTTATATGGTCTTTGGTATGGCCCGGCCGGGATTTGAACCCCTGCCTCCCGGGTGTGGGGCGGATGCTCTACCAACTGAGCCACCACTCCGGTAGTTGTCACACAGTGGGAGGGAAAAATCTTGAATAGGAAAAAAAGGCATTGAGACGCATTGAGAACGGTTTTTGAATTAAATCAGATTTCTGAATCATAATCCAGTCATGAGGTCCTAAAGATTGCCACACCTACAGTGGTGTGAAAAAGTGTGTGCCCCCTTTCTGATTTCTCATTTTTTGTATATTTGTCACACCTAAATGTTTCACATCATCAAACAAATTTATATATTAGACAAAGATAACACAAGGAAACACAAAATGCAGTTTTTAAATGAAGGTGTTTATTATTAAGGGAAAAAAAACAAACAAAACAAAACGTTCATGGCCCTGTGTGAAAAAGTGACCCCCCCCCCCCCCGTTAAAACATAAATTAACTGTGGTTTATCACATCTTTGGAAAGTTGAGTTCAATTTTCTAGCCATTTCTAAAGCTTTGGGACTCCAGTGAACCACAGTGAGAGCCATTATCCACAAATGGCAAAAACATGGAACAGTGGTGAACCTTCCCAGGAGTGGCCGGCCAACCAAAATTACCCCAAGAGTGCAGTGACGATTCATCCAAGAGGTCACAAATGACCCCATAACAACATCCAAAGAACTGCAGGCCTCACTTGCCTCAGTTAAGCTCAGTGTTCATGACTCCACCATAAGAAAGAGAGACTGGGCAAAAATGGCCTGCATGGCAAAAATCCAAAATGAAAATCACTGCTGAGCAAAAAGAACTTAAAGGCTTGTCTCAGTTTTGCCAGAAAACATCTTGATGATCCCCAAGACTTTTGGGAAAATACTACGTGGAATGATGAGACAAAAGTTGAACTTTTTGGAAGGTGTGTGTCCCATTACATCCGGCATAAAAGTAACACAGCATTTCAGAAAAGGAACATCATACCAACAGTAAAATATGGTGGTGGTAGTGTGATGGTCTGGGGCTGTTTTGCTGCTTCAGGGCCTGGAAGACTTGCTGTGGTAAATGGAACCATGAATTCTACTGTCTAGCAAAAAATCCTGAAGGAAAATGTCCGGCTATCTGTTGGTGACCTCAAGCTGAAGCGCACTTGGTTTCTGCAGCAGGACAATGATCCAAAACACAGCAGCAAGTCCACCTCTGAATGGCTTAAGAGAAACAAAAAGAAGACTTTGGAGTGGCCTAGTCAAAGTCCTGACCTGAATCTGATTGAGATGCTGTGGCATGACCTTAAAAAGGCGGTTCATGCTGGAAAACCCTCCAATGTGGCTGAATTACAACAATTCTGCAAAGATGAGTGGGCCAAAATTCCTCCTCAGCGCTGTAAAAGACTCACTGCCAGTTATCGCAAACGCTTGATTGCAGTTGTTGCTGCTACGGGTGGCCCAACCAGTTATTAGATTTAGGGGGCAATCACCTTTTCACACAGGGCCATATAGATTTGGATTTTTTTTCCCCCTTAATAATAAACACCTTCATTTAAAAACTGCATTTCGTGTTTACTTGTGTTATCTTTGTCTAATATTTAAATTAGTTTGATGATCTGAAACATTTAAGTGTGACAAACATAAAAAAATGAGAAATCAGGAAGGGGGCAAACACTTTTTCACACCACTGTAGTTTAGACCTTGGCTGGGGAGGAGGACCGACTTATCGGACCTTTTGCAGTTTTAGTTGGTGACCCCTGATTTATAATTACATGCATTAAAATTGTCAAAAAAATGACCAACATTGTATTGTTACTTAAACAAAAACAAAAGAATTAGCCATTACAGCTGTTATACAGGTATATCTCAAAAAACTAGAATAGAAAGAAAAAGTTCAATATTTTTGTCACTCATTTCAGAAAGTGAAACCCACATGGCAGTGTGGGGGGGTGCCAGGTCCTGCTGGAAAATGAAATCAGCTTCTCCATAATGCTTGTCAGCAGAGGGAAGCATGAAGTGCTCTAAAATTTCCTGGTAGATGACTGTGGTGACTTTGGTCTTGATAAAACACAGTGGACCAACACCAGCAGACGACCTCTGTTCAGATGAAAGTAAATTTTGCATTTCATTTGGAAATCAAAGTCCCAGAGTCTGGAGGAAGAGTGGAGAGACACAGAATATAAGTTGCTTGAGGTTTAGTGTGAAGTTTCCACAGTCAGTGATGATTTGAGGAACCATGTCATGATGATGATGTGGTGGTGATGATGATCATCACCATCATCATCATCATGACCACCGTCACCACCACCACCATATCATCATCACCATCATCATCATCACCATCATCATACCATCATCATCACCATCATCATACCATCATCACCACCATCATCATATCATCATCACCACCACCACATCATCATCATCATCATCACCTCATCATCATCATCATCATCATCATCACCATCATCATCATCATCATCATCACCATCATCATCATCACCACCACCACATCATCATCACCACCATCACCACCACCATCGTTTTCATCACCACCACCATCATATCATCATCACCACCACCATCATCATATCATCATCACCTCATCATCATCATCATCATCACCATCATCATCATATCATCATCATATCATCATCACCACCACCACATCATCATCATCATCATCACCTCATCATCATCATCATCACCATCATCATCATCACCATCATCATCACCACCACCACATCATCATCACCACCATATCATCATCATAACCACCACCACCATCACCACCACCACCATCATCGTCCTCATCACCACCATCATCAGCACCACCACATCATCATCACCACCATATCATCATCATAACCACCACCACCATCACCACCACCACCATCATCGTCCTCATCACCACCATCATCAGCACCACCATCATCATCACCACCACCATCATCACCATCACCATCGTCATTAACATCATCACCACCATCATCATCATTAACATCATCATCATCATGACCATCATCATCATCATCACCACCATCGTCCTCATCACCACCATCATCACCATCACCATCATCATTAACATCATCATCACCACCATCATCATCATTAACATCATAATCATCATGACCATCATCACCATCATCATCATCATCATCATCATCACCACCACCATCGTCATCATCACCACCACCATCGTCATCACCACCACCTTCATCATCACCACCACCATCGTCCTCATCACCACCATCATCACCACCACCACCATCATCACCATCACCATCATCATTAACATCATCATCATCATGACCACCACCTTCATCATCACCACCACCATCACCACCACCATCATCATCACCACCACCACCATCATCACCATCACCATCATCATTAACATCATCATCACCACCATCATCATTAACATCATCATCATCATGACCACCATCATAACCACCACCACCATCACATCATCACCACCATCACATCATCACCACCATTACCACCACCATCATCATCACCACCACCAACATCTCATCACCACCACCACCATCACATCATCATCACCACCATTACCACCACCATCATCATCACCACCACCAACATCTCATCACCACCACCACCATCACATCATCATCATCATCACCACCATCATCACCACCATCACATCATCATCATCACCATCATCATCACCACCATCACATCATCATCACCATCATCACATCATCATCACCACCATCACATCATCATCACCACCACCATCACCACCGCCATCACCACCACCATTATCATCATCACCACCATCATTGGCATCGTTGTCCTAGTCATTAACATCATCATCACCACCACCACCATCGTCATCACCACCACCACCACATTCATCATCATCATCATCACCATCATCATCACCATCATCATCATCACCACCATCATCATCATCACCACCACCACCACATCATCATCACCACCACATCATCATCATTACCACCACCACCATCGTCTTCATCACCACCACCATCATATCATCATCACCACATCATCATCATCACCATCATCATCATCATCATCATCATCATCATCACCATCATCACCATACAGTTCAACATAAGTTATCCAAAATGGGTGATGGCTGAAGCCGCAGCTTATATTGCCCACCCATATTCCATCCAAGAATTCAAAAGAAAAACAAAACAAGAGTGATTACAATTCAGATAAGAATTGACAAAACGTGACCAAAAAAAAGAAAAAACTAAGCAACAACGCAACACAGGCTGGATATGACAATCCTGATGTGAGTTTACATGTCGTCTTGTAAATATGTTTGGAGTATTTCTTCCTTTAGTTTTTGTTTAAATTGTCCAAGCGTTGTACATGATTTTAATTCAGGTCCAAAATCGTTCCATAATCTGACTCCTTGCACTGAGACACAGTGTTGCTTGGTGGTTGTTCTCACTGAAGGTTTTTGAAATATACATGTTCCTCTGAAATGATATTGTTTCTCCCTTATTTGGAACAACTTTTGGATATTTGCGGGCAGTGATAGATTCTTCACTTTAAACATTATTACTGCATTTTTAAAGTCAACCAGATCTTTCAACTTGAGAGCTTTTAATTTAAGAAAAAGTGGGTTTGTTGGTTCCCTGTAAGCTGCTTTGTTTATTATTCTAATAGCTCTCTTCTGAAGCATAAAGAGTGGATATATGTTTGTTTTATATGTATTTTCCCATACTTCAGTACAATATGTCATGTATGGGAGTATTAATGAATGATACAAAGTACATAATGTGGGTTGATTCAGCAAATATTTCACTCTGTGTAGTATTGCGATTGATTTAGATATAATTAATATGTGACTTCCAACACAGTTTATTATCAATTATTACTCCAAGAAATTTAATTTCGGATACCCTTTCAATCTCTACACCATTTACACTGAGTTTAGATACTGAGTTGTTGTGATGGTTGTTAAAAATTATAAATTTTGTCTTACTTAAATTGAGTGTTAATTTGTTTGAATCAAACCACAGTTTAAGCTTTCCTAATTCTTTTCCAAGTGTATCCAAAAGTTGTTCCAAATTGCTTCCACTGCATAATAAATTAGTGTCATCTGCAAACAATATGAAATCAATTTTTTCCGAAACTTTACATATATAATTTATATACATATTGAATAACAATGGCCTCAAAACTGAACCCTGTGGGACTCCACAAGTAACCTTCAGTGACTGTGTTTTTTTTTTTTTTCCACAATATCTTTATTGAACTTTTTTTTTTTTTAACAAACATGATACAAACAATCAAACACTAACACTAAAGTACTACAAAAAAAAAAAAAATGCACTAAAAACACCAACAACCACCAACAAAATCAAGTCATCAACAATGCTCCTCTGTTTAGTCTAGACAATCCAATACATAAGTATACATATTATGTTCACCAGTTTGGAATTTACAAGGTCCACACACATCATTCACCTTCTTCTTCAAGAGTTATGTTTAAATTTTTTACATAATCAATAAAAGGTCTCCATATATTCTCAAACACAATTTCCTTTGATTTCAGTATATATGTTATTCTTTCTAATGGAAGGTTTGTTAACATCTGTCTTAACCACTGAGTCACATCTGGTCTATGAGTCTTTTTCCATAATAGTGCAATACATTTTTTGGCATTAAGCAAACTGAGGTCTATGAATGTTCTTTCACTTTTATTAAAGTTATGCTTTTCTGGGTACAGACCCAACAAAAACAGTTTAGGATTCAATATGATTTGTTTTGAGATTATTTTTTCAATTGTTACCCTCACCTCTTCCCAAAACATTCTTATTAATCTACATTCCCATAAACAATGAAATAGGGTTCCTTTACTTTCCATGCATTTTGTGCATGTATCTGGTATATTTTTGTTATATCTATTTAACTCCTCCGGTGTAACATACATCCGCATTAACCATTTGAAATGTATCAATTTAAGGCGTGCATTTATTGATTTGGTTTGAGCTTCTGTACAAGCCAATTCCCATTGTTCCTCTGAAATTTCAATTTGCAGATCTTCTTTCCAGTAGTTTAATCTTTTCAGTGAATTTTCACTTGAAGATAGTGTCAATGAGTTATAAAACTCTGAAATAATACCCTTTCTTTTACTATCTTTCATCATCATTTTTTCCAAGGATGAATAAATAGGTCGAGTGAGAGCTTTATTTTGATTTGATCGAATAAAGTTTCTAAGTTGAAGATATTTAAAAAAATGTGTTCTATTGAGATTAAATTTGATCCTCAGCTCTTCAAAAGACATTATGTTTTCTGCACATGGCAAATATAAATCCTGAATCTTTTGTATCCCTTTTAAATTCCATACTTTAAATACGGCGTCCGCTCTCCCTGGTTTAAAATATTGATTACCCCATATTGGACTAAATTGTGACAATAACTGTGGTTCTTTTAAATAGTTTTTAGCTTCACACCATATTTTGATCATATGCTTTACAAATGGATTTTTAACTTGTTTTTGTAATTTTTTTGCCGAATCTGAGTATATGAATATGGGAAGAGGTAAAGGTAAATTGTATGATTCCATTTCAGTCCAGTGAGGGAGATCATTTGATGAAAAATAATATGTCATAGACCTCAGTTGTGCCGACCAATAATACAACATAAAATTTGGACATTTCAGACCTCCACGATCAAATGGTAAATATAATAAAGACAGACGTAATCTAGCCCTCCTGTTGTTCCATATAAATTCCACTAACTTTTTTTTTATTCTTGAGAATAGATCTAAAGGTGGTGATAAGGGAATGTATTGAAATAAATAAAGTATTTTAGGTAAAATATTACTTTTAAGTATATTGATTCTCCCGATCATCGACATTGGTAGTGACATCCATCTCTGAGTTAACTCATTGATATCTGACATTAAGGCTTCATAGTTGACACTGGCGACTGATTCTAGCTTAGGCATAATTTGGATTCCTAAATATTTAAACTGATTTACAACATTGAATTGATTTACCTCAGGGGCTGGGTAATTTCTCTGGGTCTCATTTAGCATTAATATTGAAGATTTAGTTTTATTTATTTTATATCCTGATATTTCCCCAAAATTCTTTATTAAATTCAACAAGGTTGGAATTGATTTTTTTAGATTCGACATAAACAAAATTATATCATCGGCGTACAGGGAGATTTTATGTTCTGTTGGTCCAACTTTAATTCCATATATTTGTGAATGTAAACGTATCGCTATCGCTAAAGGTTCAATTGCCATAGTAAACAGTAAAGGTGAAAGTGGACAGCCTTGTCGACATCCTCTATTGATTTTTATTGGTTTTGAAATATTGTTATTTGTTAGGATTTCTGCTGTAGCATTATTGTATATTATTTGAACCCATTTTATGAAATTATTTCCAAGTCCAAACCTTTGTAGGACTTCAAAAAGAAAGGGCCATTCAACTCTATCAAAGGCCTTTTCGGCGTCCAATGATAGGAGAGCTGTATCCGGTGCTTCTTTATTAAAATAAATAATATTAAATAGTCTTCTTACATTATGGAAGCCTTGTCTACCCTTTATAAAGCCATTCTGATCTCGATTAATAATATTTGGTAAAATTTCTTGTATTCGTCTTGCTAAAATTTTACAGATTATCTTAAGGTCGGCGTTTAATAGGCTTATTGGTCTCATATTTTCACATTTATTAGAGGGCTTACCTGGTTTTGGCAGCAGTATAATTAAGGCATTATTTATGTATGATGGTAAATTATTATTTTGAAATGCTTCTAAAACCATTTCCAAAAAAGGTTTTATTAATTTATTCTTAAATTTTTTATAAAGGTCAACTGGAAGACCATCTGGTCCTGCACTTTTTCCTGATTTCATATTATCAATGGCTAGCCCAACTTCTTCTTGACTAATTTTAGACTCCAATATCTCCCTGTTTTCATTTGGTATACACGGTATAGATAGTTTGTTCAAAAACCCATTTAGTTTTGTTAAATCAGGTTCATTTTTGGTATCATATAATTTTTCATAGTAATCTCTAAAGGCTCTATTAATTTCTAAAGGATCTATAACTACCTGTCCATTACTTATAATACTGGTAATTGGTGTTTTAATTTCCAATTGTTTAATCTGCCATGCTAATAACTTTCCTGATTTTTCACCTTGTTCATAAAAAGATTGTTTCAATCTTAGAAGACTCGAGGCAGCTCTATTCGCTGATTTTTTGTCGTATTCAGCTCTCAAAATCAGTAATTCATTCTCCAACCTTGGATCTCTTCCTGCATACACTTTTTCCTGAAGACTTTTTATTTTATGTTCCAATTTAGCTCTCTCCTCTCGAGTCTTCTTAGATTTTGATCCTGTATAACTAATAATATGTCCCCTAATAAAAGCTTTGAAAGCCTCCCACTTTACACATGCTGATGTTTGTGTAGTATTGATGTCAAAGAACTCGTCTATCTGTTTTTCTATATACTTGACAAATTCCTCATCCTGAAGCCATTTATGCTGAAATTGCCATCTGCCTGATTCCTTTGTCAATTTTTTATCTACATATATTAGACAACAGGGTGCATGATCAGAGATCACGATGTTATCATAAAAGCAGTTTTGAATCTTGGACCTTAATTCTGTGGAAATCAAAAAATAATCAATACGTGAGAATGTCTTGTAGGTACTGGAATAACAAGAATAGGCTTTAACTTGTGGTTTCATTTCTCTCCATATGTCTAACAATCTCAATTCTTTCATAAAATGATTAATAGTCATCCTACATCCAATGTGCGTACAATCCAGTCCTGTTGATCTATCCACACCTGGATTCAATGTACAATTAAAATCCCCTGCTATTATATGTTGCCCTGTAAGTGATGATAAGATGAGAAATAAATTAGCAAAGAACTTCTGATCATCTATATTGGGACCATATAAGTTCACAAGATTTATATTTTCTAATAGCAAAGAACCTTGAATGATTACATATCTTCCAAATTTGTCTCCAATTACATTTTTCACTTGAAAAGGAACTGATTTATGTATGAGAGTCATAACTCCCCTGGCTCGGGATGAAAATGAAGAGGTGAATACACTTCCCTGCCATCTACTCCTAATTCTTTTAACATCCTCCTCTATCAGATGAGTTTCTTGTAAAAACACAATTCTTGAACCCATGTCCTTTATTTTATTCATAACTTGTTTAAGTTTTTTTAAATTTTGTAGACCTCTGCAATTCCATGAAGTTAAATTAAGATTAACACTTTGGTCCATGATCAATAGAGAGTTTGGGATTACCTTGCAGTGTAAACATGCTCATACAGAGAAGCAAAAACATGAGTGGTTGAACATTCATCCTACAAACTACACACAAACAAATTTCCCCTTCCCACACTTGTGGCAAACCCCCCAAAATCAAAAGAAAAATTCTGTCTCCCGATATAGCCATCGACCGCTCCACACCCACGGGGAACAGCCTAAGCCACTCCTTCTTCATCCTCCCAATCACCCTAACTCTACTGCTTTTAATGACGTAACATTAACTCTCCTCTGTAGTTTTCCAACTTAACTCCAAAATTTTTAACAACTTTGTACATCATAGTTTTTTTTTTGTTTGTTTTGTTTTTGTTTTGTTTTTTTAATATATAATACAATCTATATTTTGTAAACTTACTATTTACTTCAAGTCAGTCAGATGCCTGTGCAAATGCTTAATTATTCTACCTTATATTTTGTTCATGCTTAGCTCCCACCAGTCTCTTCTTCTTCTTTGATCTTCTTGATGAACTCCTGCGCCTCCTCTGGGGTCTTGAAGATGTGGGTTCTGCCCTCATACGTGGTCAGCAGTCTCGCAGGATAGATTACACCATGACGAATCCCAAGGTTGCGCAGCTCCTTACGTACGGGATCAAACTGCTTCCTCAATTGCTGGATTCCTGTGGCCAAATCTGGGTAGAACCGCACCTGCTGGTCCTGGTGTTTAATCTCTCCTTTAGCACGTGCAGCGTTGAAGATCTTCATCCTGTCTCTGTTGCTAAGAAACTTCATAATTAAGGTCCTCGGCGGTCCCTTATCTCTCCGTGGGCCAATACGATGTGCTTTTTCCAGAACCACTGCTGATTGCAACTCCTCGCTGCCCAGCACCTCCGGAATGCACTTTTCCAGAAAGGAACATACGTCCCGACCTTCTGATTCCTCTGGAAGACCCACCAGCCTCAAATTATTCTGTCTTGACCGAGATTCCAAATCCAAAATATTATCTTCCAGAGATTTATTTTTTTTTTCCAAAGTGCGCACCTTTAATTGAAGACGGGTGACGTCATCTTCAGCACTAGCGAGACGGAGCTCCATCTGCGCCGTTCGTTCTACACAGTCACCCAATTCCTTTCTTATTCCTTCCAACGCTGTCATAATCCCATCAAATCTAGAGGAAAAGTCCGCTCTCATTGAACTCATGGCAGCCATCAGCGCATCTGCGCCATTCCCCGCAGATATCGCAGCGTTGCCAGCCTCCTCCGCCATATATGGAGTTTTGTTTACTGCGTCACAGACCTGAAAGTCCGTTAATTTGTACTGTTTCGGCGGCTCGCTTTTTCCTTTTCCTGGTTTTCCAGCCTTAGGCTTCGCCGACATATCCTCGCCCAAATGCTGAGATACGTTCTGTCCCAAATGAGAGAGTTATTTGCCGATTTTTTTTCTCCAGGAGCAGAGCAGAGCGAGACACGTCCGTCCTACGTGGCAGCCATAACCGGAAGTCAACTGTGAGTTTTTGTTACCAACACATACATACTGATATCTATTCTTTAAGTAACTACATAACCAGGACAGTACTACCCCCCCCCAATACCATAACGTTGTAGTTTCTTTAATAATAAATTATGATCCACTGTATCAAATGCTTTTTTAAGATCCAGGAATACCCCAGCTGAATCCTCTTTATTTTCAACGGCAGTTGATATTTTTTCTATAAATTCCATCAGAGCAAATGCAGTTGTTTTCTTATGTCTGAACCCATATTGCTGCTCACACAATAAATTATTCTTCATTATGAAGTTGTCAATTCTCTCACAGAATATTTTTTCAAGTGTCTTGGAAAATAGTGGCAATAGTGAAATAGGTCTATAGTTTTAAAATTCCCCTCTGTCACCCATCTTGTATATCGCAATTACTTTAGCTATTTTCATTGCATTGGGAAATATACTGTACCTGTTTGGAGAGACAAGTTACAAATATACATCAGTGGCTTCACTCAGCATTCAGTGATAGTTTTGACTAAGAGCATGTCAATACCATCACAATCCGTAGATGTTTTACTTTTAAACAATTTAACAATTTCAATGACCTCTCTCTCATCTGTGTTTTTTATGAAAATGGAGTCTTTTATAGCAGTGTTATTGCTTATTGTATCACCTGTAGATGCCGTAATGGGTATTTCTCAAGCCAAATTAGGACCAATGTTAACAAAAAAATTATTAAATTCATCTGCAGGTGAGACTGCATTCACACTCTGAGTCATTTTTTTTTTTTTAAAGATTGGTTGGGTTGCTTGTATTTCTGTTTTTATTTCCAAGACTATTAAGTATTGTCCATGTATATTTAATGTTATCTGTTTTTCTCCAGTTCTTTACTGTAATAGTCTCTTTTACTACATCTTATTTAACTTATTTTTGTATATTTTATACCGCTGCTCTGCTTCTTTTGTCCTTTTCTTTAGAAAAGCTTTATATAATGAATTTTTCTTTTTACACGCTTTTTGTAGTCCTTTGGTTAACCCTGGCTTGTTGATAAATTTCTGTTTGAACTTTTTCTTTACTAATGGACAATTTTTTTCATAAAGAGTGGTTACAATGTTCATGAATGTGTCATAGGCTTCATTTACATCTGATACATAGACTTCTGTCCAGTCCTGCTTCAGCAAGTCCTCTTTAAAAGAACTGATTGCATTTTGTGATTTGTATCTGAACGATTTTAAAATTTTTTCTGTATTGGCCCCCATGTGGCCATGGATAAGTGCAAAGACTGGCAAATGGTCACTTATGTTATTTATCAATAATCCACTTTTTATTTTCTTATCAATAATATTAACAAACAGGTTGTCAATAAGTGTAGCAGTGTGAACTGTGATTCTACTGGGATGTGTTATTGTGGGATATAGACTCATGTTGTACATAGAATTCATGAACTCTGTAATTACATTTTGTTGAAATTGATTTAGTAAATCAATAAGTCTCCACAGATTACAACCATTTTCTTACTAGTTATGTTATTGTACAGCTTGACTAACTTATCTCTGAATGTTTCAACGCAAGTTCCCGGTATTATATATATATATTTTGATTTTGTATGCTGTATTGATCCCCAGAGGGGAAATTGAGGGCATCCACCTGGATGGATGAAGCAGCCACGGTACGGCACTATCCCTTAACCATTCACGCACACATTCACACCTAGGGCCACTTTAGAGTCTCCAATTAACCTAACCTGCATGTTTTTGGCCTGTGGGAGGAAACCAGAGAAATCCCGGAGTAAACCCATGCAGATACGGGGAGAAACATGCAAACTCCACACAGATCACTGTTGGTCAGGGGCTGGGATTGAACCAGGGATCCCATGGCCAAGGGTGAGTTGCTGTGCTGGTGCAGTGCTAACCACTGCCCCACCGCATGAGCCAAGTTTCAGAGACTGCGATGGCTGTAACTTTTCTATCTAGCTGTTTTAAATACTCCTGAATCTGTGGAAAGTTTTTGTTAAGACTTCCGCTGTTGAAGTGTATTATTGATAGTTTACCATCTAATTGCACTTGACTTCTGAGTTGCTTTTCAGTATAGTATTCACAGTGATTATGAATATTTTTGAAGAAATGGTTATCAGGATCGATATCATTCTCCATCTCTTGTAGTTTATGTTCAGCATAATGGCATATTTTCAGAGTCTGAATTTCCTCACTCTGTGTCAAATGACTTCCTCCAACTGGGGATAATTGATGTCTACTCAAGTCAGTCATAAGTTTTTTATTTTGTTTTGTTTTTTTTAAAGTACATTGACATGGTATGTCACAAAAGAAGTCTTCTTGCCGTGTGTGGATATGGATTATCATAGTCTCTTAATTTTCTTAATCAGTGTTCATCTATATTTATTTAAGTCAGTGAGATCTCTTATTATTATGGTCTTTGCTTCCTCAGGTGTTCTATTTAGTTTGATCCAAACTCTACAGTTTCTTGTCCATGTTGCCTGTATCTTATTTTGTCTCTTCAGCATCCGTGCTTGCCGTGCTATTTCAGCATTAGTTTTTGTTAGATGTTCATTTAGGTAAACTTCTGTTCCCCGTAGTTTTCTGGCCTGCCTCAGTATGTCATTCTTACCCTTCTGTTCACAAAGCGCATCACAATTGATTTCTTTGTTTTATTATCTTTTCTGGGTAAAGTATGACAGGCTGAAATTGCATTTACTTCAAGGAACTGAAGCACCAGGTTTTCCAGGGAGACTGATTCACTTAGGGGAGCCTCCTCACCTCTCATTCCTGCTGTAACATTGGCGTATGATTGGTATTTAATGTCTAGTCCACTTATAATTAAATCATCCATACGAGAATATTGTTCAAGATCCTCAATGCGTCACTCCAAGTCTGCAATTTTTTTGTCTCTTTCCTTAATTGTTAATTTCAATTCTCAGACTTCCTCCATTAGCGCTAATAGTTTAGACTGTTGATTGGTCACTTTCTAAACACCCAAACACCTTGTCACAAGCTTGGCTTAGGGCTTGGACAAATGAGGGCACGGAGGTGCCAATTTAAACACAAGTTTATTGTTTAAAGAAACCAAATAAAAGGGTGTCTGTAAAAATCAATGGTACATGAGTGTTGGATGCGTGACGCAAACAGAAACAACGGACTAGTCACGGGCCAACCCAGCGACCACATGCCGCTGTCATGACCGCATTTATGCCCAGCGGCAAACCCAAAACCAAAGCCCACAGGCCACAAACACACAAACAGGTGCCACCAACACAACCCCGACCAGGCGACAGGGCAGTAGGCAGAGCATGAACACACGGAAGGCGACCGGCCTTCTGTGGGAGCAGTAGCAGTACTGACAGATGCGCAAAGGTAGCTTTTATAGTGTCCCTCTCTGCCAGGGGCGGTCCTTCGCACCGCCACCTACAACGTAGAAAAAAACACACAGAGGACCCACTCCAGGAAGGAGCGGGGGCGCAACAACCTGTACACTCAAACTCCTGTATACTTGTCCACCTGTCCTTGGAGCGTATCTTCAGGTGATTTTTACCCTTCCATACTTTCCATAGACATGAAGTCTGATCTTTTCCCACCTCCATTCCTTCACACTGCATCTAGAAACATGTACACCTGTTTAACTACACACCTGTACACACACACACACACACGTACACCTGTTCTTGGAGCTCTTTGGGTATTTCTTACCTTCCGTACTTTCTGTAGCTATGAATTCTCTGTGGTATTTTCCCTCCTTTATTCCTTCCCACCTGTATGCCTGTCCACCTGGAAACATGTCCACCTGCCCACCCGTCCTGGGAGCTCTTCTTCAGGTATCCCCCCACCCCCCACCCATACCTCTCATTGACATGAACTGACATTTTTTCTCCTCCGTTCATCCACAGAAAGGTTCCCGGTGTCAGACAGGTGACCTTTGACCTCTCCTATCCCTACAGGAAGCTACATCAGCAGTTTGAGATTTATAAAGACCAGGTGAAGAAGCTGGGGGCGGAGCCTGTGAGGGTTCAGACCACCAGGGTGGAGTCGGCTACTTGTGGTGTCTGTCACAAAACTAAGTTTGCCAACGGCTGCGGCCAAACCTGCTGCTACTGCCAGAACCGCTTCTGTGCCCGCTGTGGGGGGCGTGTCCTCCTCAGAGCCAATAAGGTGAGAGCAGGAAGTGTGTGTGAGGTTGGGAGTGGGTGTTGTGTGTTAATGGTTGTGTATTTCTGTCTGTTGATGTCTGTTCCAGGTGATGTGGGTGTGTAACATCTGCAGGAAGCAGCAGGAGTTCCTCACCCAATCTGGAGACTTTTATTGTGAAAGGTTGCTGCCGTCTGTTAATCACTCCTCACATGGGGTAACCATGGCAACCACAGGGCCACTAAGCAACGGAGCCACAGAGAGGTGCGTGGAGTCAAAGATTTTGAAGATTCTTATTGGTTAAGTGGACATAAACAGGAAGTAGAACCTTTAGAACTCCACAAAACCGCAGTTCTACCTGAGATCAGTTATTTTCACACAGTTTCTAATCAATAATCACTATTTTTATTGTTTCTTAATCATGATTTTTTTAATTGTAAAATTAAAACTTTTTCCCCATAAATTTGCATGTTTTTAACTCTGAAAGTGATTTTTTCTCTTAAGTTTACCTTTGCTTTTTTTGTATAAAATTGTGACTTTTTATTACAAATGTGAAACTTTTGCTGATAAATCTGTGACTTTTTAATTAATTAATCACTTTTTTCCTCCTAAATGTAAATGTTTTTTATCCTGGATAATTTAATGATGTCAAACCAGCGTGCATCAGTGTGATCCTTAATCAGCCTTAAACGTCCTCACGGCTGCACGTCAACGTGTCGACGATGAGGACCGAGCTGCTTCTGACTGGTGCCTGAAGACATGTTAACGAGCTGCTCGTTAATTAAGAAGAATCACTGACAGCAGCCTCAGTAATCAGATCATCAGATTAGACTCTGACCCTCCTGCTGCTGCTAAATCCAGCTGTGATGTCACTTCCTGTGGGGGGTGGGGTCTGTGGGGAGGTGGGCAGGGCTGCAGCTGTCAATCACAAATGTGCTGACGGTGTGTGCGTTTAACCCTGGCCGTGTGTCGTGGGCAAGTTCTGCTGCTGCATGTGAGTACGAACATTAATTTAGAACAATTCTCTTATAAATTCACTTCCTGTTTTCCTGTGATTTTGCAGCAGTTTTTCTTGTAAATGGTTTCTGGTTTCAGCACTGATCATGGTCACAACCGTTTCCTCCATAGGGCAAAGTAGACAAATGCTGTGGGCCCCCAGCAGCTGAGGGCCCCCCAGGCTCGAAGGTGGATCTCAGCATCAGAGTTCTAGTATTAACACTTCTAAATGTCGACTAACGTCACGTTTCAGCAGCATGATGGCGCTGCAGCGGAGGAGGAATGTGTCCTCACCGTACTGCTGATGGAGGTTACTAACAGCTCTGACAGGAGCACCGGCGGGGGCCGGGGGGGGGGGGGGATTTATTATTTAACACAATCATCATGAAGCACAAATGGATAAATGAAAACTAGGCACAAATCTGCAAGAAGGAAGGTGCAAAAATATGATAAAAGATCCCCATTTAAAAATGAAAAAGTGGCAAATTACAATTTAATTACACTGAATAAAAACTTAACCAGAATCCAGATGAGAAAAAAAATGCAAATTTACAAGGAAAAAGTTGAAAATTTTTGAGAATGTTGCAAATTTACAGGAAAAAGTTGCAAATTTATGAAAAAAAATTGAAAATTTACAGAAAAAATTGCAAATATAGAAGAAAAAGTTGCAAATCTATGAGAAATTTTGAAAATTTACTGAAAAAAGTTTAAAATTGCTGAGAAAATGTTGAAATTTACAGAAAAAAGTTGTTTATGACATTTTTTATTTTCATTTCTGCTGAAAGGAAATGCCCCCCCACCCAAACCTCCCCTTGATTTGCACCTATGAATGGGGATGGGGGGATGGCAGGTTAACTGGGGGATGATTTTGGGTAATCATGGTAAGACAGAGGGATACTCCTCCCCCCCAAAAAAGTCACCTACCATACACAGCAGCACCACATGGAGAACATGCTTATTTTCTAACATTTCCCATTTCCCATCAGCTCTTGAAGCCGCATTCACCCAGAAGTCTTCAGTATTTCAGAGAGAATTAAACGTACGGTATCTGTCTAAATTTGTATCAGCTGAACTCCTCATGTCTAACCTATGTCTTGCCAATGTAAAAACAGTCTCTATAAGATGTATTCCCGATGTAAACTTGGTACGTTGGGCCAATGTTGGCATGATGTATGTGTGCTGTTGAGTTTTGCTCCTCCTCCTACTGATTATGAGCAGACAAAACACTCCCATTAATGCATCAGTATAAATAGTGCTTTGATTTTTAAAATGGTGTTGTTTAGGTTTATGTAGTTGGAAAATTTGACACTTAGGCTTACTTGCACAATATGCTCCTGTGGACACAGGGAGCATAAGCCCCACAGAGGGGCTTAAATCAGGCTTTACCTGCTGTCCACCCTGCTGCTGTCTGGTGGGGGTACGCATGATTCCTCCAGCACCATACACATCCATTTCTCTGTCCGCCGACACACCACAGCCAGGGTGTTATGGAGAGTAAGCAGCGCAGTCTGTCTCCATTTCCCCATCCGACAACAGTCCAGCACCATTGTGAAGAGAGAGCCACACGGAGAGAGCAGTGGAGTGCACGAGATTGGATCCAGAGTGCCCTTGATTCTTGAACAGAAGTAGCTGGACACAGCAGAAGCCCGTTTTGGTAATGCACAAACAGATCCAGGACACGAACACATGTCAGTCCACACCGCCTATAATGTGGACAGAGACCCACGGATCCTAACCTCCGCCGACATTCAGATTTGCTTGATTCTCCCTGGCGTACACCTCCACTGGTAAAAGTCGGTTAAAAAAATCACGTTTGAGCTGTTTTCTGGTCAAGCAGTCAGTGAAACCATGTCAGGTACCGTGGCATCACCATGCAAAAGTTTAATAAGAGTGTATCTCACAGTTTGGGTGCAGCTGCAGAGAAGAGCCTCCAGGGGGATACATGGTATAATGGATATTTATGGCAAAATCTCCAGATTATTATGTTTTTGAGTGGGAAATTATCAGTTTTCAGTGAAGTGGTCCGTGAACCTTGTCAGGTGCACTCTTCAGTTATTGTAACATCGCCGTACAAGAGATGAGAGGCCACGGTCAAGTGGCTTCTGAGTTAGTAGGGGGACAGAGTTTCTGCTGCATACCCACATACCCACACCGCAGAATCCCTTTTATATGTACAGATAATGCAAGGAGTCTTTGTGTGTGTGTGTGTGTGTGTGTGTGTGTGTGCGCCTGTTCTTCACATATCTCTCAAACCGTTTGTCAGACTGATCTCAGGTTTTATAAGTGCTTTGCTGAGGTTACCAGGGCGTGCGTCCCCAGGTATGGAGTTGCTCAGTCAAAATATGGCATTTTTATCAAACATTAAGCCACCACTCTGTCTCCTCATGCCCTGGTTTCTGGAAGTGTATGCGGGGTTTAAGATTGACTCCATACTGATTGTTGTTGTTGTTCGTCCGTCGTTCTCAACGATGACTAAGGACACCACAGGGAAGAGGACTGGGTGTGGTGTGTCCGGCTGTGGCTGATCAGTCCGATGCGGGCACGGAAGGCTCTTCCACAGGTCGGGCGCAGGTAGTCTGCGCAGGCAGAAGATACAGGGGTGGCTCTGAACTTGCGATGCTCATGTTTTCTCTGGGCCTTGGCAATCCTGTTCAGCTCAAAGGAGGCAACACCTTTGCTGGTATGGCTACGCCATAGGGTCTCTCAGGTGTCAGGACTGATGTCAAAGCTCTTCAGGGAGGCCTTAAGAGTGTCTTTGTAGCACTTCTTCTGACCACCTTGTGAGCGTTTGCCCTCTGCTAGTTTGCCGTAGAACAGTCTCTTTGGTAGGCGTGAGTCAGGCATACAAACAAGGTGGCCAGACCACTGAATCTGGGCTCTCTTGAGCAGGGTGTGGATGCTAGGCAGTTCAGCTCGGGAGAGGACCTGTGTGTCAGGGATTTTGTCCTGCCAGGTGATCTTCAGGAGCTTTCTGAGGCAGTTCAGGTGGAAGCCGTTCAGCTTTCTGGCATGGCGCTCGTAGATTGTCCAGGTCTCACAGGCGTACAGTAAGGGATAAGGACCTGTACTTATATAGTGCTTTTTCTAGTCTCAAAGACCACTCAAAGCGCTTCTCTAGTACTAACTCTCTGTTCTAAGGGCCTATAGGAGACAGATATCTAGGGACAATTTAGAACAACCAATTAGCCTAACATGCATGTCTTTGGATTGTGGGAGGAAACCGGAGCCCCCGGAGTAAACCCACGCAGCACAGGGAGAACACGCAAACTCCACACAGAAAGGTTCCT
The DNA here is from genome assembly GCA_020510985.1 of Pholidichthys leucotaenia. NCBI lineage: Eukaryota > Metazoa > Chordata > Actinopteri > Cichliformes > Pholidichthyidae > Pholidichthys > Pholidichthys leucotaenia. Next base: position 477,173,395 of record CM035839.1, read on the forward strand.
ACCCCTGCCAGCCTGGGGATTCAAACCTGTAATCTTCTAACTGTTAGGCAACAGTGCTAACCACTGCACCACTGTGCTGCCCAATAGGGAAGGCAGGAGAACTGCCTTGTACACCTTCAGTTTTGTGGTCAGCCTGATGCCTTTCCTTTCCCATACTGTTGCACGTAGCCATCTGAATGCTGAGCTTGCCTTGGCAATGCACAAATCGACCTCATCGTCGATGGTGACAGACCTGGAGAGTGTGCTGCCGAGGTACATGAACTTTTCCACATCCTTGAAGGTCTCCCCGTTGACAGTGATGACTGGTTCCACATAAGTCTTCTGCGGTGCGGGTTGGTGCAGGACCTCGGTTTTCTTCGCACTGATTGTGATCCCAAAACTGTCACAAGCAGTGGAGAAGCAGTTCATGCTCTGCTGCATTTGGGCCTCTATAGCGGCGTTGAGTGCGCAGTTGTCTGCGAACTGGAAGTCGCGCACTGAGTCCCCTTCCACGTTGGTTTTGGCTTGGAGTCTCCGCAGGTTGAAGAGCCTGCTGTCCATCCTGTACCTGATCCTGATGGTGCTTTCTTCATCGTCACAGAAGGCATCGGACAGCATGGCTGTGAACATCATGCTGAAAAGTGTGGGCACGAGTACACAGCCCTGCTTGACCCCACTGGTGACTGGGAAAGTTTCGGAGGAGTCTCCATCATCCAGTACTTGAGCAAGCATGCCGTCATGGAACTGGCGCACCATGCTGATGAACTTGTCCGGGCAGCTGAACTTCGCCATGATCTTCCACAGCCCCTCATGACTGACGGTATCAAAAGCCTTGATCAGATCTACAAATGTTGTGTAGGGGTCCCTGTTCTGCTCTTGACACTTCTCCTGAAGTTGTCGTGCAGCAAAGATCATGTCAGCAGTTCCACAACCCTCTCTGAAGCTACACTGGCTCTCCGGCAGATGACTGCCTTCCATGTGCTGAATGAGGCGGTTGAGAAGGACTCTTGCCCGGATCTTGCCGGCGATGGCGAGGAGAGAGATCCCACGGTGGTGGTCGCAGGACTGCCTGTTTCCTTTTCTCTTGTAGAGATGAACAATGGACGCATCCTTGAGCTCCTGGGAGATGACTTCCTGCTGCCACATGGTCTGAAAGAGCTTGGTGAGTTTCTATATTAGAACTGGTCCTCCTGCCTTGTAGATTTCAGCTGGGATGGAGTCAGAGCCTGGTGCTTTGCCATTCAAAAGGAGTTTGATCACTTTAGGACTTCTGATTCTGTTGGAGGTTCTTCCAGAGACGTGTTCAGCTCTACTTGGGCCATGCAAGTGATGGCTTCTGTATTGATGGACGAAGGTCTGTTCAGGACGCTGCTGAAATGTTCTGCCCATCTTTCCAGGATTGCATTCTTGTCAATGAGGAGAGTGGACCTGTCAGCACTGAGCAGTGGTGATGTTCCAGAAGACTGAGGCCCATAGATGGTCTTAAGGGCATCGTAGAAGCGTTTGGAGTTGCTGCTGTCAGCGTACTGCTGTATTTCATTTGCCATTTTGCTGAGCCAGAAGTCCTGCATCTCTGAGCTTTGCCTGCACCTTTCCTTTGGAGTTGAAGGTTGCCTTCTTAGAGGCAGATCTGCTGTCTTGCTGGTGCGCTCTGTGGGCTTCACGCTTCTCATCAAGCAGCTTTTTGATGTCCTCATCTTTTTCATTGAACAAGTCTTGGTGTTTGTGCGTGTTCTGGCCCACATCAGTGAGTGAGGTGTCATATACCATGTCTCTGAAAGCTGCCCAGTCTTCTTCTGTTCCGTATACCTCGTGGTCTAGCTGTCTAAGCTTGCTGTCCAGGTCCTCACTGAGGTTCTGTTGCACTGAGTGCTGTTCCAGCTTGCTGACATTGAGTCGCTTGTTTGCCTTTTTTTCCTTGTGGATGCCATTTGAGCTGGATGTGCATGTTGAGCTTTGAGACAATGAGTCTGTGATCCATCCAGCAGTCTGCGCCACACATTGCCTTCGTCACTCCTGCCTGTCTCCCCTTCTTGCAATGATGTAATCGATCAGATGCCAATGCTTGCTGCATGGATGCATCCAGGAGGCCGTGTTGCGATTAGGCAAGCGGTAGACTGTATTAGGGATCAGAAGGTCATGAGAGGCGCACGTCTTCAACAGGAGAAGACCGTTGCTGTTGCACTTTCCAACTCCAGTTCTCTCAAGGACTCCTTCCCATGTCTGGTAGTCTGCACCAACTCTGGCGTTAAAGTCTCCAAGAACAATGAGTTTGTCCTCCTTCAGCATGCCTTAAATGAGAGTCTCCAAGTCCTCGTAAAACTTGTCTTTGATCTCATCTGGGTTCGTCATGGTGGGGGCATATGCACCGATGAATGTGGCATGGCGTTTTCCTCGGAGGGGGAGCCGCAGGGTCATGAGGCGGTCGTTGGTTCTTTTGGGGAGGCTGATAAGCTTGCTAATCAGATTGGATCTGATTGCGAAACCCACCCCTTCTTCACTGCGTTCTTCGCTTCCTCGGCCGCTTCAGAAAAGGGTGTAGCCGGCTTTGACTTCTGTCAGCTGACCTTCATCTGCAAACCTGGCCTTGCTCAGAGCTGCAATGTGGATGTTGTGCCTGCTGAGTTAGCTTGCGACAAGTGCTGCCCGTCTCTCAGGTCTGTCCGCTTTGGAGCTGTCCATGAGCGTTCGCACATTCCAAGTGCCAGTGGTAAGTGATGTCACCTCAGTTGATTTCTTCTGAGAATTTCGACCACTAGGGTGGGATCCCCGCCAGCCGTGGCTTGCTGGCCAGAGTGTAGCGAAGCAGGCTATGTTTAGGGCATCTTTACTAGCCCCTTACTCAGGCCATGGAGGTGAGCAGAGTGAATCCTAAAGAGGGCTGCTCAGACATCCAGAGGGCTGCTGAAATTTCACTGCTGCTTCGGTCCAGTAGATCATGACCCTATGCCCCGGGCCCCTGTGTGTGGGATTGTGGCTACAGCTTCAATGTGGAGTCATGAACACTAACCTTAGCACCTGAGCACTTTCTCCAGCAGACTGCTACAGCTTTACTGCTGAACGGTTAGGTACAGGAAATCTTTCCTGCCACATGCCATTTCACTGTACAATAACTCACTCTGATGTTGAATTCTGGTCGTAACTATGCTGCCATACTCCACCTTACAGCCTAACTGGTATCTCACATTTCACCCTGCACCTGATAGTCCTGCATTGTACAGCGAGTATGATCCATGTATCTACACGGGTCATCATCTCTTCATCTATGATGTATATAAGTTATTTATTCAGTTTTACTTTCCCTTGGTAATCCCTTTGTCTATTATGCTGTGTGTGTTTCTGTCGTTCTGGTCGTCTACTGTCACACTGCTGTTACACTGTAATTTCCCAGTTTGGGATCAGTAAAGTCCAGCTATCGACCTACCGACTGACTGACCGACCATCAATGTAAAAAGTCTCTGCATCCCTGTTCAAATTCCAGGTTTTTGTGATGTAAAAAAAAATGAGACCAAGATAAATCATTTCTCAAGTTTTTCCACCATTAATGTGGCCTACAGTATAACCTGTACAACCCAACTGAAAAACAAACTGAAATCTTTTAAGGGAAAAATAAAAAATAAAAAACTTACAATGACCTGGTTGCATAAATATGCACACCCTTAAACACTTTCTTGCAGCACCTTTGGCTTTTATTACAGCACTCAGTCTTTTTGGGTAGGACTCTATCAGGGTGGCACATCTTGATGTGGCAATATTTGCCCACTCTTCTTTACAAAAACGCTCCAAATCTGTCAGATTGTGAGGGCATCTCCTGTGCAAAGCCCTCTTCAGATCACCCCACAGATGTTTGATCGGATTCAGGTCTGGACTCTGACTGGTTTACTGGACGACCCGCTCTACCTCCTGAGCCACTGCTGCCCCAAACATTTCCCTCCTCTGTTCTATTTTTATGTTTGACAAAGTCTAACATGTGTGAGTGCCTACATATAGGCTACACCTCTTTATGTTCCACTTTCAGACACAGCCTACATTTGGGCCTGGAAAGCCTGGTTGGGATCCCCGTTTCAGACAGGAATACTTGATTGTACAATGCACTAGTTTTGTTTTGGGCAAGATGTACTACCTGTGTGTGCTGTCTGCAAGCCAGTTGTCACAAAGAAACCAGGGGGACTCAAAACAAAATCTTGCAAAGGGCCCCCGAAACCCATGAAACAGCCCTGGGTTTTCAAACCCTCAGCAGGTCCTGGTTCTGTGTGGAACTGCTCTCTGATTGGTCTGCTGTTGTGACTGACAGGAGGCAGAGCCCCTCGGGCTCGTATTACGATGGTGGGGAGGACAGGATGCCTCGCTTACCCTCTGACCTCGGCCGCGCCCATTCCCCACATGGCTACCATGGTAATGGGGAGGCGGAGCCCCACAGGCGACCAATCAGAGATGGACGAGGCCGTTGGCACTCACAGGTGAGTCTACATACTTATCAATGAAAATGATATGTTTGATTGTTTTTAATATTTTCAGCAAGTATTCTGAGTGTTTTGGTTGGAACATGTAAAGTAAAACTTAGTTTTTAATAAAACTGAAAAATGTGTATTATTTTTAAAATTTTGATTTCATCTGTTTTGCTAAGTGCTGTTAGCATGATGCTGCATGCTAACTGCTGTGATTCTACGGCTGTGTTCGGAATGCTCACTCACTCACTCCCTACTCACTATATAGTGAATTATATATAATAAAATAATTATATATAATCTATAATATAATATATAATATAATAATAGTATAATATAAATATAGTGGACTATACAGTAAACTCAATATAACAATAAAATGAACCGCTTTCGGGCACTACTGGCTTGTTTTTGCGGTACGGTTAATGGCGTCATCATGTAAAACATAATAGACTAACTGTGGTAAAAAAACAAAACAAAACAATGAATACCTGCATGTAATTTGTAGTAAATATGTATTAAATCAAATTGTTTTTGCTGAATTATTAAATATAAATACCTTAAGGTAGTTTATGTTGTGATGTGAAGCTTTCCTCTCACTGCTTCGTTGGCTGCGCATTGCATTATGGGATATATTGGCTAATGTATGATCATCTGTTGTACACTACTTTTCAAAATGCATTGTGGGATATTTTGAGTGAGTAAATTTTTCAGTTACGATTTCGAACAGCACTATAAAATGGCTGATTCACTATATAGTACATGATATGGGGAAGGAGTGAACATTTTGAACACAGCATACATGTTATCCTGACTGTACATGCTAACTTTTATTGACACGAGGCTTCATGAATACTGCAGTTATCACAATGCTACAGGCTTGTTCCTGTTAGCATGTTGCTCTGATGCCCCTCCCTGAGCCTGGTTCTGCTGGAGGTTTCTTCCTGCTAAAAGGGAGTTTTTCCTCTCCGCTGTTGCCAAATGCTGCTCACAGGGGATCATCTGATTACTGGGGCCTTTCTGCAATTGTGGGGTTTTCCCCTACAGTCAAAAGTGCTAAGAGATGACTGTTGTTGTGAAATGGTGCTATATAAACAGAGTTGAATTGAATTAAATTGAATTACATGCTAACTGCTCTGATTCTACGTGTTTTTATCACAACTGTACATGTTACCTTCTATTAACACGAGGCTATGTGAATACTGCAGTTATCATAATGCTACATGCTGATTTCTGTTAGCATGATGCTACATGTCAGTGGCTCTGATACTACATGTTATTATCATGTTTGTACATGTTAGCTTCTGTTAACATAAGGCTATAGCTACGTTCCGATCCACAGTGTACTTCAAACTGTACTTCCTACTCCCTACTCCGTTCTCAGGGAATATCAGTTAACCGCCCTTCACAAAATTTCTCCATTTGAAACACCCTGTAACCATCGGCTCCTCCTCCGTGAGTTACCACGGTAACCATGGACACATACTGATATTATGGTGGATAATTTATATTTCTCAAATAAAATTTTAATACAAATATATTTTTATTACTATCAATTGATATAAACAATAACCAACATCAGTTTAGCTTGTTAATAACGTTAGCAACACATAGTTTGTTTTACTCATGTTTGAGGCACAATGGCTTATGGGTAATGGCTTATGGGTAATTGTCAACGTCCGGTGAAGTGATGTACCGTTGTTCACTTCTTCCCTGCACAGTTCTCAGTTCCCTTTGAATTGAAGACTGTTCGCTCTCTTCGGTTTGGAATCTCAGTTAATATGGCAGATACCATGTGCAGTCCACTTCGGAGTACACTGTTGGGCAATCGGAACGTAGCTCCAGTGAATACTGCAGTTATCATAATGCTACATGCTAATTTCTGTTAGCATGATGCTACATGTCAACTGCTCTGATACTGCATGTTATTATCATGATTGTATATGTTAACGTCATTAACATGAAGCTAACTAAATACTGCAATTATCATAATGCCGTTATCGTAATGCTACGTGCTAATTCCTGTTAGCATGATGATACATGCTAATTTGTACTCTAAACATAGTTTCAAGTCAGCCAAATTCACATTAAAGATGAGAGAGCAACATTTTGACCTCCTGGCCAGCAGGTGTCACATTTACTCTTGTACTGACTGGTTTGTAGAGACATGTGACACCAACCTAGTCTTGCTATTGGCTGTGACTGGCTGTGATGTCTTTACTGGTTGTAGATATTGTGACGTGTCATGGGTTCTCACAATGATGAGAGAGGATTTGGAACATAGTAGGCATTTATTTTATCACTGCTGAATTATGCAGAACAGAAGGGAGGTCATCCACACACACACTCACTTCACTCAGCGTGACAGACACGTAATCTCTCACACGCAGGCAAAACAACACTATCACATCCAGACTTATAACACAATTATAACAGTACAACAACAACGCTCAGAACGCAAGAATTATATCAGTCTATGAATCCCCCACGGCGCAAAGCATGCCAGGTGAATTCCCCCCACCCATTATCACAGCCCCGACATGGCACTGTCCCACCCTGGACTGGTTTCTGTCCCCAAAACAATAAGTCCAACTCAAAAGTCCAATATGAGCCTGTCCAGGCGTCGGGACACCCGCCGGCAGCGGTGGCTAGCATACACAGGCCCGTTAGTGTCCATTTGAGTCTCGACCGGGGTCTCCGGTCAGGATGGGGCCTCTGGCTTAGTCACCCGTGGGGCAGCTGGCTGGTATAGGGCAAGGCGGTCGTGGTGAAGCACCACCACCCAGTTTCTCTTCTGCAGCCTCACCCTGTACACTACGTCCAAAGGGCTCTGTAGGACCACACACTGTCCCAACCAGTGGCTCGCCAGCTTTGGTGACAGTCACTTCTTCCACTCCGGGCAGAAAACCTAGACTTGCTCCCCCAGTGCAAAGTCTCTCCCCTGGCAGCGGGAGTCATACACTCGCTTCTGTCGACTCTCCACCGCTACCAGGGCCCCCTGAGCCAATTCGTACACCATGTGAAGATGTTCTCTTAAGCAAAACGAATAATCCAACCCCAGTTTGCTCTCCACCCTCACACGCTTCATAGGTGCCCACACCTGATACTGCTGTAGCGGGGTGTGGGAGCGCTGATCAGTTGGTCCTTTCTGAGCCGTGCAGGTATCACAGCAGTGGGCATGGAGCTCCACGTCCTGCCAACACCCCAGCCAGTAGAACCGGGCCCGAAGACGCTGCAGAGTCTTCATCACCCCGAAGTGGCCTGCCCCCACAACCGGTGGACCAATTGAAGTACCTTGGGGCGGAGCCATCGGGGGACCAGCAGCTGCCAGTTGTGACGCTGCCAAGTTGGAGATTGCTACCACTAGTAGACAACACCCTCACAGCAGCAGAGGTTGGACCGCTGAGAATGCAGGGCCTTGGTCTCTGGGTTCAGCACAGAAACAGCCTCCCAGGTGGGCCACCGGTCCATGTCCAGCCATTGCTGATCCTGGGAGACGACAGGGTCTCTATCCTGCTTGACCCAAAGCTGTTACACGCCAAGGGCCTCTGTGCCGTCATTGCTGGGGAGAGCTGGCTGCTGATCTGATGACGAGCTGTGAGCCTGTGTGCTATCCCCAGCCGCAGTGATCTGGAGAGCAGCTGCCCGTAAGACTGCTGGGTCTTGATCCTTGGCCCACTGGCAGCGTTGACAGTCCTCCACAGCACAGCGCTGCAGGGCAGGTGCGCACAACGTGGCCTAGCTGCCCGCAGTGGAAGCATCCCTCCTCACATCGCCATTGGACTCTCACGGGCCGTGCAGCTGTGGCCTGGTGCAGCTCCTCCTCATCCTTGTTCTCAGCTGTGGCCTGGAAAACTTTCTGCATTGGTGATGAAATGTCAGCCGCTGGCTCTAGCATGGCCTCTACACGCTCTGTTTCTGCCACGCCCATCTCCCAGCTACTTGTGGTGTGAATCTGGATGTGTTCTCGGAGCCAGGCCGGGCAGAGCCCTCGGATGAAACTCTGGAGGGCAAGCTTCTTCACCGCCTCTGGCTCAAAGTCCGGGTAGCCACACTCACTGTGTCAGCAGCCGGACATCTGCTGCATAGGCCCCTAGACTTTCATGATCACCTTGCCGGCGGCTGGCTAGCTGTTCCCGGACGTGGTCAGTGTGAATCAGTGTCCTGAACCGCCTCCAAAGTGCTCCCTGTAGCACTGGCCAGCTGTGACGTGCCTCAGGCCAAAGATCGGACAACGTGCAGAGAGCGCCGCCCTCCAGAACCAGTGTGACCTGCATAGCTGTCTCTTCAGGTGTCCAGCCATTGAACGAGGCGGCCAGTTCAACCTGGACGAGATAGTCGTCGAGCGAGGTTTTGCCACCAAAGCAGGTAAGCTTGACCAGTTGGCGGGTTGGTGGTGCTGGGGTTGGGACGGTCACCTTTGTGCTGATCACTGCCCTTAGCTGCAGTGGGATCGCTGGTTCATAGTTCCCCTGCTGGCATTCCTGGTCGTGCCTTGACAAAGGCAGAACATGGGATGCACTTGCTCCATCTGGTCTGTTTCCCCATTCTTTGCGGCGAGCAGCTCTGGCGACTGGCATGTATGCTCTGCCATCAGTTTCCATCTGTGTGATGAGCTGTTCGAGCCGTTGAATCTCTGCCTCAGTTCTTGCTTCCATCTCTCGACATCCCACTCCTGACACCAGTGTGATGTTTCAAGGGCTCATACAATGATGAGAGAGGATTTGGAACATAGTAGGCATTCATTTCATCACTGCTGAATTACACAGAACAGAGGGGAAGTCATACACACACACACACACACACACACACACACACACACACACACTCACTCCACTCAGGGTGACACAGACATGTAATCTCTCATACGCAGGGAAAACAACACTATCACAACCAGACTGATAATGTAACACTACAACAATAATGCACAGAACACAAGAATTATAACTGTCTATGAATCCCCTGCAGCGCAAAGCATGCTGGGAGAATTCACTGCCCCTTATCACAGCCTTGAAGTTACAATATGTAAACACTAGATGGGACATGACTAACATTTTCACGGCAAACAGACATCCGTTGGCCATAAAAATATTAGCCATGTCCTGTCTAGTGTATCATATATCTATGTGTTTAATTAACAGAAGAGCTGATATTAGTGTGTGAGTAATCAGTGACCCCTGACACTGTCCTCCCCTGGGTCAGGACCACCCTCTGGACCAGTTCGAGCATGAGCGTGAGCAGCAGCGGCGACAGGAGGAGGAGTTTCAGGCACGTTACCGTAGTGACCCAAACCTCGCCCGTTACCCGGTGAAGCCACAGCCCAGCGAGGAGACGATGAGGATGCTCGCTCAGATGGGCCGGGTCCGCCACCAGCGCCGCCATAGTGACGTCTCCCTGGTAGCAGCCGAGCCTGAACACCTGATCCTGAGGCATACAGGTAAGACTAGGCCCCGCCCTCTGATGGCATCCTTTGTCACTCAGGAGGTCTTCATTTAGGCTTTTTCTGCCTCCAGCGCTCTGTCACAAACGGCCTCAGGGATTGGTCGGTTCTGGAGGTCAGAGGTCATTCTCCGTGGACCGAACAACCAGCCACATTAGTCCCACATCGCCTCGCCGCAGTCCGTTACCACAGCAACACCTCAATCCAAGCTCCGCCCTCAAGAGAAGGCCATCCAGTGACAGCGTAGTGCAGAGGGGACAGAGGGTGGGAAAGATGAATGTGATTGGAAGTTTCAGCAGCTCAGAGGATGACCTGGTAACCACACCCGAATACACGAGCTGTGACGAGCCTGACCGTGAGTAGTTTCATGCTAACAGGCTACATGCCAACTGCTTTCATGATCCTACACAACTACATGTTAACTGCTATTATCATGATACTATATGCTAACTGTTGTTACCACAATGCTACATGCTAACAGCTATTATTACAAGGCTACATGCTAACAGGCTACATGCTAGCTGCTGTTATCTACAGGCTACATGCTAACTGATATGAAGGTGCGCAAGGCACTCGCATAGGGTGCTCTCAATTACATATGAGCTACAGTATATGGCGCTCAAACATGTCAAGAGAGCTAAAAGTTAAATTCTTCTGTGCAACAGTGGAATCCATACTGCTATACGGAAGCGAGTGCTGATCATTAAATATCTCCCTTCAGAGATCATTGGATGGCTCCTACATCTGGATGCTGCGCACCATCCTCAATGTTTCAGAGATTCAAAGATTTTATTTGTCAATACTACCATATGTACAGGACATACAGGAGAATTGAAATGGCATTTCTCTTCAGTGGTGTGCGCAATATTAAAAAAAGGAATAAAGCTGCCCCCCTGTCATCCCCCTCGTCCCCCTTGTGGACGAGGGGGATGACTCGCCTATCACAGGGGCTGAGGTCGCCAAAGTGGTTAAAAATCTCCTTGGTGGCCGGGCCCCGGGGGTGGACGAGATTCGCCCTGAGTACCTCAAGGCCCTGGATGTTGTTGGGCTATCATGGTTGACACGCCTCTGCAACATTGTGTGGAGGTCACACACAATGTTGACCAGTATCACTTAATCTTAATCTTATCCTACACTTTATTACATGTATAGTTTATTTCTCTTATCTTATCATGTTTAATGTTGCAGCATTGTACCGAGACAAATTCCTAGTTTGTGTACTACATGAACAATGGCAATAAACCTGATTCTGATTCTGATTCTGATTCTGAGGTCGGGGACAGTGCCTTTGGCATGGCAAACCAGGGTGGTGGTTCCTCTCTTGAAAAAAGGGGACCGGAGGGTGTGCTCCAACTTTAGAGGGATCACACTCCTCAGCCTCCCTGGGAAGGTCTATGCCAAGGTACTGGAGAGGAGAGTTCGGCCGTTGGTCGAACCTTGGATTCAGGAGTAGCAATGTAGTTTTCGTCCTGGCCGTGGCACATCAGACCAGCTCTTTACCCTCTCGAGAATTCTTGAGGGTTCGTGGGAGTTTGCCCAACCAGTTTACATGTGTTTTGTGGACTTGGAGAAGGCATTTGACTGCGTCCCTCAAGGTTTTTTGTGGGGGGTGCTTCGGGAGTATGGGGTATCGGGCTTGTTGTTACGAGCTATTCGGTCTCTGTACTACCGTTGTGAGAGTTTGGTTCGTATTGCCAACACTCGGTCGGACTCATTCCCAGTGAGAGTTGGACTCCGCCAGGGCTGCCCTTTGTCACCGATCCTGTTAATAATTTTTATGGACAGGATTTCTAGGTGCAGCCAGGGAATGGAGGGTGTCATGCTTGGTGACCACAGGATCTCATCTCTGTTGTTTGCAGATGATGTTGTCCTGTTGGCTTCATCCAGCAATGACCTACAGCTCTTGCTGGGACGGTTTGCTGCTGAGTGTGAAGCGGCTGGGATGAGAATCAACACCTCCAAGTCCGAGTCCATGGTCCTCAGCCAGAAAAAGGTGGATTGTCCTCTCCGGGTTGGGGACAGGCTCCTGCCCCAAGTGGAGGAGTTTAAGTATCTTGGGGTCTTATTCATGAGTGAGGGGAAAATGGAGCAAGAGATTGACAGACTGATTGGAGCAGCATCTGCAGTGATGCGGACGTTGTACCGGTTTGTTGTGGTGAACGGGGAGATGAGTTCTAAGGCAAAGCTGTCGATTTACCAGTCAATCTACGTTCCTACTGTCACCTATGGTCACGAGCTTTGGGTAATGACTGTAAGAACAAGATCGCGGATACAAGCGGCTGAAATGAGCTTTCTCCGTAGGATTGCTGGACTCACCCTCAGAGATAGGGTGAGGAGCTCAGTCATCCGGGAGAGGCTCAGAGTAGAACCGCTGCTCCTCCACATTGAAAGGAGTCAGTTGAGGTGTGTGACGATGGATGTCACCACTGTATGTCTGGTTATATTGTGAGATTATGTTGTATCTGTATTGTTGTAATGTTGTATGATAGTTGGTTAAGATGCACATAATGGTTTAGGATTTGTCTTGGTTAATTTGAATGCCCTGGGAGATAATTAGTATGATTAAGAATCTGGTAAAATAATTGTTAAAAGATTTATTGCACATACCTTTGCCAACATGCTTCCTGTGGGTGTCCAGGCAAAAGACTCCGTTAGGAGTTGAAGGCCTTATATAGGACACCAGCAGGGAGCAAATATGTATGGTTAGTCATAGGGGTGGTTTAATATTTGTAAATAGGGGTTAAGGTTATTTATGGAACTATTTATATGACTATTTATTGTGTGTTATTTATATATTTATATTGTATATGTCTGGGGAAAGTTATTTATGTATTTTTATATATTAGTGGGTATGTGTTTAGTATAAGGAATGAAGTGTTTTACCTGGGATTATGGTAGGGGCTAATTACCTCTAATTGATCTGTCCATTATATAACAGGTGTGAGATATCAGTAAGAAGTAGTTGATTGATGAAACGATTATTGAGGAATATCTATTGCTTGATATGCTTCTTTTGAGAAAGTACATTTTGTTTGAAACTGTGTCAGAAGATTTATCCTGAGAGACTGGAGATTATCTGAACTGGAGATATTTGTAAGTAAATAAATTGGAATAATTGAAAAGAAGTTTTTGCCTCGCCACTTCTTGCTGCCACACGTTCACAAGGTGGTATGGGCATCTGATCAGGATGCCTCCTGGACGCCTCCCACTTGAGGTGTTTCGGGCACGTCCCACTGGGAGGAGACCCTGGGGCAGACCCAGGACTCGGTGGAGAGACTATGTCTCCCAGCTGGTCTGGTAACGCCTTGGTATCCTCTCTGAAGAGCTGGAGCAGGTGGCTGGGGAGAGGGAAGTCTGGGCTTCTCTGCTTGAACTGCTGCCTCCGTGACCCAGACCTCTGGAAAAGCAGTAGAAGATGGATGGATGAATGGATGGAATAAGGCTGGAAAAACAACAACAGCAGTCTATGTACAGTAATGCTACCCGTAGTGCAAATAATGAATGAATGAATGAATGAATTTATTTTGGATAATACAGTACAGGTTAAAAGAAACTGTATAATATAACAACAAGGTCAAATTGACTTCCGGTTATGGCTGCCACGTAGGACGGACGTGTCTCGCTCTGCTCTGCTCCTGGAGAAAAAAAATCGGCAAATAACTCTCTCATTTGGGACAGAACGTATCCCAGCATTTGGGCGAGGATATGTCGGCGAAGCCTAAGGCTGGAAAACCAGGAAAAGGAAAAAGCGAGCCGCCGAAACAGTCCAAATTAACGGACTTTCAGGTCTGTGACGCAGCAAACAAAACTCCATATATGGCGGAGGAGGCTGGCAACGGTGCGATATCTGCGGGGAATGGCGCAGATGCGCTGATGGCTGCCATGAGTTCAATGAGAGCGGACTTTTCCTCTAGATTTGATGGGATTATGACAGCGTTGGAAGGAATAAGAAAGGAATTGGGTGACTGTGTAGAACGAACGGCGCAGATGGAGCTCCGTCTCGCTAGTGCTGAAGATGACGTCACCCGTCTTCAATTAAAGGTGCGCACTTTGGAAAAAAAAAATAAATCTCTGGAAGATAATATTTTGGATTTGGAATCTCGGTCGAGACAGAATAATTTGAGGCTGGTGGGTCTTCCAGAGGAATCAGAAGGTCGGGACGTATGTTCCTTTCTGGAAAAGTGGATTCCGGAGGTGTTGGGCAGCGAGGAGTTGCAATCAGCAGTGGTTCTGGAAAAAGCACATCGTATTGGCCCACGGAGAGATAAGGGACCGCCAAGGACCTTAATTATGAAGTTTCTTAGCAACAGAGACAGGATGAAGATCTTCAACGCTGCACGTGCAAAAGGAGAGATTAAACACCAGGACCAGCAGGTGCGGTTCTACCCAGATTTGGCCACAGGAATCCAACAATTGAGGAAGCAGTTTGATCCCGTACGTAAGGAGCTGCGCAACCTTGGGATTCGTCATGGTGTAATCTATCCTGCGAGACTGCTGACCACGTATGAGGGCAGAACCCACATCTTCAAGACCCCAGAGGAGGCGCAGGAGTTCATCAAGAAGATCAAAGAAGAAGAAGAGACTGGTGGGAGCTAAGCATGAACAAAATATAAGGTAGAATAATTAAGCATTTGCACAGGCATCTGACTGACTTGAAGTAAATAGTAAGTTTACAAAATATAGATTGTATTATATATTAAAAAAAACAAAACAAACAAAAAAAAAAAAACTATGATGTACAAAGTTGTTAAAAATTTTGGAGTTAAGTTGGAAAACTACAGAGGAGAGTTAATGTTACGTCATTAAAAGCAGTAGAGTTAGGGTGATTGGGAGGATGAAGAAGGAGTGGCTTAGGCTGTTCCCCGTGGGTGTGGAACGGTCGATGGCTATATCGGGAGACAGAATTTTTCTTTTGATTTTGGGGGGTTTCCCACAAGTGTGGGAAGGGGAAATTTGTTTGTGTGTAGTTTGTAGGATGAATGTTCAACCACTCATGTTTTTGCTTCTCTGTATGAGCATGTTTACACTGCAAGGTAATCCCAAACTCTCTATTGATCATGGACCAAAGTGTTAATCTTAATTTAACTTCATGGAATTGCAGAGGTCTACAAAATTTAAAAAAACTTAAACAAGTTATGAATAAAATAAAGGACATGGGTTCAAGAATTGTGTTTTTACAAGAAACTCATCTGATAGAGGAGGATGTTAAAAGAATTAGGAGTAGATGGCAGGGAAGTGTATTCACCTCTTCATTTTCATCCCGAGCCAGGGGAGTTATGACTCTCATACATAAATCAGTTCCTTTTCAAGTGAAAAATGTAATTGGAGACAAATTTGGAAGATATGTAATCATTCAAGGTTCTTTGCTATTAGAAAATATAAATCTTGTGAACTTATATGGTCCCAATATAGATGATCAGAAGTTCTTTGCTAATTTATTTCTCATCTTATCATCACTTACAGGGCAACATATAATAGCAGGGGATTTTAATTGTACATTAAATCCAGGTGTGGATAGATCAACAGGACTGGATTGTACGCACATTGGATGTAGGATGACTATTAATCATTTTATGAAAGAATTGAGATTGTTAGATATATGGAGAGAAATGAAACCACAAGTTAAAGCCTATTCTTGTTATTCCAGTACCTACAAGACATTCTCACGTATTGATTATTTTTTGATTTCCACAGAATTAAGGTCCAAGATTCAAAACTGCTTTTATGATAACATCGTGATCTCTGATCATGCACCCTGTTGTCTAATATATGTAGATAAAAAATTGACAAAGGAATCAGGTAGATGGCAATTTCAGCATAAATGGCTTCAGGATGAGGAATTTGTCAAGTATATAGAAAAACAGATAGACGAGTTCTTTGACATCAATACTACACAAACATCAGCATGTGTAAAGTGGGAGGCTTTCAAAGCTTTTATTAGGGGACATATTATTAGTTATACAGGATCAAAATCTAAGAAGACTCGAGAGGAGAGAGCTAAATTGGAACATAAAATAAAAAGTCTTCAGGAAAAAGTGTATGCAGGAAGTGACCCAAGGTTGGAGAATGAATTACTGATTTTGAGAGCTGAATACGACAAAAAATCAGCGAATAGAGCTGCCTCGAGTCTTCTAAGATTGAAACAATCTTTTTATGAACAAGGTGAAAAATCAGGAAAATTATTAGCATGGCAGATTAAACAATTGGAAATTAAAACACCAATTACCAGTATTATAAGTAACGGACAGGTAGTTATAGATCCTTTAGAAATTAATAGAGCCTTTAGAGATTACTATGAAAAATTATATGATACCAAAAATGAACCTGATTTAACAAAACTAAATGGGTTTTTGAACGAACTATCTATACCGTGTATTCCAAATGAAAACAGGGAGATATTGGAGTCTAAAATTAGTCAAGAAGAAGTTGGGCTAGCCATTGATAATATGAAATCAGGAAAAAGTGCAGGACCAGATGGTCTTCCAGTTGACCTTTATAAAAAATTTAAGAATAAATTAATAAAACCTTTTTTGGAAATGGTTTTAGAAGCATTTCAAAATAATAATTTACCATCATACATAAATAATGCCTTAATTATACTGCTGCCAAAACCAGGTAAGCCCTCTAATAAATGTGAAAATATGAGACCAATAAGCCTATTAAACGCCGACCTTAAGATAATCTGTAAAATTTTAGCAAGACGAATACAAGAAATTTTACCAAATATTATTAATCGAGATCAGAATGGCTTTATAAAGGGTAGACAAGGCTTCCATAATGTAAGAAGACTATTTAATATTATTTATTTTAATAAAGAAGCACCGGATACAGCTCTCCTATCATTGGACGCCGAAAAGGCCTTTGATAGAGTTGAATGGCCCTTTCTTTTTGAAGTCCTACAAAGGTTTGGACTTGGAAATAATTTCATAAAATGGGTTCAAATAATATACAATAATGCTACAGCAGAAATCCTAACAAATAACAATATTTCAAAACCAATAAAAATCAATAGAGGATGTCGACAAGGCTGTCCACTTTCACCTTTACTGTTTACTATGGCAATTGAACCTTTAGCGATAGCGATACGTTTACATTCACAAATATATGGAATTAAAGTTGGACCAACAGAACATAAAATCTCCCTGTACGCCGATGATATAATTTTGTTTATGTCGAATTTAAAAAAATCAATTCCAACCTTGTTGAATTTAATAAAGAATTTTGGGGAAATATCAGGATATAAAATAAATAAAACTAAATCTTCAATATTAATGCTAAATGAGACCCAGAGAAATTACCCAGCCCCTGAGGTAAATCAATTCAATGTTGTAAATCAGTTTAAATATTTAGGAATCCAAATTATGCCTAAGCTAGAATCAGTCGCCAGTGTCAACTATGAAGCCTTAATGTCAGATATCAATGAGTTAACTCAGAGATGGATGTCACTACCAATGTCGATGATCGGGAGAATCAATATACTTAAAAGTAATATTTTACCTAAAATACTTTATTTATTTCAATACATTCCCTTATCACCACCTTTAGATCTATTCTCAAGAATAAAAAAAAAGTTAGTGGAATTTATATGGAACAACAGGAGGGCTAGATTACGTTTGTCTTTATTATATTTACCATTTGATCGTGGAGGTCTGAAATGTCCAAATTTTATGTTGTATTATTGGTCGGCACAACTGAGGTCTATGACACATTATTTTTCATCAAATGATCTCCCTCACTGGACTGAAATGGAATCATACAATTTACCTTTACCTCTTCCCATATTCATATACTCAGATTCGGCAAAAAAATTACAAAAACAAGTTAAAAATCCATTTGTAAAGCATATGATCAAAATATGGTGTGAAGCTAAAAACTATTTAAAAGAACCACAGTTATTGTCACAATTTAGTCCAATATGGGGTAATCAATATTTTAAACCA
Source organism: Pholidichthys leucotaenia (assembly GCA_020510985.1). Lineage (NCBI taxonomy): Eukaryota > Metazoa > Chordata > Actinopteri > Cichliformes > Pholidichthyidae > Pholidichthys > Pholidichthys leucotaenia. The sequence continues at coordinate 477,191,202 of CM035839.1, forward strand.
GGGAGAGCGGACGCTGTATTTAAAGTATGGAATTTAAAAGGGATACAAAAGATTCAGGATTTATATTTGCCATTTGCAGACAACATAATGTCTTTTGAAGAGCTGAGGATCAAATTTAATCTCAATAGAACACATTTTTCTAAATATCTTCAACTTAGAAACTTTATTCGATCAAATCAAAATAAAGCTCTCACTCGACCTATTTATTCATCCTTGGAAAAAATGATGATGAAAGATAGTAAAAGAAAGGGTATTATTTCAGAGTTTTATAACTCATTGACACTATCTTCAAGTGAAAATTCACTGAAAAGATTAAACTACTGGAAAGAAGATCTGCAAATTGAAATTTCAGAGGAACAATGGGAATTGGCTTGTACAGAAGCTCAAACCAAATCAATAAATGCACGCCTTAAATTGATACATTTCAAATGGTTAATGTGGATGTATGTTACACCGGAGGAGTTAAATAGATATAGCAAAAATATACCAGATACGTGCACAAAATGCATGGAAAGTAAAGGAACCCTATTTCATTGTTTATGGGAATGTAGATTAATAAGAATGTTTTGGGAAGAGGTGAGGGTAACAATTGAAAAAATAATCTCAAAACAAATCATATTGAATCCTAAACTGTTTTTGTTGGGTCTGTACCCAGAAAAGCATAATTTTAATAAAAGTGAAAGAACATTCATAGACCTCAGTTTGCTTAATGCCAAAAAATGTATTGCACTATTATGGAAAAAGACTCATAGACCAGATGTGACTCAGTGGTTAAGACAGATGTTAACAAACCTTCCATTAGAAAGAATAACATATATACTGAAATTAAAGGAAATTGTGTTTGAGAATATATGGAGACCTTTTATTGATTATGTAAAAAATTTAAACATAACTCTTGAAGAAGAAGGTGAATGATGTGTGTGGACCTTGTAAATTCCAAACTGGTGAACATAATATGTATACTAATGTAATGGATTGTCTAGACTAAACAGAGGAGCATTGTTGAAGACTTGATTTTGTTGGTGGTTGTTGGTGTTTTTAGTGCATTTTTTTTGTAGTACTTTAGTGTTAGTGTTTGATTGTTTGTATCATGTTTGTTAAAAAAAAAAAAAAAAGGTTCAATTAAAGATATTGTGGAAAAAAAACAAGGTCAAATTAGACAAAGACTCCTTCTACTAAACAATTCCACGTGAGTTATCCAAAATGGGTGATGGCTGAAGCCGCAGCTTATATTGCCCACCCATATTCCATCCAAGAATTCAAAGGAGAAAAGAGTAAACAAGACAAGAGCGATTACAATTTAGAACAAAGCTAAGACAAAGTGTGACAGAGAAAAAAAAAAGGAAAACTAAGCTAAGCTAAGTTGAGCGGTTACTATTTAAGACAAATCTAAGACAGAATGTCACAGAGAGAAAAAAAACAAAACAAAAAAAAAACTAAGCTACAACACAACACAGGCTGGAAATGTCAATCCTTATGTGAGTTTACATGTCGTCTTGTAAATATGTTTGGAGTATTTCTTCCTTTAGTTTTTGTTTAAATTGTCCAAGCTTTGCACATGATTTTAATTCAGGTCCAAAATCGTTCCATAATCTGACTCCTTGCACTGAAATACAGTGTTGCTTGGTGGTTGTTCTCACTGTAGGCTTTTGAAATATACATGTTCCTCTGAAGTGATATCGTTTCTCCCTTGTTTGGAACAACTTTTGGATATTTGCGGGCAGTGATAAATTCTTCACTTTGAACATTATTATTGCGGTTTTAAAGTCGATCAGATCTTTCAACTTGAGAGTTTTTTGTTTAAGAAAAAGTGGGTTTGTTGGTTCCCTGTAAGCTGCTTTGTTGATTATTCTAATAGCTCTCTTTTGAAGCATAAATAGTGGATATATGTTTGTTTTATATGTATTTCCCCATACTTCATTACAATATGTCATGTATGGGAGTATTAATGAATGATACAAGGTGTATAGTGTGGGTTGATTCAGCAAATATTTCACTCTGTGTAATATTGCAATTGATTTGGAAACTTTACCTTTAATATAATTAATATGTGACTTCCAACACAGTTTGTTATCAATTATTACTCCAAGGAATTTAGTTTCAGATACCCTTTCAATCTCTACACCATTTACACTGAGTTTGGGTACTGGGTAGTTGTGATGGTTGTTAAAGACTATAAATTTTGTCTTACTTAAATTGAGTGTTAATTTGTTTGAATCAAACCACAGTTTAAGCTTTTCTAATTCCTTCCCGAGTGTATCCATAAGTTGTTCCAAATTGTTTCCACTGCATAGCAGATTAGTGTCATCGGCAAACAATATTAAGTCCATTTTTTCTGAAACTTTACATATATCGTTTATATACATATTGAATAATAATGGTCCCAAAACTGAACCCTGTGGGACTCCACAGGTGACCTTCAGCAACTCTGAGTTTTTGTTGCTAACACATACATACTGATATCTATTCTTTAAGTAACTACTTAACCAGGACAGTGCTACCCCTCTAATACCAGAATTTTGTAGTTTCTTTAATAATAAATTATGATCTACTGTATCAAATGCTTTTTTAAGATCTAGGAATACTCCAACTGAATACTCTTTATTTTCAATGGCTGTTGATATTTTTTCTGTAAATTCCATTAAGGCATATGCAGTTGTCCTCTTGTGTCTGAACCCATATTGCTGCTCACATAATAAATCATTCTTCAGTATGAAGTTGTCAATTCTCTCATAGAATATTTTTTCAAGTATCTTGGAAAATTGCGGTAATAGTGAAATTGGTCTGTAGTTGGAGAGTTCCCCTCTGTCGCCCGTCTTGTATATCGGAATTACTTTAGCTATTTTCATTGCATTGGGAAATATACCTGATTGGAGAGACAGGTTGCAGATATACGTCAGTGGTTTCACTATGCATTCGATAACAGTTTTGACTAGTAGCATATCAATACCATCGCAGTCAGTAGATGTTTTACTTTTGAACGATTTAACAATTTCAATGACCTCTCTTTCGTCTGTGTTCTTTATGAAGATGGAGTCTTTTACAGCAGTGTTATTGCATATTGAATCACCTGTAGGCACCGTAGTGGGTATTTCTCGGGCCAGTTTAGGTCCAATGTTAACAAAAAAATTATTAAATTCATCTGCAGGTGAAGCTATATTCACACTCTGAGTCGTTTTATTATTTTTTGGAATGTTAGTTGGGTAGCTTGTATTTCTGCTTTTATTTCCAAGGATACTGTTGAGTATTGTCCATGTATTTTTAATATTGTCTTTGTTTTTCTCCAGTTCTTTACTGTAATAGTCTCTTTTACTACATCTTATTATATATGTTAACTTATTTTTGTATGTTTTATACCGCTGCTCTGCTTCTTTTGTTCTTTTCTTTAGGAAAGCTTTATATAATAAATTTTTCTTTTTACACGTCTTTTGTAATCCTTTGGTTAACCATGGCTTGTTAGCAAATTTGTGTTTAAGCTTTTTTTTTAACTAATGGGCAGTTTTTTTCATAAAGAGTGGTTACAATGTTTATAAATGTGTCATAGGCTTCATTTACATCTGATACATAGACTTCTGTCCAGTCTTGCTTCAGCAAGTCTTCTTTAAAAGAACTGATTGCATTTGGTGATTTGTGTCTGAACGATTTTGAAGTTTTTTCTGGGTTGGGCCCCGTGTGGCCATGGATAAGTGCAAAGGTTGGCAAGTGGTCACTTATATCATTTATCAATAATCCACTTTCTATTTTCTTATCAATAATATTAACAAACAGGTTGTCAATAAGTGTAGCAGAGTGAACTGTGATTCTACTGGGATGTGTTATTGTGGGATATAGACTCATGCTGTACATAGAGTTCATGAACTCTGTAACTACATTTTGTTGATGAGGATTCAGTAAGTCAATATTGAAATCTCCACAAATTGCTACCATTTTCTTACTAGTAATATTATTGTACAGCTCGACTAATTTATCTCTGAATGTCTCAATGCAAGTTCCCGGCGTTCTGTATATGCAGCTTATGATTAGATTTTTTGTTTTGTCTAGGTCAATCTCAACAGTAACACATTCCAAAATCCCTGGTAGTGCTGAGGACATTTCATTTACAAGCTTACACCTGTACAGGTCATCAATATACAGTGCAACACCACCACCCTTTTTTTGAGATCTGTTAATATAAAACATCTGATATCCCTCTATTGCCATCAGGGGAGCCTGCTCTTCGTTAAGCCAAGTTTCAGAGACTGCAATGGCTGTGAATTTTCTGTCTAGCTGTTTTAAATAGTCCTGAATCTGTGGAAAGTTTTTGTTTAGACTTCTGCTGTTGAAGTGTATTATTGACAGTTTACCATCTAATTGCACTTGACTTTTGAATTGTTTTTCGGTGTAATATTCACAGTGGTTATGAATATTATTGAAAAAGTGGTTATCAGGATCAATATCATTCTCCATCTCTTGTGGTTTATGTTCAGCATAATGGTATATTTTCAGAGTTTGAGTTTCCTCATTCTGTGTCAAATGACTTCCTCCAACTGGGGATAATTGATGTCTACTTGAGTCGGTCATAAGTTTTTGTTTGTTTTGGTTATTTTTATTAAAGTACTTTGGCATGGTGTATCAAAAGAACTATTCTTATCGTGTGTGTTCATCTGTATTTATCTAAGTCAGTAGCATCTCTGATCATTATACTCTTTGCTTGCTCAGGTGATCCATTTAGTTTAATCCAAATTCTACAATTTCTTGTCCAGGTTGCTTGTATCCTATTTTGTTTTTTTAGCATCCGTGCCTGTCGTACTAATTCAGCGTTTTTTTTTGTCAGGTGTTCATTTATGTAAACTTGAGTTTCCTTTAGCTTTTTGGCCTGCCTCAGTATGTTATTCTTTACCCTTCTGTTCACAAAGCGCATCACAATTGATTTCTTTGTTTTGTTATCTTTCTTCGGTAGAGCATAGCAGGCTGAGATTGCATTGGCTTCTACCTTAATGTCTTTATCATTAAGGAACTGAAGCACTTGATTTTCTAAGGACAAAGATTCTCTCATGGGTGCATCTTCACCACTCAGTCCTACTGTGGCATGGGCGTATGACTGATATCTGATGTCTAGTCCACTTATAACTAGGTCATCAATACGAGAACCTTGTTCGTGTTGCTCCAGGTCCATAATTTTTTTGTCTTTTTCTTGAATTATTAAATTTAGGGCTTGTACCTGTTCTATTAGGCCTATTATTTTGTCCTGTTGGCTAGTCAATTTGGCCAATTCTTCTGACATAAAGCTCAGAGCTTTTTTGATTTCTTCCATTTCCTCTTTCTTTGGTGGCATCTTACTGACCTGTAGATAGAAGTAAACAGAGAATCCGGCTAGGCCTCAACTAGCCCGGCCGCTGCTGAACTCGCCGCAGCAGCTCCTGCACAGCTCCTCCGCCAAGTAGCGCTGTACAGCTCCGCAGATCACCCCCGTCATTCGCCACCGCCTGCCGCCGTCTGCCTGGCCGGTTATGTCGCACACCGCCGGCGCAGCTGAGCTTCACCGATCACCGCCTCCGCTCGCCGCCGTCTGGCTGGGTGGCACCTCCGTTAGGCCCCGTCACCGACCGCTGTCAGTCTGGTAGCTCCTCAGCTGGACCTCGCAACTGGGTTCCGACTCAGGCCACTGTCCTGCTGGGTCCAGGTGGCCCCATCTCTCACCAACGCCGCGCTCGAGCTCCCAACTGCCGCCTCGGTTGGTTCCTCCGATAGGCCCTCACCGGGGACTGAGCCGCTTCTTGTCGGAGTTAGGTGGCGCACTGGGGCCAGCGTTAAGCTAACTAGCGTTAGCTTGGCAATCGCTTCTGGTAGAGCGCAGCAGTTCTACCCGATTAAAGGGGCATTCCAACGGGATTCTGACGGAGGTGGAAATTCAGCCCGTGGGTGTCCATCACGAGCGCCGATCGCTGTTGTTTAGGTACTTTGGTGGGGAAATCAGCGAGTTTGTCTCAGCGCTGAAAAGGTGTGACCATCTTGGTCGCCATCTTGGATCAAACTCCAAATAGCGACAAAAGATAGACCCAGATATCCCATAGTGCAAATAAAGATAAACGATGAAACCAGAAATCTTATATGTGACCCGTGCTGGCAAAATGAGTCACAATGAGGAAAGTTTCAAAACTGAGGTAACGTTATTTTCATATTCTGTATTGAAAGACCTTTAAAAGGATATTTAATTTGTAGGAATTGTGCAAAAATGGACCAGCAACAAGCCAATTTTGTTTATATTTGGCTGATTTGAAAACTTGTGTTCGATCAGTTCTGAGTTACATCTTCTGCAAAACATGTATTTTTAGAAAGTAGGAGTTCCAAGCTTTACAATGATACCAGGCACTGACGGGGGTTTTCCCGGGACTTGCCACCAGCAAACAAAGAAAGAATCATGATTTATGACTTCACGTGCCTGTAGCTCATAATTACCCAGTGCGCATTCCGACTCATTTTGCCAGCACGGGTCACATATACAGAAAAAATAGAGCAGTAATACTCATATTTGCAAGTTCAGTGCGGTAGTGTAGGTGCAGACAGTGACAGATGGGACTGCACATGATAAGTATTGCAATAACAGCAGCAGATATGGGATTTGTGAAAATAGTTGCAGTAAAGTGCAGAGACATATAGCAGCAGATGTATTACTGTTGGTGTGCCAGTCTTTCTGTGCCAACAGCTGAAGTAGTTATTGGTAGGTGAGGGTGTTACGGTACGAGGGGGAGGGGGGAGGGGACACAGTTCAGGATCCTGATGGCCTCGTGAAAAAACGCTGTTTAGCAGTCTTGTGAAGTGGGTACCTTTTCCCAGAGGGCAGGGGGCTGAAGAGGGAGTGTGAGGGGTGGGAGGTGTCGCCTGCAGTGTTGATGGCTCTGTGGGTGAGGCAGGTGAGGTAGATGTCTGAGAGAGGGGGCAGAGAGGCACCAATGATCTTGCTGGCTGCTTTCACGGTGCGTTGTAGTGTCTTCTAGCAGGAGGCGGTGTAGCTTCCATACCACACTGTGATGCAGGATGCTCTCAATGGTGCCCCAGAAGAAAGAGCACATGATTGGGGGTGAGACTTGTGCTCTCCTCAATTTGCGGAGGAAATGGAGGCGAGTTTGAGCCTTCTTGGCCAGTGATGTGGTGTTGTTGGACCAGGAGAGGTCCTCAAAGATGTGCACCCCCAGGAACTTGGTGCTGCTCACTCTCTCCACAGCTGCACCATCAAGGATCAGAGGCGGGTGCTGTGTGTGTCCCTTCCTGAAGTAGACCACAATCTCCTTGGTTTTTTCCACGTTCAGGAAGAGATTATTTTCTTTACACAACTGGACCACTTGGTTCACCTCATTTCTGTAGTTGGCCTCCTCATTGTTGGTGATGAGGCCCACCACCGTCATGTCATCAGCAAACTTGATGATGTGGTTGGTGCTGTAGGCTGGTACACAGTCATGGGTCAGCAGGGTGAAGAGCAGCGGGCTGAGCACGCATCCTTGTGGGGCCCCTGGGCTCAGTGTGATGGTCTTGGAGGTGTTGCTGCCAACCTGCACATTCTGTGACCTCCCTGTGAGAAAGTCCAGCACCCAGTTACAGAGAGACGTTTTGAGTCTCAAGTGTCTGAGTTTTTGTATCAGGTGCTGGGGGATGATTGTGTTGAATGCTGAACTGAAGTCCAAGAACAACATTTGCATGTAGGAGTTCTTTGAGTCCAGGTGGGTGAGGGCTGGATGGAGAGCAGCAGCGATGGCATCTTCTGTGGATCTGTTTGACCTGTATGCAAACTGAGATGGGTCGTGGGAGGGAGGGAGGACTTGATGTTCTGCATGACCAGCCGCTCGAAGCACTTTATTGTGATGGGGGTCAGTGCTACGGGCCGGTAATCACTGTCGCCAGAGGGAACGTGCATCTCTGGTGCTGCTGAAGTGTCCGGATATTTTCTTGCCATTTTCTTATCATCAAGCTAGGACCGGAATACAAGGACATAATAAAAACATCCTTCCCTCCCACAAAATGTTCAGTGACCCTTGTTTATCAAACGTGTGTATGACAGAAAAGTGCTTGTAAGATCATTTCAGTGGGCAGATCGGTATTTATTAACCTGAACGTGATATCGGGTGCTCAAATCTCACATTAGCTCTGAGCTGGGGGCACAAATTTTCAAGTCTTTGTAGTCTCCTGTGCAGCAGAGAAACCTGCTGGGTGGGAGAATTATTTCATCATATCAAATTATAGTGCAACCTTTCAGGAAATGTTTGCCTTGTCTTATATTTAGGTGAGAGATTTGATGATTTACTTTAAAGACTAAAGTGACTGCTGTTATTCTAAACATTTTATCCATATTTATGTTACTCCAGCCAATATTAAAGCAGATTTAAGCAGATTTAAAAAAAAAAAAAGTAGTTATTTGATGAAATGTAGTATAAAAGTGAATTTAGTTTCTGAAATATTTTTGCAGTTGAGCTGCAGGGGTTTTCAGTTATTTTGTTACTGTATTTATATATCTGTACTGCAAGTCTACTGTGTGAACACTTAAAATATCCTATAAAGTATTTAAGTTTTCTGTTATGTAGTACAGTCTCTCATAATAGTTACGCATCCCTTACAAATTGTTAAATCGTTTAAAAGTAAAACATCTGTGGACTGTGATGGTATTGACATGCTCTTAGTCAAAACTATCATTGAATGCTTAGTGAAACCACTGACGTATATCTGTAACCTGTCTCTCCAAACAGGTATATTTCCCAATGCAATGAAAATAGCTAAAGTAATTCCGATATACAAGACGGGTGACAGAGGGGAATTTGCAAACTATAGACCTATTTCACTATTGCCGCAATTTTCAAAGATACTCGAAAAAATATTCTGTGAGAGAATTGACAACTTTATAATGAAGAATAATTTACTGTGTGAGCAGCAATATGGGTTCAGACACAAGAGGACAACTGCATTTGCTCTAATGGAATTTATAGAAAAAATATCAACTGCTGTAGAAAATAGAGTATTCAGTTGGGGTATTCCTGGACCTTACAAAAAGCATTTGATACAGTGGATCATAAATTATTGTTAAAGAAACTACAAAATTATGGTATTGGGGGGTAGCACTGTCCTGGTTATGTAGTTACTGAAATAATAGATATCAGTATGTATGTGTTGGTAACAAAAACTCACAGTTACTGAAGGTTACTTGTGGAGTCCCACAGGGTTCAGTTTTGGGACCATTGTTATTCAATATGTATATAAATGATATATGTAAAGTTTCAGAAAAAATTTATTTAATATTGTTTGCCGATGACACTAATTTATTATGCAGTGGAAGCAATTTGGAACAACTTTTGGATACACTTGGAAAGGAATTAGGAAAGCTTAAACTGTGGTTTGATTCAAACAAATTAACGCTCAATTTAAGTAAGACAAAATTTATAATTTTTAACAACCATCACAACAACTTAGTATCTAAACTCAGTGTAAATGGTGTAGCAATTGAAAGGGTATCCGAAATTAAATTTCTTGGAGTAATAATTGATAATAAACTGTGTTGGAAGTCACATATTAATTATATTAAAGGTAAAATATCTAAATCCATTGCAGTACTACACAGAGTGAAATATTTGCTGAATCAACCCACATTATGTACTTTGTATCATTCATTAATACTCCCATACATGACATATTGTACTGAAGTATGGGGAAATACATATAAAACAAACATATATCCAGTCTTTATGCTTCAGAAGAGAGCTATTAGAATAATAAACAAAGCTGCTTACAGGGAACCAACAAACCCACTTTTTCTTCAATTAAAAGCTCTCAAGTTGAAAGATCTGGTTGCCTTTAAAACTGCAGTAATAATGTTTAAAGTGAAGAATCTATCACTGCCCGCAAATATCCAAAAGTTGTTCCAAATAAGGGAGAAACAATATCATTTCAGAGGAACATGTATATTTCAGAAACCTTCAGTGAGAACAACCACCAAGCAACACTGTGTTTCAGTGCAAGGAGTCAGATTATGGAACGATTTTGGACCTGAATTAAAATCATGTACAATGCTTGGACAATTTAAACAAAAACTAACGGAAGAAATACTCCAAACATATTTACAAGACGACATGTAAAATCACATCAGGATTGTCATATCCAGTCTGTGTTGTGTTGTAGCTTAGTTTTTTGTCACATTTTGTCTTAGCTTTGTTCTGTTTTGTTTTTCTTTTGAATTCTTGGATGGAATATGGGTGGACAATATAAGCTGCGGCTTCAGCCATCAACCATTTCGGATAACTTATGTTGAACTGTATAATCAGAGGAGTTATTGTCTAATTTGACCTTGTTGGATGATTTTTTTTCCCTTTGTTTTATTATTCTGTTCCTTTCTTTTAATCTTTACTTTTAACCTATCCGAAATAAAGATTCATTCATTCATTAAAAAAAAAAATATTATCTGTTAACCACAACACAGCTTTACCACAGACGTGCCTGGTCCAGGTGATCTGCTGCATTTGGCTTTAAAAAAACTCTGGATAAGCACCAGAAATTCAGAACAGCAGAGAAGATGTGGGGAAATTATTTTGTTTTGCCCTGTGCTTTTCTACACATTATTGAGGGATGACAGGGAGCCGTAGCTGAGCTGAGCCAAAGTGCACAGCATCAGACAGCTGTTTGGGACGTCTTTCTGCGCTTCTACATAGTAAGTAATAAATGATCATATTTGACAATATGCTTAAAAATGACAGCATGGACAACATGCAGTCAAACAGAATGAGATTGACCAGATACACGCGATTCATAAATACCACGTAGACCTTTTTGTACGATCGTATTTACACCCAAATGTGTGCCGATATCTGAGCACTGTTGATAACTGAGGGCTATTGTGTATTTGACTGTTTTGGGCTGGTTTCTGTCTGTTGAAGGGGGGCAGCTCTTTTCAGTGCTGAGATCACTTTCTCTGTCTGATTGTTTCAGCAGGGAATCTGTAAACGGCCCTCATCCTTTCTCCTGTAATCTTGACAGCCTACAGCTGCACAGTTGTGGTCTGTGGTCTATAGTCGTAAATAATCCAGTGCTAGCTTCCAATTGAACCTTATTCTCCCAGAAACATGACTGAAACATAGGTGAGGTTTTACAACATGGCTCCATGTGTCTTCCTGCGCTTTCACTCCGTGAAGCCAGACCCTGCTCATGACGTCTATACAGTGACAACAGCTGCAAAAGCTGAGTACTGTGACGGTGCAAGCTGCCAATCCCAGACACCAAACACTGGTTCAGAGCCACGTACAGTGGAAAAGTCAAACCTGGCCGTTGATATGAGGTGACAGTGGTGTGACCAACATGCTCACAGAAATATAATATTCACGATGCAGACACGAGGTGAGGGTGGGACATGTGGGGGGGGCAGTACTGTGTCAGGTTGTGTCTCTGGCTGTTATACAGTCTAATGGCTGTGGGTACAAAGGGGCACCAGAAGTGTTCAGTTTTGCACCTGGGTGGGATGATGCAATAGCTGAATGAGATGTCCATCTGCCACAGCTCATCATGGTGAGGGTGGGAGGGCTTATCCAAGATGGATCTGATGTTGTCCCCCCAGGCTGTCAGCTCCAGTCCAACCACAGAGTGACCCTTCCTCACCAGGGCTCCATTACAGTTCTAGAGGTGCTGCAGGTCAACCCATCTCAGGTCACCTCTCAGGAAATCAGACGCCATGGTGACGAGTTAATCTGCTGCCATCATCTGATTGGCCCAGGGGTCACCTGGTCAGAGGTTATGAGCTGTGATTGGCTCAGATGACTCTTGGCCCCTCCCCCTGGTCTGGACGTGACAGAGCAGCTCAGAATTTCTGCCACCCTGAAGACACAGACCCAGACAAGAAGCAGCAGAACTTTCTACAAACCAGGCCTGGACTGTGAGAATCCAGGAGAACCAGGCTAATGATCTGATCCAGATCAGGCCAGAACTCCAGCACTGGAGTCCATGGTTCTGCAGGAGCTCCTCTGTGCTTGTGTTTTATTGGATTAAAGGAGAGAGTTGGATTATCAGGAGTCATTGCAGGAGGACAAGAATAGAAGCCAACTGTAGGAGTCAACACTGAGGATTGTTCTACCACAGATCCACCCCACCGGACCAGAACCCCACTACAGGACCAGAACCAGACCCAAACCAGACCTCTACTAAACCAGACCTCTACTGGAACTGGAAGTGGAACTCTGCTCTCCAACCATCAGGCCCTGCTTTTGAGCTGAGCCTCCTCACATACTGGATCAGAACTGAGCCAGACTTCCTTCTGAACCGAACCTTTGCTGCTCAAACATCGGACTGCCTCCTGAACCAGAACACAGTTGAACTGGACCTCCTGCTGAGCTGGGTTTCTCCACTGAGCATAACCTTTGCTGAACTGGATTTCTTAAGCCCAACTGCCAGACTCTCTGCTGCTAACAACCAGAACCGCGCTGTGGGTTCTGACGGCTAACAGTTGACTCTCTGGATGCTAACAGGCTAACAGTAGACTTGTGGATGCTAACAGTAAACTCATGGATACTAGCTGGCTAACAGTTGACTCTGTGGATGCTAACAGGCTAACAGTGGACTCTGATGCTAACAGGCTACCAGTAGACTTGTCGATGCTAACAGGCTAACAGTGGACTCTGATGCTAACAGGCTACCAGTAGACTTGTCGATGCTAACAGGCTAACAGTGGACTGGACATGCGAACAGTGGACTCTGTGGATGCTGCCAGGCTAACAGTAGACTTGACAATGCTAACAGGGTAACAAAAGACTTGTGGATGCTAGCAGGCTAACAGTAGACTCATAGATGCTAACAGGCTAACAGTAGACTTATGGATGCTAATAATCAAACCATGGATGCTAACAGAAAACCCGTGAATGCCAACAAGCTAACAATAGACTTGAGGATGCTAACAGGCTAACAGTGCACTCTGGATGCTAACAGGCTAACAGTAGACTTGTGGATGCTAACAAGCGAACATGCACTCTCGAGGAGAATAGTACACGTGTAGATGCTAACAGGCTAATAGTAGGCTTGTGGTTGCCAACATGTTAACAGTAGACTCATGAATGCTAACAGGCTAGCAATAGACTCGTGGATGCTAACAGAAGACTCTGTGGATGCTAACAGGTTATCAGTAGACTCCAGAATGCTAACAGGCTATCAGTAGACTTGTGGATGCTAACAGTCTAAAATTGGAGTCCGTGGATGCTAACAGACTAACATTGGACTCTCTGGATGCTAACAAGCTAACAGTAGATTCATGGATGTTAACCGTAGACTTGTGGATGGCAATGGTAGACTCGTGGATGCTAACAGTAGACTTGTGGATGCTAACAGGCTAACATTGTACTCTGTGGATGCTAACAGGTTAACAGTGGACTCTGTGGATGCTAACAGGCTAACAGTGGACTCTGTGGATGCTAACAGGCTAACAGTAGACTTGTGGATGCTAGCAGGCTAACAGTGGACTCTGTGGATGCTCACAGTAGACTTGAGGATGCTAACAGGCTAACAGGGCACTCTGGATGCTAAAAGGCTAATAGTAGTCTTATGGATGCTGACAGGTTAACATTGGTCTCTGTGGATGCTAACATCCTAAATAGTAAACTTGTGGATGCTAACAGGCTAACATTGGATTCTGTTGATGCTAACAGGCTAATAGTAGACTTGTGGATGCTAACAGGCTAATAGTAGACTTGATGATGTGCTAACATGCTAACAGGCTATCAGTAGACTTATGAATGCTAGCAGGCTAACAGTGAACTCGTGGATTCTAACACAAGATTCTGTGGATCAGTGGTCCCCAAACTATGGCCCGTGGGCCGGATACGGCCTGCCTTCACATTTGGCCCAGCCCCCTGAACAATACCAGAGACGCATTATGATTTTTTTTTTCAGTCTGAATCAGAATCAGAATAAACTTTATTGCCAAGCATGTAAAAAAACACACGAGGAACTTGACTTGACATTGGTGCGCATGCGCGCGACACAACGACACGGCAGCCATAATAGGCGCCTCATCAAACAGAGATAGATAAGAAAGGGAGGGGAGGGGAGGGAACGACACAAGGGGGGAGGAGAGAAAAAAAAAACTTCGTTATCAGAATACAGCTTATAAATATTTAAGCAGATTATGATTACAATGAAAAAAAATCTCTCAATAGCACAGAGCAACAATCAACCACAAAAAACCAAAAGACCAAAAGTCAGAGAGAGTCAGTGAATGGATGGGTGTAATTCAGTATTATGAATCAGTGTGTTCGTGTATGTTGAATGCAGGTGGGTGTTTATCAGTTACTGGAGGCAGCAAAATCTCTCCCAGCCGAGATGTTATGTGTTAGTGTCTGAAACTCGGAAGCATGTCCTTGAGGCATGGCAGATGGAAATTTCCTGAGCCAGTCACATGTCAATGAGAGTTCAGATGCAGACCCAGAATGTTTATGAAAGAGAAGCACAATCTTCTGTTTTGTCTTAATCCAGGAGGAAAATAGACAACAGGGCGAATTCAAGGTCTGATAGACACAGATCACTCAGAGCATAGAATTTTCCATCTCCAGCAATCCTGTGTTCATAATTTCCATACATAGGCTTTAAATCCATTCCTTGGAGGCACCAAAGACGATTCCAGATGTTTCCCTTCTAGAACATGGGTAAACATGTCCGGTAGAGTCCATCCCTCTACAGTGCATGCAGATGGTAATTTCCATGTTATCATTGCCGATAGTTAGTGCACTCCCCCGTCTAGTCGAATTGATGAGAAGCAGCTATGCCGGGACCGCTTTTAATTAGCTCTTCCAGTTAATTTTTCGATACACCAGGAAAAACTCCAGAGCCAATCAGCAGAAAATCCTGTGATCCTAGCCAAACCAGGTAGATGTTTCCACATCCTCAGTCGAATCGTGCAGACACATGCGTTCCAATCCATGGGTCTCTCCATAGGGGCTCCCCCTGGCCCGAATTTATATAAAATGTTGTTAATCTTATTAAAGCCGCTCACCAAATCCATTTTTTTCGTTTGGTTCAAGATTCAGCCAGAAGACAGCAACGCAGACAAGACAGCAAGCTGGGATTCTCAGTTAGGGAGGGAAGGAGGGTAAAAGGGAGCAAAGAAAAAGGCGTCTGTTCTCTCTGAAGGGCAGAAGCAAGAGCCACGCGATCGAGACTAATACACGCATAGAACGTGACATTCTATTCCACCCTTCTGCAGTCTGTGCCCCTATGTGAAACCCCCCCCCCCCAGAAAAAAAAAATCCTAGTGTTAACCTTTCCTGCTTTGGTCTCCTAACCGTGGTTGGGGGACGCAGGGAAGATCTGTCTTCTCCAGGGCCGGAGGCAGCTTTTCCTCCGGGGTTAACTCCCAGTAAACCTCACGGTCGTTAACAACAATGTGGTGGTACACCGAAGAACAGGCCGTTTTGCTGAAGAGTTGGGGGCTTTATTATCAGACTGCACCGTTAATAACAGCAATTCTAGTTCGCTACCTGCTCCGGTCCCCTCTCTCTCTACTCACCTGCACACTTCACACACACCGTCCGCTCCGCGGGGCCACTCACACGGGGGCGCACCTCGGCTGGTGATTGTACTCGCCGACAGACTCACGGCATTGAAGACATCTTTCTTCTCGGGACACACCTCCTCCGCGACAGCATTCAAACATTTCTTGACAAATTCTCCATCAGTGAAAGGTTTCCCGCTGCCTGCTATCAGTTGAGCAACCCGAAAGCTGGCCCCAACGGGTGACTGGTTCAGCTGAGCTTGGCGTACAAATCTATTCTGCTGAGCTGTTACCTGTTCAGATTGTGCACGGCACAACAGAAAGTTAATGTTCCATGGACTTTTTCTGTGAAGAACCCAGAGAGGGTTATTTGGTTATTATTTATTTCATAAATAGTGTTATTATTTATTTTCTGACTTTTTTTCCTGTGAAGATCCCGGAAAGGGTTATTAATATTTGGTTATGTGTGGCTTTCTGGAAAACAATAAATGTTTACGTTTAGGCACCCGTGCGATCGTCACACTTTTTCTGTTACAAACTGACCCCGGCCCCCATCAGAGGAGGCAAAAGTTATGTGGCCCTCACAGGAAAAAGTTTGGGGACCCCTGCTGTGGATGATAACAGGCTATCAGCACTCGTGAATGCTAACAGTCTATTAGTAGACTCGTGGAACAGGTTACTAGTAGACTCGAGAATGCTAACAGTAGATTTGTGGATGCTAACCAGCTAACGTTGGACTCTGTGGATACTAACGGGTTGACTCGTGGATGCTAACGGTAGACTGGTGGACGGGGATTAATCTCGTTACCATCATGGTCAGCTGTGCATTGTTCAGGTGGAGGGGGAGGAGGGCGGGGCTTCTCATCATCCTCTTCCTCAGCTGAAGCTTCTTATTCATAGCGTCCTCACACAGCTGTGAGTTGTAGTTGTTCTCTTAAATATGACTTTTTTTGTGCAGTGAAGTAAATTTAGATCTATTTCTTATAAATATTGTTCTTCTAAAAGTGAAGTTCCTGACAACTGCACTAGAACAGTGGAGAACCAGAATGGTCTCCAGTTTGTTTCTAGAACAGCGTGATACACCTCATGACAGCACAAGCCTAACATTTTTGTAGAAAAAGGAACGTTGGTTCCCCAGTCACAGGAGGAACCACAGACTGATGGTGTTTGTAGTCCATCTGAAATGGTTGTAGTTTTTTTACGGTCTTTGTTTACTTCCTGCTCTGTTGTTGCTAGGAGACATGGATGGCCAATGGTGGAATCACGGTTATGGTGACATGTCCATGGTAGGTCTAAGCCCCGTCCCTCATCAGGCTCCCATTTTGTTTGTCTCAACCATCATTGTTAAGTAACCATATGTATGTGTGTGTGTGCGTGCGTGGGTGCGTGCAGCAGCCGGTCACCTGGCAGCCGTCCAAGGATGGGCAGCGCCTGATTGGTCGAATTCTGCTGAACAAAAGGATGAAGGACGGGACGGTTCCTGCAGATACGGGGGCACTGCTGGGACTAAAGGTGACAAGAAAATCATTTTCATAAAATGATTAAAACTAACGTGACCTGTTACAGGAAGTCCTTAAAAGGTCTCATGTTGCAGGAACATCCTTAAAAGGCCTTCTCCTCTTACAGGAAGTCCTTAAAAGGTCTCAAATTTAAAACTTTGGTAACAGATTTTAACCTGAATGTTAGTTCTCCCTTGGACAGTCTGGTCAGTGACCTGTGTCTGTGTGGAGCCGCAGGTTGAAGAGCCCTGCTCATGGTCTGATGTGTTTCAGGTGGTGGGGGGGAAGATGACTGAGTCGGGTCGTCTGTGTGCCTTCATCACCAAGGTGAAGCGAGGAAGTCTGGCCGACACCATAGGACACCTAAGACCAGGCACTGCTCACCTCTGATTGGCTGAGACCAGCTAATGCTGTGCTCTGATTGGCTCATAGTGCTCATGTGACTTTCTTCTGTGGTCCAGGTGATCAGGTTCTGGAGTGGAACGGTCGGGTTCTCCAGGGGGCCACGTTTAATGAGGTCTACAACATCATCCTGGAGTCCAAACCAGAACCGCAGGTGGAGCTAGTGGTGTGTCGACCAATCGGGTGAGAGCTTCTAATCATGTTCTACTATGATTCTATGGAGGTTCTACTGATGTTCTAACCATGTTTTGTTGATGTTCTGAGGTCCTACTCATGTTTCACTGAGGTTCTACTGTCATTCTACTGAGGTTCTGCTCGTGATTCACTAAAGTTCTACTAAGGTTCTAATGCTGTTCTACTGATGTTGAAGTGATTTTCTAACAGTCTTCTGAGGTTCTATCAGTGTTTGAATTAGGTTCTACTGATGTTCTAATTATGCTCTGGTTTTCTCTTGTTAATATGTATTAAATGTTCCTTAACTCGTAGATTTCTGTTTCTTATGTACGTTTGTTAATTTGTTTCTCATTAATATAAATTATTGAGGTTCTTCTTTGAGGTTCTCCTCTTAGATATGAATTTTTTCACATAATTTTCCAGCTTTTTCCCATAAATAAACTTTTTTTTTTAAATAAAATTGAAACGTTCCTTCAAACTCATCAGTTTATTTAACAAAGAGGTTGGAGAACCTTGTTTTGGAACCTGACATTAACACGCTGTTCTGTGTTCTTCAGAGACCTGCCCAGAGCAGTAGACAATTCCCACATCCAAATGGATTCCAGTGAGTCTCAGAAATGTTCCTTAAACATTCCATCGGAACCTCCAAAACCTCCTTAACAGATTCCTCCGTTCTCCGGTCAGGTTCCAGTTCCTTTGACTTTCAGAAAGTTGGCCCATCCATCTCTGTCACTTCTCCCATCAGCCCCGGGGCTCTGTCTGGACACGTGAATGTAAGTTTACCCAAAATGCACTGCACTGTGGCCTTGGCCAATCAGCTGTCAGTTAACGGCTGTTTCCATGGTGATGTGTTCTTTCAGAGTGCTAACAGGCGTCCTCTGGTTCCCAGGATTCAGGTAACAGTTTGTAGAATGTTCTGTAGTCTGCAGATTGAACTAGAACTGTCCAGTAGAACCCAGCTGTCCTTCATGGTTCTGGTTCTCTGCAGTTCCTTGGCTATTCTCTGGATCTCTGTCTTTCCTCCGTTATTCCTAGGGTTCTGGTTCTCTAGGGTTGCTTTGTTATTCTCATGGTCTTGGTTGCTCTTCATTCTCAGGAATTAGGTTCAGTTGTGTTCCTCTGTCATTCTCAAGGTTCTGAATCTGCAGAGTTCCTCAGTCATTTGTTTTTTTGAGAATATTTTATGGTACTGCTGACTGTGTTCCTGTTGTTCTCTGTTCTGTGGAGTCTCTCTTGGTTCCTCACTTGCTATTTGTTGTGTTAGGAGTTATGGTTGTCATGCTCTGCTCTTCCTCCCTAAGGTGAAGCTGTGGTACGATAAAGTCGGCCATCAGCTGATCGTCACAATACTTGGAGCCAAAGAACTTCCTGCCCAGGATGATGGCCGACCGCGGAACCCCTACGTCAAGATCTACCTCCTGCCTGACAGAAGGTAACCATGAAAGAACCATCAGAACCCAATTCTTCACGTAGTTCCTTTGAACAAACTAGAGAACCTTTTTAGAAAAAGTTTAAATTTTAAGAGAAAAAATTACAAATTAATCTGAGAATATCTAGAAGTTATAAATCAGCTTTTAAGCAGCAGTGGGTTCTGCTCTCCGTTTTTTTTCCTTCAGTGATAAGAGTAAGCGGAGGACGAAGACGGTGAAGAAATCAGTGGAACCTCGGTGGAACCAGACCTTCATGTACTCTCCTGTCCATTGCCGAGAGTTCAGAGAACGAATGCTGGAGCTGACGGTCTGGGATCAGGCCCGGGTCCGGGAGGAGGAGAGCCAGTTCCTTGGAGAGGTAAGACTGTGAGGAGAACATGGACAACAGGGAAGAAACAAGGCCAGATAACCGATAAACAAAAGAACCACAGATTGAACATTAGAACATCAACATGGAGCATAACAGAGGTTCTGTCAAAAACTTGAAGCAACAAGCTACTATTACACCCTTGCTGTTGATGGTGGTTCTCACATTGTTCTCCTGGGTTCTAAGACTGTTCTTTGTGTCTTCTCCCCTCAGGTTCTCATAGAGATGGAGTCAGCTCTCCTTGATGATCAACCTCACTGGTACAAACTCCAGGTTCCTGATGGTTCTTCACTGCCCAGTGGCTCCCCCTACCTGCAGAGGAGAGGACTGCAGGTGGAACCAGGACACCGAAGACTGCAGAGTGAGAACATAGAACATAGAGATCACACACACACACACACACACGTGTGGCTGTCCTTTGTTGCTGAAGATGACTGTCTGCAGAGCTCCCGCTAGCAGCTCCCAGCTACTCAGACCTGCTGGCGACGCATTCACTGCATGGCCACAGGGCTTGCCCAGTCTCAAATACGACGCCTTGCACAGCTCCAAAGCCAGTTGGTCTTGTACCTCCACCAGACTGCCTCTCTGGGCCTCAACGCCTGATGCAATGTGGTGCACAAGTGTGCAGCATACACTGCTGATGAGGAGGTCGCCCCGCAGTAGCAGCTCACTTGCTAATTGATGCCGTCCATTTGTCTCGGTTGAGGCTAATCCACATGCCATCTGGTGTTCACGCCATTGGCTCTGTGACGAGCTCTTCTGCCGCTTGCGCCACCAGACATCCTGCTGCCGATGTCAGGACCTGTATCCCTAGGTAGGGAAGCAAAAGGGTACTATCACCTGCCCAAGGTGATCCCTCAGACCCTAGACCATAGAACATGTCTGTGTCAGACTGGATCAGCTGCTCTGCTCTGATTCGGTGTTTTTAGTTTAACTAGTGCATACCCGTGGATGCCCGTAGAAACCAAGTATAAGCAAGTATTTCTGCATGCCTGTAGAAAGCAGGTGTAGGCAAGGGTGCAAGCAAGCACGTCAGCACTTGTTCAGTGATGACTGCCTTTGATCTTTGATGATGTCATAGCGAGTCCTATGATCGTGAATGATGCCTGCCTTTGATCACACACAGACACAGATCTTCTTGAATCACTCTATACACTGGTGTCTATATGACATCATGTAGAGATCACATCAAAGGCGAACCTGTGATCTTTTAGTGAGTCCTATGGTCATGACAGACAATTTCTTGAATTGAATATGAGTGATTTGAGCGAACGGAGAACTTGGAGGGGAACTGAATGAGTGAAAACGTGTTTCCAGAAAACAGTCACAGAGCAGAACCTCTGTTTCATTTTAGAGTTCATGACATTCAGTTCTCATGGGTTTATGTTATTTTCCTGCTTGTTTTTGTTCTCCATGTTTAGTTTTTAACATCTTTGTTCTCCTGTATTTTACTTTCACTCTCCCGCAATGCTTTGCTAGACAAAAGTCTGTTCTGTAACTCAGGTAATCATGTGTGTACAGTATGTGCGTGTGTGCGTTCAGGTTCAGGTTCAGGTTACTTTATTTGTACCCGTAGGTAGATTTGTTTTGCAGTTGGTGACATCCATATTTACAAGCCACTAATTACATTCAACATAGACACAAACACAGGCACACATCTTACAAAATAGGTAAATATAAAATATGTACAATATAATTTTTATAGCTTGTTCAACTCTTTGACAGCAGCAGGGACAAAGCTGTTTTTGTAGCGCTGGGTTCTACTTTTTGGGACAGCAAACCTCCGTCTGGAGGGAAGAAGCTGAAAGTTGCAGTGCAAAGGGTGGGAGTCATCATTTAAAATCGAGTCGGCCATCCTCTGTACTTGTCTGGTGTACACACTAATGCTAACCCTAGAACACTGTGATAATTGATGTCATCCAGCTGCATTATGGGAAAAGAAGGATTGGAGGTTCTCTAGGTTTCAGTGGGCATTTGTGTGAGAACTGTGGTTCCTGTGAGGAGAACTGTGGTTCTTGTGAGAACGTGTATTATTTGTGAACACTGATGGCGGTCTTATATTCTGTAATGTTCTGCATGTGGCTCTTCAGGATCTCAGAGGATCAGTGATGGCGAGTTCTCTGACTACGACTGTGAGGATGGTATTGGGGTGATATCAGGTAAGAATTCCGAGTCTCATCATTCCCTGCAGCGCTCCTGTCTGTAGTCAGAGGTAGAACCATTCCTCCATGTTCCCCTGCAGAGTACCGGCAGAACGGTCGGGACTTCCACGGCTCCACCCTCTCTGTACCGGAACAGATGATATTGTCGAATCACAGCTCTCGATCCGACATGGTGAGGATGAGGTCACGGTCGCCAAGCCAACCGACTCCTCACAGGTGAGACCACAAACACCACAGAAGAAGAGACGCTGATGTTCTGAGATTAGCATTTAGAAGAGCAATACCAGATCCAAGAACTGGAGAACGTTTGTTTGACGGTTAAAAAAGTCTGAGTTCCTGAGATTAAAATTGTTCCTGTAACTGGTGTAATGATCTTTGTTCCAATACATCTGTTGTTCCTTCATGGAGAAATCTGTTAGAACCATGAGGGGAACCTTCCACAACAGCTCAATGGTCCGACATAGTTTATATTGGGAATGCATCTTATAGAGGTCGTTTGCATATTGGCAAGATGTTGGCTAGATGTCGACCCCAATAAGATGTGTTCCTGATGGCCTGCTGATGTTGGCCCCATGTATGTGTGCTGTTGAGGTTCTTTTTAGGTGAATCAACTGTTAAGGTGCGTTCAGACCAAATGCAAAGCAAATTTTTCACATGGCACAAATACATACAAAGTCAAGGGAAAGAGGTGAGCCCACGCGAATCTCGCACATTCGTGTGTTCATGTCCGAGGGATAGCGCTAGCCTTGAGATTCTGCCATCACCAGAGTAAAACTGTCGAGTAAACTAGTTTGAAAATAAGACTGACACTCACCTGGAGACAGAAGGACCAGGAGCTCTGCAGCTGAACCGGAGTGTCAGAGATTTTTACCCACGGACTCCTGCCACGGACATGCTAACAAGGCTAGCAATATAAACAACCCATCATCCAGGTGAAATTTTGGAGGCAGGGACAATTTTTTTCAGGTGAGACCCCGATGGATAATGTAAACCTAAGCATGACAGTGTATCAACTAGGCCACCTCCAAAGTGGTGGCCTAGTTGATAGAGCATCTGCCCTGGAGCATCTGGAGGTCATGGGTTCAAGCCCTGGGTGGGTCATACCAAAGTCCATATAAAAATGGTACTACCTGCCTTCTAGCTTGGTGCTCAGCAAAGTAGAATGGGGGAAGGAAAAGTTGTTTGTGGCGGCACCTTGCATGGCAGCGACCCCTCTGATTCTAGATGTGATTAACATTGTAGATAAGAGAAGCGTAATTTCGTTGTATTGTACATGATTGGCTGTATGGATTGAATGACAATAAAGTTGGCTTCTTCTTTTGGGAATTTCCACAGCAGGTTGAACACATCTGCAGAAGTTTATAAAGGTTAACGTCACCTGTTTACAACTCATTCAGACGGTGAATTCATGTCTATTCACATCTTTACATTGATCGAAAAATTTGCCCGTTCACATTTGGTCTGAACGCACCTTTAGCCTTCCAGCTGTTGGGAAACACAGTTAACAGGGGCCATGTTAGGCTAGGCTAGTAGACTGCACCACCTGCTATCACCTGGTTAGCCACAGAAGCTAATGGTGTTCTTTATGATGCTCCCAATTCTCCAGTTCTATAATATCTATTGCAGGTTCTGTTACCGCTAAAGGAGACTGAGGAAAGATGAATCATGTGACCCACTGGGCTGAGGCGGGAAAGCTAGAAGCTAGCATTAACTGTTCTGCTGGCATGTCTGAAACTATTATATTGTACTTCTTCTTTTAGATTTGATTGGCGGTTGGCAACCAGCTTACAGGTGCATTACCGCCACGTACTTCACTCTATATCATCACTCTATCTGGTCAGGAGCTGTAGTCCTTCTATCATCATTGCTGTGTCCAATCGAACCTCAACTCTTATCTTCAGACATCACTCTTCTTCGTCTCCCCGTACTTTACTCTATATCATCACTTTACTCTATATCATCACTCTACACATCTTGGCATTGTACTTTACAGATGCTACAGAAATGAGTCATAGGATTAAAGAAGCTAAGCTAATTACAACAGGAAGTGACACACCTAGCTAGAAGCCTTAGCGAGTCCAGACAGCCAATCAGCTTCATCCTACTAAAACACTCTGTTTTCCTGACCTTTAACTGTGGTTGCCAGCGGTAACCCCTTATATCCGTTGTACCGGGAGGATGCCGTGCGGCTGCTGCGAGGGTCAAAGCTCAGCCGGGTGTACTCTGATGCCGGCCAGTACAGCAGCCTGGACAGGTAACCGTGGCAACCCCCCCCCCCCACACACACACACACACCTCACCTGGGTCACTTGAACACCAGTCAATCAGCTCGCAGGCTATCTGTTAACCACTCAGTAGCTAGTGAACAGATGTGGACCAAGACCCAGGTCTGGACTAGATTTACTTCCCTGTAGACCCAAATAGAATCCACTTTTCAGTAGTGGTTCCGCTATAGTCCTGTCAGGAGGACTGGTGGTCCTACTGGTGGATGTAGACCTGAATCAGTGGAGTTATGGTGGTGCTTTGGTCCGAGCTTTAGTCCTGACCCTAGTACCTCTCCTGCTCAGAATACTCTGTTGAAGTACTGGATGTGGTCCAGTTGTCATCCTGGATGTAGCTCTGCTGGTAGTACTAGTTCTAGTACTGACTGAAATTCTGGCATTAATCCTGGCATTAGTTCTGGTTGTAGTCATGGGTTTGTTCATGGTGGAGTCCTGTAGTACCATGTGTAGTCCTGTCTGAATGCCCCTCTCTTTACCTTTAGAAGACCTCCGAGGAGAATGTCAGTCGTCAGCTCTCTTGATTCCTACGACAGGTACTGTGACGGTACTACAGATTGCAGTAGTGGTAGTGTCAGTAGTAGTAGTAGCAGCAGCAGGAAGCGCAGTAGTAACAGTACTAGTGGTAGTAGTAACAGTAGTAATAGGAGTAGTGGCAGTAGTAACAGCAGTAGTGGCCGTAGTAACAGTAGTAACAGCAGTGGTAGCAGTAGTGGTAGTAGTAACAGTAGTAGCGGTAGTAGTAACAGCAGTAGTAGTAGTTACAGCAGCAGTGGCAGTAGCAACAGCAGTAGTAGCAGTAGTAACAGCAGTAGTGGTCGTAGTAATAGCAGTGGTAGCAATAGTGGCAGTGGTACCAGCAGTAGTAGTAGTAGTAACATCAGTAGTAGTAACAGTAGTAGTGGTAGTAGTAACAGCAGTAGTATCCACAGAAGTACTCATGTGTGTTTCAATGTGTATAAGATACTTTAACGGTGTGAGTCACACTTGGACAAACCACATGATGGATGGGAACTATGAGGACTACAGGTGAGTCCAGGGGATTGTGGGTAACGTAGTGAGAGGACAGCTGAGTCAGATCTTTAACGCCACTCTGTTCTTCAGTCAGGACTTCATTCCAGACTTCCCCTATGAACCCGACCCCTACGATGAAGAACTTCTAAGGTAATTCACATGACTTCAGAACCACAACGATCCTGCCAGCTCTGTAGTTGGGGTGTTTTGGTGCATTGTGTTTTAAGGTGGAGTGGAGATGATTGGAGGATAGTGAATTCATGAAAGTTCTGCTTTAGTTCTTGCTGAAGGTCCTGTCTTCTAAGGGAACATGAGGTCCAACAGACAGATGGCTCCATAGATGTGTTGAGATGTTGATGTCTTTCCATGACTCTGTTATTATAACAGAGCTAAGTTAACCTGGACTTGTTCTTGTGTTCTGTGATCATGTTGGAGAGTTCTGCCTTTCAAGGTTTTGCTCAATTCTTCTTGGTCAGAGTTTCCAGGAAGTGTGCCTCCATAAGATGGTGGGAGTGTCTCTTGGTGTGCTCCGATTGCCTAATAGTGTACTCTGAGGTGGACTGTACAGGGTATTCCGCCATATTAAGTGAGATTCCAAACTGAAGGGAGCAAATGGTCTTCAGTTCAAAGGAAACTAAGAACTGAGCAGGGAATAAGTGAACAACTGTACATCACTTCACCAGAAGTTGACAAGATTACCCATAAGCCATTGCACCTCAAATATGAGTAAAACAAACTGCAGTGCATCCGGAAAGTCTTCACAGCGCTTTACTTTTTTCACATTTTGTTGTTACAGCCTTATTCCAAAATGGCTTACATTCATTTTTCCTGAAAGTTCTACACACAATACCCCATAATGACAATGTGAATAAAGTTGTTTGTTTTTTTTTTTAGATTTTTGCAAATTTATTAAAAATAAAAAACCAAGAGATCACATGTACATAAGTATTCACAGCCTTTGCCATGGAGCTCAAAACTGAGCTCAGGTTCATCCTGTTTCCACTGATCATCCCTGAGATGTTTCTACAGCTTAACTGGAGTCCACCTGTGGTAAATTCAGTTGATTGGACATGATGTGGAAAGGCTCACACCTGTCTATGGAAGGTCCTACAGTTGACAGTGCATGTCAGAGCACAAACCAAGCATGAAGTCAAAGGAATTGTCTGTAGACCTCCAAGACAGGATTGACTCGAGGCACAAATCTGGGGAAGGGTATAGAAAAATTTCTGCTGCTTTGAAGGTCCCAATGAGCACAGTGGCCTCCATCATCCATGAATGGAAGAAGTTCAGAACCACCAGGACTCTTCCTAGAGCTGGCCGGCCATCTAAACTGAGCAATCAGGGGAGAAGGGCCTTAGTCAGGGAGGTGACCAAGAACCTGATGGTCACTCTGTCAGAGCTCCAGTATTTCTCTGTGGGGAGAGGAGAACCTTCCAGAAGGACAACCATCTCTGTAGCAATCCATCAATCAGGCCTGTATGGCAGAATGGCCAGACAGAAGCCACTCTTTAGTAAAAGGCACATGGCAGCCTGCCTGGAGTTTGCCAGAAGGCACCTGAAGGACTCTCAGACCATGAGAAAGAAAATTCTCTGTTCTGATGAGACAAAGATTGAACTCTTTGGCATAAATGCCAGGCGTCATGTTTGGAGGAAATCAGGCACCACTCATAACCATGCCAGTAGTGGTGGCAGCATCATCCTGTGGGGACATTTTTTAGCAGCTGGAACTGGGAGACTAGTCAGGATAGAGGGAAAGATGAATGCAGCAATGTACAGAGGCATCCTGGATGAAAACCTGCTCCAGAGCGCTCTTGACCTCAGACTGGGGCGACGGTTCATCTTTCAGCAGGACAACGGCCCTAAGCACACAGCCAAGATATCAAAGGAGTGGCTTCAGGACACTGAAGCCACTCCACGGTGATCTGTGTGGAGTTTGCATGTTCTCCCCGTGTCTGCTTGGCTTTACTCCGGGATTTCTCCGGTTTCCTCCCACAGGCCAAAAACATGCAAGTTAGGTTAACTGGCATCAAACTGGGGATTCTAAATTGTCCTTAGGTGTGACTGTGAGAGTGAATGGTTGTCTGTCTCTCTGTGTTGGCCCTGCGATGGACTGGCAGTCTGTCCAGGGTGGACCCTGCCTCTCACCCAAAGATGCTGGGATAGGCTCCAGCCCCCCCCCCCCCCCCCCGTGACCCAAAAAGGATTAAGCGGAAGAAGATGAATGAATGATTAAATTTGCAAAAATCTAATAAAAAAAATTATTTTTTTCACGTTGTCATTATGGGGTATTGTGTGTAGAATTTTGAGGGCAAACTGAATTTAATCCATTTTGGAATAAGGCTGTAACATAAAATCTGGAAAAGTGAAGCGCTGTGAAGACTTTCTGGATGCACTGTATTGTTGCTAACATTATTAACAAGCTAAACTAACACTGGTTATTATTTATATCAATTGATAGGGATAAAAATATATTTCTATTTCTATTTTATTTAAAAAGTATAAAACATCCACAGTAGATAGATAGATAGATAGATAGATACTTTATTTCGAACAAAAAAGTATAACAAAAACAAAAGAAATGACAAATGCAATAAAGTAACAGTATACAGTGTTCGAAAGGGAGAAGGAAGAAGTGAACACTTATTAATTCCATCTCCTCTTTTCCATAGATACACCCATGTGAATTATATACAAATTACCACATTTAAGACCCCAAGTAAACAATTAACTGTATTTTGTACATATCAACATTAACACCCATCCATCCTAACATTTTTTCCTTCTTGCCTTGAGAGAGAGCAGTCGCATTTTTCTTCCCTCCTCCCCTGCCTTCCTGATCTATTCCCAGCTTTTGCAATGTTGCGTTTTTGTCTGTGTTTAGTTGCTCTTCTTCTGCTGAATCTTAATCTAAACGGAAATTATGGATTTGGAAGCGGCTTAAATGTGCTATTGTCACTATTTTCAACAAGAATTGGGCCAAGGGGGAGCCCAAGAATTGGAACCTACGAGAGACTCATGGACATTGGAATCCATGCATCTATGGCAATATTATTGGCTATGATCTCAGGACTTCTATTTTTGGCTGTGGAGTTCCCTGATGCATCAGAAATTGAAGGAAGGTGAGAGAGCGGATCAAGCGGACCCAGCCAGCTCCTTCATCAAATTCGACCAGTTGGGGAGGGCACGAGTAGCGGCAAACGGTGAACTGAATGACAGTGATTCAGTGAAGGAATACATCTGAAAGCCCTGTGCTCTCTATGGAAAAACAGTTTAAGCCTGCATATATAATGGAAGCACAGAATTACACGGGTGAGGACAAAATTCTACTCTCTGAGTGCACTGTGCTGATTTGATTTGATTTGACCTTGTTTGCCCCGTGTTTACATTCCTCCTGACTGAGATTAGCGGAAGAACCGGCTCTTATGTCTACCCATACAATCAACAATCAGTTGTTGTCGTCAGCGGATTGGACTCTCAAGGACAATGCCCATGTGCCTTCTGCAAGCAAGGGAGAGAGAGAGATAGACTCTGAACTCTGGACTTGTTTATAAGTCACATGATTATAACATCTATCCACTGCCAGGAGGTGCCCTCTGCTGCTCACTAACAACTGTTACATTTACACTACACAATGACATGCAAATATACACACACTGCTCTCCCTCCCTCTGCTGTGTGATTGTCCACTACTGCTAAATATGCATTGAGGGTTTTTTTGCCTGCAATCAAAATTTCGCTTACCCATTAAGCGTCAATTTGATAAAACATGTTTTTTTCTCTCGCCTATTGTATCATATCATTTCTTTTCTTTTTTCTTTTCTTCTTTATGACTGGCGCCTAGCGGCTGCCCCGGCCTTGGATGCGCTCTGCAGAGCGTGCCCAAATGCCAAGTCACATTTCGTTACCTTGTATTCATACATGTGTAATGACAATAAAGTTGAATCTCATCTCATCTCATCTCATACATTGATGTCCATACATCAAAACCAGCCTCAAACAACACAGATATACACAGTGCTGTCCCACCCACCATTCCATAGTGTCCCATAATGTCCCAGAGTGAGCATAGTGAATCGTACATATTAATACTACACTTCTAACATATATCCTTTCAGCAAATAATGTTTATACCTCTTTTTGAATTGATTTCTGTTTGTACATAGTTTCAGTTCCGGCTCCAGACTGTTCCACAAATCCACCCCACAGACAGATATGCACAGACTTTTCTTGGTTGTTCGTATCTTGGGTTTTGTAAAGTTTAAGTTTCCTCTCAAATTATGATCATTGTCTCTTTTTTTAAATATTTTTTGTATATTAGTTGGGAGTTGATTATTAATTGCCCTGTACATTACTTGTGCTGTCTTAAATTTAACTAAATCGGTGAACTTTATGACATGTGACTTTAAAAACAACGAATTGGTATGGTCTCTATATCCTGCATTGTTTATTATCCTTATAGCTCTTACATTATTATAGCTCTTATAATTCTACAGTAGTATCAGTACGCATCCATAGTTACCGTGGTAACATATGGAGGAGGGTGGCAATGTTGCAGGGTGTTTCAAATGGAGAAATTTTGTGAAGGGGAGTTCACTTAACTGATATTCCCTAAGAATGGAGCAGGAAGTAGGGAATACAGTTGAAGTACACTGTGAGTCAGAACATACGTAGCTTCTGTGAGTGTCTCAACTTGCCTACTGATAGTTCTATTACAGTTAGCTTAGCGTTTTTTCTACCGCATTAGCTCCAACAACACACATGCGTCGGCCAAACTTCGGCAAGTTTAGATAAGGAATATTACGCTGACATCTAGCCAACATCTTGCCAATGTGCTAATGACCTCTATCAGATGTATTCCCAATATAAACTTGGTATGTTAGTATGCCCTAACCACAGCTCGCCACTGCTAGGGATGGGAATTGAGAACCAATTCCTGTTGGGAACCAGTTCTAAATTTTTTGAGCCCCCTGAATCATACGTTGCTGATGTTATCAATTCTTCTTATTGATAACAAGATGGCCACGGCAAGATTGCCGCTGAACACACACGCAGATTGGCAGGCTCTGCATGTGCTTCTCTTAAATCTCCTTTTAAACCTTCTCAACCTGTACCTTTTAGACCTACTTTATTCACAAAACGGACTTAACTACCACTGGAGCACTGGATAGTTGGTGCTGTTTTAATTGTCTGCCTACTTTTACTATCAGTGCGACAGTGCCTCCCAACTGAGAACCACAATGGTACGGTCACTCATCAACAACATCTGCTGTACTTCACATTTCTGGACAATGGCCGTGCCTGGGTGCTTCCTGAGAAACGGGTACATGTAAGCCCTGGAAGTACAGCTTCGGGGTCTATCTACCTAAAGGACATCTACCTAGCAGCTATGATATTATTAGCAGGAGATGTGAAGGCAAACCCAGGCCCACAGCCTTTGGACAATGGAAACCCGGTTGGGCCGGCATAGCCAGCCTAACAACTGCTGCTAAACGGGTCAACCTGGTCCCCACAGCTAGCTGAACAACTGCAACTAAACTGGAAAACCTGGATACTGCAGCCAGAATGACAACTTCAGCTAATTTGGCCAACCTGGCCCTGGTAGCCAGCACAGCAGCTAAAGTGGCTAACTTGACGGCCACAGCTAAACTGTTTACAATGGAATCCACAGCACATGGTCCCTCTAAACACCAGTACAGCAACAGCGACTGTTTCAGCAGACCCACGCTGACGGCACAGCGTCCAGAGGTCAGCACCGACCCAGGCACCTGGGATGTTGGTGCTGCAGTGGCTTACCTGGCATGGTGAGCCTGCCAGGCAGAGTTGGGATGACGAATTGTGGCCCAACAGCGAGATAATGGTGCCAACCCGGTCCCCCTGGGTGCCGGTACAGCGGTGGCCCTTCCAGCGGGGCATGTCCATCAAATGGAGCCGCATTGACGGCTCGGAGCTTGACGGCTGCATGTCGGTTTTGGCCCTTTTCCCCCAGATGCCGATGCAGCAGTGGCTCTTTCGGTGAGGGATGTTTGCCGGGCCGAGCCGTGTCAACAATTCGTGGCCCAGTGGCTGGCTTTTGACATTGGTCAGTTCTCCAAAGACACTGGTGATATCAATTCAGGAAAGGTTTCCCTAGATGCCGAGGCAGCTACGGAAGCCAATCTGGAAGGGAATGGCATCAGTGGAGTCGCCTGGGATGCTGGTGATATCGACACAGGAAAAATTATTGCAGCAAGACTCAAACTGCCTAAGCCTGGTAAGACTGTTAAAAAACAGGTTGGGTATGAGATAAAACCTGTGGCTGAAAAACAACAAACTACTAAAATGTTTCAAACTGTAAATCATGACAAGGTATTGTGGGATCCATCTATGAAACCTAAAAGCTTTTTTGGAGGTCATCTCAATGTGAGGAGCATTGTCTTTAAAACAGAACAAATACAACAACTACTGACCAATTCAAATCTTGACTACCTCTGCCTCTCAAAAACCTGGTTAACCCCAGCAACACTTCCTGCTGTTTTCAGTGTACCAGAGTACAATACCTATAGACAAGACAGAAAAGATGGTGGGAGAGGCGGGATCATGATTTATGTGAAGGATGGTTGTGCTGCCTTTAAGTTAAGTTGAACCTTTTTTTACAAACATGCCACAAACAGTCAGACACTAACACTAAAGTAATTTAAAAATTAAAAAGAACACTAACAATAACAACAGAAAAAAGTACTAAAAACAATAACAACCATTAACAAAAGCAAGTCAACAACAATGCTCCTCTGTTTAGTCTAGGTAATCTATTACATAAGAATACATAATATACATTCACCAGTTTGGAATTTACAAGGTCCACACACATCATTCACCTTCTTCTTCAGACGTTATGTTTAATTTCTTTAGATAATCAATGAAAGGTCTCCATATATTCTCAAACACATTTTCCTTTGATTTCAGTATATACTGTATGTTATTCTTTCTAGTGGAAGGTTTGTTAACGTCTGTCTTAACCACTGAGTCACATCTGGTCTATTGAGTCTTTTTCCACAGTAGTGCAATATGTTTTTTGGCGTTAAGCAAACCAAGGTCTATGAATGTTCTTTCACTCTTATTAAAGTTATGTTTTTCTGGATACAGACCCAACAAAAACAGTTTAAGGTTCAATGTGAATTGTTTTGAAATTATTTTTTCAATTGTTACCCTCACCTCTTCCCAAAACATTCTAATTTTTCTACATTCCCATAAACAATGAAATAGGGTTCCTTTACTTTCCATACATTTTGTGCACGTATCTGGTATGTTTTTGTTATATCTATTTAACTCCACTGGTGTAACATACATCCACATTAACCATTTAAAATGTATCAGTTTAAGACGTACATTTATTGATTTGGTTTGAACTCCTGCACAATCCAATTCCCATTGTTCCTCTGAAATTTCAATTTGCAGGTCTTCTTTCCAGTCATTCAGTCTTTTCTGTGAGTTTTCACTTGAGGATAATATCAGTGAGTTATAGAACTCTGAAATAATACCCTTTCTCTTACTATCTTTTTTTTTTTTTCCAAGGATGAATAAGTAGGTCGGGTGAGAGCATTATTTTGATTTGATCAAATAAAATTTCTAAGCTGAATATATTTAAAAAAATGTGTTCTATTAAGATTGAATTTAATCCTCAGTTCTTCAAAAGACATTATGTTATCTGAGCGTGACAATTATAAGTCTTGAATCTTTTGAATCCCTTTTAAATTCCATACTTTAAATACAGCATCCGCTCTCCCTGGTTTAAAATATTGATTACCCCATATTGGGCTAAATTGTGACAGTGAGTGTGGTTCTTTTAAATATTTTTTGGTTTCACACCATATTTTGATCATATGCTTTACAACTGCTTTTAACTTGTTTCTGTAATTTTTTAGCCGAGTCTGAGTATATGAATAAGGGAAGAGGTAAAGGTAAATTGTATGATTCCATTTCAGTCCAGTGAGGGAGATCATTTGATGAAAAATAATATGTCATAGACCTCAGTTGTGCCGACCAGTAATACAACATAAAGTTTGGACATTTCAGACCTCCACGATCAAATGGTAAATATAGTAAGGACAGACGTAATCTAGCCTTCCTATTGTTCCATATAAATTCCACTAACTTTTTTAAATTCTTGAGAATAGATCTGAAGGTGGTGGTAAAGGAATGTATTGAAATAAATAAAGCATTTTGGGTAAGATATTACTTTTAAGTATATTAATTCTCCCAATCATCGACATTGGTAGTGACATCCATCTCTGAAGTAACTCATTAATGTCTGTCATTAAGGCTTCATAGTTGATACTGGCGACTGATTCTAGCTTAGCAAAATTTGAATTCCTAAATATTTAAACTGATTTACAACATTGAATTGATTTACCTCAGAAGCTGGGTGATTTCTCTGGGTCTCATTTAGCATTAATATTGAAGATTTAGTTTTATTTATTTTATATCCTGATATTTCCCCAAAGTTCTTTATTAAATTTAACAAGGTCAGAATTGATTTTTTAAAATTCGACATAAACACAATTATGTCATCAGCATACAGGGAGATTTTATGTTCTGTTGGTCCTACTTTAATTCCATATATTTGTGGATGTAAACGTACTGCCATCGCTAAAGGTTCAATTGCCATAGTAAACAATAAGGGTGAAAGTGGACAGCCTTGTCGACATCCTCTATTGATTTTTATTGATTTTGAGATATTGCTGTTTGTTAGGATTTCTGCTGTAGCATTATTGTATATTATCTGAACCCATTTTATGAAATTATTTCCAAGTCCAAACCTTTGTAGGACTTCAAAAAGAAAGGGCCAATCGACCCTATCAAAGGCCTTTTCAGCGTCCAATGATAGGAGAGCTGTATCCGGTGCTTCTTTATTGGAATAAATAATATTGAATAGTCTTCTTACATTATGGAAGCCTTGTCTTCCCATTATAAAGCCATTCTGCTCTTGGTTAATAATATTTGGTAATATTTCTTGTAGTCGTTTTGCTAAAATTTTACAGATTATCTTAAGATCAGCATTTAATAGGCTTATTGGTCTCATGTTTTCACATTTATTAGGGGGTTTACCTGGTTTTGGCAACAGTATAATTAAGGCATTATTCATGTATGATGGTAAATTACCATTTTGAAATGCTTCTAAAACCATTTCCAAAAGTGGTTTTATTAATTTATTCTTAATTTTTTTATAGAGGTCAACTGGAAGACCTTCTGATCCTGCTCTTTTTCCTGATTTCATATTATCAATGGCTAGTCCAACTTCTTCTTGACTAATTTTAGAGTCCAGTATCTCCCTGTTTTCATTTGGAATACACGGTATAGATAATCCACCCAAAAACCCATTTAGTTTTGTTAAGTCAGTTTCATTTTTTGTATCATATAGTTTTTCATAATAATCTCTAAAGGCACTATTAATTTCTAAAGGATCTATAACTTCCTGTCTGTTACTTATAATACTGGTAATTGGTGTTTTAAATTCTAATTGTTTAATCTGCCATGCCAATAATTTTCCTGATTTTTCACCTTGTTCATAAAAAGTTTGCTTCAATCTTAGAAGACTCGAGGCAGCTCTATTCGCTGATTTTTTTGTCATATTCTGCTCTCAGAATCAGTAATTCATTCTCTAACTGTGGGTTACTTCCTGCATCCACTTTTTCTTGAAGAATTTTTATTTTACGTTCCAATTGGACTCTCTCCTCTCGGGTCTTCTTAGATTTTGAACCTGTATAACTAATAATATGCCCCCTGACGTCCGGTTATGGCGGCCACGTAGGAAGACGTGTTTCACTCTGCTCTGCTCCTAAAAATAAAAAGTTGGCAAATAACTCTCTCAATTGGAGCAAAACCTATCCCAGCGTTTGGGCGCGGATATGGTAAAGCCTAAGGCTGGGAAATTAGGTGGAGGAAAAACTGAATCGTCGAAACAGTCCAAGCTAACAGACTTCCACGCTCGTGACGAAGCAGAAAAATCTCCAGAGACTATGGCGGAGGAAGCTAGTGGCGAAGCGGTGACTGCTGGGGAAGGCACGAGTGCGGTGCTCGCTGCCATTAGCTCAATGAGAGCAGACTTTTCCTCTAAATTTGATGGGATTATAGCAGCGATAGAAGGAATGAGAAAGGAAATAAGCGACTGTATGGAACGAGTATCGCTGGTGGAGCTCCGAATTTCCAGTGCTGAGGATGACATCACCAGCCTACAATTAAAGGTGCGCACATTGGAATTAAAAAATAAACGTCTGGAAGATAGTGCCCTGGACTTAGAATCCTGGTCGAGATGGAACAGTCTGAGGCTGGTGGGCCTCCCAGAGGGAACGGAGGGACGAGACACATGTTCCTTTTTGGAAAAGTGGATTCCAGAAGCGCTGAACAATGCGGAGCTGCAGTCATCGGTCGTCTTAGAGAGCGCCCACCGAATCGGCCCACCGAGAGATAATAAGGCACCACCGAGGACGCTGATTATGAAGTTCCTCAGCTACAGGGACAAGATGACAATCTCCAACGCGGCGCGAGCTAAAGGAGAAATTAAATACCAGGATCAACAGGTGCGGTTCTACCCAGATTTGGCCACAGGAATCCAACAATTAAGGAAACAGTTTGACCCCACCCGTAAAGAGCTGCGCAACCTCGGGATTCGTCACGTCTTCTCTTCCGCCCTCCAAAGAGAGCAGACGCTTTTCTTCCCAGCTCCCTATCCTGCCTTCCTGACCTATTCCCAGCTTTGCAATGTTGCGTTTTTGTCTGTGTCTAGTCGCTCTTCTTCTGCTGAATCTTAATCTAATCGGAAATTATGGATTTGGAAGCGGCTTAAATGTGCTATTGTCACTATTTTTCAACAAGAATCGGGCCAAGGGGGAGCCCAAGAATTGGAACCTGCGAGGAGACTCATGGACACTGGAATTCGTGGAAACATTATTGGTTATGATCTCAGGACTTCTATTTTTGGCTGTGAAGCTCCCTGATGCATCAGAAATTGAAGGAAGGTGAGAGAGCTGATCAAAGCGGACCCGGCAAGCTCCTTCATCAAATTCGACCAGTTGGGGAAGGCACGAGTAGCGGCAAACGGTGAATTGAATGACAGTGATTCAGTGGAGGAATACATCTGGAGCCCTGTGCTTTCCATGGAAAAACAGTTTAAGCCTGCATATATGAAAGCACAGAATTTGCATGGGTGAGGACAAATTCTGTTCTCTGAGTGCACTGTGCTGATTCGATTTGACCTTGTTTGGTGCCCCGTGTTTACATTCCTCCTGATTGAGATAAGTGGAAGGACCGGCTCTTAACCCAAACAATCGACAATCAGTTGTTGTCGTATCAGCGGATTTGGACCCTCAAGGACAGTGCCCATGTGCCTTCTGCAAGCAAGAGAGATAGACTCTGGACTTGTTTATAAGTCGCATGATTATAACATCTATCCACTGCCAGGAGGCGCCCTCTGCTGCTCACTAACAACTGTCACATCTACACTACACAATGCACCCAACTCACTTATACTGACTGAAGATATTCACTCACTGCTCTCTTTGTGTCATTGTGTGGATTCTATTGTTTGCTAATTGTGCATTGAGAGTTTTTTTTCTTGTAATCATAATATCGGTCATATATATATAAATATGTTTATATATTTACATATTTATTCCATCTAGCTACAATGCTCTGCACTGGGTGTGTTTATATTTATATATCTATATATTTATTCCATCTAGCTACAATGCTCAGCACTGGGTGTGTTTATATTTATATATCTATATATTTATTCCATCTAGCTACAATGCTCCGCACTGTGTTTTTATATATCTACATATTATTCCATCTAGCTACATTGCTCCGCACTGTGTGTGTTTATATACTTGCATATTTATTCCACCTAGCTGCAATGCTCCGTACTGTGGGTGTTTATATATTTACATATTTATTCCATCAAGCTACAATGCTCTGCACTGTGTGTTCATATATTCATATATTTATTCCATCCAGCTACAATGCTCTGCACTGTGTGTCTGTGTGTGTGTGTGTGTGTGTGTATATATTTTATAGTAATATGTACATATGTATATTAGCTGCTCTTGCTTGCTTGTTTTTTTTTTCTTGCCTTCTGATTGTTGCTCTGAGTGTTGCTATCCCTGTGTGTTTGCAATCCTGGAATTTCCCCGTTGTGGGACTAATAAAGGCTTATCTTATCTTATCTTATATGAACTTTATTCTGATAAACAATGCTTTTTTCTCTCTCCTACTGTGTTCATCCTCCCCCTCTGCCTACTGTTCTCCTCCTGCTGACAGGCGCCTCCACGGCTCGCCGCGTCATTGAGAATGTCATTTATGACGTTTTCAGTGTCAAGTCAAATTCCTCGTATATATACCTGTTATTTACTTGTAAATGTGCTTGGCAATAAACTTATTCTGATTCTGATTCTGGAGTGATTCAGCCGGCAAGACTGCTTGTCACATATAAAGGGAGAACCCACACCTTCAAGACCCCTCAGGAGGCGCAGGTGCTTATCAAGCAGATCCAAGAAGAGACTGGTGGGAGCTAAGCATAAAGCATGAACAAGATATAAAGGTAGAATATTTAAGCATTTGCACAGGCATCTGACTGATCTGAAGCATATAGCAAGTTTACAAAATATAGATTGCATTATATAAAAAAACAAACAAACTATGATGTACAAAGTTGCTATAAAATTTTGGAGTTAAGCTGGAAAACTACAGAAGAGAGTTAATGTTATGTCATTAAAAGCAGTAGAGTCAGGGTGATTGAGAGGAGAAAGAAAGAGTGGTTTGACTGATCCTCGCGGGTGTGGAGCGGTCGATGGCTATAGCAGGAGACGGAATTTTTTTTTGATTTTGGGGGGATTACCACAAATGTGGGGAGGGGGAATTTGTTTGTGTGTAGTTTGTGGGACGAATGTTCAACCACTCATGTTTTTGCTTCTCTGTATGAGCATGTTTATATTGCGAGGTAATCTCAAACTCCTTATTGATCATAGACCAAAGCGTTAATCTTAATTTAACTTCATGGAATTGCAGAGGTCTACAAAATTTAAAAAAACTTAAACAAGTTATGAATAAAATAAAAGACATAGGTTCAAAAATTGTGTTTTTACAAGAAACTCATCTAATAGAGGAGGATGTAAAAAGAATTGGGAGAAGATGGCAAGGAAGTGTGTTCACCTCATCATTTTCATCCCGAGCCAGGGGAGTTATGATTCTCATACATAAATCAATCCCATTTCAAGTGAAAAATGTAATTGGAGACAAATTAGGAAGATATCTAATCATCCAAGGATCTTTGTTATTAGAAAATATAAATCTGGTGAACTTATACGGTCCCAATATAGATGATCAAAACTTCTTTGCTAATTTATTTCTTATTTTATCATCACTTACAGGGCAACATATAATAGCAGGGGATTTTAATTGTACATTGAATCCCGGTATAGATAGGTCAACAGGACTGGACTGTACGCATAATGGATGCAGGATGACCATTAATCATTTTATGAAAGAATTGAGATTGCTAGATATATGGAGAGAAATGAAACCACAAGTTAAAGCCTACTCTTGTTATTCTAATACCTACAAGACATTCTCACGTATTGACTATTTTTTGATCTCCACAGAATTAAGGTCCAAGATTCAAAACTGTTTCTATGATAACATTGTGATCTCTGATTATGCACCCTGCTGTCTAATATATGTAGATAAGAAAGTAACAAAGGAACCAGCTAGGTGGCAATTTCAGCATAAATGGCTTCAGGATGAGGATTTTGTTAAGTACATAGAATAACAGATAGATGAGTTCTTTGACATCAATACTACACAAACATCAGCATGTATAAAGTGGGAGGCTTTCAAAGCTTTTATTAGGGGGCATATTATTAGTTATACAGGTTCAAAATCTAAGAAGACTCGAGAGGAGAGAGTCCAATTGGAACATAAAATAAAAATTCTTCAAGAAAAAGTGTATGCAGGAAGTGACCCAAAGTTAGAGAACGAATTACTGATTCTGAGAGCTGAATATGACAAAAAAATCAGCGAATAGAGCTGCCTCGAGTCTTCTAAGATTGAAGCAATCTTTTTATGAACAAGGTGAAAAATCAGGGAAATTATTGGCATGGCAGATTAAACAATTAGAATTTAAAACACCAATTACCAGTATTATAAGTAACGGACAGGCAGTTGTAGATCCTTTAGAAATTAACAGTGCCTTTTGAAATTATTATGAAAAACTATATGATACAAAAAAATGAAACTGACTTAACAAAACTAAATGGGTTTTTGGACGGATTATCTATACCGTGTATTCCAAATGAAAACAGGGAGATACTGGAGTCTAAAATTAGTCAAGAAGAAGTTGGGCTAGCCATTGATAATATGAAATCAGGAAAAAGTGCAGGACCAGATGGTCTTCCAGTTGACCTTTATAAAAAATTTAAGAATAAATTAATAAAACCACTTTTGGAAATGGTTTTAGAAGCATTTCAAAATAGTAATTTACCACTATACATGAATAATGCCTTAATTATAATGTTGCCAAAACCAGGTAAACCCTCTAATAAATGTGAAAATATGAGACCAATAAGCCTATTAAATGCTGACCTGAAGATAA
Organism: Pholidichthys leucotaenia; assembly: GCA_020510985.1. NCBI lineage: Eukaryota > Metazoa > Chordata > Actinopteri > Cichliformes > Pholidichthyidae > Pholidichthys > Pholidichthys leucotaenia. The sequence continues at coordinate 477,230,630 of CM035839.1, forward strand.
TCTGTAAAATTTTAGCAAGACGACTACAAGAAATATTACCAAATATTATTAACCGAGATCAGAATGGCTTTATAATGGGAAGACAAGGCTTCCATAATGTAAGAAGACTATTTAATATTATTTATTCTAATAAAGAAGCACCAGATACAGCTCTCCTATCATTGGACGCTGAAAAGGCCTTTGATAGGGTCGATTGGCCCTTTCTTTTTGAAGTCCTACAAAGGTTTGGACTTGGAAATAATTTCATAAAATGGGCTCAGATAATATATAATAATGCTACAGCAGAAATCCTAACAAACAGCAATATCTCAAAATCAATAAATATCAATAGAGGATGTCGACAAGGCTGTCCACTTTCACCTTTACTGTTTACTATGGCAATTGAACCTTTAGCGATGGCAGTACATTTACATCCACAAATATATGGAATTAAAGTAGGACCAACAGAACATAAAATCTCCCTGTATGCCGATGACATAATTTTGTTTATGTCGAATCTTAAAAAATCAATTCCGACCTTGTTGAATTTAATAAAGAATTTTGGGGAAATATCAGGATATAAAATAAATAAAACTAAATCTTCAATATTAATGCTAAATGAGTCCCAGAGAAATCACCCAGCCCCTGAGGTAAATCAATTCAATGTTGTAAATCAGTTTAAATATTTAGGAATTCAAATTGTGCCTAAGCTAGAATCAGTCGCCAGTACCAACTATGAAGCCTTAATGACAGACATTAATGAGTTACTTCAGAGATGGATGTCACTACCAATGTCGATGATCGGGAGAATTAATATACTTAAAAGTAATATCTTACCCAGAATACTTTATTTATTTCAATATATTCCTTTACCACCACCTTCAGATCTATTCTCAAGAATTAAAAAAAAGTTAGTGGAATTTATATGGAACAATAGGAAGGCTAGATTACGTTTGTCCTTACTATATTTACCATTTGATCGTGGAGGTCTGAAATGTCCAAACTTTATGTTGTATTACTGGTCAGCAAAACTGAGGTCTATGACATATTATTTTTCATCAAATGATCTCCCTCACTGGACTGAAATGGAATCATACAATTTATCTTTACCTCTTCCCATATTCATATACTCAGACTCGGCAAAAAAATTACAGAAACAAGTTAAAAATCCATTTGTAAAGCATATGATCAAAATATGGTGTGAATCCAAAAAATATTTAAAAGAACCACACTCACTGTCACAATTTAGCCCAATATGGGGTAATCAATACTTTAAACCAGGGAGAGCGGATGCTGTATTTAAAGTATGGAATTTAAAAGGGATTCAAAAGAGTCAAGATTCAAGACTTATATTTGTCATGTTCAGATGAAGAACTGAGGATCAAATTTAATCTTAATAGAACACATTTTTTTAAATATCTTCAGCTTAGGAACTTTATTTGATCAAATCAAAATAAAGCTCTCACCCGACCTACTTATTCATCCTTGGAAAAAATTTTGACGAAAGATAGTATTATTATGAAAGGGTATTATTTCAGAGTTTTATAACTCATTGGCATTATCCTCAACTGAAAACTCACAGAAAAGACTGAATGACTGGAAAGAAGACCTGCAAACTGAAATTTCAGAGGAACAATGGGAATTGGCTTGTACAGAAGCTCAAACCAAATCAATAAATGTACGTCTTAAATTGATACATTTTTAATGGTTAATGCGGATGTATGTTACACCAGTGGAATTAAATAGATATAACAAAAACATACCAGATACGTGCACAAAATGTATGGAAAGTAAAGGAGCCCTATTTCATTGTTTATGGGAATGTAGAAAAATTAGAATGTTTTGGGAAGAGGTGAGGGTAACAATTGAAAAAATAATTTCAAAACAAATCATATTGAATCCTAAATGTTTATTACTAATGTCCTTTAGTGTTAGTGTTTGATTGTTTGTGTTATGTTTGTAAAAAAAAAAGGTTCAATAAAAAATATTGTGGAAAAAATAATATGCCCCCTAATAAAAACTTTGAAAGCCTCCCACTTAATACATGCCGTTGTTTGTGTAGTATTGATATCAAAGAACTCATCTATCTGTTTTTCTATGTACTTAACAAATTCCTCATCCTGAAGCCATTTATGCTGAAAATGCCACCTACCTGGGTCCTTTGTCAATTTCTTCTCTACATATATTAGACAGCAGGGTGCATGATCAGAGATCACAGTGTTATCATAGAAACAGTTTTGAATCTTGGACCTTAATTCTGTGGAGATCAAAAAGTAGTCAATACGTGAGAATGTCTTGTAGGTATTAGAATAACAAGAGTAGGCTTTGACTTGTGGTTTCATTTCTCTCCATATATCTAGCAATCTCAATTCTTTCATAAAATGATTAATGATCATCCTGCATCCATTGTGCGTACAGTCCAGTCCTGTTGACCTATCTATACCGGGATTCAATGTACAATTAAAATCCCCTGCTATTGGACTTCCGGGAAGATGGCGGAGAGACATAACACTTAAACAAAGAGCTCTCCCTAGCCGGATTAAAAATCATCGGTAAATGGCCAACTCGACATAAACGAATCAATAAACTAAGGGATGAAAACACGAAGGAACCGGGCACAAGGACAAAAACAGGGTAAAATTGAAGAATTCCTCTCCAACAACGCAGGAAAAACCGCTGTACGCAAAGCCCAAAAAAACGAGATGTCCACAGCAGTGAAAATGGAGGACACCAGACTCGACAACATGAACGCTGGCATCGCCAGTTTGGGTGAAGAGTTAAGAGAATTCAAGCGACAGCTACAACAGGATTTAGCGGCTCTTAAGGAGGAACTGAAAAAAGAAATTAAGGAGGAAATCATGGACCTCCGAAGAGAAATGGAGCGTAAATTAACGGAAAACATGGAGGAGCTGCGCTCCCAGCGGGCGTGTATGACAGAAGCGCAGACCCGAATTTCGGAACTAGAAGATTGGAAAAGCGAGGCAAACGAACAACTACAGACCCTGACGACGCAAACGCAGAGGATGCAGGAGAAAATAAACGACTTGGAGAGCAGATCCCGACGAAGCAATATGCGCATCTTTGGAATTCCGGAGGGCATTGAAGGCAACTCGATGACAAAATTCATGGATCAGTTCTTAAAAAAAGAACTGGAAATACCCGGAGAAACGGATCTGCAGATTCAACGGGCGCACAGAACACCGGCACAGAACCCGAAAACAAACTCTCCACCCAGGTCAGTTGTGGTAAACTTTGTGAAATATGACATAAAGGAAAGAATCCTGACGCAAGCATGGAAAAAAAAGATACGAATCGGCGACAAACAGGTATTTTTTGACCATGACTACCCGACAGAAATCGTGCAGCAGCGGAAGAAATATGCCAATATTAAAAAAACGCTGAAAGAGAAAAAAATTAGATTCCAAACGCCGCTAACGAAAATGAGGATTCATTGGGAGGAAGGCACAAGAACCTACAACACGGCCGAAGAGGCAGCGCGGGATATGATGGAGCGGGGCCTTGAGGTGAGCGTGCCGAAGGAGACGGCTGGAGCAGCGGCGGCCCTGAACGCACCACGACAGACGGAGTGGAGACGAGTGAACGGCGGAAGAAGGGGGAGAGACGTAGAGCAGCGGGCCCAGGACAAGCTACAAGGCTTTCAACTGAAAGCCTAGATCATAACAAAGATTAAGAAAGGCACAGAAGAAATGAAGGCCAAGAAGACAAGGTAAAAGAGAAACAGACGGCTAGGAGAGGTTTAAGTGATATTTGTTGGACATTTCTAGACTTATGACTATTACTTTGATAGTAATTAGAAGTCTAGGGAGGGCCCTTCACTCTGTGAAGACAAACCCCCCACCCACCAACAGGGACCAGTGGGCAGAAGAAAGGCCCAAAGTACGGAGGTCGAGTTTTTTTAATGTGTTTTTATATAAATATGTGTTATTTTTGTTGTTAAAGGGGCTAGGAGCACAAGTTAAAAAAATGGAAAAACATGAATATGGGTAAAAATCTTAAGATAATGACACTAAACGTGAATGGTCTGAACTCACCTGTTAAAAGGGAAAGAATAATAAGAAAATTCAAGAAGGAAAAAGCTGAAATTATATTTATGCAAGAGACACATTTGAGCAAGGCAGAACATGTGAAACTAAAGAGATTTGGCTATAAGAACTCCTACTACAGTTCATTTAAGGGAGGAGCAAAAAGGGGGGTTATGATACTAATCTCAAACAAAATACAATTTGAAAGTGAACAAGAAATCCAGGATAAAGAAGGCAGGTATGTAATAATAAAGGGAAGAATAGATGGTATGCAGATCACATTAGTGAACATCTATGCCCCACCAGAAAGTGACAAGGGTTTTTTTCAACATCTGTTTGATCTCATAGCAACACACAGTGAAGGAGTCCTAATTTGTGGAGGAGACTTAAATGCTGTCATGGATCATGAAGTTGACACAACAAGTGTTAAGAAGACAAAAAAACATGTAACAAAGTTCATAAGAACCTCACTGGCAGAAATGAGTATGGTAGACATATGGAGGGACCTACACCCACTCGAAAAAGACTATACACATTATTCAGCAGTCCATAAAGTACACTCTAGAATAGATTACTTCCTTATGAATGAAGGTGACAGACACAGGGTGAGAAATTGTTGGATTGGAGGGGCAGAAATATCAGATCATAATCCTATATACATGGAAATATATTTAAACAATAGAAAACGACAAACAACATGGAAACTTAACATAGGACTGTTAAATGATGAGAAAATGAAAGAAAGAATAAAAATAAACATAAACGAATATATCCAAGAGAATGACAATGAAGAAGTGGACCCAACAATACTATGGGACGCACTAAAAGCCGTGTTAAGGGGTAAATTAATTGTTGAAACAGGAAAAGCAAATAAGACTAAGCTGGAAGCGTATGAACAAAGATGTGAGAGACTGAGGGAACTAGAACGTAAACATCAAAGCACAAATGATCCTAAAATATATCAAGAAATTAAAGAAGAAAAAACAAAGATAAAAGAAACACAAATGGATGAAATTGAAAGGAAAAATAGATATCTAAAGCAAAAATATTATGAAACGGGGCCAAAAGCCACAAAACTGCTGGCAAAACGGTTAAGAAAACAACAAACAATGAATAATGTATACAAGATTAAAGACCCCACCACAAATAAAACCACAGTTAACCCAGAAAACATCGAAGAAATTTTCCATAATTTCTACCAAGAACTATACTCGCAACCTGAAGAAACAAATACTAAAGATATCAAAAAATTTCTAGACACATTGGACTTGCCATCAATAGGAAATCAACAAAATGAAAAACTAACAGCAGAAATAACAACACAAGAGATCAGAGATGTGATTAAGTCACTTAAAAACGGTAAATCACCAGGTAGTGATGGATACCCATCTGAGTTTTATAAACTGTTTATAGAAGAACTCATGCCACAACTCCTAAAGTCATTTAATTGGACGCTGAACAACAACAAAATACCTCCAACATGGAACGAAGCAATCATTTCAGTTATTTTAAAACCAGGGAAAGATAAAGAACAATGCGGAAACTATAGACCAATCTCTTTATTAAATGTAGATTATAAAATATACACAACAATTATATGTAAACGAATAAAGACATTCTTGACGGAATTGATAGAAGATGATCAAACTGGATTCATAGAGGGACGCCAAACACATGACAATATCAGGAGAACAATACATATAATTAACCAAATACATAAAGAAAAGAAAAGCGCAGTAATAATGAGTTTAGACGCAGAAAAAGCATTTGACAGGGTTAACTGGAAATTCCTATATAGTGTACTGGAGCGCTTTGGATTTAACGAAAAATCAGTACAATGCATAAGGACGCTATATCAAGAACCTGTGGCAAGAATCAAGATAAACGGTAGCTTAACAGACAAAGTAAATATACAAAGATCAACTAGGCAGGGATGCTGCTTATCGCCCACCTTGTTTGCTCTGTTCATAGAACCATTGGCTCAAGCGATAGGACAAAATAAGAAATTAAAAGGTGTAACAATAAAGGGGGCGGAACACAAGATTGGGCTATTTGCAGACGATATTATAGTTTACCTTGAACAACCAGATAAATCAATAATGGAAATGATGAACTTGATAGAAAATTTTGGAAAATTATCAGGATACAAGATAAACATAACAAAAACACAAGTACTGACATTCCACTATAACCCTCTAAACCAGATAACTGATAAGATCAAACTAAACTGGAAGCAAAAAGAAATAAAATACCTTGGAGTGAACATACCTAAAGAACTAAGCAAAATATATAAAGCAAACTATGATAGGTTGGAACAAGAAATAAAAAAAGATATTGATAGATGGTCAATCTTAAATATGGATCTGAATTCAAAAATTGAGACAGTCAAAATCAGCATACAACCTAGATTACTTTACCTCTTCCAGGCTATACCAACAGAGATTCCAGATGCCCAATTCTCAAAGTGGGACAGGATGATATCGAGATTTGTTTGGGGAGGTAAAAAACCAAGAGTGAAATATAAAACCCTCCAATTACCAAAAGAGAAAGGAGGCATGGGCCTACCGAGTCTAAAGGAATATTACTACTCAGCACAAATAAGATATATCATATGTTGGTGCGACGAGGGATATGAGGCAAAATGGAAAGAAATGGAAAAGGAAATTGAGGGACTCCCAGTACAAAGCATAATAGGGGATAAAGATGCATATAAGCAAATCAAACAAATAGACCCAATCACTAAATTTACTTTAGAACTGTGGTATAAAATAGTACAAAAATATAATATAAGGGAAGACATAAAACTATTGAAATGGGTAGCATTTGACAGTCAGTTTGAACCGGCAAAACAAGATAGGGGATACAAAAATCTGGTGAACAAGGGAATCACAGCATGGGGCAATATCGGAAAAAAAGATCTCGGGAGCTTTGTAAATATCAGGAGAAAATTTAAATTAGAAAGATCGGAATTTTTCAGATACCTGCAGATGAGAGATTACTATATGAAGAAGATTAGGCATAACCTCCAAACAGATGTGAACGAGATTATACAACTTATTTTAAGCTCATATGCAGGAAATAAAATAAGAATTATTTCAAAACTATATCAGAAACTTATGACAAACAATCATACAAGTAACTATATAAAGGAGAAATGGGAGAAAGAGCTCAATTTAAACATAACAGAAGAAAGCTGGCAGGAAATATGGAAAACACAACACACATCAACAAATTCAAGGGCATGGAGGGAATTTGGATGGAAAAACCTGATTCGCTTTTTCATTACACCACAGATTCAAGGAAAATATACAAATACCCAATCCTTATGCTGGAGGGGATGTGGGGCTCAAAATGCAGACCACTCACATATGTTTTGGAAATGCTACAAAATATCATCATTTTGGAAATCTATGCATGTGACAATACAGAGGATATTAGGATATAATATACCAATGAACTGTAACCTGATGTACTTATGTGATCTTAAAAAAGACAATGTAATACAGGCTGAGGACAGATATCTAGTTAAAATCTTGTTGATTGCATGTAAAAAAACTATCACAAAAAAATGGCGATCAGAAGTTCTTCCTGACCAAGAACAATGGACTGACATTGTTGAGGACATACGTATGATGGAAAAACTAACATATCGACGAAGAATGCAAGAAGGAATATGGGAGAAAAAATGGCGGAAATGGACACACTACAAAGTGCAACAACGAGGCAGAAATTGAAAGAATAACCAAAGACACTGAAAAAACCAGAAGAATTAAGAGATGGAAACTAAAAACTTGATGCTCCAACATTTGTCCCCCCCCCTTTTATTTTTTATTTTTTTTTATTTTTTATTTTTATTTTGTTTATTTTTTTTAATTTTTCCCTACCCTAACCCCTTTGTTTTTTAAATGTAGAATGTGATCTGAATGCATTATATATGATGAAAAATGAATAAAAATCTAAGTTACAAAAAAAAAATCCCCTGCTATTATATGTTGCCCTGTAAGTGATGATAAAGTGAGGAATAAATTAACAAAGAAATTTTGATCATCAATATTGGGGTCGTATAAGTTCACCAGATTTATATTTTCTAATAACAAAGATCCTTGGATGATTAGATCCATCCATCCATCCATCTTCTACCGCTTTTCCGGAGGTTCGGGTCACGGAGGCAGCAGTTCAAGCAGAGAAGCCCAGACTTCCCTCTCCTCAGCCACCTGCTCCAGCTCTTCAGAGGGGATACCAAGGCGTTCCCAGACCAGCTGGGAGACATAGTCTCTCCACCGAGTCCTGGGTCTGCCCCGGGGTCTCCTCCCAGTGGTACGTGCCTGAAACACCTCAAGTGGGAGGCGTCCAGGAGGCATCCTGATCAGATGCCCATACCACCTCAACTGACTCCTTTCAATGTGGAGGAGCAGCGGTTCTACTCTGAGCCTCTCCCGGATGACTGAGCTCCTCACCCTATCTCTGAGGGTGAGTCCAGCAATCCTACGGAGAAAGCTCATTTCAGCCGCTTGTATCCGCGATCTCGTTCTTTCGGTCATTACCCAAAGCTCGTGACCATAGGTGAGAGTAGGAACGTAGATTGACTGGTAAATCGACAGCTTTGCCTTAGAACTAAGCTCCCTCTTCACCACAACAGACCGGTACAACGTCCGCATCACTGCAGATGCTGCTCCAATCCGTCTGTCGATCTCTCGCTCCATTTTCCCCTCACTCGTGAACAAGACCCCAAGATACTTAAACTCCTCCACTTGGGGCAGGAGCCTGTCCCCAACCCGGAGAGGACAATAATAATAATAATAAGACTAATAAGCTGGGCTTTGAACGCAATTGACACTTTCTTTTCAACGAGGAAAAGTGCTCCGGGGGAAGCTGTTTGCCCCGCAGGGACGGCTCCAGCGGGCTATTTACGGGAGACAAGTAATTGGAAAATCTTGTGCCTGACTAATCTCTCTATCGAAGATATTGAAGATTTGTATGTCTTCGTAATAATGGTGATTGGGATCGTTCTGATTGGATCTGGGATTGTCCTGTTGTACCGCAAATTGCTGAAGATGGATACAACCTATCAAAATGCTGGCCAGGCGAGGTGCATCCATCAAATTGAAAAAATGGAGAAGACCCTGATAGCGACAAATGGAGAACTGTCTCGGAAGGTGGATTACATCATGATTACGCTTAGGTGTATCCACGATGGACTCATCTCCCAGCAATGAAGGATTAAGTACTGAATCTGCAGAAGAATATAAAGTTCTTTCTCTGTGATCAGTTCTATTTGGCTCAATTTCCCTTACAAAAATCCTCCTGATCATCTGCAGTCTCTGTTTTTCAAAACACTGAGCACATGGCCTTCGGACAGCAGCTGCATGGACAATTGCCAAGGACAATTGCCAGTAGCCAGACAAAACATCTCCTGCCAAAGTGTCCTTGTTGTTCTTACTGATACAACACTTGCTTCAACATTACATTCATATTGATCCACAAACTGACAACAAGATGATTCACTCACTGCTCTCTTTGTGTCCTGTGAACTCTTTTGGTCTGCTGAGTGTGCATTGAGGGCTTTTTTTTTTCTTTGTAATCATAATATTGATCATACATGACCACTATTCTGAAATCATTGATTTTTTTGCTCCTTCCCATTGTATTATTTCTTATGCTACCTGTACCCTCCTGTTGGCAGGCGCGTTTCAGATGCATGCCGTGTCACCGGAAATGCAGGTTCATTTTCTGTGTCAAGTCAAATCCCTCGTATGTTATCAGTGAGCTGTTATCAGAGTCCTGTTATCAGTATCTGTTAATGTACTTGGCAATAAATCTTTTTCTGATTCTGATTCTGATTCTAATCCACCTTTTTCCGGCTGAGGACCATGGACTCGGACTTGGAGGTGCTGATTCTCATCCCAGCCGCTTCACACTCAGCGGAAAACCGTCCCAGCAAGAGCTGTAGGTCATTGCTGGATGAAGCCAACAGGACAACATCATCTTCAAACAACAGAGATGAGATCCTGTGGTTACCAAGCATGACACCCTCCATTCCCTGGCTGCGCCTAGAAATCCTGTCCATAAAAATTATGAACAGGATCGGTGACAAAGGGCAGCCCTGGCGGAGTCCAACTCTCACTGGGAATGACTCCGACCGAGTGTTGGCAATACGAACCAAACTCTCACAACGGTCGTACAGAGACCGAATAGCTCGTAACAACAAGCCCGATACCCCATACTCCCGAAGCACCCCCCACAAAAATCCACGAGGGACGCGGTCAAATGCCTTCTCCAAGTCCACAAAACACATGTAAACTGGTTGGGCAAACTCCCACGAACCCTCAAGAATTCTCGAGAGGGTAAAGAGCTGGTCCGATGTGCCACGGCCAAAGGAAGGAGCCCGAAGGAGTTACATTGGTCCGCCCTCCAGTGGGTTCACCACCTGCAGGAGGGATCATGGGGGTCCGGTGCTATGTGGATTAGGTGGCGGTCAAAGGCGGAGACCTTGGCGGACGGGATGATTAGATATCTTCCAAATTTGTCTCCAATTACATTTTTCACTTGAAATGGGACTGTTTTGTGTATGAGAATCATAACTCCCCTGGCTCGGGATGAAAACGATGAGGTGAACACGTTACCTTGCCATCTTCTCCTAATTCTTTTTACATCCTCCTCTAATAGGTGAGTTTATTGTAAAAATACAATTTTTGAATCTGTGTCTTTTATTTTATTCATAACTTGTTTAAGTTTTTTAAGATTTTGTAGACCTCTGTAATTCCATGAAGTTAAATTAAGATTAATGCTTTTATCTATGATCAATAAGGAGTTTGAGATTACCTTGCAATATGAACATGCTCATACAGAGAAGCAAAAACATGGATGATAGAACATTCATCCTACAAACTAAACAAAAACAGATTCCCTTTCCCCACATTCGTGGTGATCCCCCCAAAATCAAAATATTCCATCTCCCGTTATAGCTAGTGACTGTTTCACACCTGCGAGGATCAGTCAAACCACTCTCTCTTTCTCCTCTCAATCACCCTGACACTACTACTATTCTTATGACATTAACTCTCTTCTGTAGTTTTTTCAGCATAACTTCAAAGTTTTATAGCAACTTTGCACATCATAGCTTTTTTTTTTTTAAATACAGTCTGTATTTTGTAGACTTATTATATGTTTCAGATCAATTAGATGTCTGTACATATGCTTAAATGTTCTACCTTTGTCATGTTCATGCTTAGCTCCCACCAGTCTCCTTTTGGGTCTGCTTGATGAGCTCCTGCGCCTCTTGAGGGGTCTTGAAGGTGTGGGTTCTCCCCTTATATGTGACCAGCAGTCTTGCCGGATGAATTACTCCGTGACGAATCCCTAAGTTGCGCAGCTCTTTGCGGGCCGGGTCGAACTGCCTCCTTAATTGTTATATTCCTGTGGCGAAGGCTGGATAGAACCGCACCTGTTGATCCTGGTATTTAATTTCCCCTTTAGCTCACGCTGCATTGCTGACTGTCATCTTGTCTCTGTAGTTGAGGAACTTCACAATCAGCGTCATCGGTGGTGTCTTATTATCTCTCTGGGCCGATTCGGTGAGCGCTCTCTAAAACAACCGATGACTGCAGGTCCGCGTTATTCAGCGCTTCTGGAATCCACTTTTCCAAAAAGGAAGATGGGTCCCATCCCTCCGGGAGGCCCACCAGCCTCAAATTATTCTGTTGCGATCGGGATTCCAAGTCTAGGACGTTATCTTCCAGACGTTTACATTTTAATTCCAGTGTTTACAGTTTAATTTGCAGGCTGGTGACATCATCCTCAGCGCTTGATATTCGGAGCTCCACCTGCGACACTCGCTCCATGCAGTCCTTTATTTCTTTTCTCATACCTTCTATCGCTGCTATAATCCCATCAAATTTAGACGAAAACTCTGTTCTCATGGAGGTGATGGCAACGAGCACTACGCTTGTCCCCTCCCCAGCAGTTCCCGCTCCGCCGCTGTCTCCATCCTCCGCCATTGCCTCTGGAGTTTTCCCTGCCTCTCCTTGAGCGTGGAAGTCCGTTAGCTTGGATTGTTTTGTCGAGTTGCCTTTTCCTCCACCTAATTTTCCAACCTTGGTCTTTACCATATCCACGCCAAAATGCTGGGATGGGTTTTTGTTCCAATTGAGAGAGTTTTAGTAAAATTTTTAGTTTTACAAGCAGAGCAGTGTGAAACACGTCTTCCTACGTGGCCGCCATAACCGGAAGTTGAGCTTAGCTTTCTTGATTAGTTTGTTCAGTCTCCTCCTATCGGCTGCTGTAATGCCACTGCCCCAGCAGACCACTCCAAAAGTGATGGCTGATGCCACCACTGTGTCGTAGAATGTCTTCAGCAGTGCCCCTTGTACACCAAAAGACCTGAGTCTCCTCAGTAGGAACAGCCTGCGCTGTCCCTTCCTGTAGAGTGCGTCAGTATTGTGTGGCCAGCCTAGTTTATTGTTCAGATGAACACCCAGGTACTTGTAGGATGTCACCATCTCAATGTCTGTTCCCTGGATGTTTACTGGTGCTGTGAGGGGTTGTCCTTGCCTGCGGCAGTCCACCACCAGCTCCTTAGTTTTCCTCGTGTTGATCTGGAGGCAGTTCCGATGGCACCAGTCCACGAAGTCCTGGATAAGTCCTCTGTACTCAGCTTCATCTCCGTTGGAGATGAGGCTGACGATCGCAGAGTCATCAGAGAACTTCTGTAGATGGCAGTGTGTTGTGTTGTGTGAGAAGTCTGCAGTATAATGGGTGAACAGGAAGGGAGCCAAAACCGTTCCCTGGGGGGCCCCCATGCTACTGATGATCGTGTCGGACACACAATCCCGGGTTCTCACAAACTGGCCGGTTAGTGAGGTAGTCCAGGATCCATGATAACAGGTGCTGGTCCACCCCTGCGCACAGCAGCTTGTCCTTCAGGATCATCGGTTGGATGGTGTTGAAAGCACTGGAGAAGTCAAAGAACATGATCCTCACCGCATTCCCGGGCTTCTCCAGGTGGGACAGGGAACGGTGAAGGAGGAAGATCACTACATCCTCCACCCCAATGCCATGCTGGTAGGCAAACTGGAGTGGATCCATTGCTGGTCCCACCAGGGGGCGGAGGTGAGCAAGGAGCAGTCTCTCCAGGGTCTTCATCATGTGAGACGTCAGGGCCACTGGTCTGTAGCTATTCAGATCTTTGGGGTGGGAAGTCTTTGGTACAGGTACCACACAAGATGTATTCCACAACTATGGTACCCTCCCCAGCTCCAGGCTCAGGTTGAAGATGTGCTCCACAATCCCACACAGCTGGGCTACACAGGACTTGAGAGCTTCGCGCTGATGCCGTCTGGTCCCGAGGCCTTCCTCTCCGCGATCTTCCTCAGCTCCGTCCTCACCTGGGTCTTAGTGACAGTCTGGCTGGGGGGCTGTGTGCTGGGAGTGGAGGGGTGTTGGTGGAGTGGGGTGTGGGCAGCAGGTCTCGATGACTGTAGAGGCAGCAGTGGTTGTTGTGCAATCGGGGGAGGGCGGTTGGTCAAACCTATTAAAAACAAGTTCAGATTGTTCGCTCATTCCCTGCCCCCCGTGGCCTGGGAGGAGGTATTCTGGAGCCCAGAGATGGTTTTAAGGTTTCTCCAGACCCCGCCGATGTTGCTCTGTTGCAGCTTGTCCTCCATCTTCTTCCTGAAGCTGTCCTTGCCTTCTGTGATCTTCCTCCTCAGCTCCTTCTGTACGGACTTCAGCATCTCCCTGTTCCCCCACCTAAAGATCCTCTTCTTCTCTCTCAGAAGTGTTTTAATCTCAGGGTTGATCCAGGGTTTGTTGTTCGAGCAACACCGTATGGTCTTGGTGGGTACGGTGTTGTCCACACAGAAGTTGATGTAGTCCGTGATGGTGTGAGTGAGGCCATTGATGTCCTCACCATGTGGATCACAGAGCTGCTCCCAGGCAGTGATTTCAAAACAGTCCTTTAGAGCATCCATTGCTTCCTCAGACCATAACTTCACAGTGCGCATGAACCGAGGTTGTCTGTGCACTAGGGGTTTGTACACCGGCAGGAGATGAACCAAGTTGTGATCCGATCTCCTGAGTGGGGGGAGTGGTGATGAGGTGTACACCTCCTTAGTGTTTGCAAAAAATGGACTTTTACCCCCGGGACTGAACTGTGTAGTTACTCCAGAGCCTTTCCACTCCTACGCATATGTATGTCTTTTTGTTATTGCCTTTCCCTCCGCTCCTGTTCTGTTTGGAGTGTGATTGGCTTTTCTTCCCCGCCAACAAAGCTTGAAGCCGGTTGTCTGCTCATCTATTTGTGACTGTTATATGGATATTGTGTACATTTTCCTTTTGTTAATAAACGTGCTACATTACTGCACGTTGGGCTCGCTGCCAATTTATAGTTCGCTGCGAGATTCGCAGCGAACATGACAGTAAGCTGCCACCAAAAGAGCCTAAGCAGTAAGTAGCATGTTCGGCTCATTTTTTGTGTGTTTCTCAGAATCAGAATCAGAATCAGATTTATTGCCATTGTTCATGTAGTACACAAACTAGGAATTTGTCTCGGTGCAATTCTGCAACATTAAACATGATAAAATAAAAGAAATAAACTATACATGCAATAAAGTGTAGAATAAGAATGAGTAATACTATTCAGCAGTTTAAATATATTAGCCAGCAGCAGATAATGTGGAGAACCATATAGTGCAGTCGGTAATGCAGGAAGAAAACAGTGATGATTGACATGAGTCTGGTTGAGCTGCTGTACATGGTGCACGAGAGTCAATAAGTCACTTAGTGTTCAGCAGTCTGATGGCAGAGGGGAAGAAGCTGTTCATGTGACGGGAGGTTTTAGTTTGAATGGACCGAAGTCTTCTACCTGAGGGGAGAGGGGCAAACAGTACGTGACCAGGGTGTGAAGGATCGGCTATGATCCGGCCAGCACGCCTCCAGGTCCTGGAGGAGTACAGATCCTGGAGAGATGGGAGCTTGCAGCCGATCACCTTCTCAGCAGTGCACACGACGCGCTGCAGCCTTAGTCTGTCCCTGGCAGTGGCTCCTGCGTACCACACAGTTATGGAGGTGGTGAGGATGGACTCGATGATGGCTGTGTAGAACTGCACTAACATCTTGGTGGGTAGCTTGAGCTTCCTCAGCTGCCGCAGGAAGAACATCCTCTGCTGGGCCTTTTTGATGAGGGAGCTGATGGTCGGCTCCCACTTGAGGTCCCTGGTGATGGTGGTGCCTAGGAAGTGGAAGGAATCAGTAGTGGTGATGGGAGAGCCTGTGAGGGTGAGGGGGGCAGAGGGGTTGTGACTTTCCTGAAGTCCACAATCATAAGATAAGATAAGATAAGATAAGCCTTTATTAGTCCCACAACGGGGAAATTCCAGGATTGCAACAGCACAGGGATAGCAACACTCAGAGCAACAATCAGAAGGCAAGAAAAAAAACAAGCAAGCAAGAGCAGCTAATATACATATGTACATATTACTATAAAATATATATATACACACACACACAGACACACAGTGCAGAGCATTGTAGCTGGATGGAATAAATATGCAAGTATATAAACACACACAGTGCGGAGCAATGTAGCTAGATGGAATAATATGTAGATATATAAAAACACAGTGCGGAGCATTGTAGCTAGATGGAATAAATATATAGATATATAAATATAAACACACCCAGTGCTGAGCATTGTAGCTAGATGGAATAAATATATAGATATATAAATATAAACACACCCAGTGCTGAGCATTGTAGCTAGATGGAATAAATATGTAAATATATAAACACCCACAGTACGGAGCATTGCAGCTAGGTGGAATAAATATGCAAGTATATAAACACACACAGTGCGGAGCAATGTAGCTAGATGGAATAATATGTAGATATATAAAAACACAGTGCGGAGCATTGTAGCTAGATGGAATAAATATATAGATATATAAATATAAACACACCCAGTGCAGAGCATTGTAGCTAGATGGAATAAATATGTAAATATATAAACACACACAGTGCAGAGCATTGTTGCTAGGTGGGATGAAACAGCATAACCGTCTATTTAGTTATCCTACATGGTATGATTATGTGCCCATACATATTCTCACCCTCCATAGCGACCGGTATGTTCCTAGTTGTATGCCGGAGGGGACCATTGTGTAAGTCTATTGCATCTTTTGCATTCAAAAAACTATTAGGTTGTTACGTCTTTTTGCTATCTCTGCGAGCAGCCCTGCTTAGGTTGTACAGTCTGACAGCCGTTGGTAGGAAGGACCTACGAAACCTCTCGGTTGTGCACCTGGGATGATGTAGTCTGCTGCTAAATGAGCTCCTCAGTGCATCCAGTATGTCCTGCATAGGGTGGAACTCGGACTCCAGCAGAGATGACAGTTTAGCCACCGTCCTTCTCTCTCCTATCTCCTCCATCGGATCAAGGCGTTGCCCCAGGACAGAGCTAGCTTTCTTAATCAGTTTGTTCAGTCTCTTCCTATCGGCTGCAGTAATGCCACTGCCCCAGCAGACCACTCCAAAAGTGATGGCTGATGCCACCACCGTGTCATAGAATGACTTCAGCAGCGCCCCTTGTACACCAAAAGACCTGAGTCTCCTCAGCAGGAACAGCCTGCGCTGTCCCTTCTTGTAGAGTGCGTCAGTATTGTGTGACCAGTCTAGTTTATTGTTCAGATGAATACCCAGGTACTTGTAGGATGTCACCATCTCGATGTCTGTTCCCTGTATATTTACTGGTGCTGTGAGGGGCTGCCCATGCCTGCGGCAGTCCACCACCAGCTCCTTAGTTTTCCTCGCGTTGATCTGGAGGCAGTTCCGACGGCACCAGTCCACAAAGTCCTGGATAAGCCCTCTGTACTCAGCTTCATCTCCGCTGGAGATGAGACCAACGATCGCAGAGTCATCAGAGAACTTCTGTAGATGGCAATGTGTTGTGTTGTGTGAGAAGTCCGCAGTATAAAGAGTGAACAGGAAGGGAGCCAGCACCGTTCCCTGGGGGGCCCCCGTGCTACTGATGATCGTGTCGGAAACACAGTCCCGGGTTCTCACAAACTGAGGCCGGTTCGTGAGGTAGTCCAGGATCCATGATGACAGGTGCTGGTCCACCCCTGCGCGCAGCAGCTTGTCCTTCAGGATCATCGGTTGGATGGTGTTGAAAGCACTGGAGAAGTCAAAGAACATGATCCTCACCATATTCCCGGGCTTCTCCAGGTGGGACAGAGAACGGTGAAGGAGGAAGATCACCGCATCCTCCACCCCAATGCCATGCTGGTAGGCGAACTGGAGTGGATCCATCGCTGGTTCCACCAGGGGGCGGAGATGAGCAAGGAGCAGTCTCTCCAGGGTCTTCATCAAGTGGGACGTCAAGGCCACCGGTCTGAAGCTGTTCAGGTCTTTGGGGTGGGAAGTTTTTGGTACAGGTACCACACAAGATGTTTTCCACAGCTGTGGTACCCTCCCCAGTTTCAGGCTCATGTTGAAGATATATGTCACAATCCCACACAGCTGGTCTGCACAGGACTTGAGGAGCTTTGCGCTGATGCCGTCCGGTCCCGACGCCTTCCTCGCCTTGATCTTCCTCAGCTCCGTCCTCACCTGGGTCTTGGTCAGGGTCAGGATGGGGGGCTGTGTGTTGGGAGTGGGGGGGGTGTCGGTGGAGTGGGGAGTGGGTAGCAGGACTTGATTTCTTAGGGGCAGCAGTGGTTGTTGTGCAGACAGGGGGGAGGGCGGTTGGTCAAATCTATTGAAGAACAGATTCAGGTTGTTCGCCCACTCCCTGCCCCCCGTGGCCTGGGGGGAGGTATTCTGGAGCCCCGAGATGGTTTTGAGGTTTCTCCAGACCCCGCTGATGTCGCTCTGTTGCAGCTTGTCCTCCATCTTCTTCCTGAAGCTGTCCTTGCCTTCTCTGATCTTTCTCCTCAGCTCCCTCTGTATGGACTTCAGCATCTCCCTGTTCCCCGACCTGAAGATCCTCTTCTTCTCTCTCAGAAGTGTTTTTATCTCAGGGTTGATCCAGGGTTTGTTGTTTGAGTGACGCCGTATGGTCTTGGTGGGAACGGATTTGTCCACACAGAAGCTGAGGTAGCCCGTGAAGGTGTGAATGAGGCCATCGATGTCCTCACCATGTGGATCGCAGAGCTGCTTCCAGGCAGTGGCTTCAAAACAGTCCTTTAGAGTGTCCATTGTCTCCTCAGACCATAACTCCACAGTGTGCATGGCCGGAGGTTGTCTGTGCACTAGGGGTTTGTACACTGGTCGGAGATGAACCAAGTTGTGATCCGATCTCCCAAGTGGGGGAAGTTGTGATGAGGTGTACGCCTCCTTAGTGTTTGTGTAGAATAAATCCAGTGTTTTATTGTCTCTAGTGTGGCATGTGACATACTGGGTGAAAGTGGGCAGAATGGGAGACAGTGAAACGTGGTTGAAATCGCCTGAGATGAGGAGAAGAGCATCTGGGTGTTCTGTCTGCAGCCTGCTGGTTACTGAATGGATGACGTCACGCGCTGTCCCAGCGTTCGCCGTCGGATTTGCATAAACAACAATGCAGATCACGTGTGAGTGTTCTCTCGGGAGATATGTAGGCCTCATGCTAACAGCTAGCAACTCAATGTCTTTGCTGCAGTGTCGTTGTTTAACAGTGATATGTCCCGGTCTGCACCAGTTGTTGTTAACATACATTATCACTCCACCGCCCCTTGCTTTGCCACTCTCTGGTGTTCAGTCAGCTCGTATCATGTGAAAACCCTCCAGCTCAATGTTAGCATCTGCTGCTAGTTCAGTTAGCCACGTCTCAGTAAACAAAAGGAGAGAGCACTCCCGGTAAGTGCTATCATAACGGGAGATAGCCGCTAGCTCATCTAACTTTCCCAGTATCGACCGTACATTTCCCATGACAACAGATGGAAGGGAGGGTCTGTACCTTATATTTTTTGTCCTCCGCCTTACTCCAGCCCGGCAGCCGCGGCGTTTTCGCCTCAGTTCTCTCGGTATGTCGAGTTTTTCCAGTGGGACCGGGTGGCGGTTAAATGCTAGCAGCTCTTCCCTGTTGTATCGAATCCTGCTATAAACAGTGGCTCCGTCCACCGGCTCAGGAGACATTTGGGACGATCTGTGTGTCCGTGATATAAGTGGGGTGAAAAAAAAAAAAAAAAAAAAAAAAAAAAAAGTGATCAAAAGAGAGAGGAAGGGGAAAAAAAACTCGGAATCGAGCCGCTGTTGCAAAAGGCAGCCGACTGGTGTGGCGCCGAGAGGAAAAAAAAAAAAAAAAAAATCTCCACTGTCTTCAGAGCGTTCAGCTGCAGGTTGTTGTTGTTGCACCAGGACGCCAGCTGGGCCACCTCTCTCCTGTAGGCGGACTCGTTGCCGTTGGAGATGAGCCCGATGAGGGTGGTGTCGTCCGCAAACTTGATCAGCTTGACAGACTGGTGGCTGGAGGTGCAGGAGTTGGTATAAAGGGAGAAGAGTAGGGGGGAAAGTACACAGCCTTGGGGTGATCCGGTGCTGATGCTAACAGAGTCTGAGACAGTCTTTCCCAGTCGCACATGCTGCCTCCGGTCCGTCAGGAAGTCAGTGATCCACCTGCAGAGGGAGTCAGGCACGTTGAGCAGGGACAGCTTGTCCCGGAGCAGAGCGGGGCGGATGGTGTTGAATGCGGAGCTGAAGTCCACAAACAGGATCCTGGCGTAGGTTCCCGGGGAGTCCAGGTGCTGCAGGATGGAGTGGAGGGCCAGGTTGACTGCGTCGTCTACAGACCTGTTGGCTCGGTAGGCAAACTGCAGCGGGTCCAGGAGGGGAGTGGTGATGGACTTGAGGTGGGGCAGGACCAGGCGCTCAAAGGACTTCATGACTACAGAGGTGAGCGCTACAGGTCTGTAGTCGTTAAGTCCAGTGATCTGTGGCTTCTTGGGGACAGGGATGATGGTGGAGGATTTGAGGCAGGTCGGCACGTGGCATAGCTTAAGGGAGGTGTTAAAAATGTCTGTGAAGACAGGAGCCAGCTCTTTCGCACAGTGTCTCAGGGTGGAGGGAGACACGCCGTCTGGACCGGGGGCCTTGTGCGGGTTCAGTCTGGAGAACTGTTTGAGCACATCCTGCTCACTGATGACAAGGGCAGGGGGGGAGGAGGGGGGGCTGCCTTTGATGAAGTAGGGACCATGGAGGCTGTGGAGCTGGAGGGAGGGGGGGAGTTGGACACAGCTGACGAGGTGTCAAAACGGGCATAGTGTTGGGACAGTCTTTGACAAAGGGCTTTGTCATCCTGACCTTTAGGAGCCTGAGGCCAATAATTGGTGATTTGCCTCAGTCCTCTCCACACAGAAGCAGAGTCGTTAGCAGTGAACTGCTGCTGGAGTCTCTCAGAATACACAGATTTAGCTCTCCTCAGCTCTCTGTTAAACTGATATTTAACCTCCCTGTAGCAGTCCCTGTCTCCACTTTTCAGCGCTGCTTCCTTCTCCTTCCTGATCTGTCTGAGCTTAGCTGTGAACCAGGGTTTGTCATTAGAGTAACTCACCCTGGTGCGTGATGGAAGAATGATCTCTTCACAAAAGTGGATATATGAGTTCACAGTGTCCGTGTACTCATCCAGATCATGCGTGGCTCCTTTAAACATGCCCCAATCAGTTATTTCCATGCACGTTTCCAGCTTCTTCTCAGTATCACTGGTCCATTTCTTCGTAGTGCTCACAACAGGTTTAGTGAGCTTTAGTCTCCTACCTGCTGCCGGAGCCACGATGAACTTCGTGGACTGGTGCCATTGGAACTACCACCAGATCAATGCGAGGAAAACTAAGGAGCTGGTGGTGGACTGCCACAGGCAAGGACAACCCCTCACAGCACCAGTAAACATCCAGGAAACAGACATTGAGATGGTGACATCCTACAAGTACCTGGGTGTTCATCTGAACAATAAACTAGACTGGTCACACAATACCGACTCACTCTACAAGAAGGGACAGCACAGGCTGTTCCTACTGAGGAGACTCATGTCTTTTGGTGTACAAAGGGCGCTCCTGAAGACATTCTACGACACGGTGGTGGCATCAGCCATCACCTTTGGAGTGGTCTGCTGGGGCAGTGTCATTACAGCAGCCGATAGGAAGAGACTGAACAAACTATTCAAGAAAGCTAGTTCTGTCCTGGGGCAACGCCTTGACCAAGTGGAGGAGATGGGAGAGAGAAGGATGGTGGCTAAACTGTCATCTCTGCTGGAGTCTGAGTCCCACCCTATGCAGGACATACTGAACGCACTGAGGAGCTCATTTTTTTCCACAATATTTTTATTGAACCTTTTTTACAAACGCAACACAAACAATCAGACACTAACACTAAAGTAATTAAAAAAAATACTAAAAAAACCCCACCAACAACCACTAAAAAGAACAGGTCTTCAACAATGCTCCTCTGTTTAGTCTAGACAATCCAATACATAAGTATACATATTATGTTCACCAGTTTGGAATTTACAAGGTCCACACACATCATTCACCTTCTTCTTCAAAAGTTATGTTTAAATTCTTTACATAATCAATGAAAGGTCTCCATATATTCTCAAACACAGTTTCCTTTGATTTCAGTATATATGTTATTCTTTCTAATGGAAGGTTTGTTAACATCTGTCTTAACCACTGAGTCACATCTGGTCTATGAGTCTTTTTCCACAGTAGTGCAATACATTTTTTGGCGTTAAGCAAACTGAGGTCTATGAATGTTCTTTCACTTTTTTTTTTTTTTCCACAATATCTTTATTGAACCTTTTTTTTTTTTTTAACAAACATGATACAAACAATCAAACACTAACACTAAAGTACTACAAAAAAAAAAAAATACCCTAAAAACACCAACAACCACCAACAAAATCAAGTCTTCAACAATGCTCCTCTGTTTAGTCTAGACAATCCAATACATAAGTATACATATTATGTTCACCAGTTTGGAATTTACAAGGTCCACACACATCATTCACCTTCTTCTTCAAGAGTTATGTTTAAATTTTTTACATAATCAATAAAAGGTCTCCATATATTCTCAAACACAATTTCCTTTGATTTCAGTATATATGTTATTCTTTCTAATGGAAGGTTTGTTAACATCTGTCTTAACCACTGAGTCACATCTGGTCTATGAGTCTTTTTCCATAATAGTGCAATACATTTTTTGGCATTAAGCAAACTGAGGTCTATGAATGTTCTTTCACTTTTATTGAAATTATGCTTTTCTGGGTACAGACCCAACAAAAACAGTTTAGGATTCAATATGATTTGTTTTGAGATTATTTTTTCAATTGTTACCCTCACCTCCTCCCAAAACATTCTTATTAATCTACATTCCCATAAACAATGAAATAGGGTTCCTTTACTTTCCATGCATTTTGTGCATGTATCTGGTATATTTTTGTTATATCTATTTAACTCCTCCGGTGTAACATACATCCGCATTAACCATTTGAAATGTATCAATTTAAGGCGTGCATTTATTGATTTGGTTTGAGCTTCTGTACAAGCCAATTCCCATTGTTCCTCTGAAATTTCAATTTGCAGATCTTCTTTCCAGTAGTTTAATCTTTTCAGTGAATTTTCACTTGAAGATAGTGTCAATGAGTTATAAAACTCTGAAATAATACCCTTTCTTTTACTATCTTTCATCATCATTTTTTCCAAGGATGAATAAATAGGTCGAGTGAGAGCTTTATTTTGATTTGATCGAATAAAGTTTCTAAGTTGAAGATATTTAAAAAAATGTGTTCTATTGAGATTAAATTTGATCCTCAGCTCTTCAAAAGACATTATGTTGTCTGCACATGGCAAATATAAATCCTGAATCTTTTGTATCCCTTTTAAATTCCATACTTTAAATACAGCGTCCGCTCTCCCTGGTTTAAAATATTGATTACCCCATATTGGACTAAATTGTGACAATAACTGTGGTTCTTTTAAATAGTTTTTAGCTTCACACCATATTTTGATCATATGCTTTACAAATGGATTTTTAACTTGTTTTTGTAATTTTTTTGCCGAATCTGAGTATATGAATATGGGAAGAGGTAAAGGTAAATTGTATGATTCCATTTCAGTCCAGTGAGGGAGATCATTTGATGAAAAATAATATGTCATAGACCTCAGTTGTGCCGACCAATAATACAACATAAAATTTGGACATTTCAGACCTCCACGATCAAATGGTAAATATAATAAAGACAAACGTAATCTAGCCCTCCTGTTGTTCCATATAAATTCCACTAACTTTTTTTTTATTCTTGAGAATAGATCTAAAGGTGGTGATAAGGGAATGTATTGAAATAAATAAAGTATTTTAGGTAAAATATTACTTTTAAGTATATTGATTCTCCCGATCATCGACATTGGTAGTGACATCCATCTCTGAGTTAACTCATTGATATCTGACATTAAGGCTTCATAGTTGACACTGGCGACTGATTCTAGCTTAGGCATAATTTGGATTCCTAAATATTTAAACTGATTTACAACATTGAATTGATTTACCTCAGGGGCTGGGTAATTTCTCTGGGTCTCATTTAGCATTAATATTGAAGATTTAGTTTTATTTATTTTATATCCTGATATTTCCCCAAAATTCTTTATTAAATTCAACAAGGTTGGAATTGATTTTTTTAGATTCGACATAAACAAAATTATATCATCGGCGTACAGGGAGATTTTATGTTCTGTTGGTCCAACTTTAATTCCATATATTTGTGAATGTAAACGTATCGCTATCGCTAAAGGTTCAATTGCCATAGTAAACAGTAAAGGTGAAAGTGGACAGCCTTGTCGACATCCTCTATTGATTTTTATTGGTTTTGAAATATTGTTATTTGTTAGGATTTCTGCTGTAGCATTATTGTATATTATTTGAACCCATTTTATGAAATTATTTCCAAGTCCAAACCTTTGTAGGACTTCAAAAAGAAAGGGCCATTCAACTCTATCAAAGGCCTTTTCGGCGTCCAATGATAGGAGAGCTGTATCCGGTGCTTCTTTATTAAAATAAATAATATTAAATAGTCTTCTTACATTATGGAAGCCTTGTCTACCCTTTATAAAGCCATTCTGATCTCGATTAATAATATTTGGTAAAATTTCTTGTATTCGTCTTGCTAAAATTTTACAGATTATCTTAAGGTCGGCGTTTAATAGGCTTATTGGTCTCATATTTTCACATTTATTAGAGGGCTTACCTGGTTTTGGCAACAGTATAATTAAGGCATTATTTATGTATGATGGTAAATTATTATTTTGAAATGCTTCTAAAACCATTTCCAAAAAAGGTTTTATTAATTTATTCTTAAATTTTTTATAAAGGTCAACTGGAAGACCATCTGGTCCTGCACTTTTTCCTGATTTCATATTATCAATGGCTAGCCCAACTTCTTCTTGACTAATTTTAGACTCCAATATCTCCCTGTTTTCATTTGGAATACACGGTATAGATAGTTCGTTCAAAAACCCATTTAGTTTTGTTAAATCAGGTTCATTTTTGGTATCATATAATTTTTCATAGTAATCTCTAAAGGCTCTATTAATTTCTAAAGGATCTATAACTACCTGTCCGTTACTTATAATACTGGTAATTGGTGTTTTAATTTCCAATTGTTTAATCTGCCATGCTAATAATTTTCCTGATTTTTCACCTTGTTCATAAAAAGATTGTTTCAATCTTAGAAGACTCGAGGCAGCTCTATTCGCTGATTTTTTGTCGTATTCAGCTCTCAAAATCAGTAATTCATTCTCCAACCTTGGGTCACTTCCTGCATACACTTTTTCCTGAAGACTTTTTATTTTATGTTCCAATTTAGCTCTCTCCTCTCGAGTCTTCTTAGATTTTGATCCTGTATAACTAATAATATGTCCCCTAATAAAAGCTTTGAAAGCCTCCCACTTTACACATGCTGATGTTTGTGTAGTATTGATGTCAAAGAACTCGTCTATCTGTTTTTCTATATACTTGACAAATTCCTCATCCTGAAGCCATTTATGCTGAAATTGCCATCTACCTGATTCCTTTGTCAATTTTTTATCTACATATATTAGACAACAGGGTGCATGATCAGAAATCACGATGTTATCATAAAAGCAGTTTTGAATCTTGGACCTTAATTCTGTGGAAATCAAAAAATAATCAATACGTGAGAATGTCTTGTAGGTACTGGAATAACAAGAATAGGCTTTAACTTGTGGTTTCATTTCTCTCCATATATCTAACAATCTCAATTCTTTCATAAAATGATTAATAGTCATCCTACATCCAATGTGCGTACGTACAATCCAGTCCTGTTGATCTATCCACACCTGGATTCAATGTACAATTAAAATCCCCTGCTATTATATGTTGCCCTGTAAGTGATGATAAGATGAGAAATAAATTAGCAAAGAACTTCTGATCATCTATATTGGGACCATATAAGTTCACAAGATTTATATTTTCTAATAGCAAAGAACCTTGAATGATTACATATCTTCCAAATTTGTCTCCAATTACATTTTTCACCTGAAAAGGAACTGATTTATGTATGAGAGTCATAACTCCCCTGGCTCGGGATGAAAATGAAGAGGTGAATACACTTCCCTGCCATCTACTCCTAATTCTTTTAACATCCTCCTCTATCAGATGAGTTTCTTGTAAAAACACAATTCTTGAACCCATGTCCTTTATTTTATTCATAACTTGTTTAAGTTTTTTTAAATTTTGTAGACCTCTGCAATTCCATGAAGTTAAATTAAGATTAACACTTTGGTCCATGATCAATAGAGAGTTTGGGATTACCTTGCAGTGTAAACATGCTCATACAGAGAAGCAAAAACATGAGTGGTTGAACATTCATCCTACAAACTACACACAAACAAATTTCCCCTTCCCACACTTGTGGCAAACCCCCCAAAATCAAAAGAAAAATTCTGTCTCCCGATATAGCCATCGACTGTTCCACACCCACGGGGAACAGCCTAAGCCACTCCTTCTTCATCCTCCCAATCACCCTAACTCTACTGCTTTTAATGACGTAACATTAACTCTCCTCTGTAGTTTTCCAACTTAACTCCAAAATTTTTAACAACTTTGTACATCATAGTTTTTTTTTTGTTTGTTTTGTTTTTGTTTTGTTTTTTTAATATATAATACAATCTATATTTTGTAAACTTACTATTTACTTCAAGTCAGTCAGATGCCTGTGCAAATGCTTACTTATTCTACCTTATATTTTGTTCATGCTTAGCTCCCACCAGTCTCTTCTTCTTCTTTGATCTTCTTGATGAACTCCTGCGCCTCCTCTGGGGTCTTGAAAATGTGGGTTCTGCCCTCATACGTGGTCAGCAGTCTCGCAGGATAGATTACACCATGACGAATCCCAAGGTTGCGCAGCTCCTTACGTACGGGATCAAACTGCTTCCTCAATTGCTGGATTCCTGTGGCCAAATCTGGGTAGAACCGCACCTGCTGGTCCTGGTGTTTAATCTCTCCTTTAGCACGTGCAGCGTTGAAGATCTTCATCCTGTCTCTGTTGCTAAGAAACTTCATAATTAAGGTCCTCGGCGGTCCCTTATCTCTCCGTGGGCCAATACGATGTGCTTTTTCCAGAACCACTGCTGATTGCAACTCCTCGCTGCCCAGCACCTCCGGAATCCACTTTTCCAGAAAGGAACATACGTCCCGACCTTCTGATTCCTCTGGAAGACCCACCAGCCTCAAATTATTCTGTCTCGACCGAGATTCCAAATCCAAAATATTATCTTCCAGAGATTTTTTTTTTTTTTTTCCAAAGTGCGCACCTTTAATTGAAGACGGGTGACGTCATCTTCAGCACTAGCGAGACGGAGCTCCATCTGCGCCGTTCGTTCTACACAGTCACCCAATTCCTTTCTTATTCCTTCCAACGCTGTCATAATCCCATCAAATCTAGAGGAAAAGTCCGCTCTCATTGAACTCATGGCAGCCATCAGCGCATCTGCGCCATTCCCCGCAAACATCGCACCGCCGCCAGCCTCCTCCGCCATATATGGAGTTTTGTTTGCTGCGTCACAGACCTGAAAGTCCGTTAATTTGGACTGTTTCGGCGGCTCGCTTTTTCCTTTTCCTGGTTTTCCAGCCTTAGGCTTCGCCGACATATCCTCGCCCAAATGCTGGGATACGTTCTGTCCCAAATGAGAGAGTTATTTGCCGATTTTTTTTCTCCAGGAGCAGAGCAGAGCGAGACACGTCCGTCCTACGTGGCAGCCATAACCGGAAGTCTGCTCTTTCACTTTTATTAAAATTATGCTTTTCTGGATACAGACCCAACAAAAACAATTTAGGATTCAATATGATTTGAAATTATTTTTTCAATTGTTACCCTCACCTCTTCCCAAAACATTCTAATTTTCCTACATTCCCATAAACAATGAAATAAGGTTTCTTTACTTTCCATACATTTTGTGCACGTATCTGGTATGTTTTTGTTATATCTATTTAATTCCACCGGTGTAACATACATCCGCATTAACCATTTAAAACGTATCAATTTAAGACATACATTTATTGATTTGGTTTGAGCTTCTGTACAAGCCAATTCCCATTGTTCCTCTGAAATTTCAATTTGCAGGTCTTCTTTCCAATAATTCAGTCTTTTCTGTGAGTTTTCACTTGAAGATGGTGTCAATGAGTTATAAAACTCTGAAATAATACCCTTTCTCTTACTATCTTTCGTCAAAATTTTTTCCAAGGATGAATAAATAGGTCGAGTGAGAGCATTGTTTTGATTTGATCAAATAAGGTTCCTAAGCTGAAGATATTTAAAAAAATGTGTTCTATTAAGATTAAATTTGATCCTCAGCTCTTCAAAAGACATTATGTTATCTGAACATGACAGATATAAATCTTGAATCTTTTGTATCCCTTTTAAATTCCATACTTTAAATACAGCGTCCGCTCTCCCTGGTTTAAAATATTGATTACCCCATATTGGGCTAAATTGTGACAGTAAATGTGGTTCTTTTAAATATTTTTTAGTTTCACACCATATTTTGATCATATGCTTTACAAATGGATTTTTAACTTGTTTCTGTAATTTTTTTGCCGAGTCTGAGTATATGAATATGGGAAGAGGTAAAGGTAAATTGTATGATTCCATTTCAGTCCAGTGAGGGAGATCATTTGATGAAAAATAATATGTCATAGACCTCAGTTGTGCTGACCAGTAATACAACATAAAGTTTGGACATTTCAGACCTCCACGATCAAATGGTAAATATAGTAAGGACAGACGTAATCTAGCCTTCCTATTGTTCCATATAAATTCCACTAACTTTTTTTTAATTCTTGAGAATAGATCTGAAGGTGGTGGTAAAGGAATGTATTGAAATAAATAAAGTATTTTGGGTAAGATATTACTTTTAAGTATATTGATTCTCCCGATCATCGACATTGGTAGTGACATCCATCTCTGAATTAACTCATTAATATCTGTCATTAAGGCTTCATAATTGACACTGGCGACTAATTCTAGCTTAGGTACAATTTGAATTCCTAAATATTTAAACTGATTTACAACATTGAATTGATTTACCTCAGGAGCTGGGTGCTTTCTCTGGGTCTCATTTAGCATTAATATTGAAGATTTAGTTTTATTTATTTTATATCCTGATATTTCCCCAAAATTCTTTATCAAATTCAACAAGGTCGGAATTGATTTTTTTAAGATTCGACATAAACAAAATTATGTCATCGGCATACAGGGAGATTTTATGTTCTGTTGGTCCAACTTTAATTCCATATATTTGTGGATGTAAACGTACTGCCATCGCTAAAGGTTCAATTGCCATAGTAAACAGTAAAGGTGAAAGTGGACAGCCTTGTCGACATCCTCTATTGATCTTTATTGATTTTGAGATATTGCTGTTTGTTAGGATTTCTGCTGTAGCATTATTGTATATTATCTGAACCCATTTTATGAAATTATTTCCAAGTCCAAACCTTTGTAAGACTTCAAAAAGAAAGGGCCATTCGACTCTATCAAAGGCCTTTTCGGCATCCAATGATAGGAGAGCTGTATCCGGTGCTTCTTTATTAGAATAAATAATATTAAATAGTCTTCTTACATTATGGAAGCCTTGTCTTCCCTTTATAAAGCCATTCTGATCTCGGTTAATAATTTTTGGTATTATTTCTTGTATTCGTCTTGCTAAAATTTTACAGATTATCTTAAGGTCAGCATTTAATAGACTTATTGGTCTCATGTTTTCACATTTATTAGAGGGCTTACCTGGTTTTGGCAACAGTATAATTAAGGCATTATTCATGTATGATGGTAAATTACTATTTTGAAATGCTTCTAAAACCATTTCCAAAAGTGGTTTTATTAATTTATTCTTAAATTTTTTATAGAGGTCAACTGGAAGACCATCTGGTCCCGCACTTTTTCCTGATTTCATATTATCAATGGCTAGCCCAACTTCTTCTTGACTAATTTTAGACTCCAGTATCTCCCTATTTTCATTTGGAATACACGGTATAGATAATCCGTCCAAAAACAGCAAAATATTAATCAAACCACTGACTCATCTCATTAATCTCTCCATTAGGTCTAGTACATTTCCATCTGGTTGGAAAAAAGCTGTTGTCATACCAGTTCATAAATCAGGCAGTAAAGACGATATATGCAATTACCGCCCAATCTCTATTTTACCAGTCCTGTCTAAGTTTCTTGAAAAAGTTGTAACTACACAGCTGATAGACTATTTACAAGACAGTCAACTTCTTCATCCACATCAATTTGGTTTTAGACCAGGATACTCAACAGAAACAGCAAATTGTTGCCTTATTGAAAATGTCAAACAGTCCTTGGACAGGGGTAATGTGGTAGGGGCTGTTTTTCTAGATCTCAAAAAGGCTTTCGATACTGTAAACCACAGTTTACTTTTATCCAAAATGGTATCTTTTAACTTCTCTCCAGATACATTAGAATGGTTTGCATCTTATCTCCAGAATAGAGAACGGTGTGTAAAAGTTCACCAGGATAAATCCTCATTTTTAAACAACCGTATGGGTATCCCACAAGGGTCCATTCTTTGTCCTTTACTTTTCAGCATTTTTATTAATGACTTGCCACTACACTGTTCAGCTGCAACATGTCAACTTTATGCAGATGATGCAGTTATTTACACAGCTGCCAAGACTCCAGCACAGGCTGCAGATGTACTGTCCACAAGTATGGTTGATGTCCAAGAGTGGCTCTTCTGGAACCATCTATTGCTGAACCTTCAGAAAACAGTTTCAATGTGCTTTTCAATCAAAAAATGTAACCTGCAACATTTTAAAGTTAATATACATGATCAAGACATCAGTTTAGTTACAGAATTCAAATACCTTGGCATTGTACTAGATCCTCAACTCAAATTTAATCTTCATATAAAGAAAATTTCAAAAACGGTAAAAAAAAATCTGAACTGCTTTAAATTAATTAGATATTACATACCATACGAAGCAGCTGTACTGTATATGCATTCTATGGTTTTTTTTTCTCATATATCATACTGTTTGACAGTCTGGGCTCAAGCAGCCCCTTCCACAATAAGACATATAGGTTCATTATATAATCAAACTCTAAAAATCTTGGACAAAAAGCCCATTAGGTGGCATCACTGTTATATTTTAAAAAAATACAATCTATTGAGTTTTGAGAGTTTAATTGACCTCTGTTTTCTGAAATTAATTTTCAAATGTTTCCATAAATCAGCGCCTGAGCCACTTGCTGGTTTCATCCAAAGACAGGACAGCAGCAGAGCCACCAGGAGTTCTGTAAACAATAACTGTAAAATATTCCACCGCAGAACCACATTTGGACAAACAGCTTTCTCTATAAAGGGCAGTCATATCTGGAACACAATGCCAAATGAAATTAAAATAATAACGGACTTTAAAACATTCACTAAAAGGGTTAAAAACTGGCTGAAAAATAAACAAGAATGTGTGGGGAGCGTGAAATGAAGAAGCTGAATAGTTTCATAATTCAGGTTTTATTCTTGAAGTCACATCCCCATCGAATCTCTCAGAAAGCATAAGAGGCTGAGCGCAGTCAGGACCTCTCTGTTTATACAAGTGACAACAAAGGCTTAATCACACATCCTTGTTACATCTCCCTCTTGACTCTAAACCCCCTCCGTGTCCTTCAGTCTCCCACCTGGCCTCAGGGGGTCAGGAAGTCCTTTCAGGCCTCTGCCGCCGTGTCTCCATGTCCAGGTGTTCTCCACGGGTGGTCCAGACCCATTGTCCTCTTCTAAGGCGTGAGGTCAGCTACATATGTAATCTCAAACGTCCCCTTGCGCTTTAACATATGCAGATATGAATATATAAGCCACAGAATGTACCCATGTATGAAATGATTGTCTGCAGGGTGAGAGTGAATGAAGGGAAGGAATGAATGTGTTTGTTTATAGTGAGTGACGAAGGGAGAGAGACCTGAAATAGGCAAATGTGAGTCAGGTTGTTATATTGTGTGTTTATAATATTTATAATCTTTATAATATTTATAATTGTGTATTTATAATGTACTTATAATCTTTTTTGCATTGATGTATGTGGTTATTGTTTATTCTGTTTTCATTTTTTTTCTCTTTTCCCTATCCTTTTTTGCTTTTTACTTGTTTCTCCTTTCTAAAGCCCATCCAGGGACAAGAGTTGCAAATTAGCTAATAGCTATACACTCTTTGTGCAACACATCAGATTGATTAAGTGTCTGTGTTTATTGCACTGTCCCTGTCAAATAAACAAATAATCTAATCTAAACCCATTTAGTTTTGTTAAGTCAGTTTCATTTTTTGTATCATATAGTTTTTCATAATAATCTCTAAAGGCCCTATTAATTGCTAAAGGATCTACAACTGCCTGTCCGTTACTTATAATACTGGAAATTGGTGTCTTAAATTCTAATTGTTTAATCTGCCATGCCAATAATTTTCCTGATTTTTCACCTTGTTCATAAAAGGTTTGCTTCAATCTTAGAAGACTCGAGGCAGCTCTATTCGCTGATTTTTTGTCATATTCAGCTCTCAGAATCAGTAATTTGTTCTCTAATTTTGGATTACTTCCTGCATACACTTTTTCTTGAAGAATTTTTATTTTATGTTCCAATTGGACTCTCTCCTCTCGAGTCTTCTTAGATTTTGAACCTGTATAACTAATAATATGCCCCCTAATAAAAGCTTTGAAAGCCTCCCACTTTATACATGCTGATGTTTGTGTAGTGTTGATATCGAAGAACTCATCTATCTGTTTTTCTATGTACTAAACAAATTCCTCATCCTGAAGCCATTTATGCTGAAATTGCCACCTACCTGGTTCCTTTGTCAATTTCTTATCTACATATATTAGACAGCAGGGTGCGTGATCAGAGATCACAATGTTATCATAGAAACAGTTTGGAATCTTGGACCTTAATTCTGTGGAGATCAAAAAATAGTCAATACGTGAGAATGTCTTGTAGGTATTAGAATAACAAGAATAGGTTTTGACTTGTGGTTTCATTTCTCTCCATATATCTAGCAATCTCAATTCTTTCATAAAATGATTAATGGTCATCCTGCATCCATTGTGCGTACAGTCCAGTCCTGTTGATCTATCTATACTGGGATTCAATGTACAATTAAAATCCCCTGCTATTATATGTTGCCCAGTGAGTGATGCTAAAGTAAGAAATAAATTAACGAAGAAGCTTTGATCATCTATATTGGGACCGTATAAGTTCACCAGATTTATATTTTCTAATAACAAAGATCCTTGGATGATTAGATATCTTCCCAATTTATCTCCAATTACATTTTTCACTTGAAATGGGACTGTTTTATGTATGAGAGTCATAACTCCCCTGGCTCGAGATGAAAATGATGAGGTGAACACACTTCCCTGCCATCTTCTCCTTATTCTTGTTACATCCTCCTCTATTAGATGAGTTTCTTGTAAAAACACAATTTTTGAACCTATGTCTTTTATTTTATTCATAACTTGTTTAAGTTTTTTTTAGATTTTGTAGACCTCTGCAATTCCATGAAGTTAAATTAAGATTAACGCTTTGGTCTATGGTCAATAAAGAGTTTGAGATTACCTTGCAAAATAAACATGCTCATACAGAGAAGCAAAAACATGGATGGTTGAACATTCATCCCACAAACTACACAAAAACAAATTCCCCCTCCCCACATTCGTGGTAATCCCCCCAAAATAAAAAAAAAAAATTCTGTCTCCCGCTATAGCCAGTGACTGCTCCTCACCCACGAGGATCAGTCAAAACCACTCACTCTTTCCTCCTCTCAATCACCCTGTCTCTGCTACTTTTAATGACATGACATTAACTCTCTTCTGTACTTTTTCCAACTTAACTCCAAAATTTTAGAGCAACTTTGTACATCATAGCTTTTTTTTATATATATATAATACAATCTATATTTTGTAGACATGCTATATGTTTCAGATCAGTCAGATACTTGTACACATGCTTAAATATTCTACCTTTATATCTTGTTCTTGCTTCATGCTTAGCTCCCGCCAGTCTCTCCTTGGGTCTGCTTGATAAACTCCTGCGCCTCCTGAGGGGTCTTGAAGATATGGGTTCTCCCTTTATATGTGACCAGCAGTCTTGCTGGATGAATCACTCCGTGACGGATCCCGAGGTTACGCAGCTCTTTACGAGCGGGGTCAAACTTTTTCCTTAATTGTTGAATTCCTGTGGCCAAATCTGAGTAGAACCGCACCTGATGATCCTGGTATTTGATTTTTCCTTTAGCACGCGCTGCGTTGGTGACCGTCATCTTGTCTCTGTAGTTGAGGAACTTCATAATCAACGTCCTCGGCGGTGTCTTATTATCTCTCAGTGGGCCGATTCGGTGAGCGCTCTCCAAGACGACCGATGACTGCAGATCCGCGTTGTTCAACACCTCAGGAATCCACTTTTCCAAAAAGGAACATGTATCCCGTCCCTCCGTACCCTCCGGGAGGCCCACCAGCCTTAAATTATTCCGTCGCGACCGGGATTCTAAGTCCAGGACGTTATCTTCCAGACGTTTATTTTTTAATTCCAATGTTTGCACCTTTAATTGTAGGCTGGTGACGTCATCTTCAGCGTTGGAGATTCGGAGCTCGGCCTGCGATACTCGTTCCATACAGTCGCTTATTTCTTTTCTCATTCCTTCTATCGCTGCTATAATCCCATCAAATATAGCCGAAAAGTCTGCTCTCATAGAGCTGATAGCAGCAAGTACCGCATTCGTTCCCTCCTCGGCAATCACCGCTCCGCCGCTAGCTCCCTTCTCCGCCATTGTCCCTGGAGATTTTCCTGCTTCGTCACAAGCATGGAAGTCTGTTAACTTGGATTGTCTCGACGAATCGGTTTTTCCTCCGCCTGATTTCACAGCCTTGGTTTTTACCATATCCGTGCCTAAACGCTAGGATAGGTTTTTGTTCCAATTGAG
Source organism: Pholidichthys leucotaenia (assembly GCA_020510985.1). NCBI lineage: Eukaryota > Metazoa > Chordata > Actinopteri > Cichliformes > Pholidichthyidae > Pholidichthys > Pholidichthys leucotaenia. Next base: position 477,265,110 of record CM035839.1, read on the forward strand.
AGAGTTTTAGCCTACTTTTTATTTTTAGGAGCAGAGCAGAGTGAAACACGTCTTCCTACGTGGCCGCCATAACCGGAAGTCCTACGGGTTGTTTTAAAGGGCTATATAAATAAAGTACATTACATTGCATTTCATATGAATGAACTTGCAGTGAACTACACCACCAATTAAAGTGAGTAACAAGCTCTCTGGTGAATTCCATGTATGTCTCCTTAAAAGATTTTTTCCATGAGCGAAACCTGACGATATGCCTCCGGCACCAGCTCATACGCTCTTAAAAACAGTGGCTTTCACGGACACATAAACCCAACTGTCGGCTAAGCTGAGTGCAGAATAAGCCTCCTGCACTTTACTGATTTATTTGCACTGCAACAGTAATGTGCACTCTGAGTCAGACCAGGCCCGATTTTCGGCAATCCACTCAATCAAAGAAAAAAAACTGTTGGGATCCCGTTCAGAAAACTGGCTAACTGGACGCAGCTTCAAAGAAACATCAAATGAGCGTGCACAGTTAAGAGCACCGTCTGGACCTGAACCAGCACCACCGGCAACACCAACGCTCAATCTACATTCCTCCAGTTGCATTCGTTTTAATTCCAATTCCAGCAATAACAACCTTTCACGTTGTTCAAAAGTTAACTCGGCAACATCTCCGGTTAAATCCGACACAGAAGCACCATCGGGGCGCTGAGCAAGAGCCTTGGCTTGAGTTGCAGATGTGAGGACACCTTTGGCCAGCAGATTTACTTTTATAATCTGTTTTATTTTTTCTTTGGACCGTTTGTCCCCCACATCTAACTTAAACTGCTCCGCTATTTTAGTGAGCTGCTCTCGTGAACATTGTTCCAACCCATCCTTGGAAGGAAAACTTAGAAAATCTTCTACAGCCAACATCATAAACATATGTTACACTCACACCAACATGCACAAACAATCCGGACTGGTGCACAAAAATTAATTATCACAGGTACAGCACTCTGCCCAACAACCAGAAAACAATTAACTCATCCCCCAGCCTCAGCAAAATACCACTAAACAAATTTACAAATTAACTCAAGTCACCAACCTCTGTGTCTCCCCAACAGGTGTGCATTTATTCACAAAATGCTGCACAACAAGTGCTGACGTCACATGGACACCACAACCACTCATCCACTCACAAAAATGCTGTCACCGCCTCTAATCACACATGTGAGTAGATTGTGTAACTGTATCAAGAAACTGAGCAAACAAAAATAAACAGAAGAAAGTGTTTCCAAAACAGTTGCAAAATGACACACTGGAAACTCTCCACCCTGGCTAGCTAGCACAAAAGACTATCTACACAAACTAGACCCTAGTCTTCATGCAGTTACCGGCAGGAGGATCTTTGTCACAAAACCCACTGGGGCTGCCAAGCAACTGCTACGCAGCGACTCGCAGGTTTCTGTGGACGTGGCCCCAGACCACTTTCACCACCGCACTGAACCACAGACAGTAAATCCCCTAGTGAAATTCACTTTTAAACCTAGCAGGAGAAATTTCCAGTATTATCAGAATGCAAGAGACAAAATACATGGAAAACAGTTCCAAAATAATAAACTTACCAAATTAACTCAGTTCAGGAGCAAACAGAGAGACAAATCCGCAAAAACAGCCAGACAAAATCCCTTTTGTCAGAAATTGGCCCACAGTTAAACCAATGGATGAGCAAATGAATCCAGATTCAAATGGCCAGACGAGCCCCATTTTGTCACAACCTGGCTCAAGGCTGGACAAAAGGGAGACCATGGAGGTGCCAATTAACCAAGGTTTATTATAAAAACATAAGTCTGTACGTGTCAGTGGTGTGCATGTGTTGGATGCATGGGACAACAACAGGCATTCACTAGCTGACCCACTGACTGCATGCCTCCAGCTCGAGCTTGAGTGGTAGCTACAGCAGCAGCGAGCTTTAACAGGAACCGCGAGCCTCAGGCAACACAGACAGAAGCAGCCAGCACAACCCAGAACAAGTGCACAGGTATAGGGACAACCACAGGAACAGAAACAGTGGGCAGAGCGCTGACACAGCGAGAAGGCAACCGGCCTCAATGGGAGCCAAAAGCTGCTGACAAGTGTGAAGGTGTGGCTTATGTAGGGGAACACCTTGGCTAGGGGCAGTCCTCCACAGCTCCATCTACAACACAGGGAAAAAGGGGGGGAAAAACCCAGGACCTACTCCAGAAGGAGTGAGGCTATAACAGTATGTAAACACTAGCAGCATGGTGTATAATAAGTTGAAACATCTCTTGACGCGGCAGCATGGGATAAAATGTCTATGACAGGGATCACCAACTGGTGGATTCCAGTCCGGATCTAGACCCCGAGAGTCCTCCATCCGGATTCTCAAGTTTTTTAATATAATTTTGGGGAAAATGATACTGTTTTGTTTTAACCGAACAAAAAAGTGGATCTGAAACCCTATATTGGCAGCCGCCCGTACATTTTATGACATAAGACTTTGGATGTTCTCCGGGGGATGCAGCAGGAGGCAAAATCAACGTTCACTGCGGGCGTAACATAAGGTGGACAGCCATACTTCTTTCCCCCAGTGTAACCCACGGAATGAAGCGCTGCTGTGAAATTGTGTCCACCGCCACTCTGGCTGCCTCCGATGATACGTGTCCATCTGGGGGTCTGTCGACGGAAGATCCCCATGGCTCTTGCACACCTTCTCCAGAACTGCGTCCCCGTTGGGCCAGCATTACGTTGGTTATGGAGGTAATTTCCGTGAGACTCTGATATGTCAAAACAATAATTTGCTCCGTGTGTTGCTGAACATGAAAAGTTCCACACCCATCCACCTCCTCTTTCCCTGTGACAGAGTGTTACCCAGTGTTACCCAGACAGACCCAGACAAGATTAAAAAGATAAAAACATTGCTGACTTAAAAAAAAATAAACCTCAGAGGAATTCTGTAGTGTGGAATTATATTTTTTGTCCCTGTTTTAGGCTTGAGGCCATGATGCAGTGGCCAAATTTGACCAAATGTGGTTTATTGTACCCATACTATTGACAGTTCTCTCACTCTCAGCTCTGCTCTGCTCTTTTGTTCCTTGGCCACTGAAGGACAAATACTACTGGCTCAGCACCTACAAGCATAGCTCCTTCTTAGTCAGCCTATGAACTTTTCAGCCCACCCTCGTCAGTTTGAAACTTTTTTATATTGAAAATATAGTATTGTGGAAAAAGGAATAGGTGAGGCAATGAGCTGAACGACACAAGACTTTATTCTCTCTCCAACAACATAACAGCAAAGCAGCGCTGCCGGGTCTCCGTGCATTCCCCTTTTATACCTTTAATCCCATGCATCGAGACCTGGAGCTTCCGGCCATCATACATTGTTGTTTAACAAAGGAATGTGTGGCACATTAACATAACATACACCTCTTTCACACCTTTCTTCTCTCCGTGGCTCCGGTCATTCTTACTCTCCCCGGGAGGTGAATAAACCTAACTGTCCCATCTGATACCCCCTGGTGACACCTCATCCATTGGTCCATTGTTTCCTCCTTCCCCCTGCCCTCTCTGGGTTGAGAACCCCCCCCCGCCACCCCGCCCCACATCATGCCACACCATGCCCCCACAGTATCCACCTTATTCCTGGGGGTGCTGCTGTAGGACCGATTATGGGCGGATCTTCCGGTTTCAGCTGACCTAGTGTTAAATCAGTCAGTTTCAGTGGAGTAGCAGCGGCATTTAAAATAGCGTTTTTAAGTTTTTCAAATTAATTTTAATGTCTAGTCCACATATATGTTTTGCACCCAAGTGGCAGCTAATTTCAGCTCTTCTAGTTTGTGTATTTTTTGGAATGTTTTGGCGTAGTTCTGGTACTTGCTGCTGTTCGTGGTTGTGCCAGACTGGATAAATGGAGGCTTCTTTGTGGCTCTGACTAGATCAGGGGTGGGCAGTGAGGGCCATTCCACTGCAGGTTTTCTGTTCCATTCAGTCTCTCCAGTAGGTGGTTGCTCTGATCAGCTTCAAGGATTGCTAATCATTGGAAACATCTGCTGAAGAGACTGGGTGGAACAGAAAAACTGCACTGGAATAGCCCTCCATGGCACATGATTGCCCACCCCTGGACTAGATCCTATGTCTGCTCTGAGGTAAATCTGATTATGTCCAACATATTTTAACAAAATGCAGCCAAGTTTATTGCGGTGGAGACATTGATATTGTGACCCGCGCTGGCAAAATGAGTCAGAATGCGCACTGTGTTATTATGACTCCAGGCAACCAGAAGTCATAAATTATGACTCTCTTTGTTTTGTAGCGGCAAAGTTCCAGGGAAACCCCCCATGAGTGTCTGGTATCATTGGAAAGGTTAGAAATCGTACTTTCTAAAAGATAAGATAAGATAAGATAAGCTTTTATTAGTCCCACAATGGGGAAATTCAGGATTGCAACAGCACAGGGATAGCAACACTCAGAGCAACAATCAGAAGGCAAGAAAAAACAAGAGCAGCGAGTATACATATGTACATATAAATATATATATATACTGTAGACACACAGTGCGGAGCATTGTAGCTAGACGGAATAAATATGTAAATATATAAACACACACACAGTGCGGAGCATTGTAGCTAGATGGAATGAAACAGCACAGTCGTAAAAGTACGATATCTTGGTGGAAGTATGTGCTCTGAGTGCTTTTCTAGTATTTTTAAGGCAACAAAAAGAGCATGTTCAATCCTCAGGGAAAAATATTTCTACATTCATCCATCAGAGGGCATTGTTGGACTTCCACAGTTCTGAATTTAATGGTAGACATCCTTGTGGGTAGCTGGGTATCATCAGACTGATGTTTGATCATAAAAATGTCGGAAAAAGGGGTCCTCAGGATAGATTGATGTACGAAAACTAATCCAGTGTCTTGACTGCCAGGCCACTCATGCCCACAAACATTGATGTCCTTAAGAGCAAGACGGAATGTGGTTTTCAAACTCCATTTGTCTTGTGTACTGGAAAAGAGAAATTTATGGCTGAGGGCTGAGTTCTAAGACTTTCTCCTCAAGAAAAAGGAACAAGTTTAATTCCAAACCAGCTGTTGATGTTGCATGATTTAACCTGGTCTGACTAAAATAGAACAAAATATTAATATTTAAGAATGATATTAACGATCTCAGCTCTGATTCAGTTAAAAAGTCTGAATGATTTCAGGTGATTGACACTAATCCAGTTTTCAGGATTTGTTATCTGTACGCAGTGCTGCATGTTGAAGAAGATTGGGGTCACTGAGGCCTTCTGGGAAATGTAGCTTCTAAACTCCCGCAAGTCTGTTCTTCTGTGGCGATCAGTTCTACTGACTCATAGCGCCAGCCAGGGGATGAAGCCTGCTGTCTTAGCGGTTGTCATGGTGATGGTTGTCATGGTGATGTGCAGGTACAGTCGGGGGATGGACCGCAGGGATTACTCCTGCCGTTCTCGCTCGGCCGACCAGCGGGGGATGGCCAACCGACCCGTCTATGTGCGCTCACGGTCCACCGAGCGAACTGGCTCCACCCACGTGAGGACGAGACGCTCCGCGCCCCCTTCCCCCAGCTTGATCAGGTGACCTGCAGCCGGCCAATCAGAAAGTGGCATGGCTTTTCCTTTTCCTGCATGAGAAGCATGACATCTAATTTGACATCTAATTGTAATGAAACATTTCCATTTTGGTTTAGCCCCAGCCCTACTTCACATCCCAATGACATCGTCATCGTTTATTTTAGCCTGTTTCGTTTTAGCCTCACCCCTACTTCTCATGAGTGACATCGTTATCGTTTATTTTAGCCTGTTTTGGTTTAGCCCCAGCCCCACTTCACATCACAATGACATCGTTATCGTTTATTTTAGCCTGTTTCGGTTTAGCCCCAGTCCTACTTCACATCACAATGACATCATTATTTATTTTAGTCTGTTTTCTGTCTCACCACCATTTCTGTTCCATTTACGTTATAGCATGGTGTTGCTTTGCCAGTCAATGAGTTCTTGGAGAGATTTAACGTTCTGACATGTCAGTCTTTTATATGTTTCTAGTTTTGTTTATTTTAGTTTATGTGTGATGTCAGTTGACAGGATTTCATCACTCATGGAGTCTCTGACTGAGCGGTATGAGATGACTGTTGTTATGAAATGGTGCTATAGAAATAAAGTTGGATTGAATTCAGTCATTACAGGGTTAACAGCGGTGATGGAGGCTTCACCTTTTTCAGCTAAACCTTAACCCTCTTTAACTTGTGTGGACTGACCCCAACCCGTCAAAACCCCTGTGATGTCAGTAGTTTGTCTCCTGTTTTTTTTTCTTCAACAGAGGAAATGCTCGAGAGGGTTCCACCCTGACAAGTCCGACGGGAACGCCAGTCTTCAGCCGCCGAGGACGCCAGCTACCCACTGTCCCACCTAGAGGAGTTCCGGACAGAAGTACGTATGTTCTGGATGTTTTTGACACAGATATGGACCATGAAAAACCACTAATGAACACTATAGGTGGGGAACCATGTGTGTTCTTGTCCAGAGAATTAGCATGACCCTGTCCTCAGGTATCAGACTATTGGTGTGGGGGGTAATGTGGGTTCTGACATGATTATTACCATAACTGATGATGATGTGAGGAACTGGTTTGGGATCTCAAACAGTCAGAGGTTCTTCAGCAGAACCAGTGGGTGTTCTTCAGGACCAGTAGGGTCAGAAACCTGTGGCCTCTGGAACATAAGAACTCTAACCTTGACCTGTGTCTTTCAGATGGAGAACCTCTGGACCCTGTACTGACAGGTACTGACTGAAAAACCTTAATATTGCTACCTTTGTGGAATGAGAACCCCTCTGCAGAACACCTTGTTGTGTTGGTAATCTTGTTAGAACCTTGCAGTGTTTGTAGTTCTGGTAGAACCTTGTTGTATTTGCAGTCCTGTTAGAACCTTGTTTTATTTGTAGTCTTGTTAGAACCTCACAGTATTTGCAGTAACTCCAGGACTAACCAAGGTGGTGGTGTAGTGGTAGAGCATCTGTCCCAACAACCAGGAGGTCATGGGTTCAAGCCCCGACCGAGTCATGCCATAGACCATAAAAATGGTACTTCCTGCCTTCAGCTTGGTGCTCAGCATAAGCTAGAAAGCATATGCCTTCCAGCATCTGTCCAGTCCCAAGCCCGGATAAATGGGGAGACTTACCTCAGGATGGGCATCCAGCCACATCGACATGTGGATCATCACAGTATCAAGGGATGATGCGCTGTGACAAGGGCCGAAAGAAAAAAAACAACAAAAAAACTGTAATTCCAGGGCTACTCTCTGTGTCCGGAACCAGATCAGGCCGTGTTGGATGTGGTCTTCAGTTCCTTGTTAGAGGATTTTTTTCTCTGCTGCCAAATCCAAAAACCCTTTGACATTTTGACATCAAACCCTTGAGAGTATCTGACTAGACAAAACATTCAGCAGCCCTATCAGAATAGAATAGACCTTTATTGTCACTGTTACATGAACAACTAAAATCAGTTTAGCAGCTCTATTCTGTTTAGCAGCAGATTCTTAAGGTGCAGAATAAGAACTCTATACAAACACTACTGTATATAAAACAACTATGACACAATATTACAACACACGAAGATTAAAAACAAGGTGCATGAGTCAATGAATATTGCATTGCCCGTTAGACTGAGGGTGGATGGTTGTTCAGTCAGTAGGGGAGGCAGATGCATTTAACAGCTTGTGGGTAGAAGCTGTTCTTGAGTCTGTTTGTCTTTGTCCTGAGCATCCTGTATCTTCTACCAGAGGGGAGGGGGAAGAAAAGGGAGTGTCCAGGATGTGAGGGGTCTCTGATTATACTACCAGCTTTCCTCTGGAGTCTGCCAGTGTGTAAATGTCACTGATGAGGGGTAGTGCTGTCCCGATCACCCACTCTGCTGCTAACTCTCACCACTCAGTGCAGGTCTTTTCTGTCCTCCGCAGTACAGCAGCAGAATCACACTGAACAGCAATAGGTCAGGAGGCTCTCAATGGTGGAACGGTAGAAGTTAATCAGTAGGGGCTGTGGTAGATCGGCTTGACAGAGCTTCCTGAGGAAGTACAGTCTTCGTTGTGCCTTCCTCATGTGGTGAGAAATATTTGTGGACCAGGTGAGGTCGACCGAGATGTGGACTCCCAGGAACTTGAAGCTCTCCACCCTCTCTATCTCCTCGCCATCGATATAGAGGAGGGAGTGCTCAGTTTGTTTGGATCTCCTGAAGTCCATTATCATCTCCTTGGTCTTGGATATGTTCAAGTCCAGGTTATTGTCATCACACAATTGCCGCAGATGCCGGACCTCCTCCCTATAAGCTGACTCGTTGTTATCCTTAATCAGTCCGATGATGGTGGTGTCGTCAGCAAATTTGACAATGGTATTGCTGGTGTGGATTGGGGAACAGTCATGCATGAAGAGGGAGAAAAGAAGGGGGCTGAGGACACAACCCTGTGGTGTGTTAATGTTCAGGATAACAGTGGAGGAGATGTGGTCTCCTACCTGACGTTCTGGGGTCTATTGCTGAGGAAGTCCAGTATCCAGGTGCACAGTGAACTGTGGCCCACGTTGCCCAACATCTGAACCAGTTTGTGGGGTAGAACTGTATTAAAGGCAGAACTGAAGTTCACAACCAGCATCCTCACATAGGTGTCGCTGTTATCCAATTGTGTGAGGGCTGTGTGGGGGACTGTCAAGAAAGATATAGACGGACGGACGGACGGACTGACTTTATTGATCCCAAACTGGGATCATGCACTGTAACAGCAGCATGACAGTGGACGACCAAACAACAGAAACGCAAACAGCATAATAGACAAAGGGATTACCCATGGAAAGTAAAACTGCCAAATAAATTACTTACATACGTCATAGATGGTGACCCGTATAAACACATGAATCTTACCCACTGTACAATGCAGAACTATCAGGTGCAGGGTGCAATGTGATGCACCAATTAGCCTGTAAGGTGCAGTGTGGTAGCATAGTTATGACCAGAATTGAACATGAGAGTGAGTTATTGTACAGTGAAATGATGGTGTCATCTGTCAACCTGTTTGCTCTGTATGCAAACTGATGTGGGTCAAGGTCAGCAGAAATGACAACCTTAATTTGAGGGAAGATGAGTCTCTCAAAACATTTGGTGATGATGGGGGTTAGGCATGTGGGCCATAATCATTCAGGCAGCTCACTGTGTTCTTCTTGGGCACAGGAACTGTGATGGCTGACTTAAGGCAAGTGGGAACCACAGACTGCAGTAGTGAGAGGTTGAAGATGGTGGTAAAAAACCCCGCTAGCTGGTCTGCGCATGCCTTAGGTATCCTTCCTGTGACTTCGTCTGGACCAGCAGCTTTCCTCAATTACATTGGTTGAATTGGGCGAAGAACTGGTTCAGCGTGTCTGGTAGGTTACTGCCTGAGAAGTCTGCTGATGTCTGTCTGTCCTTGTAACTAGTGAGTTTCTTGATCCCCTGCCACATGTTCATGGTGTTATTCTTGTCAAAGTTATCCTAAGCTGTTTATATTTGCACTTGGCCGTTTTGATGCCTCTCTGCAGGAACTGGCATGTTTCTTTATAAGCCTGCTGGTCTCCTGACTTGAAGGCATCATCCTGTGTTCTAAGCAGGGTACACACCTCACCACTGAGCCACGTTTTCTGGTTCCGAAACACTTTGACTGTCTTGGTTGAGATCACACTCTCAGTGCAGTAGCCGATATACATATGAGAGCACAGCAGATGTGCGGCCATCCCGGTCTGTCCCCTCTTCAAATACTTCCCATTCTGTAGAATCAAAACAGTCCTGTAGGGCTGTGGTGGGTTCCTCAGTCGACACCCGAACTGTTTTTAGTGTTGGTCTTGTCTACAGATTTCAAGTTTATAAGCAGGAATCAGTGACAGAGATGATCAGGAAGTCCAAGATGTGGCAGGGGGTGGCTCTACAGGCATCTGGAATGTTGGTGTAGACCTGGTCAAGAGTTATTTTCCCTTCTGGGAAAACACATTTTTGAAGAATCTTGGCAGGACAGACTTCAGGTTTGCATGGGTAAAGTCTCCCGCTGTGATTATAACACAGTCCGGGTGTACCAATAGCTGCTGGTTGATAGAGCGTTGAAATGTCTCCATGGCTACTTTAGCATTAGCTTTCGACTGCACGTACACCACTATTACAATCACCGACGTGAGCTCTCTTGGCAGGTAGAAAGGTCTGCACTGCACCATCAGATACTCTGTCCGGACCGCAGTGAGTGTCTTTATGTGTGGCATTGGTATGCCAACTGTTGTTGACATAAACACACAGACCACCTCCACGTTTCTTACCTGCCATGCTGGAACTTCTGTCCGCCCTGAAGGTAACATGGCCTGCTAATGCTATCGCAGCATATGGAGTGGAAGAGTCCAGCCAAGTCTCTGATATTTCCATCATACAGTAATCCATACTTCTTCTTCTTCCAGCTGCTTCCCTTCAGGGGTCTCCACAGCGGATCATCTGCCACCATCTCACCCTATCCCATCATCTTCCACTGTAACACCAACCCTCTCCATGTCCTCCTTCACTACATCCATCAATCTTCTCTGTGGTCTTCCTCTTTTCCTCCTGCCTGGCAGCTCTATCTTCAACATCCTTTGTCCAATATCTCCACTATCCCTCCTCTGCACATGTCCAAACCATCTCAGCCTTGACTCTCTTACTTTTTTCCAAACCGCTCAACCTGAGCTGTCCCTCTGGTAGACTAATTTTTAATCCTGTCCCTCCTAGTCACTCCCAGTGAGAATCTTAGCATCTTCAACACAGCCACCTCCTGTCTTTTAGTCAGCGCCACTGTCTCCAAACCATACATCATCGCAGGTCTCACTACCATCTAGTAAATCTTCCTTTTCACTCTTGCGGCTATCCCTCTGTCACAAATCACCCCTGACACTCGTCTCCACCCTGCCTGCACTCTCTTCTTCACCTCTCTTGTGTATTTTCCATGGCTTTGGATGGCTGACCCCATGTATTTAAACTCATTTACTTTCACTACCGCTTCTCCTTCCATCTTCACTGTTACACCTGCCTCCCTCTCATTCACACTCATGTATTCTGTCTTGCTTCTACTGACTTCCATTCCTCTTTTCTCCAGAGCATACCTCCACCTCTCCAGGTTCTCTTCCACCTACTCCCTACTCTCACTGCAGATCACAATGTCGTCTGCAAACATCATGGTCCACAGAGCCTGCTTGACCTCATCTGTCAGCCTGTCCATCACCATGGAAACAAGAAGGGACTCACTGATGTAAACCCACCCACACCTTGAATCCATCTGTCACTCCTGCAGCTCACTTCACCATCATCTCACTGTCCTCATACATGTCCTGCACCACCCTCACATACTTTTCTGTCATTCCTGACTTCCTCATACAGTACCACACTTCCTCTCTTAGCACCCTATCATCTGCTTTCTCTAGATCCACAAAGACACAATGCAACTCCTTCTGACCTTCTCTATACTTCTCCATCAGCACTCTTAGAGCAAACATTGCGTCTGTAGTCCTCTTTCTTGGCATGAAACCGTACTGCTGCTCACTGATTGTCTCCTCTCCTCTTAACCTGGCTTCAACAACTCTTCCCCATACCTTCATAGTGTGGCTGATCAACTTTATGCCTCTGTAGTTACTACGGCTCTGAGCATCACCTTTGTTCTTGAAAACTGGTACCAAAACACTTCTTTGCTACTCCTCAGGCATTCTCTCACTCTACAAGATTGTGTTAAACAATCTGGTTAAAAAGTCCACTGCCATCTCTCCTAAACATCTCCATACCTCCACAGGTATGTCATCTGGACCAACCACCTTTCCATTCTTCATCCTCTTCAAAGCTGCCCTCACTTCTGCCTTGATAATCCTTGGGACTTCCTTGTTCACCATCTTCCCTTCATCCATCCTCCTCTCTCTTTCATTTTCTTTATTCATCAGCTCTTCAAAGTTCTCCTTCCACCTTTTCAACACACTCTCGTTATTTGTTAGTACATTACCATTTCTGTCCTTAATCATCCAAACATGCTGTACATCCTTTCCAGCTCCATCTCTCTGTCTAGCCAATTGATACAAGTCCTTTTCTCCTTCCTTAGTGTCCAGCCTCTCATACAACTCACTATATGCCTTTTCCTTTTCCTTTGCCACCTCTCTCTTTGCCATGCACTTAGATTCCAAATATGGCTGCACGGTGGCGCAGTGGTTAGCACTGCGGCAGCACAGCTTTACCCTCGGCCGGGGGATCGCGGGGATCATGAGATCGTGGGTTCAATCCCTGCTCCCGGCCAACAGTGATCTGTGTGGAGTTTGCATGTTCTCCCCGTGTTGTGTGGGTTTACTCCGGGATTTCTCTGGTTTCCTCCCACATGCTAAAAACATGCAGGCTAGGGATATGGGGCGCTTGCGCACGCAGCGACCGGCAGCTGGTGGCTTGTCACCAGACTGCAAAACAAATCTACCTACGGGTACAAAATAAGTACAAAAAAAAAAAAATACTCCTGCCTTCTTTTTTCATCTCCCTATCACAGATTTTCTTTGCTAACCTCTTCCTTTGAATACTTTCCTGTACCTCCTCATTCTACCACCAAGTCTCCTTGTCTTTCTTCCTCTGTCCACTGGATACACCACATATGAAAGATTATGAAAGTCTCATTGGTCATGAGCCGCATGTTTGATTTGACAAAAGTTTTACGTCAGATGCCCTTCCTGACACAACCCTCTCCATTTACCCGGGCTTGGGACCGGCACTAGGCGTACACTGGCTTGTGCACCCACTGTAGCTGGGTCACACAGTAATCCATATGGTGTGAAGTAATCCACAGTCATAACTCATCCATCTTGTTGCTGAGTGACCAGGAGTTGGTGAGAAAAAGACTTGGGATGGCCAGTTTGTACAGGTTAGCCATTAGCCTGGCCTTTAGTCTTGCCCTGCTCCCCCTCTTCTGTTTCCTGTGTCTCCGCCGCCTGCGCCACTTCAGCGGGATGATGATAGGAGAGAGGTCCGCAGGCTTACGGCTCTCTGGTGGAATGAAGTCCCAGCTTCTGTTGCTAAAAGTGTAGTGGTTGTTTTCCAAATGTATGATCAGCTCAGCTCTGCTGTCCTGCACATGTGCGGCTGCCCTGGAGAAAAGAAGGAAACAGAAGCTCAAATATTGACAATAGCAAAAATAGCTGCTAAAACATGAAGAGTGCCGGGCCACTGTATCTACCCATGCCGCAATCATCAGAGGCACGTACAGCAGGGAAAATAAGTATTGAGCACGTCAACATTTTTCTCATTAAACATATTTCTGATGGAGCCATTGACCTGAGATTTTCACCAGGTATCAGTAACAACCCAAGTAATCCATACGTACAAAGAAATCAAGGCAACTGTGTTCACAAAACAAGTTATATTTAATAAAGTGGACTGACACAGGGAATAAGTACTGAACACATGAAGAAAAAGAGGTGCAAAAAGGCATAGAAAGCCAAGAAACCAGCTGAAATGCATCAGAATTTAGGAAGCCATCCCATCCCCCATCAGTGCAAATTAATTTCAGCTGGTTAAGTCCTGACAGACAGATGCTATTAAGGGTAAAAAAAAAAAATCCAAACCTACATCACCCTGTCACCCTGCATTTTGTGTCTGCGTGGGTTTACTCCGGGATTTCTCCGGTTTCCTCCCACATGCCAAAAACATGCAAGTTAGGATAATTGGCATCAAACTGGGGGTTCTAAATTGTCCTTAGGTATGACTGTGAGAGTGAATGGTTGTCTGTCTCTCTGTGTTGGCCCTGCGATGGACTGGCGATCTGTCCAGGGTGTACCCTGCCTCTCGCCCAAAGATGCTGGGATAGGCTCCAGCCCCCCGTGACCCGAAAAGGATTAAGCGGTAGAAGATGAATGAATGAATGGTTAAGTCCTGACTGATAGCCTTATAAAAGGTCTGTGAATATCAGATTGTCACACTACAAAGAACTCATGATGGGTAGAAGCAAAGAGCTCTCTCTAGACCTTCACAACCTTATTGTTGCAAAACATATTGATGGCATTGGTTACAGGTGTATTTCTAAACTGCTGAATGTTCCAGTGAGCGCTGTTGGAGCCATCATTCGGAAGCGGAAAGAATATCATTTTACCAAAAACCAGCCACAACCAGGAGCTCCTCACAAGATTTCTGACAGAGGAGTCAAAAGAATTATCAGAAAAGTTATCCAAGAGCCACAGACCACTGGTGGAGAGCTCCAGAAAGACATAGAGTTAGCAGGTACAGCTGTTTCAAAAAACAAAAAAAAGTAATGCGCTCAACCGACATGGGCTCCATGCCTGCTCACCTCACAAGAGGTGAGGTGGCCCTAGGTGTGAATGTGTGTGTGAATGGTTAAGGGATAGCGCCGTACTGTGGCTGCTTCATCCATCCAGGTGGATGCCCTCAATTTCCCCTCTGGGGATCAATAAAGTATACAAAATCAAAAATCAAAATCAAAAAAAGACTCCATTGCTGAAGAAAAAACATGTTGAAGCTCATTTAAAGTTTGCTGCATAGCATTTGGGCAAGCCAGTAAAATACTGGGAGAATATAATCTCGTCAGATGAGAACAAAATTGAGCTTTTTGGATGTCACAGCATGTTTGGAGGAGAAATAGCACTGCACATCAGCCCCAAAACACCATACCAATAGTGAAGTTTGGAGGTGGGAGCATCATGATGTGGGTGTGTTTTTCAGCATGTTACAGACAAACTTCATATAATTGAAGGAAAGATGAATGGGCAAATGTACAGAGACATCCTTGATAAGAACCTGTTGCCATCTGCCAAGATGCTGAAGATGAAACCAGGGTGGACATTTCAGCAAGACAATGATCCCAAACACACAGCCAAGGAAACTCTCAACTGGCTCCAGAGAAGGAAAATAAAGCTACTAGAATGGCCCAGTCAGTCACCTGACCTGAATCCAACTGAAAATCAGTGGAATGAACTGAAGATCAGAGTTCATAGAAGACACTCACAGAACCTTCAAGATTTGAAGACAGTTTGTGTGGAAGAATGGACTAAAATCACTCCTGAACAAAGCCTGCACCTAGTTTCTTCGTACAGGAGGCATCTGGAAGCTGTTATTACCAACAAAGGCTTTTCTACTAAATACGAAATTAATTTCACCAAGTATGTTCAATACTTACTACCTGTGTCTTTCCACTTTATTAAATATAACTTATGAACACAGTAGCCTTGATTTCTCTGTATGTATGAATTACTTGGGTTGTTACTGATATCTGGTTGAAATCTCAGGTCAATGGCTCCATCAGAAATATGTTTAATGAGAAAAATGTTGACGTGTTCAACAGTGATTTTCCCCGCTGTAGGGCTGAAGCCCTGATTCTGATTTTGTTCCTTGAAGGAAACCACAGGTAAAAGAAAGAGGTTCTCCAAAAGTTTGGGTTCCAGTGGTGCAAACATAGGGTTTCTTGGAGATGTACTTTCTCCAGCAGTGGTCACAGCTTTAGTCATTGGTTCTTGTTGGAGAATACTTAGATGTGTCCAAGTCCACCGGCTGAAAACTGCTCAGAACCAGATAGCGTACCTGAGGGGCTGGGGGCTGAACCAGGGTTAGGGATACTGCTCAGGGTTTTAGTTGGCTTCATAAATTCCTGATTTGTTAAGTTAGTCATATGATTGGGTACTGAAACAGGTCACATGGTCGTTCATCATGTCATTGTTTCTGTTTCATTTTCCTCTCTCCATTTCTTTTATTTTCTCTGCAACATTCTGCTGTCCATCAGCTCTGGCCCCGCCCACCACAGGAGCATCACCAGCTACCACAGCCCCGCCCACTGCACATCATCAGCACCCTCTCCAAAAACAAGCCACGCCCCCTGTCAGTCATCAACCACCGCCACTAATATGGGTCCAAGCCCCGCCTCCTCAACCTGCCCAAACCCAACCACCACCTCTGCCTGCACCTGCTCCCACACCTGCATCCGCATCTGTACCAGTACCTGCTCCTGCATGCATGCCGTCTCCTGCCCCTACTCCTACACCTGCACCTGCTTCCACACCTGCACCTACACTTGCACCTGCACATGCACCTGCACCTACACTTGCACCTGCTTCCACCCCTGCACCTACACTTGCACCTGCACATGTACCTGCACCTACACTTGCACCTGCTTCCACCCCTGCACCTACACTTGCACCTGCACATGTACCTGCACCTACACTTGCACCTGCTTCCACCCCTGCACCTACACTTGCACCTGCACAGGCTCCCACCCCTGCAGCTGCACCTGTATCTGCTCCTACACCTGCCCCATCCACGCCCTTAGCTCCTGAAATCCAGCCACAGCTCCCTCCACTTCCCACCCCACCTCCACCTCCTGAGCCAACTCCTACACCTGCACCCTCACCTGCCCCCTCACCTGTGCCACCCATTCAGACTCCAGGTGTGTACAGCACAGGTTTGATGAGCCTGTTGGTCCAGATTAGAGCCAGTAGGATCAATAGAACAAATGTAAATAGTAACTAGGGATCATTCTGTCATCACCACCACCATTATTCATTTATTTTCATTCTTCATCGTTCATCTGGTTGCTGACCTCATCACCTCACCTGTCAGAACCGGACCGACGCTCAGCCACACCTGGAGGGACCAGAAAAGGCAAGTCAGCATATGAGGAGGGGCAATCAGCTCGTTAGCTGCTCAGGTGTGAGTCTGAGTGTTGCTGTGGTCTGACCAATCACGTTTTTCTGTCCATACCATGCAGAGGTCACATGGGAGGACCAGCAGATGAAAACAGCCAATGGTATTGTAGCACACTTTAGCCACACCCACCTACAGGTAGACGTGGAAGTTTAGTTAAGATCATTTAGACTGTTGCCCATCCACCCATCCATCCATCATCATCACCATCCAGCCTCATCCATCCATCTATCCATCCTTCCACCCATCATCCATCATCCATCAATGCACTGATCCATCCATCATCACCATCCATCTGTCATCAGCCATCCAGCCAGCCATCCATCAGCCAACCATCCATCCACTATTCATCCATCCTTCCATCCATTTACCATCATCAATCATTCATTCATCCACCATCATCCAGCCGTCCATCTATCTATCCTAGTAGGCTGATTACTTTGTAGTGAGGTCACTTCCTGTTGTGTTCAGGTGAACTCTGCTCATCTCTCTGAGGTTTGGTGAGTTTTAAAGGGGTCATTGATTGAAAAATGGTGTGTTTGTAGGTTTTAGCTGTCTCAAAAGTGTCAACTGGTCATGTAATTAGCCAAAAAAAAAAAAAAATTAAATTTTGACTTTTTAGTCAGTCTGAAAAAGAGACACTGCCTTTGTCTTGTTTTTCTCTCAGAGAAACTCCCAAAAGCATGTTTTGATTCTTCCGGGTAAGTTTCAAGGGTCAAGATTCAAAGATTTTATTGTCAGTACTTTATACGTGCAGGACATACAGGAAAATTGAAATGGCGTTTCTCTCTCTCTTCATTGGTGTGCATTTTATAAAAAAAAGAAAACGAATAAGGCTGGAAAAAATAAAATCAAACGGCAACAGCAGCAGTTTATGTACAGTCTATGCACAGTAATGCAGCCTGTGGTGTCAATGGCAGCCAGAAGGACCCTGATCTCCATAGACATAAACGATTAGCTATAAGATAAGATAAGATAAGCCTTTATTAGTCCCACAATGGGGAAATTCCAGGATTGCAACAGCACAGGGACAGCAACACTCAGAGCAATAATTAAGAAGATACGAAAAATATAAATAAGAGCAGTGGATATACATACGTACACATAAATATATAATTAATATACAAAGTGCGGAGCATTGTGGCAAGATGGAATAAACAGCATCACCGTCTACTTAGTTATCCTACATAGTATGAATATGTACCCATACATATTGTCACCCTCTGTAGCGACTGATATTGTCCTGGTTGTATTCTGGAAGGGACCATTGTGTAAGTCTGTTACGTCCTTTGCATTCAATACTATTAGGTCGTCATGTTTTTTTGCTATCTCTGCGAGCAGCCCTGCTTAGGTTATACAGTCTGACAGCCGTAGGTAGGAAGGACCTGCGAAACCTCTTGGTTGTGCACCTAGGATGATGTAGTCTACTGCTAATTGAGCTCCTCAGTGCGTTCAGTATGTCCTGCATAGGGTGGAACTCGGACTCCAGCAGAGATGACAGTTTAGCCACCATCCTTCTCTCTCCTATCTCCTCCACTGGGTCAAGGCGTTGCCCCAGGAGAGAGCTAGCTTTCTTGATCAGTTTGTTCAGTCTCTTCCTATCGGCTGCTGTAATGCCGTTGCCCCAGCAGACCACTCCAAAAGTGATGGCTGATGCCACCACCATGTCGTAGAATGTCTTCAGCAGCGCCACTTGTACACCAAAAGACCTGAGCCTCCTCAGTAGGAACAGCCTGTGCTGTCCCTTCTTGTACAGTGCGTCGGTATTGTGTGACCAGTCTAGTTTATTGTTCAGATGAACACCCAGGTACTTGTAGGATGTCACCATCTCAATGTCTGTTCCCTGGATGTTTATTGGTGCTGTGAGGGGTTGTCCTTGCCTGCGGCAGTCCACCACCAGCTCCTTAGTTTTCCTCGCGTTGATCTGGAGGCAGTTCCGATGGCACCAGTCCATGAAGTCCTGGATAAGTCCTCTGTACTCAGCTTCATCTCCGTTGGAGATGAGGCCAACGATCGCAGAGTCGTCAGAGAACTTCTGTAGATGGCAGTGTGTTGTGTTGTGTGAGAAGTCTGCAGTATAATGGGTGAACAGGAAGGGAGCCAAAACCGTTCCCTGGGGGGGCCCCCGTGCTACCGATGATCGTGTCAGACACACAATCTCGGGTTCTCACAAACTGTGGCCAGTTAGTGAGGTAGTCCAGGATCCATGATGACAGGTGCTGGTCCACCCCTGCGCACAGCAGCTTGTCCTTCAGGATCATCGGTTGGATGGTTGGATCGGTTGGATGGTGTTGAAAGCACTGGAGAAGTTAAAGAACATGATCCTCACCGCATTCCCGGGCTTCTCCAGGTGGGACAGAGAACGGTGAAGGAGGAAGATCACTGCATCCTCCACCCCAGTGCCATGCTGGTAGGCGAACTGGAGTGGATCCATCGCTGGTCCCACCAGGGGGTGGAGGTGAGCAAGGAGCAGTCTCTCCAGGGTCAGAATCAGAATCAGAATCAGAATGAACTTTATTGCCAAGCATGTTTTTACACATATGAGGAATTTGACTT
The DNA here is from genome assembly GCA_020510985.1 of Pholidichthys leucotaenia. Taxonomy (NCBI): domain Eukaryota; kingdom Metazoa; phylum Chordata; class Actinopteri; order Cichliformes; family Pholidichthyidae; genus Pholidichthys; species Pholidichthys leucotaenia. The sequence goes on from CM035839.1 coordinate 477,284,359, forward strand.
GACATTAGGCGCGCTCAATAAGCACTTCCTAACGACGCGGCAGCCATGCAAGGTGCCTGTCATACAGTGGGAGGTAAGAGGGGAAGGGGGAGGGGGGGATGACACATAGGGCAGAGAGAAAAAACATAGTTTATCAAAATAAAGCTCGTATGAGCAAGATTGTGATCACATAGAAAAAAACCCTCTAATGCACAATTAGCAGACAATACAGATCACACATTAACAAGGCAGCAAGTTGAGAGAGACAGTATGTGTGTGTGTATGTGTATCAGTCATGTAATGTTGTATGCAGTGTGTGTATCAGTTACTGGTGAACAGCAAAAATCCTCTCCTGAGCAACGTTTAGATGTTATGTCTTTAGTGTCCTAAACATAGATAGCATGTCCTTCAAGAGTTCATCTCTCAGTGCATGTCCGATGGTAAATTCCATGCTAGTCACATGATGCTGTCCTTGAGAGTTCAGGTTACTGCACCCCAGTGTGTTTGGGTTACGGAGACAGAAGCCAAAACTCCCTTCTGCTTATCTCTACTCCTGGAGGAAGGACGCCGAATCAAGGCCTGATAAGCACAGTTCACTTAGAGCATAGAAATTTCCTCTCTTACGCGATTCTGTGCATCACAATTTACATACATACACAGGCTTTAAAATCATTCCCTGGAGAGCACCCAGCGACTCCAGATGTTATCCACCTACCGAAACATAGATAAACATGTCCAAGAGTCCATCTCTCTTCAGTGCATGCCAGATGGTAAATTCCATGTTAGTCACATATTTGCCGCTATCAGTGCTCCCCCCAGCTGGTCGAATTTGTTGGAGGAGCTACGCCGGGTCCGCATTTTGATTAGCTCTTCCAGTTCTTAAATTTTCGATGCACCAGGAAAACTCCAGAGCCAAACAACAGAAATCCTGGGATCATGAAGCCAAAACAGGTAGATGTCTTCCACATCTTAATCAAATCACGCAGACACATGAGTTCCAATTGTTCCATGAGTCTCTCTCCTTGGGCTCCCCCTGGCCCGATTTTCTGTTGAAAATTGGTGTCAGTAGCATTAAAGCCCCAAAAAAATTCCATAATTTCCATTTGGATCGAGATGCAGCAGAAGAAGAGCGAGACACAAACAGGACACAGCAAGCTGGGATCAGTATCAAGGGAGGAGGAGAGGAGAGAAGGAAAAATGCGTCTGCTCTCTCTGAAAGCCAGAAGAAGAAGTGATGTCTTCATCATGTGAGACATCAGGGCCACTGGTCTGTAGCTATTCAGATCTTTGGGGTGGGAAGTCTTTGGTACAGGTACCACACAAGATGTTTTCCACAACTGTGGTACCCTCCCCAGCTTCAGGCTCAGGTTGAAGATGTGCTCCACAATCCCACACAGCTGGTCTGCACAGGACTTGAGGAGCTTCGCGCTGATGCTGTCCGGTCCCGATGCCTTCCTCGCCTTGATCTTCCTCGGCTCTGTCCTCACCTGGGTCTTAGTGAGGGTCAGGTTGGGGGGCTGTGTGCTAGGAGTGGGGGGGGTGTTGGTGGAGTGGGGTGTGGACAGCAGGTCTCGATGACTGTAGAGGCAGCAGTGGTTGTTGTGCAGTCGGGGGGGAGGGTGGTTGGTCAAACCTATTAAAAAAACAGGTTCAGATTGTTCGCCCACTCCCTGCCCCCCGTGGCCTGGGGGGGGGGGTATTCTGGAGCCCAGAGATGGTTTTAAGGTTTCTCCAGACCCCGCCGATGTCGCTGTGTTGCAGCTTGTCCTCCATCTTCTTCCTGAAGCTGTCCTTGCCTTCTGTGATCTTCCTCCTCAGCTCCCTCTGTATGGACTTCAGCATCTCCCTGTTCCCCGACCTGAAGATCCTCTTCTTCTCTCTCAGAAGTGTTTTTATCTCAGGGATGATCCAGGGTTTGTTGTTTGAGCAACACCGTATGGTCTTGGTGGGTACGGTGTCGTCCACACAGAAGTTGATGTAGTCCGTGATGGTGTGAGTGAGGCCATCAATGTCCTCACCATGTGAATCGCAGAGCTGCTCCCAGGCTGTGATTTCAAAACAGTCCTTTAGAGCGTCCATTGCCTCCTCAGACCATAACTTCACCGTACGCATGACTGGAGGTTGTCTGTGTACTAGGGGTTTGTACACCGGAAGGAGATGAACCAAGTTGTGATCCGATCTCCCGAGTGGGGGGAGTGGTGATGAGGTGTACGTCTCCTTAGTATTTGCATAAAATAAGTCCAGTGTTTTATTGTCTCTAGTGTGGCATGTGACATACTGGGTGAGCGTGGGTAGAACGGGGGACAGTGAAATATGGTTGAAATCACCTGAGATGAGGAGAATATCATCTGGGTGTTCTATCTGCAGCCTGCCAGATACTGAGTGGATGACGTCACACGCTGTCCCAGCGTTCGCCGTCGGATTTACATAAATAACAATGCAGATCATGTGTGAGTATTCCCTCGGGAGATAGGTAGGCCACATGCTAACAGCTAGCAACTCGATGTCTTTGCTACAGTGCTGTTCCTTAACCGTGATATGTCCCGGTCTGCACCAGTTGTTATTGACATACATTATCACTCCTCCGCCCCTTGTCTTCCCACTGTCTGGTGTCTGGTCTGCCCGTATTGCATGGAAATCCTCCAGTTCGATGTTAATAAATAATAAACCCAGCAGTCCTGTATACAGACAGCTAGAGATGAATACCCGTAGTTGCATTTCAGTACGGTAGTGTAGGTGCAGATAGTGACAGCTATGACTGCACGTGGTCAGCATTGCAGTGACAGCAGCAGATATGGCATTTGTGCAAATGGTTGTGGTTAATGTGCAGAGACCTGTAAGCTGGTTGCCAACCGTCAATCAAATCTAAAAGAAGAAGAAGAGACATACAGCAGCAAAAGTACAACAAACAACAGTATTACTGTTGGTGTGTCAGTCTTTCTGTGCCAACTGCTGAGGTAGTTATTGTGCAGATGAGTGTGTTACCGTCCGGGGGGGGGGGGGGGGGGTGAACAGAGTTCAGGGTCCTGATGGCCTGATGAACCTGGTGTGCTTTCAGCTGGTTGTGTGCTGCTGTGTTTTGGATGAACCTATGTCAAGTCTTGAAAAAGCCCACCCACTGTCATCCGAAAGACCCACCCACTGCTCTGTTATTGGCCTGCCTAGCTGTCCGTCATGTAGATTGAAGTGGTGGCTAAAGGTAGCCTTTTAGTCCCTGAGCTATTAGCCCACGAGCTAACACTGGTACCAGGACACTGGCTGTAAGTGCGGCTTATTTTGTTATTTTCTATTTCCACAGTCGATGGTGTATCTCACATCAGTCCGGTCTATCTCTGAATAATTTTGTCATGATTCCACAACAAATTGGTAGGCGAGCTACCGCACCAAGGGATCTCAGAGGGCAGTGTCGCTCTGTGGGACTCCATTCTTCTCTCACGGTCAGCTTAAAGCTGGCGCGACTACACTGCCCGCGAGAGCAGAGCGGATGCACAGAGGATGGTGGGGTTTCTGGGCATGAGAGCCAGCAGCATCTGGTCCCGGAATATTTTGATTGCAGGGAGCCGGAGGCTTCGTTGTGTTTCCGCGGCAGATCTCCCACCACGGCACACCGGTTGCTTTTATAGCCCAAGACCAGGGCTATTGGCCAGTGTTATGCCGAGAACTCTCCCGGATTAGCAGGGGAGTTATCGGCATAAAACTGGTACATGCAATCTGCTGCGGAATTACGACAAAACCACAGAGAGATGGGCTGCAGTGACGCGAGGCACATTGCCAAACTAGGTGATAACGGGGATAGCTATTAGGGTGACTAAGATCTGCCCAAGATACAGCAACCCCACCGTCTTCCATGGATCTGCTCTGCTCTCACAGCCAGCTGAAAACTGGAGCAATTAAGCTGGCTGTGAGAGCAGAGCAGATTCCCATACAGCCACACTGCCCTTTGAGATCCCTTGGCTACGTAGCTCACCTCAGGTTGCAGCGATCGTCCAGCGCGCGGTGCTAATGATTTGTTGTGGAATCATGGCAAAATTTATTGGGAAATAGACCAGACTGATGTGAGATACGCCATCGACTGTAGATCAGTGAACCAGAGCGCTGCTCAACCGAGCTGGGAGGCTAGAAGCTAGTCAGCTATAATGGCTAATAAGAGGGATGGCGGAGTTGAAACAGGGAAAGATGGTTCTGAAAGTGATAGGCCTTAAATCAGAGCATTGGTAGAAAGCCAGGAAAAGTAAAAAACTAATTTGCTTCAATAATTAAAAAGATTATAGAAAATGTGAACAAAATACAGTGGTGTGAAAAAGTGTTTGCCCCCTTCCTGATTTCTCATTTTTTTGTATGTTTGTCACACTTAAATGTTTCAGATCATCAAACAAATTTAAATATTAGACAAAGATAACACAAGTAAACACGAAATGCAGTTTTTAAATGAAGGTGTTTATGATTAAGGGGAAAAAAATCCAAACCTACATGGCCCTGTGTGAAAAAGTGATTGCCCCCTAAACCTAATAACTGGTTGGGCCACCCTTAGCAGCAACAAGTGCAATCAAGCGTTTGCGATGACTGGCAATGAGTCTTTTACAGCACTGTGGAGGAATTTTGGCCCACTCATCTTTGCAGAATTGTTGTATTTCAGCCACATTGGAGGGTTTTCAAGCATGAACCTCCTTTTTAAGGTCATGCCATAGCATCTCAATCAGATTCAGGTCAGGACTTTGACTAGGCCACTTGAAAGACTTTTTTGTTTTTCTTAAGCCATTCAGAGGTGGACTTGCTGCTGTGTTTTGGATCATTGTCCTGCTGCAGAACCCAAGTGTGCTTCAGCTTTAGGTCACCAACAGATGGCTGGACATTCTCCTTCAGTATTTTTTGGTAGACAGCAGAATTCATGGTTCCATTTACCACAGCAAGTCTTCCAGGTCGTGAAGCAGCAAAACAGCCCCAGACCTTCACACTACCACCACCATATTTTACTGTTGGTATGATGTTCCTTTTCTGAAATGCTGTGTTACTTTTACACCGGATGTAATGGGACACACACCTTCCAAAAAGTTCAACTTTTGTCTTGTCAGTCCACAGATTATTTTCCCAAAAGTCTTGGGGATCATCAAGATGTTTTCTGTCAAAACTGAAATGAGCCTTATGTTCTTTTTGCTCAGCAGTGGTTTTCGTCTTGGAACTTTGCCATGCAGGCCATTTTTGCCCAGGCTCTTTCTTATGGTGGAGTCATGAACACTGACCTTAACTGAGGCAAGTGAGGCCTGCAGTTCTTTGGATGTTGTTGTGGGGTCTTTTGTGACCGCTTGGATGAGTCATTGCTGCACTCTTGGGGTAATTTTGGTCGGCTGGCCACTCCTGGGAAGGTTCACCACTGTTCCATGTTTTTGCCATTTGTGGATAATGGCTCTCCTGTGATTCGCTGGAGTCCCAAAGCTTGAGAAATGGCTTTAATAATAATAATAATGCATCGGTTTTATATAGCGCTTTATCATATATACTCAAAGACGCTTTACAAAAATAGGTACATTATTCATTCACTCCAGACAGACAATGGTAGTGGCAAGCTACTTCTGCAGCCACAGCTGCCCTGGGGCAGGCTGACGGAAACGTGGCAGCCAATCTGCACCAACGGCCTTTCCAGCCAACACCAAACATTTTTATACATATATACACATTCATACCCAATGTTATGGGCACTGGAGGCAATATGGGTGAAGTGTCTTGCTCAGGGACACAACGGCAGGATATCTGGGGAGAGCGGGATTTGAGATGAGATGAGATGAGATGAGATTCAACTTGAACCGCCAACCATCGAGTTATTAGACAACCTGCTCTACCTCCTGAGCCACTACCGCCCTTATGCCACCTTTATGACCTTTTCCAGACTGATAGATCTCAATTACTTTGTTTCTCATTTGTTCCTGAATTTTTTTTGGATCCCAGCATGATGTCTAGCTTTTGAGGATCTTCTGGTCTACTTCTGGTCTACTTCACTTTGTCAGGCAGGTCCTATTTAAGTGATTTTTTAAGTGACTTTGATTTTACTATTTCTGACTATTTGGCTCCTAAAGAAAAATATTATCACAGTAGATGCCTCTCAGATGATGCTGTTTCCAAATTTATGCAGATTGTTTCCTCTATGCCATGTGTCAACACAACGGAAATAAGCTATAGACAGCTTGCTCCTTCTGTAATTGATAACATGGTGGATAGTGTTTCAGCTTCTCTACATCAGGCTCTAGACTTGGTGGCCCCCTTAAAAAAGAAAAAGTCTAATCAGAGATTTTTAACTCCTTGGTTCAACACAGAAACTCGTAGCTTAAAACAGAAGACTCGTCAATTAGAAAGAAAATGGCGCTCTACTAATTTAGATGAAATCTATTTAGCTTGGAGAAATCATCTTTTAATTTATAAAAAATCTCTTAGAAAAGCTAGAACGAGTTATTACTCTGCATTAATAGAAGAGAACAAGAATAATCCCAGGTTTCTTTTCAGTACTGTAGCCAGGTTGACAAAGAGTCAGGACTCTGTCAATCCTAGCATCCCCTTAGAGCTTACTAGTCAGGACTTTATGAACTTTTTCAATAATAAAATTTCATCCATCAGAGATAAAATCAATCAGATTCTTCCCACAGTTAACTTAAATACTGTAACTACTACAACTCCTTCTATTGATGTCTGTCTTGATGAGTTTACTCCAATCGACCTTTGTGAGTTAGACAAAATAGTTTCCTCATCCAAACCTTCAACTTGTCTTTTAGACCCTATTCCTACCAGGTTATTTAAAGAAGTCTTCCCACTTATTGGTAGCTTTATTCTTCATATAATCAATTCTTCATTAACTTTAGGCCATGTACCGCAGGCTTTTAAAACGGCTGTAATTAAACCCTTACTCAAAAAGCCAACGCTAGATCCAGGAGCTTTAGCTAACTATAGACCAATCTCTAATCTCCCTTTCATTTCAAAAATCTTAGAAAGAGTTGTTGCTATGCAATTATTTGACCACCTGCAGGGAAATGGTTTATTTGAGGAGTTTCAATCTGGGTTTAGAATCCATCATAGCACTGAAACAGCCTTAGTGAAGGTCACTAACGACCTCCTCATTGCATCTGATAATGGACTAGTTTCTGTACTTGTCCTTTTAGATCTTAGTGCAGCTTTTGATACTATTGATCATAATATTCTACTTGATAGATTAGAACACTATGTTGGACTTAATGGAACTTCGTTGCAGTGGTTTAGATCTTATTTATCTGATAGGTTCCAGTTTGTTCATGTAAATGATGAGTTTTCTCTCAGCTCAAAGCTTAGTCATGGAGTTCCACAGGGATCTGTGCTTGGCCCTACTCTTTTTAGTTTATATATGCTTCCGTTAGGCAACATTATTAGAAAGCACTGTATACATTTTCACTGTTATGCAGATGACACACAATTATACCTGTCAATGAAGCCAGATGATACTAATCAATTAGCCAAGTTAGAAGCCTGTCTTAAGGAAATCAAAGTTTGGATGACTTGTAATTTCCTGCTATTAAATTCAGATAAGACTGAAGTCATTCTTGTTGGTCCAAAAAACCTTAGAAATTCCTTTCCAAATCAAACTTTCAGTTTGGATGCAGTTACTCTTTCTCTTAATAGCTCTGTGAGGAACCTTGGAGTTATTTTTGATCAGGATTTGTCCTTCAATTCACATATTAAATTTGTTTCTAAGACTGCCTTTTATCATTTGCGTAATATTGCCAAGATTAGGAGCATCTTGTCTCAGAGTGATGCTGAGAAGCTGATCCACGCTTTTGTTAGCTCGAGATTAGATTATTGTAATTCTTTATTATCAGGTTGTCCTAAAACATCTTTAAAAAGTCTTCAGCTGATCCAAAATGCTGCAGCAAGAGTTTTAACAGGTACTAGAAAGAGAGATCATATCTCTCCGGTTCTGGCCTCCCTTCATTGGCTTCCCATAGAGTTTAGAATTAAGTTTAAAATCCTTCTTCTTACTTACAAAGCTCTAAACAATCAGGCTCCTTTTTATTTAAAAGATCTGATACTACCGTATCATCCTAACAGAGCACTACGCTCCCAAAATGCAGGTTTACTTGTAATACCTAGAATCTCCAAAAGTACAATGGGAGGCAGAGCCTTCAGTTATCAAGCTCCTCTCCTGTGGAATCAGCTGCCAATCTGGATTCGGGAGTCAGACTCGATCTCTGTTTTTAAGAATAGGGCTAAAACCTACCTTTTTGATATAGCCTACAATTAGGGAGGGATCATGTGTTTTCTGAACCCTCCCTTAGTTATGCTGCTAATAGGTTTAGTCAGCCGGGGGACCTCCAGTAATGCACTGGGCCTCACTCCTTTCCTCACTCTCTATGAAATATTTTTTTTTTTTTTGCTGGTCATTAACATTTGTTTGTTCTCTCCCATAGATTGAGTCCCCATCGTGCTGTTTGCTCTCTACATGTCTGTTCTTTTCTTCTTCTCTATCCCCTCACCCCCCAGCCAGTCGCAGCAGATGACTGCCCCTCCCTGAGCCTGGTTCTGCTGGAGGTTTCTTCCTGTTAAAAGGGAGTTTTTCCTCTCCACCGTCGCCAAGTGCTGCTCACAGGGGATCGCCTGATTGCTGGGGTCTTTCTGCAACTGTGGGGGTCCCCCCTACAGTTGATAGTGCTATGAGATGACTGTTGTTGTGAAATGGCGCTATATAAATAAAGTTGAATTGAATTGAATTGATTTCTTGATTGAGAACAAGTGTAGCAGTAATCAGGCCAGGTGTGGCTAGAGAAATTTAACTTGGTTTTCCAAAGATGTTCTTCCTCTTCTTTTAGATTTGATTGGCAGTTGGCAACCAGCTTACAGGTGCATTACCGCCGCGTACTTCACTCTAAGTGATAAACCACAGTTAATTCATGTTTTAATGGGGGGGGGATCACTTTTTCACACAGGGCCATGTAGGTTTGGATTTTTTTTTACTCTTACTAATAAACACCAGTCCTATGATGCCTGCATTTGATCTTAGATGATGTCATAGTGAGTCCTATGATCGTGAGTGATGCCTGCCTTTGATCACACACAGACACACACAGATTTTCTTGAATCACTCTATACTATGGTGTTTCTATGACGTCATGTAGAGATCATAGGAACATCATAAGCGATCCTATGATCTTTCAGTGAGTCCTGTGGTCGTGACACACAGACTCACAGAGATTTCTTGAATGATATACAGTATAGAGTGATGTGGAAAAAGTGCAGTCAGTGACCCTGTTAAGTTTTTGGCTAATGTCAGTTGATAGCACATTTCCTGTCGCGTGTGATGCTGTGATGTCAGCAAATTGTTTCTGTTTTTTAAGATGCGACCATGCGTGTGATGTCACTGGTCATGTGACCTGACATGTGATGTCACTGGTCAGGTGACGTCACAGCAGTCGAACTTACCCGTGTCTTTTGTGTCCCTGCAGGTGTCCTGAAGGACCCGTCTAAGGTGAGTCACCATATGACATCACTCTTAAATTAGCTGTGATGCCACAGTCATGCTCACCTGTTCACCTGTCTCCAGGTGAGGGAAAGCTTGTCCTTTAAATCATCAGACAGTGATGCCAGTGATGTGTCCGCCATCTCCAACACTTCAGACCACCGGGCAGCTGCCATGGTCAGGTGAGGATGGAGAGCCACCCATCACATTTCAGCGTAGACTTCAGTCTCTGTAGCATGTTTTGGTTTGCATAAATCTGTTAGCATGATTCTATTAACATGTTAACAGGTCCTACCATACCTGTATATTGTAATGTGGGGGCTGTGATAAGGGGCGGGCGATTCTCCCAGCATGCTCTGCACCACGAAGAATTCAAACACTTATTGTTCTTGGGTTCTGAGCGTTATTGTTGTACTGTTATACTGTGTTATAAGTCCGGTTGTGATAGTGTTGTTTTCCCTGTGTCTGATAGATCACGTATCTGCGTCACGCTGAGTGAGATGAGTGTCTGTGTGATTGACCTGCCCTCTGTTCTGTGTAATTAGTCAGTGAAGAATAAATGCCCATACGCCACAAATCCTCGCTCATTATTGTGTGAACCCTTGAAACGTCACACTGGTGTCAGAAGTGGGATTTTTAAGAGACAGAAGCAAGGATCAAGGCAGAGATTCGACAGCCCAAGCAGCTCATTGCCCAGATGGAGATGGACAGCAGAGCAGACATGCCAGCTCACAGAGCTGCTCGCTGCGACGGATGGGGAAGAGGACCAGTTGGAGCAAGTGCACCCCTTTTTCTGCCTTTTTCAAGGCAGGACGGGGAGTGCTAGCGGGGGAACTACAAGCCATCAATTCCACTGCGACCGAGGGTAGTGAACGACATGGAGGTGGCCGTCCCACCAACCCACCATCTGGCCAAGCTTCCCCGCTTTGGTGGCAGAACCCTGCTGGATGACTATCTGGTCCAAGTTGAACTGGCCGCTACACTGAATGGCTGGACACCTGAAGAGGCAGCTGGGCAGGTCACACTGGCTCTGGAGGGTGGAGCTCTCTGCACGCTGTCCAATCTCCGGCCTGAGGAAAGTCACAACTACGGTGGCTGTGGCACGGGTGTAGTGTAGCCGTCTACTGATCGGAGGGTCAGGGTTTCGATTCCCACTCTGTCTGCAGTCTGCATGTTAAAGTTCAGTATCTTGAGCAAGACACTGAACCCCCAGTTGCTCCTGGTGGGTCAGGCCAGTGCCTATGTGTATGGCAGCTCTGCCGCCATCAGTGCGTGAATGGGTGGGTAGCAGGATCTGTAAAAGTGCTTTACTCATCCAGAGATGAGAAAAAGCGCTACATAAGTGAACACCATTTGCCATTTACCACAGCTAGCCAGCACTACAAGGAGCGCTTTGGAGACAGTTCAAGAGGACGACCCATGCTGATCGCACCCGGGAACAGCTGGCCAGCCGCCGGCAAGGCGACAAAGAGAGCCTGGGGACCTATGCAGCGGACGTACGGCTACTAATACAGCATGGTTACTGTTATGTATGGAAACCTGGTGATGAATGAGGCAAGATGAGGTAGCATCGAACACAGCTTTATTGATGGCAAACACAGCGGTTACATGGCAGGCACCTGATGTGGGCATCCTGCGTAAAGAGGCCGTACCATGGCGGCTCGCCCCGCTATATAGGGCAGTGTGGTGACGTGACAGGAAGTCCACGTCACCGCACTGCACTTCACAATAAAGTGCCCATATAACACATATAACATTTCCTCCCCCCATTAAAAAGTCCAAAAACACATAATTGTGGGTGGTGCAGTGGTTAGCACTGCGGCAGCACAGTTTACCCTTGGCCGGGGGATTGTGGGGATCGTGGGATCGTGGGTTCGATCCCAGCCCCCGACCAACAGTGATCTGTGTGGAGTTTGCATGTTCTCCCCGTGTTGCGTGGGTTTACTCCGGGATTTCTCCGGTTTCCTCCCACATGCCAAAAACATGCATGTTAGGTTAATTGGCTGTTCTAAATTGTCCCTAGATATCTGTTTCCTATAGGCCCTTAGAATAGAGGGTTAGTATTAATGAAAGCGCTTTGAGTGGTCTTTGTGACTAGAAAAGCGCTATATAAGTGCAAGTTAGTTAGTTAGATAATTCAAACCCACCTTAATTCGGAACCCGAATCACACTCTAAAATAACGAAAACCAATGTACTTAACTGGCCTAACACACTCACACAGAACAACCTAAAATAGGGCTGGTGGGTTTACTGCCACACAGCTGGCACGGCATGGTGGATTATTCTGCCACCAAACAAACTAAAGGTCCTTTGTTAAACTAAAATCACTGCCGTGCTCCTAAACTAAAACAACAGACACAAAATGTATATATAACCCCATAACATGCATGCAAACACACAAAACCATAAACATCACTGTACAGCACAGTCATTTGGGTTGGTGAGGCAGAACCGGCATGGGGGGGGCCATGGCAGCCCCTCAGCAAGCACGTCCCTGGAAGCAGCAAGCGCCAGAGTCAATGGCTGATTTTCCGGACAGTGGAGTCTGACTTCACCACCAACACTGACTCCCGTCCAGCCTTGTCACCCGGAGCTTCCTGTTGGACACGCTGAAGCTGATTGCCATGCCTAGACGAGCCGTCAGACAACCGGAAGTATGCTGCGCCCAACTTTGCCACTATCGCAGACATCATTGGTGTTTTGCTGGCTGTCGTTTGGCTCATCTTCGCCATGGATGTTCATCACCCCAAACCTGAACCAAGTCCAAAACCCCCAGTGGGGCTCGGCTCAGCCTGACGTGCTACTGCTGGGCATGCAGTAACACCACGCTCATTGGTCTGGCCCCGTCCCGTCCCGGCATCGTCTTTAATGGCGAAATCCAGTCCATAAAACAAATCACAGCCCATGATGTTATCGCCTCACGCTATCATGTGGAACGTGAAATCAACCATCTTCGCAGACTTGTAATGAACCATTAACTCCAAAGTCCCAACCGTGCCCAGCCTGCACCCCCATAACCATACAACGGTGCCGGGTTATCTTTAATCCTGTAGTGAGGGAAGAACTTCTTCACCATGGCCCAGTTCAGCAACGACTCCTCCGCCACCATGTCGAGCAACAGTGGCACCTCCAAGCTGTCCAGCTTCACTGTGCAGTACGTGTACCCATTTGTGCTGGGGGACACTGTATGGATGGTTGTCGGGGGCAGGTGGAGTGATTTCTTCCGTGGGCTCTTCTGTTCAGATAAGTGGCACACTCTAGCATAATGGTTCAAGCATCCACATCTCCTACAACGTTTTCCTCTTGCCGGGCATTCCTTTGCCTTATGGTGGTGTGTCATAGACCCAGAAACCTTGCATAGGGGTCTTCCCGGGGCAGCCCTTTGGCTGGCAGCATTGGTTATCGTAACATCATTTTTCAAGCTATCCTCACTATCAGAGTCCGTGGCAATTGCTATGGCGAGTGGCTCTGGTGGCCACTGTGACTGACGCCAGTTAAAGCTCCAAGATTAGCTTGTCTGCGGCCTCTAACTGGAGTACTAGCTCGACAGCTCTGGCTAATGTTAAGTCATTAGGCGCCGTAAGTAGCCTAGCTCACAATACAGCGCTACACATGTGCTCTGCTAGCTGGCCACGCACCATTTCATCTTCCAATGGCCCAAAGCAGCACTCGCTAGCTAGCTGCCTCAAGTCGGTGACAAACTGGTGGATAGGTTCACCTACCCGTTGATGTCACTGCCGAAAACGAATCCTCCCGACAGTCATGCTGTCTGGGGTGTGGAAATGGTTGGCTAGCAGCTCCACGACATCCTCAAAGTCTGACGTGCCACGTGTCCGCAGGACTCGCTGGCCCTCAATACCCAGGTTATGGATGAGAAGTGCACGCGCCCTTAGCTTGTCAAGCTGCTTGAGGTCCAGCGCGGTGATGTAGGTCTGAAAAGCCTTGAACCATTTTGACCAAGTAACCGGAGGTTCACCCGGGAGCTCCAGAAAGGGACGGAGTGGTGTTATGCACACCTCCATGAGTTAGTCCTCAGTTACCAAATGTTATGTATAGAAACCTGGTGATGAATGAGGCAAGATGAGGTAGGGTCGAACACAGCTTTATTGGTGGTGAACACAGTGGTTACACGGCAGGTACCTGGCATGGGCATCTGGCGTAAAGAGGCCATACCATGGTGGCTCGCCCAGCTACGTATATAGGGCAGTGCGGTGATGTGACAGGAAGTCCACGTCGCCACACTGCACTTCACAATAAGCGTTCATATAACACATATGACAGTTACCTGGACTTCGAGGCGGAGGTGGTGAAGCAGCTCACCCTTCAGAACTTCATCCAGGGGCTCTGCGCAGCCTGACTCCAAGAACACATCCGGATTCACACTGCGAGCAGCTTGGAGACAGCCATGGCGTAGCAGATGGGGCTGATGCTGGCGTATGCAACTGACATGTCATCATCAAGGCGGGGAGCTTTCCAGGCCACGGCTGAGAGCGAGAACGAGGAGGAACTGCGCCAGACCACAGCTGCGCGGCTGGCGAGAGTACAATGGCAGTGCGAGGAGGGATGCTTCTGCTGCGTGGAACCAGGACACATTGCACGCTACTGCCCTGCACCCACTCTGCGACAACCTGCCCCCTCGCCAACGTTAAACTTGAGCGAGGTGGCACAGACGGGGACCTGCCACTTCTCACAGACATTTTCCCCAATGAACCATGACCACATCTGGGCCGACTTGGACACTCACCAGGGCTGTACCTGCAGTGCAGCCTGGACAGCATGCCAATCCGGGCCGTGATCATCACCGGTTCTACCATCTCCCTAGTCCAACCTGGCGTACTGCCCGGTACAGATGAACTCGGACCACAAGGGTGGGAACCCACCAGGCACTCCGTCACCACAGCCTCCGGTGAACTCGCCAGACTGGGAGTGCGAGGAGTCTTTGTGGTGGGAGTGGCCGGTCAGAACACAAACCACCCATTCTGGCTGGCTGACATCCAAGACCCCTGCATCATCGGACTAGATCTGCTCGCAGCATGGGGTGCAAAGATCAACACCGCCAGCTTTTCTCTCCTTCTGGGGGCTTAGACCATCATGCTCTGCGGTAAGAGCCAGACAAGGAACCAGGGGGCCTGCACAATTGAGGGAATTGCCACCAGAGCCAACCGCAGCGGCACCACCAGCGCGAGTGGAGGTACCATCATCACCACCAGAGACAGCCGGGGGGGGGGGGGGGGGCACCAGTGGAGCAACTCGCCACATCATTGGAAACCCAGCAGGCAGTCAAGGAGCTGTTCAGCAGCAATGAGATCCTGTGGTCACCAAGCATGACACCCTCCATTCCTTGGCTGCGCCTAGAAATCCTGTCCATAAAAATTATGAAAAGGATTGTGACAAAGGGCAGCCCTGGCGGAGTCCAACTCTCACTGGAAATGAGTCCGACTGAGTGTTGGCAATACAAACCAAACTCTCACAACAGTCTTACAGAGACCAGATAGCTCGTAACAACAAGCCCGATACCCCATACTCTCGAAGCACCCCCCACAAAAAGACCATGAGGGACACAGTCGAGCCTTCTCAAAGTCCACAAAACACATCTAGACTGGTTGGGCAAACTCCTATGAACCCTCAAGGATTCTCAATAGGGTAAAGAGCTGGTCCAGTGTGCCATGGCAAGGCCAAAAAACACATTGCTCCTCCTGAATCCGAGGTTTGACCAAAGGTCGGACTCTCCTCTCCAGTTGTTATTGTTCGTCCGTCATTCTCGACGATGACGAAGGACATCACAGGGAAGAGGACTGGGTACAGTGTGTCCGGCTGTGGCTTATCAGTCCAATGCAGGCACAGAAGGCTCTGCTGCAGGTCAGGCACAGGTGATCTGCGCAGGGAGAAGATACAGGGGTGGATCTGGATTTGCAAAGCTCACATTTTCTCTGGGCCTTGGCAATCCTGTTCAGCTCAAAGGAGGCAGCACCTTTGCTGGTACGGCTACACCAATTTGGTCGGTCTAGTGCTAGGGTCTCTCAGGTGTCAGGACTGATGTCAAAGCTCTTCAGGGAGGCCTTAAGAATGTCTTTGTAGCACTTCTTCTGACCACCCTTGTTGAGCACTTGCCCTCTGCTAGTTCGCCGTAGAATAGTCTCTTTGGAAGGCGTGAGTCAGGCATACGAATAAGGTGGCCAGCCCACCTAATCTGGGCTCTCTTGAGCAGAGTGTGGATGCTAGGCAGTTCAGCTCGGGAGGGGACCTCTGTGTCAGGGATTTTGTCCTGCCAGGTGATCTTCAGTGATCTTTTTTTTTTTGTCACTACCGCTGGAGAATAAACCTGCTCGTGTGAAAAAAGAGAAATTGCCAGTCTCATAACTTAATATTGTAGTGGCTGGTGAAGCAATCAGTCCCCTCACACTCTGGGAGAACAAAGGGATTTCTCCCACATGTTTTTTTTTTGTTTGTTTCTTACGATCACAATCAAAGAACATCGACCGGGATCATGGGTCCTACGAAAGCTCAGCTGACTGAGGAGGTGGACGACATTAAAAGATCGCTGGACTTCTTGGCTGAAGAGATTTCTGCTGTTAAGCTGCAGCAAAAAAACATTCTGGACCTGGTCAAGGAGGTGAAAGCGCTGCGGATCCAGAACGCCGAGAAGGACAAGAGGCTGGCGTATCTGGAGAGCAGAGTGTCGGAACTGGAGCAGAACACTCGGGTGAACGACGTGATCATCACGGGGCTCCACATTAAACCACGATCGTACGCGTGAGCGGTGGCCGCGGACAGCGGAGGGAGGCTCGGTGAGCTGGAAGAGGAATCCACGGAGCAACAAGTGGCGGCCTTCATGCAGTCCAAAGGAATCCAGCTGGACTGTAACACCATTGAGGCCTGCCATCCTCTGCCCAGGAAAAACAGCGACAAACCGGCCGTGATCATGAAGTTGTCAACAGAAAACACAAGACTGCGCTGCTGAAACAAGGTAGGAAACTGAAAGGAACGAACATTTACATAAACGAGCACCTTACAAAAGAAAACGCAGAAATAGCCAGAAAAGCAAGATACCTGAGAAAGCAGAAAAAGATTCAAAACACTTGGACATCAAACTGTAAAATATACATCAAATTAAACGGATCACCTGAAGAAGCCAAGGTCATTAACATCCGTAATATTATGGAACTGGACAAATATCAATGAATGTTATGAACTGGAGTCACAGCAACTAGAGACAATTGTAGGACACTGAAGGATTATACTCATCTGCTACAAGACATTTAACAACATGAAACAAAAGATCAACAAAGAGGAACAACAGGAACTGAAAGTTTTTGAATATACAGATCACAACCCACAGGACGTAGAATATGACATAGACCCTGATAGTAATTTATTTATCTCCATCAATAATGACTGTAGCTACTACACAGATGAACAGTTTAACACAATGGTCACATCTGATTTCAATATTTCTATGATCCACTTCAACAGCAGAAGTCTCTATGCCAACTTTAATAACATTAAAGATTATTTACATCAGTTTAAAGAGCCCTTCAATATTGTGGCAATATCAGAGACGTGGCTCAGTGAAGAGAAAGGAGTGGATTTTACCATGGATGGCTATGAATTAAATTATATAAATAGAAAAGTGAAAAAAGGAGGAGGAGTTGCAATTTATGTTGACAAGAGCTTGAAATACAAGGTTGTTGAAAATCTGTCAGTAACTGTGGATGATTTATTTGAATGTATTACAATAGAAATCTGTCTGGACAATGTGAAGAATATAGTAGTGAGCTGTGGATATAGAACACCTGGATCAAACATTGACTTATTTAAGGACTGGATGGAAAAAATGTCTGCAAAACTAACTCATAAAGTTATGTTCATCTGTGGGGATTTCAATATAAATCTGATGAATTCAAAACAACATAGTTTGACAGAAGAATTTATCAACACAATGTACAGTATGGGCTTACATCCAACAATTACCGGACCTAGCAGAACCACGTCACACAGTGCCACACTAATAGATAACATATTCACAAACATTATGGAAAATAATATCAGGAGTGGACTTTTATTGAATGATATCAGTGACCACCTGCCGATTTTTGTTGTCTATCAGTGTGATTATAGGAAGAAAAAGTATACCAAAAATATTAAATATAAAAGAATAAGAACCAAAGAATCTATGTATTTACTGACAAAGGAATTATTAAAACAAGATTGGAAGATAGTTTATGATGAAAATGATATAAATAATTCAATTCAATTCAATTCAACTTTATTTATATAGCGCCATTTCACAACAACAGTCATCTCATAGCACTATCAACTGTAGGGGGAACCCCCACAGTTGCAGAAAGACCCCAGCAATCAGGCGATCCCCTGTGAGCAAGCACTTGGCGACGGTGGAGAGGAAAAACTCCCTTTTAACAGGAAGAAACCTCCAGCAGAACCAGGCTCAGGGAGGGGCAGTCATCTGCTGCGACTGGCTGGGGGGTGAGGGGATAGAGAAGAAGAAAAGAACAGACATGTAGAGAGCAAACAGCACGATGGGGACTCAGTCTATGGGAGAGAACAAACAAATGTTAATGACCAGCAAAAAAAAAATATTTCATAGAGAGTGAGGAAAGGAGTGAGGCCCAGTGCATTACTGGAGGTCCCCCGGCTGACTAAACCTATTAGCAGCATAACTAAGGGAGGGTTCAGAAACACATGATCCCTCCCTAATTGTAGGCTATATCAAAAAGGTAGGTTTTAGCCCTATTCTTAAAAACAGAGATCGAGTCTGACTCCCGAATCCAGATTGGTAGCTGATTCCACAGGAGAGGAGCTTGATAACTGAAGGTTCTGCCTCCCATTGTGCTTTTGGAGATTCTAGGTATTACAAGTAATCCTGCATTTTGGGAGCGTAGTGCTCTGTTAGGATGATACGGTAGTATCAGATCTTTTAAATAAAAAGGAGCCTGATTGTTTAAAGCTTTGTAAGTAAGAAGAAGGATTTTAAACTTAATTCTAAACTCTATGGGAAGCCAATGAAGGGAGGCCAGAACCGGAGAGATATGATCTCTCTTTCTAGTACCTGTTAAAACTCTTGCTGCAGCATTTTGGATCAGCTGAAGACTTTTTAAAGATGTTTTAGGACAGCCTGATAATAAAGAATTACAATAATCTAATCTCGAGCTAACAAAAGCGTGGATCAGTTTCTCAGCATCACTCTGAGACAAGATGCTCCTAATCTTGGCAATATTACGCAAATGATAGAAGGCAGTCTTAGAAACAAATTTAATATGTGAATTGAAGGACAAATCCTGATCAAAAATAACTCCAAGGTTCCTCACAGAGCTATTAAGAGAAAGAGTAACTGCATCCAAACTGAAAGTTTGATTTGGAAAGGAATTTCTAAGGTTTTTTGGACCAACAAGAATGACTTCAGTCTTATCTGAATTTAATAGCAGGAAATTACAAGTCATCCAAGCTTTAATTTCCTTAAGACAGGCTTCTAACTTGGCTAATTGATTAGTATCATCTGGCTTCATTGACAGGTATAATTGTGTGTCATCTGCATAACAATGAAAATGTATACAGTGCTTTCTAATAATGTTGCCTAACGGAAGCATATATAAACTAAAAAGAGTAGGGCCTAGCACAGATCCCTGTGGAACTCCATGACTAAGCTTTGAGCTAAAAGAAAACTCATCATTTACATGAACAAACTGGAACCTATCAGATAAATAAGATCTAAACCACTGCAACGAAGTTCCATTAAGTCCAACATAGTGTTCTAATCTATCAAGTAGAATATTATGATCAATAGTATCAAAAGCTGCACTAAGATCTAAAAGGACAAGTACAGAAACTAGTCCATTATCAGATGCAATGAGGAGGTCGTTAGTGACCTTCGCTAAGGCTGTTTCAGTACTATGATGGATTCTAAACCCAGATTGAAACTCTTCAAGTAAACCATTTCCCTGCAGGTGGTCAAATAATTGCGTAGCAACAACTCTTTCTAAGATTTTTGAAATGAAAGGGAGATTAGAGATTGGTCTATAGTTAGCTAAAGCTCCTGGATCTAGCGTTGGCTTTTTGAGTAAGGGTTTAATTACAGCCGTTTTAAAAGCCTGCGGTACATGGCCTAAAGTTAATGAAGAATTGATTATATGAAGAATAAAGCTACCAATAAGTGGGAAGAAAATAAATAAATATAGCATATGATAAAGCATATGATAAATTTTTACAAATATTTCAATCATTGTACAATAAAAACTGTCCTATAAAACAATACAGTGACAGACAACAAAAAAAAATATTCCTTGGGTCACCAAGGGGTTAATAAATGCATGTAAAAAGAAGAATACATGATATAAACAATTCATTAAGTGCAGAACGGTGGAGGCTGAGATCAAATACAAAAGATATAAAAATAAGCTTACTAATACAGTGATCCCTCACTTATCGCAGTTAATGGGTTCCAGAACCGACCGCGAAAAGTGAAAAACCGCGAAGTAGCGTCACCCCTAATGACGTCACCCATAAATAACACATACGTTCATTCTCTCACTCTCTCATATAATACGTGTGTGTGTGTGTGTGTAAGTGTACATACATACGTAGATGTAAATAAAGTGTACATAAATATGTTTTTAGAACTCTTTTATTTTTATAACAAGATACGTAACTCAAGATGAAGATGATTTACGTACTGCACAGGTTAATGAGAGCTTTACTGCTCCTCAGGTGACGCGTCATCGTCAGGTAGCTAGAGGCGCAGGATTGTCGAGGGCAGCTGCAGGAGGCGGCGTAGTGGCTCGACGGGAAGACTATTTCACACAAAAAGGGACAAGAGAACAGCAAAAAGTTCCACGCTGCGAGACTAGCGATAAAGAACAATGAATGCGGTCTTCCTTCGGTGGGTATGGGCGCTCTGCAGGGAGAAAGCTGGGTAAAACGTCTCGGCCAATCAGCTTGCGAGATTCCCGAGCAGTGAAGAGGTGGGCGGAGAGGAGTGGAGCGGTGGTCAGAGAGGTGGATTTTGAGTTGAGCGGCTGTCCGTGATGATACCTGATGTTCTAATGTAGTCTCCCTGCCTTCTGCTAGCGCCCGCCCATTTTTTCTCAATTTTGAATTTTTGATGAATATTTCTGAAAAATCTGCGATGCACTGAGGGCGCGAAAGGTGAAGCGCGAAGTAGCAAGGGATCACTGTATAATGAGGACCTGTAAGAAAGAATATTACAACAGAATATTAGAGGATAACAAAAATAACTTAAGAGGAATATGGCAAGTACTCAATGGGATTATTAGTAATCGACCTAAGAATGCTAATTATCCAGAATATTTTATTGAAAATGGCAATTTGATAAATAATATGGAAGATGTGGTCAGTGGTTTCAATAAATTTTTTGTAAACGTTGGTCCTGAATTAGCAAAATCAATAGTGGCCGCAGAAACAAACAACAGTGGTTCTGTGAATGAAATAGAAGATAGAAATCCAAACACAATCTTTTTGGGTGCAGTTACTGAAAAGGAAATTATCGAGACTGTGAGTAAATTTAAGAACAAAAAATCAATGGACTTCCAAACAAAATGAAAATAGCAAAAGTAATACCTCTATACAAAACAGGAGACAGTCATTGTTTCACAAATTACAGGCCAGTCTCTTTACTCTCACAATTCTCCAAAATACTTGAAAAAATCTTCACTAAGAGACTGGATGATTTCATTGAAAAACACAACCTCCTTACAGACAGCCAGTATGGTTTTAGAGCAGATAAATGTACATCTTTGGCACTGATCAAACTTATAGAAGAAATTACTAGTTGTATAGATAAAAAAAAATGTTGCTGTAGGAGTATTTATAGATTTAAAGAAAGCTTTTGACACCATTGACCACAGAATACTACTAAGGAAACTGGAAAGGTATGGGATAAGAGGGGTTGGACTGAGTTGGGTGGAAAGTTATTTAAGTAACAGACACCAATTTGTACAAATTGGTGAGCACAAATCACCCTTCATGGATATCACTTGTGGTGTGCCCCAGGGGTCAGTTTTGGGACCCAAACTCTTTATTTTGTATATAAATGACATATGCCAAGTATCAAAAATTCTGAAATTTATTTTGTTTGCGGATGACACAAATATCCTTTGCACTGGTGAGAATTTGCAGCAGGTTTTAGAGGTGGTCACAACTGAAATGAAAAAGTTAACACAGTGGTTCAACAAAAATAAATTATCTCTAAATCTAAAAAAAACAAAGATTATGTTGTTTGGAAATTATAAAATAAATCATGAAATAATGATAATGATAGATGATACCAGAATAGAAACAGTACAGGAAAATAAGTTTCTTGGGGTGACGCTAGACAATAAAATCTGCTGGAAACCTCACATCAGTCACATCCGGGTCAAGTTAGCAAAATGTATAGGCATACTGGGGAAGACTAGACACATCTTGGACTATAAATCATTGGTCTTACTGTACAAATCACTGTTTCTACCTTATCTTAACTACTGTGTAGAAGTCTGGGGAAACACCTACAAGACCAACCTACAGTCAATATGCACATTACAAAAAAGAGCTATAAGGATAATAAATAATGTAGGATATAGAGACCATACCAGTTCGTTGTTTTTAAAGTCACATGATGTTGTCCTGTTGGCTTCATCCAGCAATGACCTACAGCTCTTGCTGGGACGGTTTGCCGCTGAGTGTGAAGCGGCTGGGATGAGAATCAGCACCTACAAGTCCGAGTCCATGGTCCTCAGCCGGAAAAAGGTGGATTGTCCTCTCTGGGTTGGGGACAGGCTCCTGCCCCAAGTGGAGGAGTTTAAGTATCTTGGGGTCTTGTTCACGAGTGAGGGGAGAATGGAGCGAGAGATCGACAGACGGATTGGAGCAGCATCTGCAGTGATGCAGACGTTGTACCGGTCTGTTGTGGTGAAGAGGGAGCTTAGTTCTAAGGCAAAGCTGTCGATTTACCAGTCAATCTACGTTCCTACTCTCACCTATGGTCACGAGCTTTGGGTAATGACCGAAAGAACGAGATCACGGATACAAGCGGCTGAAATGAGCTTTCTCCGTAGGATTGCTGGACTCACCCTCAGAGATAGGGTGAGGAGCTCAGTCATCCGGGAGAGGCTCAGAGTAGAACCGCTGCTCCTCCACATTGAAAGGAGTCAGTTGAGGCGGTATGGGCATCTGATCAGGATGCCTCCTGGACGCCTCCCACTTGAGGTGTTTCAGGCACGTCCCACTGGGAGGAGACCCCGGGGCAGACCCGGGACTCGGTGGAGAGACTATGTCTCCCAGCTGGTCTGGGAACGCCTTGGTATCCCCTCTAAAGAGCTGGAGCAGGTGGCTGGGGAGAGGGAAGTCTGGGCTTCTCTGCTTGAACTGCTGCCTCCGCGACCCGGACCTGTGGAAAAGCGGTAGAAGATGGATGGATGGATGGATGGATTTAGTTAAATTTAAGACAGAACAAGTAATGTACAGGGCAATTAATAATCAATTCCCATAATATACAAAAAATATTTAAAAAAAGAGACAATGATCATAATTTGAGAGGAGACTTAAACTTTATAAAACCCAAGATACGAACAACTAAGAAAAGTCTGTGCATATCTGTCTGTGGGGTGGATTTGTGGAACAGTCTGGAGCCGGAACTGAAACTATGTACAAACAGAAATCAATTCAAAAAGAGGTATAAGCATCATTTGCTGAAAGGATATATGTTAGAAGGGTAGTAGTTATATGTACGATTCATTATGTTCACTCTGGGATATTATGGGACACTATGGAATGGTGGGTGGGACAGCACTGTGTATATCTGTGTTGTTTGAGGCTGGTTTTGATGTATGGACATCAATGTATGTTAGGATGGATGGGTGTTAATGTTGATATGTACAAAATATAGTTAATTGTTTACTTGGGGTCTTAAAGGTGGTAATTTGTATAAAATTCACATGGGTGTATTTATGGAAAAGAGGAGATGGAATTAATAAGTGTTCACTTCTTCCTTCTCCCTTTCGAACACTGTATACTGTTACTTTATTGCATTTGTCATTTGTTTTGTTTTTATGCTTTTTTGTTCGAAATAAAGTATCTATCTTGTTTTTTATATTTTTATATTGTGCTTATATATTTTATGAATGATGCTCTGACTGGTTGGTACTTTAAATTTCATTGTTTATGTGACAATGATAAATAAAGTTCTATTCTAATTTTGTTAGCATATTCCTGATGTGTTACCATAATTCTGTAAGCATGTTTGTCATGTCATTCTGTTAGCATGCATCTGTTAGCGTACTTCTTTTACGCTGTGTCTGCTAGCATGTTCTTTGCATATTCGCATGTTTCTTTCTGCATGCTGCTATTCTCGCCTCTGGATAAAACAGTCAGACTGGATCTGTGGAGGGCCAATCTGTGGAGCCGGGAGCAGGGTCAGAAGATATACAGGAATCGGTGGTGTCAGCAGAGGGCGGAGCCATGCTACAGAAGAGTGAATCAGTGGAGGAAGGGGAGGAGGAACCTGAGGCTTCAAAGTAAGAGACTGACCAATGATGTGACAGAAGCTGGACCTATCATCATAGCACCAGCATGGACACTGGCTGCTGTATCTGTTAGCAGTGGGATATTTAAGATCCTCCCCCTCTGGTGTGTTTTGGCTACTCCTCATATATCTCAGGTGGTTTTAGGCTGCTCCCCTTAGGTATCTTTGGAATGTGTAGGCCCCTCCCACTCATGTATCTCAGGTATGTTTAGGCCTCTCACCCTCACGTATCTCGGGTGTATTTAGGGCCCTCCCCCTCAAGTATCTTTGGTGTTTTTAGGCCCTTCCCCCTTGTGTATGGGTGTGTTTATGCCCCTCCCACTCATGTGTCTCGGGTGCATTTAGGCCCATCCCCCTCAGTTTTCTAGGGTGGTTTTAGGCTCCTCCCTCTCATAGCATGGGTGTGTTTAGGCCCCTCCCCCTCAGGTATCTGGGGTGGTTTTAGGCTCCTCCCTCTCATGTCACAGGTGTGTTTAGGCTTCTCCCTCTCACATCATGGGTGTGTTTAGGCCCCTCCCCCTCAGGTATCTTTGGTGCATTTAGGCTACTCCCCCTCATGTATTGTGGGTGTTTTTGGCCCCTCCCCTTCATAGCTTGGGTACGTTTAGGCCCCTCCTACTCATGTATCTCGGGTGCATTTAGGCTCCTCCCCCTCAGGTGTCTCAGGTGGTTTTAGGCTCCTCCCCCTCATAGCACGGGTGTGTTTAAGCTCCTCCCCCTCAGGTATCTTTGGTGTATTTAGGTCCCTCCCCCTCAGATATCTTGGGTGGTTTTAGGCTCCTCCCCCTCATATCATGGGTGTGTTTAAGCCCTTCCCCCTCAGGTATCTTTGGTGTATTTAGGCTCCTCCGTCTCAGGTGTCATGGGTGTTTTTGGCCCATCCCCTTCATAGCTTGGGTATGTTTAGGCTCCTCCCACTCATGTATTTTGGGTGTATTTAGGCCCCTCCTCCCCATGTATCTCAGGTGTTATAGGTCCCTTCCCCTCATAGCTTGGGTGTGTTTAGGCCCTGCTCCTCATGTATCTTGGGTGTTTTAGGCCCCTCCCCCTCATATCGCAGGTGTGTTAAGGCTCCTCCTCCTCATGTATGATTTGGTTGCTTTTGTCTTCCCGTGCAGGGCAGTGCCAGCATCTGGAGCTCCTCTAACGAAGTCGTCGAGCGTTGGTGGTGAGATTTGCTCATTAGGCAGAAATGATGATGATGAGGATGATAAGAAGCGGCGGTCCAGCTTCGGGGCGAAAATGTTGGGGATGGTCGGGCTGGGGAAGAAGAGTCAGAGCACATCACAGCTGAACCCTGAGGGTCAGAACCTTTACTTCTAAATCCTTGTGAGTGTCTCTGAGGAGGTGCTGGTCCAGCTCATGTTTTCCTCTTCTTCTCCTGTCAATCTCACGCTGTCCAGAGGAGGAGAAAAAGAAGAAGGCGGTGAGACTTCCTGTCCAGAGAAGCATAGAAACCGGTTTGGCCATCGAGTTCAAATCTCGTTTCACCCGTCAACCGAGTCGAGATCTTGATGCTGAAGACCCAAAACCTGGAGCGTATGAACACTTTCTGGAACTTTTTCTCAGATTAAATTCGTCACTCCTCATTCATGTTATAAACTTTTAATCTCTCTTCCTAATTTAATCTGTCATTTGCTAATTCAATCTTTCAATTCCTAATTCAATCTGTAAATTCCAAGTTTATTCTGTCACTTCCCAATTTAACTTTTCAATTCCAAATTTAATATGTCAGTTCCTAATTCAATCTGTCAATTCCCTAAATCTGTCAATTCCTAATTTAATCTGTCATTTGCTAATTCAGTCTTTCAGTTCCTTAATTTAATCTGTCATTTGCTAATTCAGTCTTTCAATTCCTAATTTATTCTGTCAATTTCAAATTTAATCTTCACTTCCCTAATTTAATTTGTCAATTCCAAATTTAATCTCTCATTTGCTAATTCAGTCTTTCAGTTCCCAATTTAATCTGACAATTTCTAATTTAATTTGTAAATTCCATTTTTTAATCTGTCGTTTGCTAATTCAGTCTTTCAATTTCCAATTTAATCTGTCAATTCCAAATTTAATCTGTCACTTCCTAATTGAATTTGTCAATTCCTAATTTGATGTGTCAATTCCCTAATTCAGTCTTTCAATTCCTAATTTAATCTGTCAATTCCAAAGATGCTGGGATAG
Source organism: Pholidichthys leucotaenia (assembly GCA_020510985.1). Taxonomy (NCBI): domain Eukaryota; kingdom Metazoa; phylum Chordata; class Actinopteri; order Cichliformes; family Pholidichthyidae; genus Pholidichthys; species Pholidichthys leucotaenia. The sequence continues at coordinate 477,310,516 of CM035839.1, forward strand.
GCTCCAGCTCCCCCGTGACTCGAACAGAATTAAGCGGAAGAAGATGAATGAATTCCAAATTCAATCTGTCACTTCCTTAATCTGTCAGTTCCAAATTTAATCTTTCAATTCCTAATTTAATCCGTCAATCCCCTAATTTAATCTGTCCATTCCTAATTTAATCTGTCAATTCCAAATGTAATGTCACTTCCTAATTTAATCTGTCACTTTCTAATTTGATCTGTCACTTCCAAATTTAATTTGTCAATTCCAAATTTAATCTGTCATTTGCTAATTCAACCTTTCAATTCCTAATTTAATTTGTCAGTTCCCTAATTTAACCTGTCATTTCCCAATTTAATCTGTCACTTCCTAATTTAGGAGTGACATACCCTGAACTGCCAAATGTTTACATAACCCCCCTAGTGGTCAAGTGGTAAAGATTTCTGACAAGAAAATATGCAGATCAGATGTCAGAGATTTCCAGCGCTATAACTTGAAAGTGGTAAGAGATAATGGCTTACTGTCAATTAGAAAGATGTAGAATATGATCCAAAGTTTCAGATAGGAGTAAATTTACGCATTTATTTGCATAATGCCACGGCAGCTATATCAAATTACATAACTGGTCAAAAGTGGACTTGGGACATATTTACACAAAGAATGGCTGTGCTTTTTGTCACCGTTTCTTGTTTTGGGCATTTTGTTATCTTAATCTTCAAAGTATATGAACCAGAAAATCAGTACAATGTAAACAAACAAAGAAATTTGTCACTTACGCTGGCAAAAGCGGTTCGCTCACTTGGTCCTTTTGCGGCATCCTGGCCGGTATTTTCTCTTCTGTTGGTCATTTTATTTTCCCCCTCACATCCAGAAACTGTTATGATTATTCCACCTCAACTTTGCTTTCATTCTGCAGCAATTTATCTTATATGGCGACATGCAACCATTGTTTTGCCATTGCAATGATTGTTCTCCAGTCACATGGTGCTGGGGAGCGGCAGCAGGTGAAGACCAGGCAGCTTCGCCCACCCTCTGTTATAACAAAATGTAAACATTTACCTTCATAAGCTAAATAATCTCTTTTTAGAATCATAGTTGGCAAATTCGGGAACAAATGCTCCTCCGCCCACGACCGAGTATGTCCGTAACGATCGGTAACATCCATATTTCTTTGTCTAAAAACTTATTACTCTTTGGTGTAAAGAAGGATGCTTCTATGCCCGCCATAAGTCCTCCAAGGAAAGAGCAGTAAGTTATACGTGCCTGCCACCTTGTGAGATGGAATTCTTAGTACAATTTAAATCAACTGGGGAGTTTTTTGGCACATCATATAACATCATCTGACAGGTGCAGCGCTGCGCTGTTCCGCTAGGGGCGAGATCTGTCCATGAAATCTTGCTGGTTAATTGCCCCCCCCACACACAAACACACACTAGTGGTGAGGGGGGCCACCAAGCTGAAGGAGTCCTATCAAGCTTGGTTGGCTTGTGGGACTCCCAAAGCAGCTGAGGTGTACCAACAGGCCAAGCGGAGTGCAGCTCAGGTGGTTGCTGAAGCAAAAATTTGGGTGTGGGAGTAATTCGGTGAGGCCATGGAACAAGACTTTTGGTTGGCCTTGAAGAGATTCTTGCAAACGGTGCGGTGGGCGGTGCGGTGGCGCAGTGGTTAGCACTGTGCCAGCACAGCAACTCACCCTTGGCCATGGGATCCCTGGTTCGATCCCAGGCCCTGACCAACAGTGATCTGTGTGGAGTTTGCATGTTTCTCCCCGTGTCTGCGTGGGTTTACTCCGGGATTTCTCCGGTTTCCTCCCACAGGCCAAAAACATGCAGGTTAGGTTAATTGGAGACTCTAAAGTGGCCCTAGGTGTGAATGTGTGTGTGAATGGTTAAGGGATAGCGCCGTACCGTGGCTGCTTCATCCATCCAGGTGGATGCCCTCAATTTCCCCTCTGGGGATCAATAAAGTATACTAAATCAAAATCAAAAATCAAACTTTCCGGTGACTCAGGAGGGGGAAGCAGCTTCCTGTTCACACTGTGTATGGTGCAGATGGGGCATTGCTGACTTCAATGGGGACATCATTGGTGGTGGAAGGAATACTTCGAGGATCTCCTCAATCCCACTGAGACATCTTCCACAGAGGAAGCAGAGCTTGAGGACAAGGGGAATGACTTGCCCATCACAGGCGCTAAGGTTGACAAAGTGGTTAAAAAACTCTTTGGTGGCCGGACCCCAGGGGTGGATGAGAGTCACCCTGGATGTTGTAGGGCTGTCATGGCTGACACGCCTCCACAACATTGTGTAGAGGTTGGGGACAGTACCTTTGGCATGGCAAACCGGGGTGGTGGTTCCTCTCTTTAATAGAATGGAATACACTTTATTGTCCCCTTGGGGAAATTTGCTGTGGGCTCGCATTGCTGACACAAACCTGCTTCCCATTGAATCACAAGGCATCACATCACAACATGACGTCTGCTCATATATAATGCACACTACCCCCATTACACATATTATTTAAAAAAAACAGTCTAAAACATAAACAAACAAACAGAACATGTAATACAGGTTAAGATCACCATGCTGCTGTACAATCCTAGGAGCAATTTAGGAGCCTAATAGAAGCAGGTACAAATGAAGAGGGACCAGAGGGTGTGTTCCAACTTTAGGGGAATCACACTCCTCAGCCTCTCTGGGAAGGTCTATGCCAGGGTACTGGAGAGGAGAGTCCGGCCGCTGGTCAAACCTCGGATTCAGGAGGAGAATGTGGTTTTTGTCTTGGCTGTGGAACATCAGACCAGCTCTTTACCCCATCAAGAATCCTTGAGGGATCGTGGGAGTTTGCCCAACCAGTCTACATGTGTTTTGTGGACTTGGAGAAGGCATTCGACCGTGTTCTTCATGGTTTTTTGTGGGGGATGCTGCAGGGGTATGGGGTATTGAGCTTGTTGCTACGAGCTATCCGGTCTCTATATGACCGTTGCAAAAGTTTGGTTCATATTGCCAACACCCAGTCAGACTCATTTCCAGTAAGAGTTGGACTCCATCAGCGCTGCCCTTTGTCACGATCCTGTTCATAATTTTTATGGACAGTATTTCTAGGTGCAGCCAGAGAACGGAGGGTGTCATGCTCGGTGACCACAGGATCTCATCTCTGCTGTTTGCAGATGATGTTGTCCTGTTGGCTTCATCCAGCAATGACCTACAGGTCTTACTGGGACGGTTTGTTACTGAGTGTGAAGTGGCTGGGATGAGAATCAGCACCTCCACGTCTGAGTCCATGGTCCTCAGCCGGTACAGGGTGGATTGTCCTCTCCGGGTTGGGTCTGAGCTCCTGCCCCAAGTGGAGGAGTTTTAAGTGTGTTGGGGTCTTATTCACGAGTGAGGGGAGAATGGAGCAAGAGATTGACAGACGGATTGGAGCAGCATCTGCTGTGATGCGGACATTGTATCGGTCTGTTGTGGTGAAGAGAGAGCTAAGCTCTAAGGCAAAGCTGTCGATTTACCAGTCAGTCTATGTTCCCACTCTCACCCATGGTCATGAGCTTTGGGTAATGACAGAAAGAATGAGATTGCAGATACAAGCAGCTGAAATTAGCTTCCTTCGTAGGATTGCTGGACTCACCCTCAGAGATAGGGTGATGAGCTCAGTCATCCAGGAGAGGCTCAGAGTAGAACCGCTGCTCCTCCACATTGAAAGAAGCCAGTTGAGGTGGGTTTTTTTATAATCCTTTATTTGTCCCACAATGGGGAAATTACAGGGCATCCACCTGGCTGAGGCAGCTATGGTAAGGGACCAATCCCTTCAGTTCGTCGTCGTCGGCCTCCGTCGGTCTATGATGGCCATGGAAGAGAATCCTAAACATCTACTCTGCTGGGACAGCACCGCCTGTGGCTGAACAGGCCGATGCGCGAATGGCAGTCCCTGTCACACAGGTCGCACTTGTGGGTGGTCTCCGTGCTGCTGGGTCTGTGGCGGTTCTTCCTGCGGGTCCTTTTTTCATTTGCTGCAGCAGTCAGTCCCTCTCTTCACCCGCCTTGAGCTGTCTGGTCAGGATGCCTCTCTATTTGGAGCGGTCCGTTGCAAGGTCCTCCCAGCGCTCTGTGTTGATCTCCAGGGCCTTCATGTCTCTCTTGCAGACGTCTCTAAAGCGCAGCTGTGGGCGGCCAACGTCTCTCCTGCCAGTTGCCAGTTCTCCGTAGAGGACGTCTTTGGGGATTCTGCCATCCTCCATACGGTGAACGTGGCCTAGCCAGCGGAGCCTACGCTGCCTGAGTAGAGTGAACATGGAGGGAAGGCCGGCGTGGGACAGAACTTCTGTGTTGGGCACTTTGTCCTGCCAGGATATGTCCAGGATGTGGCGAATGCAGCGCAAGTGGAAGGAGTTCAGTCTCTTTTCCTGCCGGGCGTATGTTGTCCACGTCTCACTCCCATAGAGCAGTGTGCTGATGACGCAGGCATTGTACACTGCTATCTTCGTCTTGACAGAGAGTTTGGGATTCTCCCACACTCGTGTGGTGAGGCGAGCGAGTGTGAAGGCTGATTTTCCAATCCTCTTGTCGATCTCTGTATCAAGGGAGAGGTTGTTGCTGATCGTGGACCCCAGGTACGTGAACTGATTCACGACCTCCAGCTCGTAGTCGTTGATGGTGATGGTTGGTGGTGCTTCCGTGCCTTGCGCCAAGACGTTAGTCTTCTTCAGGCTGATGGTAAGCCCGAAGTCCTTGCATGCCTGGGAGAAGCGGTCCATCAGAGTCTGAAGCTCCTGCTGTGTGTGGGTTGCGACTGCAGCGTCGTCTGCGAACAGCATGTCTCTGATTAGAGCCTCGCGTACTTTGGTTCTGGCTTTCAGGCGGGCGAGGTTGAAAAGCCTGCCATCAGATCTTGTGTGCAGGTAGATTCCCTCTGTTGCTGTGCTGAAGGCATGCCTCAGGAGCATAGCAAAGAAAATCCCAAAGAGGGTTGGCGCAAGTACACAGCCCTATTTCACTCCGCTGCGTATGTTGAATGGCTCTGAGACGTTGCCGTCGTGCTGCACTATCCCCTGTATATTGGTGTGAAACAATTCAATGAGGCTTTGCAACTTTGGTGGGCATCCTATCTTTGGCAGGATCTTGAAAAGGCCCTCTCTGCTGACAAGATCGAACGCTTTGGTGAGGTCGATGAAGGCGACGTACAGGGGCATGTTCTGTTCTCTGCATTTCTCCTGAAGTTTGCGGATGGAGAATATCATGTCTACCGTTGATCGCTCAGCGCGGAAGCCACACTGAGACTCGGGGTAGACACGTTCGGCAAGCTTCTGTAGATGAACGAGAACAACTCGTGCGTAGACTTTTCCAGCAACGCTGAGGAGGGAGATGCCCCTGTAGTTGTTGCAGTCGCTTCTCTCCCCTTTGTTTTTGTAGAGGGTGATGATCTTGGCGTCCCTCATGTCCTGTGGTACGGCACCTTCCTTCCAGCACTGGTAGAGGACGTCATGCAATGGCAGCAGTAGGGCGGTCTTGCAGTGCTTGATCAGGTTGGGGGGTATGCCGTCGTTGCCGGGTGCCTTGCCAGCGGCCAAGCTATCAATGGCCTTGCTGAGTTCGTCGATGGTTGGCTCGGCGTCAAGTTCGTCCATGGATGGCAGGCAGTCGATGGCATCAAGGGCTGACGGTGTCACGGTGTTCTGTCTGGAGTAGAGGTTGGAGTAGTGTTCCACCCATCTCGCCATCTGCTTGTTCTTTTCTGTGATCATCTCCCCAGTGGAGGATTTGAGGGGGGCCGTCTTGCTCTGAGCCGGACCAAGTGCTTTCTTGATGCCATCGTACATACCATGGATGTTCCCTGTTATGGCAGCGGTTTGAATTTCTTGGCTGAGCTGAGTCCAGTACTCGTTGGCACAGCGCCGAGCAGTCTGCTGAACTTTGCTCCTCGCAGCCCTGAGAATCTGGAGATTCTTCTCGATTGGGTACTTCTTGTACTCAGCAAGTGCTGAGCGCTTGGCTTCAATGACGGGGGTCATTTCGGTCAACTTGGCATCAAACCAGTCCTGTGACTTCGAGGTCTTCCTCCCAAAGGTAGCCAAGGCTGTGCGGTGGATGGTGTTTCGCAGCTCTGCCCACTTCTGCTTTGCAGATTCTCCTTCTTGTGGTACACCAAGTTCCTTCTCAAAGGTGGAGGAAAACTGCTCAACAAGTTCTGGTTGGGCCATCTTGCTGGTGTCAATCCGTGCCTTTCCAGGCTGTCTAGCACGATGGAATTTCTTCAGCTGCAGCTTGACCTTGCAACACACCAATGAATGGTCTGTGTCGCAATCTGCACTCTGGAACGAACAGGTGATTAGCACGTTCTTCAGTGAGGTGCGCCTGGTCAGGATCAAGTCCAGCTGGTGCCAGTGCTTTGAGCGCGGATGTCGCCAGGAAACCTTGTGTTGGGGCTTGGTCTTGAAGAACGAGTTTGTGATGCACAGATCGTGATATGTGCAGAACTCGAGCAGCCGCTGTCCGTTGTCGTTCATTCTGCCCACGCCAAATGGTCCAAGACAGGAGGGCCAGGAGTCATGGTCAGCACCCACTCTGGCATTGAAGTCTTCAAGGAGAATGAGTTGTTCAGAGTTGGGGATGATCCTGACAGTTGTTGCAAGATTCTCGTAGAACTCATCTTTTGCCTCTGGTGTGGCTGTCAATGTTGGGGCATACACACTGATGAGGGTGACTGGGCCTTGAGTGATGTTGAGGCGGAGGGTGAGGAGTCGTGCAGAGCCATTGCTGCCCAGTTCCACCATCTTCAGCAAGGTGTTCTTCACTGCGAAGCCCACTCCGTGTTCCCTGTGTTCGTCACTGCCCTTTCCCTGCCAGTAGAACGTGTAGTCCTTCTCTCTCAGTGTGCCTGCGTCAGCCAACCGTGTTTCCTGGAGAGTGGCGATATCCACTCCCAGTCTCTTCAGCTCATTATTGATGATGGCAGTCTTCCTGGTGTCGTTGATGTCCTTGAGGTTAGCAGCGAGTCCTGTCATCATAGTGCGGACGTTCCAAGTTCCCAGTTTTAGAGTTGGTGTCTTTTGTTTTTTTGTCTTGCCTGGTGCGAAGGTTCTCAGCCTGCTGTTCGGACTTCTCCTCATCCCCATGCACCCAATGAGGAAAGCAAGCTGTGGCAGGACAACACCTTATTGGCTGGGGGCTGCCCAGCTTGAGGCGGGCGGTAGCTGTCCAGTGAGATCCGATGATCCCTCCCACCGTCGGGAACAACCCCTGGCGCTGCGCTCTACGCCAATTGAGCGGTGGCTTATAACCGGTAACTGTCATTCCCCGTGTTTTGTCTACGCCAAAGGCGAAGCTGGAGTGTCCTCTCCAGTGATCCGGTATTCTACCTTCCAGCGTTGGGCGTTGGTAGGATTCAAGCCTGGGCAGGAAGATGTGGAGGACAAGATGTTGCCCATGCAGCATGTCCCCCCTCTCCACGTCACTGATGAATCCAAAGGAACAGCAGGGCTGCTACAGTTTGGCACCAGCGCCGTCGCAGGAGCTGCCAGAATGATGTTGAGCACAACAGAGAATTGCCTTAGGGGCTCCGACTCCGGATTTTTCCTCAGGGTTGACTCCCGAAGCCTTTCCCGTGACCGGGTGTGCCGCAAGGCAGCGGAGGTTTGAAATCAGGGTTTACCTTCCCCTAGATGGGCTACCTTCCCAGGTTGACGAGCCACCATCTACCCGAAGCATCTGGTTTTAAGGCGCCAGAGATCCGCCCTCGCCCCTTCTCCTATTAGTAAAAGCAGTTCTACTGGGCTTAGAGACTAAACCACACGGGCAGGCTAGGAGTTGGACTTAGGTGTCAGAGGCTTTTCGAGACGCACGCCATAAGGAGCATTTTATGAGCACTGGGAGCTTAACCCCAGTGCCGCTCCTGGCTATGACAACCTTGGAACCATGTACTAGATTTATATGGTGCTTTACATGTCAAGTTACATCTCATAGCACTTTCAGTGAGTCCATTATTCATTCACTCCAGACAGACATTGATGGTGGTAGACGACTGCGCTGACTTTGGTCTTGATAAAACATAGTGGACCAACACCAGCAGATGACCTCTGTTCAGATAAAAGTAAATTTTGCATTTCATTTGGAAATCAATGTCCCAGAGTCTGGAGAAAGAGTGGAGAGGCACAGAATCTAAGTTCCTTGAGGTTTAGTGTGATGTTTCCACAGTCAGTGATGATTTGAGGAACCATGTCATCTGCTGGTGTTGGTCCACTGTGTTTGATCAAGACCAAAGTCAGCGCAGTCGTCTACCAGGAAATTTTAGAGCACTTCATGCTTCCCTCCTCCTCCTCCTCCCCTGCCCTTGTCATCAGTGAGCAGGACGTGCACAGACAGTTCTCCAGACTGAACCCGCGCAAGGCCCCCGGTCCGGATGGCGTGTCTCCCTCCACCCTGAGACACTGTGTGAAAGAGCTGGCTCCTGTCTTCACAGACATTTTTAACACCTCCCTTAAGCAATGCCACGTGCCGACCTGCCTCAAATCCTCCACCATCATCCCTGTCCCCAAGAAGCCACGGATTACTGGACTTAACGACTACAGACCTGTAGTGCTCACCTCTGTAGTCATGAAGTCCTTTGAGCGCCTGGTCCTGTCCCACCTCAAGTCCATCACCACTCCCCTCCTGGACCCGCTGCAGTTTGCCTACCGTGCCAACAGGTCTGTGGACGACGCAGTCAACCTGGCCCTCCACTCCATCCTGCAGCACCTGGACTCCCCGGGAACCTACGCCAGGATCCTCTTTGTGGACTTCAGCTCTGCATTCAACACCATCCGCCCCGCTCTGCTCCAGGACAAGCTGTCCCTGCTCGGCGTGCCTGACTCCCTCTGCAGGTGGATCACCGACTTCCTGACGGACCGGAGGCAGCATGTGCGGCTGGGGAAGTCTGTCTCAGACTCTGTTAGCATCAGCATCGGATCACCCCAGGGCTGTGTACTTTCCCCCCTACTCTTCTCCCTTTATACCAACTCCTGCACCTCCTCCCACCAGTCTGTTAAGCTGATCAAGTTTGCGGACGACACCACCCTCATCGGGCTCATCTCCAACGGCGACGAGTCCGTCTACAGGAAAGAGGTGGCCCAGCTGGTGTCCTGGTGCAGCCACAACAACCTGCAGCTGAACGCTCTGAAGACAGCGGAGATGATTGTGGACTTCAGCAAAGTCACAACCCCCCTGCCCCCCCTCACCATCACAGGCTCTCCCATCACCATTGCAGATTCCTTCCGCTTCTTGGGCACCATCATCACCCGGGACCTCAAATGGGAGCCAACCATCAGCTCCCTCATCAAAAAGGCCCAGCAGAGGATGTTCTTTCTGCGGCAGCTGAGGAAGCTCAAGCTACCCACCAAGATGTTAGTGCAGTTCTACACGGCCATCATCGAGTCCATCCTCACCTCCTCCATAACTGTGTGGTATGCAGGAGCCACTGCCAGGGACAGACTAAGGCTGCAGCACGTCGTGCGCACTGCTGGAAACTCGTAGCTTAAAACAGAAGACTCGTCAATTAGAAAGAAAATGGCGCTCTACTAATTTAGATGAAATCTATTTAGCTTGGAGAAATCATCTTTTAATTTATAAAAAATCTCTTAGAAAAGCTAGAACGAGTTATTACTCTGCATTAATAGAAGAAAACAAGAATAATCCCAGGTTTCTTTTCAGTACTGTAGCCAGGTTGACAAAGAGTCAGGACTCTGTCAATCCTAGCATCCCCTTAGAGCTTACTAGTCAGGACTTTATGAACTTTTTCAATAATAAAATTTCATCCATCAGAGATAAAATCAATCAGATTCTTCCCACAGTTAACTTAAATACTGTAACTACTATAACTCCTTCTATTGATGTCTGTCTTGATGAGTTTACTCCAATCGACCTTTGTGAGTTAGACAAAATAGTTTCCTCATCCAAACCTTCAACTTGTCTTTTAGACCCTATTCCTACCAGGTTATTTAAAGAAGTCTTCCCACTTATTGGTAGCTTTATTCTTCATATAATCAATTCTTCATTAACTTTAGGCCATGTACCGCAGGCTTTTAAAACGGCTGTAATTAAACCCTTACTCAAAAAGCCAACGCTAGATCCAGTAGCTTTAGCTAACTATAGACCAATCTCTAATCTCCCTTTCATTTCAAAAATCTTAGAAAGAGTTGTTGCTACGCAATTATTTGACCACCTGCAGGGAAATGGTTTACTTGAGGAGTTTCAATCTGGGTTTAGAATCCATCATAGTACTGAAACAGCCTTAGCGAAGGTCACTAACGACCTCCTCATTGCATCTGATAATGGACTAGTTTCTGTACTTGTCCTTTTAGATCTTAGTGCAGCTTTTGATACTATTGATCATAATATTCTACTTGATAGATTAGAACACTATGTTGGACTTAATGGAACTTCGTTGCAGTGGTTTAGATCTTATTTATCTGATAGGTTCCAGTTTGTTCATGTAAATGATGAGTTTTCTCTCAGCTCAAAGCTTAGTCATGGAGTTCCACAGGGATCTGTGCTTGGCCCTACTCTTTTTAGTTTATATATGCTTCCGTTAGGCAACATTATTAGAAAGCACTGTATACATTTTCACTGTTATGCAGATGACACACAATTGTACCTGTCAATGAAGCCAGATGATACTAATCAATTAGCCAAGTTAGAAGCCTGTCTTAAGGAAATCAAAGCTTGGATGACTTGTAATTTCCTGCTATTAAATTCAGATAAGACTGAAGTCATTCTTGTTGGTCCAAAAAACCTTAGAAATTCCTTTCCAAATCAAACTTTCAGTTTGGATGCAGTTACTCTTTCTCTTAATAGCTCTGTGAGGAACCTTGGAGTTATTTTTGATCAGGATTTGTCCTTCAATTCACATATTAAATTTGTTTCTAAGACTGCCTTCTATCATTTGCGTAATATTGCCAAGATTAGGAGCATCTTGTCTCAGAGTGATGCTGAGAAGCTGATCCACGCTTTTGTTAGCTCGAGATTAGATTATTGTAATTCTTTATTATTAGGCTGTCCTAAAACATCTTTAAAAAGTCTTCAGCTGATCCAAAATGCTGCAGCAAGAGTTTTAACAGGTACTAGAAAGAGAGATCATATCTCTCCGGTTCTGGCCTCCCTTCATTGGCTTCCCATAGAGTTTAGAATTAAGTTTAAAATCCTTCTTCTTACTTACAAAGCTCTAAACAATCAGGCTCCTTTTTATTTAAAAGATCTGATACTACCGTATCATCCTAACAGAGCACTACGCTCCCAAAATGCAGGATTACTTGTAATACCTAGAATCTCCAAAAGTACAATGGGAGGCAGAGCCTTCAGTTATCAAGCTCCTCTCCTGTGGAATCAGCTGCCAATCTGGATTCGGGAGTCAGACTCGATCTCTGTTTTTAAGAATAGGGCTAAAACCTACCTTTTTGATCTAGCCTACAATTAGGGAGGGATCATGTGTTTCTGAACCCTCCCTTAGTTATGCTGCTAATAGGTTTAGTCAGCCGGGGGACCTCCAGTAATGCACTGGGCCTCACTCCTTTCCTCACTCTCTATGAAATATTTTTTTTTTGCTGGTCATTAACATTTGTTTGTTCTCTCCCATAGATGTGAGTCCCCATCGTGCTGTTTGCTCTCTACATGTCTGTTCTTTTCTTCTTCTCTGTCCCCTCACCCCCCAGCCAGTCGCAGCAGATGACTGCCCCTCCCTGAGCCTGGTTCTGCTGGAGGTTTCTTCCTGTTAAAAGGGAGTTTTTCCTCTCCACCGTCGCCAAGTGCTTGCTCACAGGGGATCGCCTGATTGCTGGGGTCTTTCTGCAACTGTGGGGGTCCTCCCTACAGTTGATAGTGCTATGAGATGACTGTTGTTGTGAAATGGCGCTATATAAATAAAGTTGAATTGAATTGAATTGAATTGCTGAGAAGGTGATCGGCTGCAAGCTCCCATCTCTCCAGGACCTGTACATCTCCAGGACCCGGAGGCGTGCAGGCCGGATCATAGTCGATCCTTCACACCCTGGTCACGTACTGTTTGCCCCCCTCCCCTCAGGCAGAAGACTCGGTCCATTCAGACTAAAACCTCCCGCTACATGAACAGCTTCTTCCCCTCTGCCATCAGACTGCTGAACACTAAGTGACTTATTGACTCTTGTGCACTATGTACAGCAGCTCAACCAGACTCATGACAATCACTGTTTTCTTCTTGCATTACTGACTGCACTATATGGTTCTCCACAATATCTGCTACTTGCTAATTTATTTAAAACTGCTTTGACTAGTATTACTCATTATTATTATTATTATTATTATTACTTATTATTCTACACTTATTGTATGTTTTTAGTTTTTTAGTTTATCTCTTTATTTTATCATGTTTAATGTTGCAGCATTGCACCGAGACAAATTCCTAGTTTGTGTACTACATGAACAATGGCAATAAATCTGATTCTGATTCTGATTCTCTCTGTTGACAAGTTTTATGGAGAACCTGATTTCATTTTCCAGCAGGACTTGGTACCCCCCCCACACACACACACACACACTGCCAAAAGTATCAAAACCTGGTTTAATGACCATGGCATCACTGTGTTTGATTGCCCAAGAAACTCTCCTGACCTAAAGCCCATAGAGAATCTATGGAGGATTGTCAAGAGGAAGATGAGAGACACGAGACCCAACATTGCAGACGAGCTGAAGGTTGCTATCAAAGCAACCTGGACCTTCATCACACCTCAGCAGCAACACAGGCTGATCACCTCCATGCCACACCACATTGATGCAGTAATTAATCCAAAAGGAGCCCCTGTATGTATTTTGTATACTTTATTGATCCCCAGAGGGGAAATTGAGGGCATCCACCTGGATGGATGAAGCAGCCATGGTACGGCGCTATCCCTTAACCATTCTCACACACATTCACACCTAGGGCCACTTTAGAGTCTCCAATTAACCTCACCTGCATGTTTTTGGCCTGTGGGAGGAAACCGGAGAAATCCCAGAGTAAACCCACGCAGATACGGGGAGAACATGCAAACTCCACACAGATCACTGTTGGTCAGGGGCTGGGATCGAACCAGGGATCCCATGGCCAAGGGTGAGTTGCTGTGCTGGTGCAGTGCTAACCACTGCGCCACCGCACCACCCAAAAACGCCCTGACCAAGTATTGAGTGGTACATGGACATACCTTTCAGTCGGCCAACATTTCTATTAAAAGGCTATTTTTAAAAATTAATTTTATGTAATATTCTAATTTTTTGAGAAACTGAATTTGGGGTTTTCATGGGCTGTAAGCCATAATCATCAAAATTAAAATAAACACTTGAAATATATCACTCACCGTGTAATGAATCTATATAATATATGGGTTTCACTTTCTGAAATGAGTGACAAAAATATCGAACTTTTTCATGATATTCTAATTTTTTGAGATGTACCTGTACAACCACAGACTGACCTGTGGCCACTGAGCAGCTCCACTGGAGCAGCTGGGATTATTTGCTCAAGGTCACCACAGTGGGGTTAAGGAGGGTGGGTTTTTCATAATCTTTATTTTCCACTGTGTTTTTCCTTTATTAGTCTAATATTTCCGGGGGTGAAAATAGCATCAGATAAACAGTTCACTGGCTTCCTGGAGGGATTAGGCCCCGCCCAGCTGGCTGGACGGCAGACTCTGGCCACACCCCCCATGGGTAAGGACCAATGAAATTTTTGATGTTTTTCAGAATGATTGCCTGTCTTCCTCTTACCATTTTCATGGCATCAACATGTCTGAATTAATGTGTGATTGGTCAGAAAACAACTGTGACATCATAACTAATAATGAGTATCTCTGATTGTCCGGCCTCTGTGTCAGGTGACATCCAGATTGGGATGGTGTATAGGAAGGAGCGTCTGGATGTGGAGGTGATACGAGCCCGCGGACTTGTGGGGAAACAGGGAAACAAAAACACTCCAGGTACACAGAACTACACAATAATACACTCCAGGTACACAATAATGCTGCATGTCCATTAATACACTTCAAGTTAGGGATGAGCCAAACTGATCTGCCGTGTTGGTATCGGGTTTGATCCAGGCAAAATGGCTGGATTGGTATTGGTAAGGAATAAAAGTAATTTACTGATGTGATACATTAATAGTGTTAAAATAAAATGAAGGCGCGATCACATTCTCCGCCTCGCTGCACGCAGCTTCTGTAGACTGCAGCATCACGTGTCACTGCAGTCTGTCTGTGGGACTCGCCTCGGTATGTTGCTGTGTGGTACGAGCGTTTACAGTTTTCCTCTTTCTTTCTTCATTGGAATGTCAACACCAGCAACTTGATGAAACACTTGCAAAAGTATCTTGGTAAAAGAGTATGCTGGATTCTGTCATGAACCGAGCAGAAGGAAGTGCTTTTTCAGCTCAGAGGCTGGAGGCTAAAAGTGAAACTGAAACTGAAAGAAAAAACCAGACTGGAGCATGGAAACGAAGACATAACATAGGCTTACCTTTTCACAGAGAGTTACAGCTGATGAGAGGTAGGTGACAGAAACATAAATAATCAGTTATAACAGTGAACTGGAAGCAGGACTAGAACAATAGGGCAACAGGAAATGGAACAGGAATGACTTCAAAATAAGAGCAACCCTAAAATCTAAGAATGGACAGAGAATCATATCAGAAACACTAAATAAACTGAGGACCAGGAGAATACTGATGATGATGATAATAATAATAATAATAATAATAATAATAATAATAATGGATGACCAAAATAGAACTTAAAGGGTTAGTTCCTTTATTTTCAGTTTTACAGCATTTTTTACCTCATGCATAAAGTGGCACTTTGACTTTCATCTGAATGTTTACTTAAATACTCAGCTTCAAAGTTTTGAATAAACTTGTACTTAAAACTTCAGAATGCATGTTTACATGGGGCTGACCAGTGAAATGCTGCCAATGTTACAAAATTTAAAATAAAAAAGCAGCAGTTTTGCTGAACTGAGTCACATTTGTAGTTTATCCTTTGACTTTTAGATTTCTGTTTTTATATGTGTACAAAATACAGCCAGTCATTCCCGAAGTGTGTTCTGTACTTTTGTTGTTTTAAGTAAGAGCGATGGTATTGGGTTTGGATCGGTATCTGCCGATACTCAAAGTCACAGTGTCAGTATCAGACTTGAAAAAGTGGTATTGGCTCATCCCCACTCCAGGTACACAAAACTACACACTAATGCAACAAAAACACTACAGGTAGAAACACACACCACACTACATAAACACACTATTCCACACGGACCTTACATCTGTACAAATGGAGGACTCAGTACCACTGTCATAGAATTATTATTGTGTATAACAGTGTGTACAATAACTGTGTACTGCAGCTCCATACGTCAAAGTGTACCTGATGGATAACGGCAAGTGTGTTCTGAAGAGAAGAACTCGTCTGGCCCGAAAAACTCTGGATCCTCTGTACCAACAACAACTGCAGTTTGAAGAAAACCCCGAAGGAAAAGTACTCCAGGTGAGTACTGCGCACCATCTTCCACTGTAGGCCGTCATTAGGGGTGTTAGAAAAAAGTCAGTTCACATAAGAATCTAGATTCTCATTTTACATGATCCAGAATCATCTTCTTCCTGCTGCTCCTTCAGGAGTCTCCACAGTGGATCATCTGCCTCCATCTCACCCTCTCCCTTCATCTTCCTCTGGAACACCAACCCTCTCCATGTCCTCCTTCACTACATCCATCAATCTCCTCTGTGGTCTTCCTCTTTTCCTCCTGCCTGGCAGCTCCATCTTCAACATCCTTTGTCCAATATCTCCACTATCCCTCCTCTGCTCATGTCCAAACCATCTCAGCCTTGACTCTCTTACTTTGTCTCCAAACTGCTCAACCTGAGCTGTCCCTCTGATAGACTCATTTCTGATGTTGTCCTTCCTAGTCACTCCCAATGAAAATCTTAGCATCTTCAACTCTCCCACCTCCAGCTCCACCTTCTGTCTTTTTGTCAGTGCCACCGTCTCCGAACCATACATCATGGATTGACAAGGTGGTGCCTGTGTTTGGCCTGGCTACTGCCTCTCTTTGTCAGTGTCGTCTATCTCTGTTTGTCATTTTTGTTGTTTTATCAATCCTATCACTAAACAAATGTGTCTTTGCTACACTGAGATTTGATCGACAGTCGTTGTACTGGATTAAACTGTCTATGGAAAGATCATTTGACTCTTGGGAGGGCTACAGACAAACGGGGGCGCTACAGATGCCCCCGTTTGTGTGTTCTTCCTCCTCACCTGAGTACCGGCTTCTCTTTGCGAGCTGGCGTCCTGGTAAGTCTGGGAAGAAGCCCAGGAGATGGAGTTGCTTTAGAATTGTCGATGTGGAAGTTCCGGCGAGAGCCACGGTGGATGTAATTTCGGCGAGACAGGCGAGCAATGTCCAGGTGCTGGTGCAGCACGGACGGAGGCTCCGACAGGTGACAGCGAAGCCGAAGGAGCTCGACAGCTGAATACAGGAGCAGACCAGGCACGGAACGGTGGAACAATGATAGCGTAATCCACACAAGTGCAGACCAAGTAAGTAGCTTGGAGGTCAACATTGTGAGTTTGTAAAGCCAGGTGAGCTACTAAAACACATTAAAAACATTAAAATTGACTGGTGACTAGTGGCAGCCAAACGCGCCAGCGTACACTCAGACCGACTCCATTTCCATTGCCTTGGATGGTTGACGCCAGCTATTGAAACTAATGTACTTTCACCACCTCTACTCCTTCCATCTCCGCTGTGACACCTGCCTCCATCTCATTCACACTCATGTATTCTGTCTTGCTTGAAGTGACTTTCATTCCTCTTCTCTCCAGAGCATAACGCCACCTCTCCAGGTTCTCTTCCACCTGCTCCCTACTCTCACTACAGATCACAATGTACAGTGGGTGGTGTGGTGGCGCAGTGGTTAGCACTGTGGCAGCACAGCAACTCACCGTTGGCCATGGGATCCCAGGTTCGATCCCACCCCCTGACCAATGGTGATCTGTGTAGAGTTTGCAAGTTCTCCCTGTGTCTGTGTGGATTTACTCCGGGATTTCTCCAGTTTCCTCCCACAGGCACAAAACATGCAAGTTAGATTAACTGGAGACTGTAAAGTGGCCCAAGGTGTGAATGTGTGTGTGAATGGTGAAGGGATTGCGCCGTACCGTGGCAGCTTCATCCATCCAGGTGGATGTCCTGAATTTCCCCTCTGGGGATCAGTAAAGTACACAAAAAAAATGTTGTCTGCAAACATCATGGTCCACAGAGACTCCTGCTTGACCTCATCTGTCAGCTTGTCCATCACCATGGAAAAAAAAAGGGGCTCAGAGCCAGTCCCTGATGTAACCCCATCCCTACCTTGAATCCATCTGTCACTCCTACAGCTCACCTCACCACCGTCTCGTTGTCCTCATACATGTCCTACACCACCCTCACATACTTCGCTGCCACTCCTGACCTTGCCATACAGCTCCACACTTCCTCTCTTGGCACTCTATCATCTGCTTTCTCTAGATCCACAAAGACACAGTGCAACTCCTTATGACCTTCTCGATACTTCTCCATCAGCACTCTTAGAGCAAATATTGCATCTGTAAGATAAGATAAGATAAGATAAGCCTTTATTAGTCCCACAACGGGGAAATTCCAGGATTGCAACAGCACAGGGATAGCAACACTCAGAGCAACAATCAGAAGGCAAGAAAAAAAAACAAGCAAGCAAGAGCAGCTAATATACATATGTACATATTACTATAAAATATACAGTATATATATACACACACACACAGACACACAGTGCAGAGCATTGTAGCTAGATGGAATAAATATATAGATATATAAATATGAACACACACAGTGCAGAGCATTGTAGCTAGATGGAATAAATATATAGATATATAAATATGAACACACACAGTGCAGAGCATTGTTGCTAGATGGGATGAAACAGCATAACCGTCTACTTAGTTATCCTACATGGTATGATTATGTGCCCATACATATTCTCACTCTCCATAGCGACCGGTATTTTCCTAGTTGTATGCCGGAGGGGACCATTGTGTAAGTCTATTGCATCTTTTGCATTTAAAAACTATTAGTTTATCACGTTTTTTTGCTATCTCTGCGAGCAGCCCTGCTTAGGTTGTACAGTCTGACAGCCGTTGGTAGGAAGGACCTGCGAAACCTCTCGGTTGTGCACCTGGGATGATGTAGTCTGCTGCTAAATGAGCTCTTCAGTGCATTCAGTATGTCCTGCATAGGGTGGAACTCAGACTCCAGCAGAGATGACAGTTTAGCCACCGTCCTTCTCTCTCCTATCTCCTCCATCGGATCAAGGCGTTGCCCCAGGACAGAGCTAGCTTTCTTAATCAGTTTGTTCAGTCTCTTCCTATCGGCTGCAGTAATGCCACTGCCCCAGCAGACCACTCCAAAAGTGATGGCTGATGCCACCACCGTGTCATAGAATGACTTCAGCAGCGCCCCTTGTACACCAAAAGACCTGAGTCTCCTCAGCAGGAACAGCCTGCGCTGTCCCTTCTTGTAGAGTGCGTCAGTATTGTGTGACCAGTCTAGTTTATTGTTCAGATGAACACCCAGGCACTTGTAGGATGTCACCATCTCGATGTCTGTTCCCTGTATATTTACTGGTGCTGTGAGGGGTTGTCCATGCCTGCAGCAGTCCACCACCAGCTCCTTAGTTTTCCTTGCGTTGATCTGGAGGCAGTTCCGATGGCACCAGTCCACGAAGTCCTGGATAAGCCCTCTGTACTCAGCTTCATCTCCATTGGAGATGAGGCCAACGATCGCAGAGTCATCAGAGAACTTCAGTAGATGGCAATGTGTTGTGTTGTGTGAGAAGTCCGCAGTATAAAGAGTGAACAGGAAGGGAGCCAGCACTGTTCCCTGGGGGGCCCCCGTGCTACTGATGATCGTGTCGGACACACAGTCCCGGGTTCTCACAAACTGAGGCCGGTTTGTGAGGTAGTCCAGGATCCATGATGACAGGTGCTGGTCCACCCCTGCGCGCAGCAGCTTGTCCTTCAGGATCATCGGTTGGATGGTGTTGAAAGCACTGGAGAAGTCAAAGAACATGATCCTCACCATATTCCCGGGCTTCTCCAGGTGGGACAGAGAACGGTGAAGGAGGAAGATCACCGCATCCTCCACCCCAATGCCATGCTGGTAGGCAAACTGGAGTGGATCCATCGCTGGTTCCACCAGGGGGCGGAGGTGAGCAAGGAGCAGTCTCTCCAGGGTCTTCATCAAGTGGGACGTCAAGGCCACCGGTCTGTAGCTGTTCAGGTCTTTGGGGTGGGAAGTTTTTGGTACAGGTACCACACAAGATGTTTTCCACAGCTGTGGTACCCTCCCCAGCTTCAGGCTCAGGTTGAAGATATACGTCACAATCCCACACAGCTGGTCTGCACAGGACTTGAGGAGCTTTGCGCTGATGCCGTCCGGTCCCGACGCCTTCCTCGCCTTGATCTTCCTCAGCTCCGTCCTCACCTGGGTCCTGGTCAGGGTCAGGATGGGGGGCTGTGTGTTGGGAGTGGGGGGGGTGTCGGTGGAGTGGGGAGTGGGCAGCAGGACTTGATTTCTTTAGAGGCAGCAGTGGTTGTTGTGCAGTCGGGGGGGAGGGCGGTTGGTCAAATCTATTGAAAAACAGATTCAGGTTGTTCGCCCACTCCCTGCCCCCCGTGGCCTGGTGGGAGGTATTCTGGAGCCCAGAGATGGTTTTGAGGTTTCTCCAGACCCCGCTGATGTCGCTCTGTTGCAGCTTGTCCTCCATCTTCTTCCTGAAGCTGTCCTTGCCTTCTCTGGTCTTTCTCCTCAGCTCCCTCTGTACGGACTTCAGCATCTCCCTGTTCCCTGTCCTGAAGATCCTCTTCTTCTCTCTCAGAAGTGTTTTAATCTCAGGGTTGATCCAGGGTTTGTTGTTTGAGCAACACCGTATGGTCTTGGTGGGAACGGATTTGTCCACACAGAAGCTGAGGTAGTCTGTGAAGGTGTGAATGAGGCCATTGATGTCCTCACCATGTGGATCGCAGAGCTGCTTCCAGGCAGTGGCTTCAAAACAGTCCTTTAGAGTGTCCATTGCCTCCTCAGACCATAACTCCACTGTGCGCATGGCCGGAGGTTGTCTGTGTACTAGGGGTTTGTACACCGGCCGGAGATGAACCAAGTTGTGATCCGATCTCCCGAGTGGGGGGAGTGGTGATGAGGTGTACGCCTCCTTAGTGTTTGCGTAGAATCAGTCCAGTGTTTTATTGTCTCTAGTGTGGCATGTGACATACTGGGTGAACGTGGGTAGAATGGGAGACAGTGAAATATGGTTGAAATCGCCTGAGATGAGGAGAAGAGCATCTGGGTGTTCTGTCTGCAGCCTGCTGGTTACTGAATGGATGACGTCACGCGCTGTCCCAGCGTTCGCCGTCGGATTTGCATAAACAACAATGCAGATCACGTGTGAGTGTTCTCTCGGGAGATATGTAGGCCGCATGCTAACAGCTAGCAACTCAATGTCTTTGCTGCAGTGTCGTTGTTTAACAGTGATATGTCCCGGTCTGCACCAGTTGTTGTTAACATACATTATCACTCCACCGCCCCTAGCTGTAGTCCTCTTTCTTGGCATGAAACCATACTGCTGCTCACTGATTGTCACCTCTCCTCTTAACCTGGCTTCAACAACTCTTTCCCATATCTTCATAGTGTGGCTGATCAACTTTTTGCCTCTGTAGTTACTACAGCTCTGAGCATCACCTTTGTTCTTGAAAACTGGTAACAAAACACTTCTTCTCCACTCCTCAGGCATCCTCTCACTCTCCAAGATTGTGTTAAACAGTCTGGTTAAAAAGTCCACTGCCATCTCTCCTAAACATCTCCATACCTCCACAGGTATGTCATCTGGACCAACCGCCTTTCCATTCTTCATCCTCTTCAAAGCTGCCCTCACTTCTGCCTTGCTAATCCTTGGGACTTCCTTGTTCACCATCTTTCGTTCATCCATCCTCCTCTCTCATTTTCTTTATTCATCAGCTCTTCAAAGTTCTCCTTCCACCTTCTCAACACACTCTTGTCATTTGTTAGTACATTACCATTTCTGTCCTTAATCAACCTAACCTGCTGTACATCCTTTCCAGCTCCATCTCTCTGTCTAGCCAATCGATACAAGTCCTTTTCTCCTTCCTTAGTGTCCAGCTTCTCATACAACTCACTATGTCTTTTCCTTTTCCTTTGCCACCTCTCTCTTTGCCATACGCCTAGATTCCAAATATTCCTGTCTACTTTCTTCATCTCCCTGACTATCCCTCTTTTTCTTTGCTAACGTCTTCCTTTGAATACTTTCCTGTACCTCCTCATTCTACCACCAAGTCTCCTTGTCTTCCTTCCTCTGTCCACTGGGTACACCACAGACCTTTCTATCTGTTTCCCTCAATACTTTTGCTGTACTTTCCCAGTCATCTGGTAATTCTTCCCTACCACCCATAGCCTGTATCAACTCCTTCCTGAACTCTGTGTGACCTTCTTCCTTCTGTAATTCCCCCCACTTAATCTTTGGCTCTGCCTTCACTCTCTTCCTCTTCTTGCTTTCCAAAGTCATCCTACAGACTACCATCCGATGCTGTCTAGCTACATTCTCCCCTGCCACCACCTTGCAGTCTCCTATCTCTTTCAGATTTCTCCTTCTGCATAAGATGTAGTCCACCTGTGTGCACCTTCCTCCACTCTTGTAAGTCACCCTATTCAATTCAACTTTATTTATATAGCGCCATTTCACAACAACAGTCATCTCATAGCACTATCAACTATAGGGGAAACCCCCACAACTGCAGAAAGACCCCAGCAATCAGGCGATCCCCTGTGAGCAGCGCTTGGTAATGGTGGAGAGGAAAAACTCTCTTTTAGCAGGAATAAACCTCCAGCAGAACCAGGCTCAGGGAGGGGCAGTCATCTGCTGTGACTGGCTGGGGGGTGAGGGGATAGAGAAGAAGAAAAGAACAGACATGTAGAGAGCAAACAGCACAATGGGGACTCAATCTATGGGAGAGAACAAACAGATGTTAATGATCAGCAAAAATATTTCATTGAGAGTGAAGAAGGAGTGAAGCCCAGTGCATTGTTGGAGGTCCCCCGGCTGTCTAAACCTATTAGCAACATAACTAAGGGAGGGTTCAGAGACACCTGATCCTGATCCTGATCCTGCTGCAAAAAACATGCAGGTTAGGGATACGGGGCGCTTGCGCACGCAGCGACTGGCAACTGGTGGCTTGTCACCAGACTGCAAAACAAATCTACCTACGGGTACAAAATAAGTAAAAAAAAAAAAAAAGATAGAAGGCAGTCTTAGAAACTAATTTAATATGTGAATTGAAAAACAGATATTGATCAAAAATAATTCCAAGGTTCCTCACAGAAGAACTATTAAGAGAAAGAGTAACTGCATCCAAACTAAGAGTTTGATTTGGAAAAGTATTTCTAAGGTTTTTTGGACCAACAAGAATGACTTCAGTCTTACCTGAATTTAGTAGCAAGAAATTACAAGTCATCCAAGCTTTGATTTCCTTAAGAAAAGCCTTTAATTTGGCTAACTGATTACTGTCATCTGGCTTCATTGGCAAGTATAATTGTGTGTCATCTACATAACAATGAAAATGTACACACTGCTTTCTAATAATGTTGCCTACTGGAAGCATATGTAAACTAAAAAGAATAGGGCCTAGCACAGATCCCTGTGGAACTCTGTGACTGAGCTTTGAGTTGAAAGAAAACTCATTACTGACATGAACAAACTGGAACCTGTCAGATAAATAAGATCTAAACCACTGCAACAAAGTTCCATTAAGTCCAACATGCTGTTCTAATCTATCAAGTAAAATATTATGATCAATAGTATCAAAAGCTGCACTAAGGTCCAAAAGGACAAGTCCATTATGAGATGCGATAAGGAGGTCATTAGTGACCTTCACTAAGGCTGTTTCAGTACTATGATGGATTTTAAACCCAGATTGAAACTCTTCAAATAAACCTTTTCCCTGCAAGTGGTCAAATAATTGCATAGCAACAATTGTTTCTAAGATTTTTGAAATGAAAGGGAGATTAAAGATTGGTCTATAGTTAGCTAAAGCTCCTGGATCCAGTGTTGGTTTTTTAAGTAAGGGTTTAATTACAGCCGTTTTAAAAGCCTGCGGTGCATGGCCTATTGTTAATGAAGAACTGACTATTTTAGGAATAGAACTAGCAATAAATGGGAAGACTTCTTTAAATAACCTGGTAGGAATAGGGTCTAAAAGACAAGTTGAAGGCTTGGATGAGGAAACTATTTTGTTTCTCAGATGAGGAAATTATTTTATCTAACTCTAAAAGGTCAATTGGAGTAAACTGATCCAAACAGATATCAGTTGCTCTGGCCCCAGGAATGCATTTGACTATGGCCGCTGGAGTCTCTAGGTTCACGTTTCTGACTACAGAGTCACCAATGATCAGAGTTTTTTCCTCAGCGGGTGTGTCGCTGAGCAGGGAATATCGATTAGAAACATGAACAGGTTGGTGGTGAACCAGGGGCTTGTGACTTTGCTTCCTTCTCACCGTCACCCACCTGTTCCCTTCTGACTGCTCAGGAGAGGTGGATGCTGGGGGACGGCTAGCAGGCCCTATGCTACGGTGCTCCGCTGCAGCTAAAGGGAATCCATCATTATTAACTGGGGCTAACGGTGTTTCAATGCAGTGGAGCCGTTATTTCAAATCACACAACCTCACCTTGAGCGCCTCAAAAAGACAGGAGAAGGGGAAGGAGAGCTAGTAGCTGTGTTTCTCTCTCTTCTTGAATTATGTGTTCACCACAGCCATTTCCATCCTTTTAGCAAAATCCACAACCATCTGTCCTTCCACATTTCTCTCCTTAAGACCATACCTACCCAGAACCTTCTCATCCCCTCTGTTCCCTTCACCTACATGTCCATTAAAGTCCGCTCCAATCACCACTCTCTCCCCCCCAGGAACACTCTCTACCACTTCATCCAACTTACTCCAGAATTCCTCTTTCCCTTCTACCTGACATCCAACTTGTGGGGCATAAACACTGACAACATTCAACATCACACCTTTGACTTCTAGATTCAAACTCATGATTCTGTCTGACTCCCTCTTTACCTCCTGAACACTCTTCACATACTCTTCCTTCAAGATTACTCCTCCTCCATTTCTCTTCCTGTCTACACCATGGTAGAACAGTTTAAATCCACCTCCAGTGCTCCTAGCCTTGCTTCCCTTCCATCTGCTTTCTTGAACACACAGTATATCTACCTTTCTTCTCTCCATCATATCAGCCAACTCACTGCCTTTACCAGTCATAGTCCCTACATTTAACATCCCTACTCTCACCTCCACACTTCTGCTTTTCCTTTTCTCTCTCTCCCTCCTAGCACACCTTCCCCCTCTCCTCCTCCTCCATCTTTGACCAACAGTAGCCCAGTTTCCACCAGCACCCTGTCAGTTAACAGCACCGGTGGTGGTCGTTGTTAACACAGGTCTCCACTGGTCCGGTATCAAAGTCTTATTTGTCATGATCTGCATGTTTGATTTGACAAAGGTTTTATGTCAGATGCCCTTTCTGTCACAACCCTCCTCATTTACCTGGGCTTGGGACCGGCAGTAGGCGTACACTGGCTTGTGCACCCACTGTAGCTGGGTCACATGATCCAGAATCAATTCACGAAAATTAAGAATTGACTTTTTAAAATTAATGTTTTTTGGGGGGTTTTTTGTGGTGGTGCCGGGGTCCTGTCACATGACATGTATTGCCACTACGGGATACGCAATAGAGCTTAAGCCCTGCCCCCTCTACTTCCACATATGGGACCTTCAGTCAAAAAAATTCTCCATGTCAAGAGTGAAATTATCTTGTGATCCCGATCAAGTGTTGCCACGAGTTACACACATGATGTCTGTCAATTTAGAAGACAGTCTTCCATGTAAATAGTGGTGTAGGTTGTTGTCTAGCTGTTAAGGCATAAGGTTATGAAGACATGTACATAAAAAAACTACAAACACAGATGGACGGCACTTTCAATTAAAGTCACCCAAGATTGCAATTTCATTAAAATTCAAATCAGTCGGGAGCTGCATTAAAGAAGGTGGAGCACCACTGTCAGCTGATGGCGTCCTATAGCATCCAACAACAGTTCTATGCAGGGAATTGAAGACCTCAGAGTCCGAGGCTAAAAATTATAACTGTTCAGTCATAGAAATCAGTACTTTTACAGTAAATTTCTTTTTTTGTGTAAATTGCAGCACCACCTCCTGGTTTAGGTTGGTCAGTTCTATATACATTATATCCTTCTATATAAGTGTGACTGTCTGATACAGATTTGTTTAACCATGATTCTGATAACACAATAAGATCAGCATTAGTTGATTGCGCCCATATACAAACAAAGTCAGTTTTAGCAACAAGGTTACGCACATTCAAGTGCAGAAAACCAATACCAGAACTTAATTTAGAATCTGCAGGGGTATCAAAATTTATCACAGGGTCAGGACCAGGGTTGGGTTTCACATTCCCAGAAATCAGTAACCATAAAACACTGGCACACCTGTGTGTAAAATATGAACTCATGCAAGAATTCTTAGAGCCCTTACCGTCCGTGTGGAGATCATGAAGAGCATTGGAGGATAAAGAGAGGTTGTCTTGCAGACCCATTACCCTGGCCAGGCAGATTAAATCCACCATATCTGTATTTAACAGACATACAGTGTCAGCTTGAGCGGCGTTCACACGGCCAGACGCTCTCATTCCCCTATGGGTCATGTCAAAACCTGGAGACACTAAACTGGATTTTACATTCCTGCAGAGTCCGTTACCAGTGGGGTAAATGGAAAATGAAAACAGGAGAGCAGGAAGCAAAAACAGCGGCACACAAGTCATTTCCATCATCCCTTTCATGCAAGATGAAGAGAAAGAGACAAAGGTTGATCTGCCAGTAAAAGTAATAACGGCAGAATCCAGATCCCTTTGAAGAATCCAGTTCCAGAGTTTTCCTTTTCTCGCAATGATGACAAGTTGGTTGTAAACAGGAAAAGTAGAAAGAAGAAGAAGAGCGCACCTCGGACACAGTCCAAGAACGGATAATTTTTTCACGCGTAAGGAATTGTTCTGAACTCCTTGTACGGGGATATGGAGTGATGATGGTCGGGTCAGTGGCGGTGGTGCACCTGTGGGCTGGTTGCCAGCCGCCAATCAAGTCTAAAAGAAGAAGAAGAACAGGAAAAGCCAAAAGAAAGCACTTTGCTTTATTATGAGTAAACTGGGCCCATGAGACTCAGACGTCAAGGTCCAGCACAGACGGGCCTCCGTGGTCTGTGGTCCATCCACAGGTGAACAGCCTCCCTGGGATCTGGGATCCTTCCAGGGAGAGTGTAAGTGAATAATGAGATTTAGCCACACACACAAAAAAGTGAACACTGGGTGTAGGGATCCCTGTAATATGTGATGGCAGTGGTCTTTATGTCCACAGAGCTGGCCCAAAAGGAGACGGATGAGAGGCTGCACTGGAACGGTCCTTTATTGTCCAACGGGCTGCTCTACAGCAGCTGCTGCACTGTGTGGGGTCATCCGGGCAAGAGAGCCCCAAATGGTGGATGCCCCTATTTAAAGGGCGGTGTGGTGACGCACCCTGAAGGTGGCGTCATCACACCGCCCTTCACAATCAAATCACCATCCCACAGTCTTGACTGCTGGTGAAGATTACAGTTTTATTTTTTTATTTTAGCACAATACACATTCAGTAAAACACACAAACTACGACCAACTGATGAACATTAGTGTTCGTAGCGCGACTGTCTCTGCTAAGAGTTGTAGCCTTACTGACAATTCCACCGACAGGCACAGGAAGTGAAAACAAAACCACCGTTATCAAAATAAAAACCTGCTTTTTTACTTCAGTACATAGGATGGCATAAGGCCTCTGTACTTTGTAAAATTAACTACTAATAGGAAAACATTTTTGCAAGATCAAGAAATGCATATCTCAGAATTACTGACCAGGTAATTAACCTAAAATAATAAACCTTTCAGGAGTTATTTACGCCGTGGTTGTTGCAGTTGCTCGCCATCCTCTGCAAATTAGTTGATGTAATTTTTTAAAAATATAACCCTCCAAAACATCAGCACACTGTACTCTGTCAAATTCCACAACAGAATAGAATAGAATTCCTTTATTGTCATTATACAATGAAGCATAATGAATTTTGGATGCATCTCTCCATGGTAATTTAAAAAAGAAGAATGAAAAAACAGGAATAAATAGTACCAAATACCGGATACAAGCGGCTGAAATGAGCTTTCTCCGTAGGATTGCTGGACTCACCCTCAGAGATAGGGTGAGGAGCTCAGTCATCCGGGAGAGGCTCAGAGTAGAACCGCTGCTCCTCCACATTGAAAGGAGTCAGTTGAGGTGGTATGGGCATCTGATTAGGATGCCTCCTGGACGCCTCCCACTTGAGGTGTTTCAGGCACGTCCCACTGGGAGGAGACCCCGGGGCAGACCCAGGACTCGGTGGAGAGACTATGTCTCCCAGCTAGTCTGGGAACGCCTTGGTATCCCCTCTGAAGAGCTGGAGCAGGTGGCTGGGGAGAGGGAAGTCTGGGCTTCTCTGCTTGAACTGCTGCCTCCGCGACCCGGACCTCCGGAAAAGCGGTAGAAGATGGATGGATGGATGGATGGAATAAATAGTATTAAAAGAGATAAAAAAACAAACAAATCTAACTTTACATACATAGTACAACCTGTGCAATGCAGCATACGACAACGAGAGGACTATTTAAAATGTGTACTTGGAATGAAGCTGCCCCTCAGTCTTGTTGTACGAGCCCGAAATGCTCTAAAAGGTTTTCAGAGTTTCTATGGATGGATGTGTGGAGTCTTTACAGAGGGACCTCACTTTCCTAAGACAGCGAGTGTGGTAGATGTCCTCCAGTTCTGGGAGCCACAATCTGATGATTTTCTCTGCTCTTCCACGCCGAAGTGCTTTCCCCTGTGGAACCACATGAAGATGCAGTATATAAGGACGCTCTCTGTAGTGCAGCAGTAGTAGGAGAGCAGAACACACTGAGAAAGGCCAGATTTTTTTAGCAATCTCAAAAAAAAGAGACGCTGTTGGACCTTCTTCAGCAGAGTGTTGATGTTAGATGCCCATGTCAGATTGTCCGAGATGTGGGTTCCCAAGAACTTGAAGGACAAAACTTGTTCCACTCCATCACCATTCATAAAAATAGGAGGGTGATCCTTGTCCCCAGATCTCCAGAATTCAATAATTAGTTCTTTGGTTTTTCCAGAGTTAAGGGACAAGTTTTTTACAGAGCTCCATCTCACCAAATTCTGCACCTCCGCTCTATAGGCTGACTCATCACCAGGAGAAATCAGTCCAATTACAGTCGTGTCATCTGCAAATTTTATTATGGTGTTTAAGTTATATGCAGAGACACAGTCATGGGTGAGCAGTGACTACAGAATTGCTGAGAGTACACAGCCTTGTGGGGTGCCAGTGTTCAGGGTTATGGAAGTAGAAGTATGTGAGCCCAAGCGCACCACTTGTAAGCATCCTATGTACAGGAAATCTTTCCTGCCACATGCTATTTCACTGTACAATAACTCACTCTGATGTTGTATTCTGGTCATAACTATGCTGTCATACTGCACCTTACAGTCTAATTAGTACCTCACATTCCACCCTGCACCTGATAGTCCTGCATTGTACAGCGAGTGTGATTCATGTATCTATATGGGTCACCATCTGTTCATCTATGATGTACAGTGGGGCAAAAAAGTATTTAGTCAGCCACCAATTGTGCAAGTTCTCCCACTTAAAAGATGAGAGAGGTCTCCAATTTTCATCATAGGTATACCTCAACTATGAGAGACAAAATGAGAAGAAAAAAAAATCCAGAAAATCACATTGAAGGATTTCTAATGAATTAATTGGTAAATTCCTCAGTAAAATAAGTATTCGGTCACCTACAAACAAGCAAGATTTCTGGCTCTCACAGACCTGTAACTTCTTCTTTAAGAGGCTCCTCTGTCCTCCACTCGTTACCTGTATTAATGGCACCTGTTTGAACTCGTTATCAGTATAAAAGACATCTGTCCACAACCTCAAACAGTCAGACTCCAAACTCCACTATGGCCCAGACCAAAGAGCTGTCAAAGGACACCAGAAACAAAATTGTAGATCTGCACCAGACTGGGAAGACTGAATCTGCGATAGGTAAGCAGCTTGGTGTGAAGAAATCAACTGTGGGAGCAATTATTAGAAAATGGAAGACATACAAGACCACTGATAATCTCCCTCGATCTGGGGCTCCACGCAAGATCTCACCCTGTGGGGTCAAAATTATCACAAGAACGGTGAGCAAAAATCCCAGAACCACATGGGGGGACCTAGTGAATGACCTGCAGAGAGCTGGGACCAAAGTAACAAAGGCTACATCAGAAAAACACTACGCCGCCAGGGACTCAAATCCTGCAGTGCCAGATGTGTCCCCCTGCTTAAGCCAGTACATGTCCAGGCCCGTCTGAAGTTTGCTAGAGAGCATTTGGATGATCCAGAAGAGGATTGGGAGAATGTCATATGGTCAGATGAAACCAAAATAGAACTTTTTGGTAAAAACTCAACTTGTCGTGTTTGGAGGAGAAAGAACACCATACCTACTGTGAAGCATGGGGGTGGAAACATTATACTATGGGGCTGTTTTTCTGCAAAGGGACGAGGACAACTGATCCATGTAAAGGAAAGAATGAATGGGGCCATGTATCGTGAGATTTTGAGTGAAAACCTCCTTCCATCAGCAAGGGGATTGAAGATGAAACGTGGCTGGGTCTTTCAGCATGACAATGATCCCAAACACACCGCCCGGGCAACGAAGGAGTGGCTTCGTAAGAAGCATTTCAAGGTCCTGGAGTGGCCTAGCCAGTCTCTAGATCTCAACCCCATAGAAAATCTTTGGATGGAGTTGAAAGTCTGTGTTGCCCAGCGACAGCCCCAAAACATCACTGCTCTAGAGGAGATCTGCATGGAGGAATGGGCCAAAATACCAGCAACAGTGTGTGAAAACCTTGTGAAGACTTACAGAAAACGTTTGACCTCTGTCATTGCCAACAAAGGGTATATAACAAAGTACTGAGATGAACTTTTGTTATTGACCAAATACTTATTTTACCGAGGAATTTACCAATTAATTCATTAAAAATCCTTCAATGTGATTTTCTGGATTTTTTTTTTCTTATTTTGCCTCTCATAGTTGAGGTATACCTATGATGAAAATTGGAGACCTCTCTCATCTTTTAAGTGGGAGAACTTGCACAATTGGTGGCTGACTAAATACTTTTTTACCCCACTGTATATAAGTTTTTAGCAGTTTTACTTTCCATGGGTAATCCCTTTGTCTATTATGCTGTGTGTGTGTGTTTCTGTCGTTTTGGCCGTCTACGGTCATGCTGCTGTTACACTGTAATTTCCCAGTTTGAGATCAATAAAGTACATCTATCTATCTACAGTATATTCCACTATAGTCCATCATATTCTACTGTAGTCCTGTGGAGGAATGATGTGACAAGATACGAGAGCTGCCAGTTCAGAACTTTATTCAGCTCCAACAACAAGACTGACTCCCTGGTGCCCAGGTGCATACATTTATATCTCCTGCCTCCTCCCCCTTGGAGCCAAGGCGTATGCATTTACACCTCCTTCCCCAGGCGCATACATTTACATCTCCTGTCCCCTCCCCCTACTCCCCAAGTCACTGGGTGAGAGTGGAACCTCCTGGTGGTCCACCACACAGCGCCCCCCTCCAGAACACCCAGAAGGGGCCTTAACAGTCCAGTACCTTGGGCTTGAGCAATTGCCCGTAACGGCTGTAACGTGGAGCAGCCGGGCCAACCGAGGCACCTTCCAGTCGAGGTGAGGAGGAAAAAGACTCTGTCTCTGGCAAACAGTTCTCTGAAGGAGGAAAACCAACCTGTGAACTCACCACAGGCAGGCGTCCACGCCGGGGAGCCTGGGCCAGCACCACCTGCTCATCTGCCAACACATAAGCGGGCTTAAGTCTGTCTGTACAGATGGTTTTCCTGCATCCCCCAAAATCCAACACAAAATGTTTCGTCCCCGTTTCCAAAACTCTGAAAGGGCCTTTGTAAGGTGGGTGCAGCGGGGTTCTGTGGGCATCGTTTCTGACGAAAACAAACTCAGCATTCTCCAACCACTTCTGAACAAAAGTGCGGGGAAAACAATGGCGCACTGGCCCCGGAACGTTACTTGCCTCTGCCTTAGGAAAAAGGCGTATAGACGATTCGGTACTGGGCGTGGGACCTTCTGGCAAAAATTCCCCTGGGATCCACAAGGGTTGACCAAAAATGAGCTCAGCCGGGGAAGCTGTCAGATCCTCCTTGGGCATGGAGTGCAGTCCCAGTAGGACCCAAGGCAGGCAGTCGACCCAATTCGCATCGGTTAACAAGGCTCTGAACGCAGCTTTAAGCAACCTGTGGAACCTCTTGCACAAACCATTAGCCTGCGGGTTGTATGCAGTGGTACTTGAACTTTGACCCCCAGGCTCTCAGCCATAGCAGACCAGAGTTCCAAAACGAACTGGGGACCCCTGTCGGAGGTGATGTCGGATGGGAACTGAAACGTGCAACCCAGGATGACAAAAACGCGCGGGCAACGTCAGCAGATGTGGTGGAAGCCAGTGGAACTGCCTCTGGCCAACGCGTGGTGTGGTCCACTATCGCTAAAAGGTGCGTGAAACCCTGCAATAGCTGAAGGGGGCCCACTAAGTCCATGTGGACGTGGTCGAACCTCCTGCTTGCAATCCGAAACGGTTTGAGGGGGGCCTTGGTGTGCCTCTGAACCTTATCCCGTTGGCATGCAACGTACGCGGAAGCAACCGGGCGGGGACCGCCGATAGAGACGTCGCAAAGCAAGGGGAAGCAACCCCCTTGTACTACCCTGTTCTCCAGTTTAAGGCCAGTACCCATGGAACGGAGCACACAAATGTCCGTGTCCCCCAGTTGGTCAGCGGCCATGGTGGAAAAATCAATACCCAAGTAGACTGGAGAGACCAGCGTGCATGACAAACAGTCGGCCACAACATTGAGCTTACCGACCACGTGTTGAATGTCGGTCGTGAACTCCGATATTGCGGCTAGGTGACGTTGCTGCTGCGCTGACCACGGTTCCGAGATTTTGGACATTGCGTATGTTAGAGGCTTGTGGTCAACAAATGCAGTAAATGTGCAACCCTCAAGCCAAAACTGGAAGTGGCGCCTGGCCAGGTAGAGGGCCAACAACTCTATGTCGAAGGTGCTATACTTACGCTCGTTATCGCGCAGAGTACGGTTGAAAAAGGCGAGAGGTTGCCACAAACCGGAGACGTATTGTTCCACCACTGCTCCTACCGCAACGTCAGATGCATCTGTAGTAAGCATGGTCCACGCTGATGGGGATGGGTGGGCCAGCAAAAGCTGCATTGGCGAGCGCAGCTTTGGCACCTGCAAAAGCCTTGACCCAATCGGGGGTCCAGTCGATGTTATCCGTGGGTTTCTTCTTCTTGAGCGTGCCGTACAGCGGTTTCAGCAGCTGGGCTGCCCAGGGAAGGAAATGTTTGTAAAAACTGACCATTCACAAAAATTCTTGCAACACCCTCACGGTCTGCAGATGCGGGAAATCTGACACCACCCGCACTTTATCCAGCAGCGGGATTGCACCCTCAGACAAGATGCGGTGGCCCAAGAAATCAATCACCGGCAACCCGAAGTAACACTTTGCTGGATTAACTATCAGTCCTTATGCTTCCAGCTAACAGAAAACTTGTTTCAGATGGGAGAGGTGCCCTGCCTCCGATGCGCTAGCCACCAGAATGTCATCTAGGTAGACGAACATGAACGGCAAGTTGCGGAGCACCACGCCCATCATCCTCTGAAAAGTCTGAGCTACGCCCTTCAGCCCGAACAGTATGTGAAGAAACTTGAAAAGGCTGAAAGGTGTTATCACCGCCATCTTTGGGACCTCTTCAGCGCAAACCGGGACCTGGTGGTAGCTGCGGACCAGATCCACCTTAGAAAAAATGTACATTCCGGCCAGGTGCACGAAAAATCTTGAATGTGTCAGATGGGGTAACTGTCATGCTCAGTGATGTTTAAGCGACAGAAATCATCGCATGGTCACCACGAACCATCAGACTTGGGCACCATGTGCAGCGGGGATGCAGAAGGGCTATTGGAGTGCTTAACAACCCCCAAACATTCCAAGTTAGCAAACTCTTCCCACTGGATGGCTAACTTAGCTGTGTCCAGGCGGCGTAGGCACGTGAAAGCCGGCATGCCCTTTGTAGTGATAAAATGCTCAACCCCATGCTTGGTCACAGTAGCGGAAAAGGTAGGCACGATAAGCGTGGGAAAATCAGAAAGCACACGTTGATACACATCCCCTGAGGCTAAAAAATTAGCATGTGTTAGTGGCCCAGCTCCCCGAGTCACACAAGGCAGTGAAGAACATCTACAAAGAGACCATAAGCACACAGAAAATCAGCACCTAAGATAGGAACTGAGCAGGCAGCTACCACAAAGTCCCACTTGTAGTTGCGTCCATGAAAACACACAGTCACTGACCTTTCTCTAAAAGTCTTGATAGGGGAGCCATTAGCGGCAGTTAATGATAGGCCGCAGCCTTCAGCCAACCTATTAGTGCCGATCGGCAAAATAAGACTATTCTGGGAACCAGAGTTGACCAAAAACCGTTTCCCAGAACGTATGTCCTTAAGGAAAAGCAGCTTGTCCGTGTTCCCAGCGGTTGCAGCTGCTACTGACCACTGCTGGCCCATTTCCCGGCATCTTGACATGTCATGGCAGGAGACAACGCCACGCATCGGCGCCCAAAAGCTGATGGTAGAAACACACCATCCCATTCTGGCACTTCTGAGTGGGTGTTCCAGCTACAACCTTCGGCTCCACAACCTCAGTGGACTCCACCGAAGATCCTGGTGTCACCGTCTGGACGCCAAAACTCCTATTCGCCAGAATAATGTGGTCTGCTTCTTCCGCAAGCGCGCAGTAGTCTCTGGCAGCCAGCAACGGTGAGTTGGCCAAAATTGTCCGTGCCGAAACTGGCAGTTTCCTCAGGAAGAGATGGATGAAGAGAAAAGATCCGTCATCTCTGCCCAGCAAAGCCAACATACTTTCCATTAACTCCACAGCCGAGCCGTCTCCTAACTCAGAGTGGGAGAAGAGCTTCTCTGCTCTCTCCCTGTCCGAGAGGGTGTAATGCCATAACAGCAGCTGTTTGAGAGCGTCATATTTCCCCCAGGGTGGGGGGGGTCTCAGAGCAGACTCATGGCACGCTTAGTGGAGCATGGGTTGAGCAAAGCCATTACGTAATGGTATCTCGTGTTGTCTGTAGAAATTCCACAGAGGGCAAACTGAGCTTCCACGTGGATGAACCAGGCAGCCGGGTCATGAAACCAGAAGTCCGGGAGCTTGATCTCCATGGCCAATGAGGCCGGGGTCTCGGTGGGGGAAACCCTAGCGTGGGTGTTACCGAAGAGGAGCTCGCTTCGTCTTCCAGCCTGAGCATTTTTATGTTGTAGGTCACCAGTGTGGAGGAATGATGTGACGAGACACGAGAGCTGCCAGTTCAGAACTTTATTCAACTCCAACAACAAGACTGATTCCCTGGCGCCCAGGCACATACATTTATATCTCCTGCCTCCTTCTCATTGGCGCCAACTATCTCCTGCCCCACGTGCCAACGCGCATACATTTACACCTCCTGCCCCAGGCACATACATTTACATCACTTGTCCCCTCCCCCTCCTCCTCAAGTGACTGGGTGAGAGTGGTACCTCCTGGTGCTCCACCACAGTCCGCCATATTCCACTTTCTGCAACTGTGGGGGTTCCCCCCTACAGTTGATAGTGCTGTGAGATGACTGTTGTTGTGAAATGGCGCTATATAAATAAAGTTGAATTGAATTGAATTGAATTGAACTATAGTCCACCATATTCTACGATCGTCCATCATATGTCACTGTAGTTCGCTGTATTTCACTATAGTCTGCCACATTCCACTACAGTCTTCCATGCTCCACTATAGTCTGCCATATTCCATAATCTAAATTGTAATATAATAACTAATAAAAGACAGTTTTGGAGGCTACATGTATATTGTAAAGCCTGATAGCCTCAGGCAGAAAGGACTTGCTGTGACGCTCCTTTAGACAGCTGGGCTGCAGTGGTCTATTGCTGTGGCTGCACCGTAGACTGTCCAGTGTGCTGTAGAGGGGTGAGAGACATTGTCCATGATTGCTCTGATTTTAACTAGAATTCTCTCTCTAATCACCTCCTCCAGTGAAGCCAGCCTGATACCCATGACTGACTCAGCCTTTTTTGAGTTTATTCAGTCTGTTCTTGTCCTTCACTGTGATCCCTGATCCCCCAACACGCCACTGCAAAGAAAATGGTGCTGGCCACTACCGACTGGTAGAACATGAGGAGTATTCTATTACAGACACTAAAGGACCTGAGCCTTCTGAGGAAATAGTCAGCTCAAGCCCTTTTCAAGTACCTCGTAGAGCACTATAGTCCATCATATTCCACTATAGCATGAGACATTGGTTTTACTTGTTTTATTGCTTTTATTATATGATTGTCATTTTTTACTTGTTTTGTTTTATACCTTTTTAGCTGCATTTTATTGTTTTTTATTTATTTTTATGTCTTACATGTCCTTCTCATTTTATCTATTCCTGATGTACAGCACTTTGTATCAGCTGTAGTTGTTTTTAAAGTGCTTTAGAAATAAAGTTTGATTGATTGGTATAGTCCACCATATTCCACTATAGTCTGTCTAGACTGTCCACATGTGGGCAGTGGCTAGATCTTGCTTGGAGCCAGTCTAGAATGGAGAAGTAAGGTGACTCCTTCCCTCCACTAGCCTGGGTGTACACCTTGGGCAAATGTTAGCACACCCATAGCCCTACTAGCCAGGGGTACGGTGAGGCATTGGCAGCAGGGTGCCAGTTGGTGTGAGCAGCAGAGGAACTTGTTGCTTGAGTCAATGGTGCAAGCACAAGATGGCATACGGAGGAACCATTACTTTGGTCAACGGATGACGTCAACAAGCGGGATGGTACTGTGGGGCAACCTCCTCATCAACCTCGTTTGTTGCACTTATGTGCCCCACTTGGTAACTGATGAGGAGATCCAGAGAGGTAGGCTGGTGGGGGCACAACACCAACTACCTTAATTACAGTACAAGGCGTCTTGTCTTGTATTCCACTACAGTCTGTCATATTGGGGGCGGCTGTGGCGCAGGTGTAGTGTGGCCGACTCCTGATCGGAGGGTCAGGGGTTTGATTCCTGCTCTGTCTGCATGTTGAAGTGTTGAGCAAGACACTGAACCCCCAGTTGCTCCTGGTGGGTCAGGCCAGCACCTGTGTATGGCAGCTCCGCCTCCATCAGTGTGTGAATGTGTGAATCGCAGGATCTGTAAAGCTCTTTGGTCATCTAGAGATGAGAAAAAGTGCGATATAAGTGAATGCCACTTACCATCTTCCACTATAGTCCATCCATCCATCCATCCATCTTCTTCCGCTTAATCCTTTTCAGATCGGGGGGGGGGGGGGGGGGGCTGGAGCCTATCCCAGCATCTTTGGGCAAGAGGCAGGGTCCACCCTGGACAGATCGCCAGTCCATCGCAAGACCAACACAGAGAGACAGACAACCATTCACTCTCACAGTCAGACCTAAGGACAATTTAGAATCCCCAGTTTGATGCCAATTAACCTAACTTGCATGTTTTTGGCATGTGGGAGGAAACCGGAGAAATCCCGGGGTAAACCCACACAGACACGGGGAGAACATGCAAACTCCACACAGATCACTGTTGGTCGGGGGCTGGGATGGAACCCAGGATCCCCCGGCCAAGGGTGAATTGCTGTGCTGCCGCAGTGCTAACCACTCCGCCACTGCGCTGTCCACACTATAGTCTATCATGTTTCATCCATCCATCCATCTTCTTAATCCTTTTTGGGTCGCGGGGGGGCTGGAGCCTATCCCAGCACCTTTGGGCGTTCAATTCAATTTTATTTATATAGCGCCAAATCAAAACACAGGGTCATCTCAAGGCACTTTACAAAAAGGTGGGTTTAGGCCATACTCTCAAATTTATAGAACCCAGCAGAGACCCCTAAGAGCAAGCACTGCAGCGGCACAGGTGAAGAAAACCTTCCCTTTAACGGGCAGAAACCTCGAGCGGAACCATAGCTCATAGAGGACGGCCATCCGCCTCGACTGGCTGGGTTGAAAAAAGAGGTAAAAAGTAGGAAGCCTGGCAGTAGCTACATTCAAAACAAACATAACAAATACAATTCAACATTAACATTCACAGCCAGACCTTCCAGTATCAAGCAGGGTTAGGCTCTACATTTGGGTGAAGGCCTGGCAGCGGCAACATTTTTAACTATAGGCTTTATCAAAGAGAAGAGATTTCAACTTACTCTTGAATAAAGACAGAGTGTCTGCTTCCCAAGCTGAACTGGATGGTTCCACAGGAGGGGAGCTTGATCACTGAAAGCTCTTCTCCCAATCTACTTCTGGAGACCTTGGGGACCACCAGTAGTTTGGAGTTTTGGGAGCGCAGAGCTCTGGTTGGATGATAGGGAACTATGAGTTCTTGCAGATAAGAAGGAGCCATACCATTAAGGGCTTTATAAGTTAGGAATAAAATCTTGAATTCAATTCTATAATTTATTGGGAGCCAATGTAAAGAAGCTAAAACTTGGGTAATGTGATCTCTTCACCCTGTTCTTGTCAGGATTCATGCAGCTGCATTCTGAATGAGTTGGAAAAAATTTATGGACTTATTGGGACAATCTGATAAAAGTGAATTACAATAGTCTAGCCTAGATGTGATAAAGGCATGGAAAAGTTTGCATCTTTATGGAACAGGATTATTTTAGAAACATTACGCAGATGGAAGGAGGCAGTCTTAATGGTTTGCTGTATATGAGCATTAAAAGACATTACTTGGTCAAAGACAACTTCAAGATTCCCAACAGAGGACTTAGAAGCCAGTGCAATGCCGTCTAGTGTTGTTATCTTACTAGAAAGAGTACTTCTAGCTTGTTTGGGGCCAAGAACAGTGACTTCAGTTTTATCTGTATTCAACAATAGAAAACTGTAGTTCATCCAGGTTTTAATATCCTTAAGACACTCCTGGAGTTTTGCCATGCCAAAGGCACTGTCCTGGACCTCCATGCAATGTTGCAGAGGTGTGTCAACCATGACAGCCCTACAACTTCCAGGGCCTTGAGGTACTCAGGGTGAATCTCGTCCACCCCTGGGGCCTGGCCACCAAGGAGCTTTGTAACCACCTTGGCAACCTCAGCCCCTGTGATGGGTGAGTCATCCCCCTCGTCCACAAGCCCTGCTTCCTCTGTGGAAGGCGTGTCAGCGGGATTGAGGAGATCCTCAAAGTATTTCTTCCATCGCCCGATGATATCCCCAGTTGACGTCAGCAGCGCCCCATACGCATGATACACAGTGTGGACAGGGAGCTGCTTCCCCCTCCTGAGCCGCCGGACAGTTTGCCAGAATCTCTTTGAGGCAGACCAAAACTCTTGTTCTATGACCTCACCCAACTCCTTCCACACCTGAGTTGGCCCATTCAGACTCCATGTCTCCAGACTCCCTCGGAATGTGGTTGAAGTTCTTCCGGAAGTGGGAGTTGAAGACCTCCCGGACAGAGACCTCAGCCAGACATTCCCAGCACACCCTCACTATGTGTTTGGGTCTACCAGGTCTGAATGGCATCCTCCCCTGCCATCAGATCCAACTCACCACCAGGTGGTGATCAGTTGACAGCTCTGCACCTCTCTTTACTGGTCTGTTTTATCGGGCTTTCACTGAATCTGTTTTATCCTTTTCTTTAGTGTCATGGTTTGGTCAGATAAAACTGAAACAGAGGAAATCCTTGGATCAGGTAGTTAGATGGTCCAGTCGTTTGCTTGGTGAGTCACAGCTGAGCCTGACATCCCTGTACACCAGACAAGTACAGAGGATGGGTGCCTCCATTTTAAATGACGACTCCCACCCTTTGCACTGCAACTTTCAGCTTCTTCCCTCCAGACGGAGGTTTGTTGTCCCAAAAAGTAAAACCCAGCGCTACAAAAACAGCTTTGTCCCTGCTGCTGTTAAAGAGTTGAACAAGATTTAACAATATATTGCACATAATTTAGTTACCCATTTATTAATTTTATTTTATATTTACTTATTTTTGTAGGTTTTTTATTTGGGTTCTAAATCTTTTATTGGGTTTTAGACTTTTGAGTTTTTAACCTCTGACTAGTCTTTAACTTTTTAATATGACCCTTCTCTCTTATCTGTTTTTTCTCTCATCTCTTTGTCTTATGTCCTGATTGATGGAGCCTTGAGTATTTTTATCATGTTTATAGTCAGCTTCATGTGTGCCTGTGTTTGTGTTCATGTTGAATGTAACTGTGGTTTGTAAACATGGATGTCACCTGACTGCAAAACAAATCTACCTACGGGTACAAATAAAGGAACCTGAACCTGTCCAAGACATATGGTCGCAGGTCTGATGACATGATAACAAAATCAATCATCGACCTGTGACCTAGGGTGACATGATGCCAGGTGCACAGATGGGCACTCTTATGCTTGAACATGGTGTTCTTTATGGACAAACTGTGGTTAGCACAGAAGTCCAATAACTGAACACAACTCGGGTTCAGATTGGGCAGGCCATTCCTTCCAATCACCCCCCTCCAGGTTTCACTGTCGTTGCCCACGTGCGCATTGAAGTCCCCCAGTAGTAGCATCAATTGGTGCATGGGCACAAATGATGGTTAGAACGTGTTTCCCAACCCAAAGGCGCAGTGAAACAACCCGTTCATCCACCAGGGAAAACTCCATTATAGAGGCAGCAAGGTGGGGGAAGAAGACCCACCCCTGCTTGTCGCCTCTTGCCCGGGGCAACTCTAGAGTAGGCCAAGCTCCAGCCCCTCTCAAGGAGACTGGTTCCAGAACCAGAGCTGTGTGTTGAGGTGAGGCCGACTATATCTAGCCGATTTCTCTCAACCTCATGCACCAGCTCAGGCTCCTTCTCCACCAGAGAGGTGACATTCCACATCCCAAAAGCCAGTTTAGGAAGCCTGTGATCAGACCGCCAAGGTCTCTGCCTTCAACCGCCACCTGATCCACATAGCACCGGACCCCCATGGTCCCTCCTGCAGGTGGTGAGCCCACTGGAGGGTGGACCCATGTAATTCCTTCGGCCTGAGCCCGGCTGGGTCCCATGGGCAGAAACCTGGCCACCAGGCGCTAGCCACCAAGCCCCTCCCCCAGGCCTGGCTCCAGGGTGGGGCCCCGGTAACCCCATACCAGGCAGGGTACACTGAATCCTTGTTCTAACATTCAGGTTAACAAAGGGCTGCCCTTTGTCACTGATCCTGTTCATAATTTTTATGGACAGGATTTCTAGGCACAGCAGGGAACAGAGGGTGTCATGCTTGGTGACCACAGGATTCCATCTCTGTTGTTTGAGCAATGTGTTTTTTGTCCTGGCCGTGGCACATTGGACCAACTCTTTACCGTCTCGAGAATCCTCGAGGGTTCGTGGGAGTTTGCCCAACCAGTTTACATGTGCTTTGTGGACTTGGAGAAGGCATTCAACCGAGTCCCTCGTAGTTTTTTGTGGGGGGTGCTTTGGGAATATGGGGTATCAGGCTTGTTATTACGAGCTATCCGGTCTCTATACGACCGTTGTGAGAGTTTGGTTCGTATTGCCAACACTCAGTCGGACTCATTCCCAGTGAGAGTTGGACTCCGCCAGGGCCGCCCTTTTGTCACCGATCCTGTTCATAATTTTTATTGACAGGATTTCTAGGCACATCCAGAGAACCAAGGGCGTCATGCTTGGTGACCACAGGATCTCATTTCTGTTGTTTGCAGATGATGTTGTCCTGTTGGCTTCATCCAGCAATGACCTATAGGTCTTACTGGGACGGTTTGCCACTAAGTGTGAAGTGGCTGGGATGAGAATCAGCACCTCCAAGTCCATGGTTCTCAGCCAGAAAAAGGTGGATTGTCGTCTCTGGGTTAGGGACAAGATCCTGCCCCAAGTGGAGGAATTTAAGTATCTCGGGGTCTTATTCACAAGTGAGGGGAGAATGGAGCGAGAGATTGACAGACGGATCAGAGCAGCATTTGCAGTGATGCGGATGTTGTAACGGTCTGTTGTGGTGAAGCGGGAGTAAGCTCTAAGGCAAAGCTGTCGATTTACCGGTCAGTCTACGTTCCTACCCTCACCTATGGTCACGAGCTTTGGGTAATGACTGAAAGAATGAAATCATGCATACAAGCAGCTGAAATAAGCTTTCTTTGTAGGATTGCTGGACTCACTCTTAAAGATAGGGTGAGGAGCTCAGTCATCCGGGAGAGGCTAAGAGTAGAACCGCTGCTCCTCTACATTGAAAGGAGCCATTTGAGGTGGTTTGGGCATCTGATGAGGACGCCTCCCACTTGAGGTGTTTCGGGCACATCCCATTGGAAGGAGACCCCGGGGCAGACCCAGGACTTGCTGGAGAGACTACATATCCCAGCTGGTCTGGGAACATCTTGGTATCCTCTCTGAAGAGCTGGAGCAGGTGGCTGGGGAGAGGGAAGTCTGGGCTTCTCTGCTTGAACTGCTGCCGCCGCGATCCAGACATCCGGAAAAGAGGTAGAGGATGGAGGGATGGATGGATGGATGAATGGATGGACACTCCTGGAGTGAACCCAAATGGCTGAGATCATCTGGATTGATGGATAAATATAACTGAGTGTCATCGGCGTAACAACGAAAATGAATGGAATGCTTCCTCATAATATCTCCCAAAGGCAGCATGTATAATGTAAACACTATTTGTCCAAATACAGATCCCTGCAGAACTCCATAGCTAACTGTGGTCTGGATAGAGGACTTGTTATGGGCATAAACAAACTGGGAATGGTCTGATAAATAAGACTGGAACCATCTTTGCGTTGTTCCTTTCCAACCAATTTGCTGCTCAAATGTCTCTAACAGAATATGGTGGCCGATGGTGTCAAAGGCAGCACTGAGGTCCAATAAGACAAGTCCTTTGTCAAGTGCCATAAGGTCATCAGTAACTTTCACTAGGGCTGTCTCTGTGCTGTGGTGTTTCCTAAAACCTGAATTATTTTCTAAAAAAGTGCAGTTGATTGGCGACTGCTTTTTCCAGAATCTTGGAAAGGTAGGGGAGGTTAGATATTGGTCTATAATTGGCCAAAATCCCAGAATCAAGTGAAGGTTTTTTTAAGCACAGGTTTAATTACTACCACTTTAAAAGACTGTGGTACATGTCCTGTCAATAGGGACATATTAATTATGTTCAAAAACGGTGGACTAATCAGAGGTAGCAACTCCTTCAAGAGTCTAGCAGGGATTGGGTCTAAAAGACAGGTAGTTGGTTTAGGGGCCGAAACTGTTAAGGCTAGATCAGAATGACTAATAAGAGAAAATTCATACAAGCAGAGTTTTGAGCCAGTGGACACAGCAGTGTTAGGCAGAGGCTTGGTGTTTTTAAAGGGGCTATTTTTTTGAATATTTTTCCTGATATTGATAATTTTATCATTAAAGAAATTCAAAAAGTCATCAGCACTAAGAGTTAGAGTAACGTAGGGGTCTATGGCATTGTGGCCACATATTCCACTATGGTCCACCATATTCCACAATAGTCCACCATCTTCCACGATAGTCCGTCATACTCCACTATAGACTACCACCATCTTCCACTATAGTCCATCATATTTCATTATAGTCCGTCATATCCCACTATAGTCTGTCGTATTGGGGGCAGCTGAGGTGCAGGTGTAGTG
Source organism: Pholidichthys leucotaenia (assembly GCA_020510985.1). NCBI lineage: Eukaryota > Metazoa > Chordata > Actinopteri > Cichliformes > Pholidichthyidae > Pholidichthys > Pholidichthys leucotaenia. Next base: position 477,353,446 of record CM035839.1, read on the forward strand.
TCGTCAACTACTGATCGGAGGGTCAGGGGTTTGATTCCTGCTCTGTCTGCAGTTTGCATGTCGAAGTGACGTTGAGCAAGACACAACCCCAGTTGCTCCTGGTGGGTCAGGCCAGTGCCTGTGTATGTTAGCTCCGCTGCCATTATTGTGTGAATGTGTGTGAATGGGTGGATATTCAAGATCTGTAAAGCGCTTTGGTCATCTAGAGATGAGAAAAAGTGCTATATAAGTGAATGCCATTTATCATTTACCATATTCCACTATAGTCCGTCATATTCCACTACAGTCTGTTATATTCCACTATAGTTCTCTATCTTCCACTATAGTCTGCCATATTCCACTCCAAGATGGTGGCGTGTTCACACACAGCGGCTAGACGCTCCAGTCTTCTGCACCTCTTCTTGCATCTTTTCTGCCTTTTTCTGTGCTCCTTCTGTGATGGACTAACTACCTACAGTCACCAGGAACTTATAGGCATCAGTTACCAACTCACCTCTGTCATCTCCAGTGCCCATTCCTGTGACTTCCACCACATCCCCGAGGAGATCGCCAGACCTCCGGGTGCTCCATGGTTCATTATGCCCCGCAAGTGCAGGTGACAATGGGAGAGTAAGCAGAAATAAGGCTGCAAGGCTGGCCTCCGTGCCCAGCTGCGCAAACTTCGCTCCAAACCACCGTTCTTCCCCCTCCTCCCCCCCGCCCACAGGTGCATGAGATGAGGAAGCATCTGAGAGCAGTGAACCTCCGCAGAGCTGCTGGCCCAGACAGCATCCCAGGAGCGGTGGTCAAAGCATGTGCAGACCAGCTGGCAGGGATCCTCACCAAGTTGTTCAACCTCTCCCTGACACACACCACCGTCTCCTCGTGCCTCAAGGCCTCCACCATCATCCCCATCCCCAAAAAGGCCGCAATAGACAGCCTGAATGACTACAGACCCATAGCACTCCCATCTGTAGTCATGAAGTGTTTTGAGCAACTGGTGTCCCAGCACATCAGGGACAGTCTTCCCCCATCCTTTGACTCCCACCAGTTGGCCTACAGGGAGAACCAGTCTATGGAAGATCCCATTGCCACCAGTCTCCACAGAGCGCTGAACCACCTGGCAAACATAGGAGCTATGTGATGATGCTCTTTGTGGACTACAGCTCAGCTTTCAACACCATCATCCCGGACATCCTGATCAAAAAACTGCTCCTCCTCCAGACCCCCCCCCCCCAACCTGCTCCTAGATAAAGAACGTTCTCACCAACTGCTGACAAACAGTCAGACTTGGCCCCCACCACTCCTCCACACTGTCTCTCAGCACTGGCTCCCCCCAAGGCTGTGTGCTAAGCCCTCTACTGTACTCCCTGTACACCTTTGACTCTATTCCAACACACCCAACCACCGTCATCATGAAGTACGCAGACAACACCACCTTGGTTGGGCTCATCGCTGACGGCGATGAGAAGGCATACAAGGTGGAGGTAGCGAATCTGCTGCTGTGGTGCCAAGCAAATATCCTGGAACTGAATGTCCAAAAACCCAAAGAACTCATACTAGACTTCAGGAAGAACAGACACGACCCCGCCCCCGCTTCATAAATGGTGACTGTGTGGAATCCGTCCCCAACTTCAGGTTCCTGGGCACCCACATCTTCTCTGACCCTCTGACCTCTCCTGGATTGTCAACACTAAGGCCCTGGTGAAGAAAGCCCAGCAGCGGCTGCACTTCCTCTGTGTCCTGAGGAAGAACGACCTGGACCAGAAGCTGCTACTGGCCTTCTACCACTGCTCATTGGAGAGCGTGCTCACCTACTGTCTGAACGTGTGGTATGCCAGCTCCACGGCCGAGAACAAGAAGGCTGTGCAGAAGATTATCAGCACTGCCCAAAAAATTATCGGCAGCCCTCTGCTCTCCCTGGAAGACATCTCCAGATCCTCTCATCTCAGACAGATCAAAGCCCTCACAGGAGACCCCTCATGTCCCACCCACCACCTGTTTGACCTGCTTCCCTCTGGACGACAGTTCAGATCGATCAGGTCCCACACCTCCAGACTGACAAACAGTTTCTTCCCCTGGGCCATCTGGACTCCAGTCAGAAGCCCCACCCCCTCCCTCCAAATGCTCACATCCACAGAACTGAGGACTTTTTTAATTATCAAAATAACACACCTGTCTTTTCACTCCGCACTTTCATGTAAACTGACCCATCCGTGAAATCACTACTGTACATTTTCCATAATCCTTTGGACCATTTTGCTCAACTGTGTGTTCTGCACTCTGTACTCTTATGTACAGTGGTGAAAAAAAGTGTTTGCCCCCTTCCTGATTTCTCATTTCTATGTATGTTTGTCACACTTAAATGTTTCAGATCATCAAACAAATTTAAATAATAGACAAAGACAACACAAGTAAACACAAAATGCAGGGTGACAGGGTGATGTAGGTTTGGATTTTTTTTTTACCCTTAACAATAACCACCTTCATTTAAAAACTGCATTTTGTGTTTACTTGTGTTATCTTTGTCTAATATTTACATTTGTTTGATGATCTGAAACATGTAAGTGTGACAAACATACATAGAAATGAGAAATCGGGAAGGGGGCAAACACTTTTTCACACCACTGTATATCGTTCCATCCGTGAAGCCACTACCACACCTGTGTATATACCTATGGGCTATTTTTATTTTTATTTCAGTCGTATGTTTAATTGTGTGGTCTGTAACTGCATTTTATTCAAATTCTTCTCTCTTACTTTATTGCGCAGTAGCCTGGTGGATTCCAAGGTTGTCATAGCCAGGAGCGGCACTGGGTTTAAGCTCCCAGTGCTCATAAAATGCTCCTTATGGCGTGCGTCTCGAAAAGCCTCTGACAACTAAGTCCAACTCCTAGCCTGCCCATGTGGTTTAGTCTCTAAGCCCAGCGGAACTGCTTTTACTAATAGGAGAAGGGGCAAGGGCGGATCTCTGGCGCCTTAAAACCAGATGCTTCGGGTAGATGGTGGCTCGTCAACCTGGGAAGGTAGCCCATCTAGGGGAAGGTAAACCCTGATTTCAAACCTCCGCTGCCTTGCGGCACACCCGGTCACGGGAAAGGCTTCGGGAGTCAACCCTGAGGAAAAATCCGGAGTCGGAGCCCCGAAGGCAGTTCTCTGTTGTGCTCAACATCGTTCTGGCAGCTCCTGCGACGGCACTGGTGCCAAACTGTAGCAGCCCTACTGTTCCTTTGGATTCATCAGTGACGTGGAGAGGGGGGACATGCTGCATGGGCAACATCTTGTCCTCCATATCTTCCTGCTCAGGACTGAATCCTACCAACACCCAACGCTGGAAGGTAGAACACCGGATCACTGGAGAGGACACTCCAGCTTCGCCTTTGGCGTAGACAAAACATGGGGAATGACAGTTACCGGTTATAAGCCACCGCTCAATTGGCGTAGAGTGCGGCGCCAGGGGTTGTTCCCGACGGTGGGAGGGATCATCGGATCTCAATGGACAGCTACCGCCCGCCTCAAGCTGGGCAGCCCCCAGCCAATAAGGTGTTGTCCCGCCACAGCTTGCTTTCCTCATTGGGTGCATGGGGATGAGGAGAAGTCCAAACAGCAGGCTGAGAACCTTCGCACCAGGCAAGACAAAAAAACAAAAGAGACCAACTCTAAAACTGGGAACTTGGAACGTCCGCACTATGATGACAGGACTCACTGCTAACCTCAAGGACATCAACAACACCAGGAATAGATAGATAGGTAGATAGATGTACTTTATTGATCCCAAACTGGGAAATTACAGTGTAACAGCAGCATGACAGTTGACAGCCAAACAACAGAAAACACACACGACAGACAAAGGGATTACCCATGGAAAGTAAAAAAGAGGAAGAAATGGCTCTGCACGACTCCTCACCCTCCGCGTCAACACCACTCAAGGCCCAGTCACCCTCGTCAGTGTGTATGCCCCAACACTGACAGCCACACCAGAGGCAAAAGACGAGTTCTATGAGAATCTCGCAACAACTGTCAGGATCATCCCCAACTCTGAACAACTCATTCTCCTTGGAGACTTCAATGCCAGAGTGGGTGCTGACCACGACTCCTGGCCCTCCTGTCTTGGACCATTTGGCGTGGGCAGAATGAACGACAACGGACAGCGGCTGCTCGAGTTCTGCACATATCACGATCTGTGCATCACAAACTCGTTCTTCAAGACCAAGCCCCAACACAAGGTTTCCTGGCGACATCTGCGCTCAAAGCACTGGCACCAGCTGGACTTGATCCTGACCAGGCGCACCTCACTGAAGAACATGCTAATCACCCGTTCGTTCCAGAGTGCAGATTGCGACACAGACCATTCATTGGTGTGTTGCAAGGTCAAGCTGCAGCTGAAGAAATTCCATCGTGCTAGACAGCCTGGAAAGGCACGGATTGACACCAGCAAGATGGCCCAACCAGAACTTGTTGAGCAGTTTGCCTCCACCTTTGAGAAGGAACTTGGTGTACCACAAGAAAGAGAATCTGCAAAGCAGAAGTGGGAAGAGCTGCGAAACATCATCCACCGCACAGCCTTGGCTACCTTTGGGAGGAAGACCTCGAAGTCACAGGACTGGTTTGATGCCAAGTTGACCGAGATGACCCCCGTCATTGAAGCCAAGCGCTCAGCACTTGCTGAGTATAAGAAGTACCCAAACGAGAAGAATCTCCAGATTCTCAGGGCTGCAAGAAGCAAAGTTCAGCAGACTGCTTGGCGCTGTGCCAACAAGTACTGGACTCAGCTCAGCCAAGACATTCAAACCGCTGCGATAACAGGGAACATCCGTGGTATGTACGATAGCATCAAGAAAGCACTTGGTCCGGCTCAGAGCAAAACGGCCCCCCTCAAATCCTCCACTGGGGAGATGATCACAGAAAAGAACAAGCAGATGGAGAGATGGGTGGAACACTACTCCGACCTCTACTCCAGACAGAACACCGTGACACCGTCAGCCCTTGATGCCATCGACTGCCTGCCATCCATGGACGAACTTGACGCCAAGCCAACCATCGACGAACTCAGCAAGGCCATTGATAGCTTGGCTGCTGGCAAGGCACCCGGCAACGACGGCATACCCCCCGACCTGATCAAGCACTGCAAGACCGCCCTACTGCTGCCAGTGCATGACGTCCTCTGCCAGTGCTGGAAGGAAGGTGCCGTACCACAGGACATGAGGGATGCCAAGATCATCACTCTCTACAAAAACAAAGGGGAGAGAAGCGACTGCAACAACTACAGGGGCATCTCCCTCCTCAGCGTTGTTGGCAAAGTCTATGCATGAGTTGTTCTCGTTCGTCTACAGAAGCTTGCCGAACGTGTCTACCCCGAGTCTCAGTGTGGCTTCCGCGCTGAGCGATCGACGGTAGACATGATATTCTCCATCCGCCAACTCCAGGAGAAATGCAGAGAACAGAACATGCCCTTGTACGTCGCCTTCATCAACCTCACCAAAGTGTTCGATCTGGTCAGCAGAGAGGGCCTTTTCAAGATCCTGCCAAAGATAGGATGCCCACCAAAGTTGCAAAACCTCATCAAATCGTTTCACACCAACATGCAGGGGATAGTGCAGCACGACGGCAATGTCTCAGAGCCATTCAACATACGCAGCGGAGTGAAACAGGGCTGTGTACTTGCGCCAACCTTCTTTGGGATTTTCTTTGCTATGCTCCTGAGGCATGCCTTCAGCACAGCAACAGAGGGAATCTACCTGCACACAAGATCTGACGGCAGGCTTTTCAACCTCGCCCGCCTGAAAGCCAGAACCAAAGTACGCGAGGCTCTAATCAGAGATATGCTGTTTGCAGATGACGCTGCAGTCGCAACCCACACACAGCAGGAGCTTCAGACCCTGATGGACCGCTTCTCCCAGGCATGCAAGGACGTTGGGCTTACCATCAGCCTGAAGAAGACTAACGTCTTGGCGCAAGGCACGGAAGCACCACCAACCATCACCATCAACGACTATGAGCTGGAGGTCGTGAATCAGTTCATGTACCTGGGGTCCACGATCAGCAATAACCTCTCCCTTGACACAGAGATCGACAAGAGGATTGGAAAATCAGCCTTCACACCCGCTCGCCTCACCACACGAGTGTGGGGAGAATCCCAAACTCTCTGTCAAGACGAAGATGGCAGTGTACAACGCCTGCGTCATCAGCACACTGCTCTATGGGAGTGAGACGTGGACAACATACGCCCGGCAGGAAAAGAGACTGAACTCCTTCCACTTGCGCTGCATTCGCCACATCCTGGACATATCCTGGCAGGACAAAGTGCCCAACACAGAAGTTCTGTCCCGCGCCGGCCTTCCCTCCATGTTCACTCTACTCAGGCAGCGCAGGCTCCGCTGGCTAGGCCACGTTCACCATTTGGAGGATGGCAGAATCCCCAAAGACGTCCTCTATGGAGAACTGGCGACTGGCAGGAGAGACGTTGGCCGCCCACAGCTGCGCTTTAGAGACGTCTGCAAGAGAGACATGAAGGCCCTGGAGATCAACACAGAGCGCTGGGAGGACCTTGCAACGGACCGCTCCAAATGGAGAGGCACCCTGACCAGACAGCTCAAGGCGGGTGAAGAGAGACTGACTGCTGCAGCAGATGAAAAAAGGACCCGCAGGAAGAACCGCCACAGACCCAGCAGAACGGAGACCACCCACAAGTGCGACCTGTGTGACAGGGACTGCCATTCGCGCATCAGCCTGTTCAGCCACAGGCAGTGCTGTTCCAGCAGAGTAGACGTTTAGGATTCTCTTCCATAGTCATCATAGACCGACAGAGGCCGACGAGCCTGGTGGATACTTTTGGTAATGAGTTAGTTGTCCTGACCTGACCTGGCTTTTGCTAACATGGGTGGACCTGCCCCCCAACGGATCGTCCTTGACCTTTTCCCCAAGTCACAGCACATGCCTTGCTGACCATCTCAAACAACCCCATCTCCTCAGTTCCCTCCAAGCCAGTGAAGAGATGGAACTTCTGCAAGGCTGACTGGCTCCAGTTCAGACAGCTCATGGAATCGGGGATCGACAACCTACTGCACAGTTCTTCCACTGAGCTGAACCATGTTTACTCCTTCTTTTGCCAGTTACTTATCAATGCAGCTCAGTCTCCCATCCTTCGTGGTTTCCGTCGTAGATACATTCCTACTTGGGATGAAGAGTGTTCTATGCTCTATGATGACCTCCTTCAAGCTGAGCCTGGAAGTGATGAGGTAGGCAACAAGGCCTCTGTCCTTATAGATTGGATCAGAAACGTAGGGAACGTTGGGAAGAGACCGTCCAAAGGATTGACTTCACCCATTCCGGCAGATTGGCCTGGAAAACCTATAACCACCTCACTGGCAGGTCTTCAAAACTTACCAACTGTCCAATAACGGCAAACTCCATTGTCAAGCAGCTTCTAGAAAATGGAAAATTCAAAGGACCAAGTAAGGACCATACATTGTCCATGAAACAGGAAACTTCAGAGCTGTGGCAAACACCCAGTGTTGATGGTCTCCTCTTGGAACGATTCTCCACTGAAGAGACTTCTCTTGCCATCCGTGAGCTCAAAAGTGGGAAGGTCCAGGGCCCAGATGACATCCCACCAGAGTTCATTATCAAACTGTGGTCCTCGATGCATTGAGTGGCTAAGAGAATTCTACTCAGTCTATATGTCCAGATTGGCAATACCAAAGCTCTGGCGCAAGGCAGCTATCATCGCCATTCCAAAACCCAACAAGCCAGTCGATAACCCAAGAAATTACAGACCCATTTCACTTTTGTGTGTGCCCTTCAAGTTACTTGAACGACTCATCCAAAGCTGTCTTCAGCCTGTCATCAACTCCCAGCTTCCCAATGAGCAGGCTGGTTTCCGCAGAGGACGCAGCACTGTCCAACAAGTTGTACAGCTCATAGATGACATCAAGGAAGCCTATGAAAAAGGTCATAAGGCAGGCGTCCTCCTGGTTGATTTAATAGCAGCATATGGTAAATAGCATTCACTTATATAGCACTTTTTTTCTCATCTCCAGATGACCAAAGTGCTTTACAGATCCTGCTATCCACCCATTCATACACACATTCACACACTAATGGCGGCGTAGCTGCCATACACCGGCACTGGTCTGACCCACCAGGAGCAACTGGGGGTTCAGTGTCTTGCTCAAGGACACTTCAGCATGCAGACTGCAGACAGAGTGGGAATTGAACCCCTGACCCTTCGATCAGTAGTCGGCCACACTACACCTGCGCCACAGCTGCCCATACATATGACACTGTATGGCACCAAGGGCTGATTCTGAAGCTTCTGCAGATGGTTTCTGACTGCCATATCATACAGTTCATTGCTACAGTCATCTCGAACCGCAGCTTCATCCTTAAGACCAGTGATGGACAAGTCAGTAGACACCGTCGGTTGAGAACTGGCGTCCCCCAGGGCTCTGTTCTGGCACCTACCCTCTTCAACATCTACATTAGCGATCTACTATGGACAATCTCCCTATGCTGATGATCTTGCTTTGCTGTACTCCAATGTCAGTTGGTCCAAGATGGAGGAAATTCTCGCTGAAGACATTGCTGCCATCTCAGACTATCTAAGGACGTGGAGGCTGAAACTCAGCATGGAAAAAACTACTGCTACAGCATTCCACCTTGATAACAGGGATGCTAACCGCCAGCTCAGTGTCACCCTGAGAGATTCAACCTTGCCATATACCCCCATCCCAACATACCTTTAAGTCAAACTTGACAGACAACTTACCTACAAGCACCATCTTGTCTCTCTGCATGCTTAAGTATTATCAAGGAATAATCTCTTACGGTGTCTTGCTGGTTCTTCATGGGGAGCCTATACAAGCACACTCCATACTGGAGCACTTGCACTGGTATACAGCACAGTGGAATATGCCTCTCCAGTCTGGAGTAGGAGTGTTCACACTAAGAAGATGGACGTCGCACTCAATGAGACCATGAGGATAATCACAGGCTGCCTTCATGCTACACCTGTGGATTACCTGCCTGTTTTATCTGGCAACGCTCCTCCTTCCCTTCGCAGAAAACACCAAACACACATGCTTGTGAAGAAGGCCACTAAAGAAAACAAACGTCTCTTACATTATCACATCCAAGCTGCTCAAGATCTAGGCGCTCAACGCCTACGCTCTCACAAACCCTTCAGTAGATATGCTGTCTCCCCTGAAATTTCCAACTTTAATCTTCTGGTAAGCTGGAGACTCACTTGGCAAGAGACTAGAAAACCACCTCAGCTCAATGTCACTCCAAGCACAAAACTACCACTAGGTGCCCAGCTTGGCTGCAGAGATTGGGTTATATTCAACTGTCTGTGAACGGGAGTTGGCCATTTCAATGCCAGCGTGTATCGTTGGGCCCTTTGCTCGTCACCAGCTTGCATCTGTGGCAACCCAGAGCAGACAGCACATCATGTCCTATTAGAGTGCCCTGACCTTGGACCACCTGAGGGTATCCATGTGGATCTCACCAACCCCACCCTGGAGACGGTGACCTGGCTTCACAGTTTGCATGACATTGCTTAGTGACTTTGGGAGTCATACGAAAGAAGAAGAATCCTGGTGGAGCACCCACAATTTTGTTGTACTGTACAACTGTACAGTTACAATAATCCTATTCTATTCTAACCAGCTATCTACATGATAGATATCAGTATGTAGAATTAAACAACAAAAAATCAAAATTATTGAGAGTTACGTGTGGGATCCCTCAAGGGTCAGTGTTGGGACCATTATTATTCAATTTATATATCAATAACTTATGTGAAGTGTCAGAATTACTGAAAATTATTTTACAGTGGGGCAAAAAAGTATTTAGTCAGCCACCAATTGTGCAAGTTCTCCCACTTAAAAGATGAGAGAGGTCTCCAATTTTCATCATAGGTATACCTCAACTATGAGAGACAAAATGAGAAAAAAAAAAAATCCAGAAAATCACATTGTCTGATTTTTAAAGAATTTATTTGCGAATTATGGTGGAAAATAAGTATTTGGTCAATAACAAAAGTTCATCTCAATACTTTGTTATATACCCTTTGTTGGCAGTGACAGAGGTCAAATGTTTTCTGTAAGTCTTCACAAGGTTTTCACACACTGTTGCTGGTATTTTGACCCATTCCTCCATGCAGATCTCCTCTAGAGCAGTGATGTTTTGGGGCTGTCGCTGGGCAACAAGGACTTTCAACTCCCTCCAAAGATTTTCTATGGGGTTGAGATCTGGAGACTTGCTAGGCCACTCCAGGACCTTGAAATGCTTCTTACGAAGCCGCTCCTTCGTTGCCCGGGCGGTGTGTTTGGGATCATTGTCATGCTGAAAGACCCAGCCACGTTTCATCTTCAATGCCCTTGCTGATGGAAGGAGGTTTTCACTCAAAATCTCACGAGACATGGCCCCATTCATCCTTTCCTTTACATGGATCAGTCGTCCTGGTCCCTTTGCAGAAAAACAGCCCCAAAGCATGATGTTTCCACCCCCATGCTTCACAGTAGGTATGGTGTTCTTTGGATGCATCTCAGCATTCTTTCTCCTCCAAACACGATAAGTTGAGTTTTTACCAAAAAGTTCTATTTTGGTTTCATCCGACCATATGACATTCTCCCAGTCCTCTTCTGGATCATCCAAATGCTCTCTAGCAAACTTCAGACGGGCCTGGACATGCACTGGCTTAAGCAGGGGGACACGTCACACGGACACGATTCTCATTTTGTCTCTCATAGTTGAGGTATACCTATGATGAAAATTGGAGACCTCTCTCATCTTTTAAGTGGGAGAACTTGCACAATTGGTGGCTGACTAAATACTTTTTTGCCCCACTGTATTTGCTGATGATACAAATTTACTTTGCCATGGTCATAATTTGGAAAGTCTCTTGGATTCTGTAGAAATGGAATTAAAAAAGATGAAGTTGGTTTGATGCAAATAAACTAACACTGAATATAAGTAAAATAAAATACATTGTCTTTGGGAATTGTAGAACTGATTCAAGTAAGAAAATCATGATAAATAATGTAGAAACTGAGAGAGTTGCTGAAACAAAATTTCTTGGAATAATAATAGATAATAAATGAAATTGGAAACCACATATAAATTGTATAAGAACCAAAATATCCAAAACAGTTGCAATACTCTATAAATGCCAAGTTTTCTAAAAATCAGCAGCATTGTATACTTTGTACTGCTCCCTCATCATTCCATACATTATCTAGTGTGTGGAAGTGTGGGCTAACACACATAAAACCAACACAAATCCAATATTCATCCTTCAAAATAAAGCAATAAGAATAGTAACTAAATCCAGCTAAAAAGCACCATCAAACCCACTCTCCATCAAAAACACTCAAATCTAAAGACTTGGTGGATTTTAAAACAGCTGAGATCCTGTTTAATGTAAAACAACAACAATTACCTGACAGTGTCCCAGGGTTGTTTCAGTCAAGAGAAACCCACCATGAACTAAGGGGCTACTTTTATTAAACAAACCACAAGTAAGAACTAATGCAAGATATCACTGGATCTCAACCAAAGGTTTACTGATGAAATGGAAAACTGTGGGTCACTCACCAAATCTAACATACTCTTTAAAAAATCATATATTGAACAGCTATGAAATGGACTTGTAACGTTTATGTTGGACTGATTTCTTCTGGGCCTGAATGTATGGCTCTAGTGAATATTGTATTGATTATTATCATGATTACTTTATTGTGCGGTCCAGTGTGACGCTGTGTGTGTGTGTGTGTGTGTGTGTGTGTGTGTGTGTGTGTGTGTGTGTGTGTGTGTGTGTGTGTGCACCAGTGTTGGGAGTAACACGTTACTGTAACGCCACTACTTTTGTAGTAACATGCAGTGTAATGAAATTACTGTTTAAAAATTCAGCAATGCGTTACAGTTACTGAAATTTGATCAGATGCGTGACTCGCGTTACTCGTTTTATTAATACGGATAGATATTTTTAGTGCAAACAGACGATTGTACAACTTGCAGTTGCTAGACACCCTCCTCATCAGCTGCCAACTGGGGATGAATACACAGTTTTGGTGTCTATTGGCGGGACTGCCGTCCACAGCGCCACCAGCAGCCTCAAGCCACTGGAGGTTGTCATGCCAGAGGCAAAGGCAAGCAAATAAATATAAATGGACCCTACTGTAACTGATGCAGCCGTCACATGGTCTCCTCCGCGGGTCCGTTTCCTGTCCTGCCCCAGTTCACTTCACAACCTGGTGAAGAAATGCTGTGGTGGTGGTGACTTCTTATATCGAGTCCTAATCACCTGTTGTCCGAGCGGTGAGTAGCCCCTAACAGCTCCTACCTCTGTGGTTAAACATGAGCATTTTTTGAGCAAGAGGCTCGCGTTAAATGTCCGCATTAAATGCATTTAAAGTTTTCTTACAGAGGAAAAAGTGACTGATTTGTTGCAGTAAAGAGCAGCTTCTTCTAAGCGGTGAACTTTCATTTATCTGTGCTTTCTGTCTTATTTTATCTCATTCATTTTCATGCTATTGTGATCTGCAACTATTTCATGGAAGTAAATCCTCTAAATATGCATTTTTAATGGGCTGGTCCAGGGGTGTCAAACATATGGCTTGTGGGCCAAAAATGGCCCACCAGGGGGTCCAAAGTTTTCTCTGTGAATTTACAGCTTTTTTCTAGTAAATGTCTGACTTTCTACTGATTACAATAGTTTGTGTAAATCTGAGACATTTTTTCTTTCTAAGATGAGACTTTTTTTCTCATCAGTTTTCTTCTTTTTTCTGATGAGAACAGCCCTTGATCTTGCTGTGTGTGCAAGATGATTTAAGTATGCATTAAAAAGTAATGTGAAAGTTACTTTTCCAAGTAACAAGCTACTTTAATCATGCAGTAACTCAAAAGTAACTGTTACTTTGAAAAGGAGTAAGTAGTAACTGTAACTAGTTACTATTTTTAGTAACTTGCCCAACACTGCTGTACACTAAGCAATGGCAGGAAAACTTTGCACACTGTGCAGTCACAATCGACTGAGAATCAGTCCGTGATCTACCAGTCAATTGCGATCGACTGGTTGGGCACCCCAGGAATAGCGGGTATGCGCATGATGTCACCAAGCAGAACTCATGGCAGTTACAAAACAGAGTGGCAAAGATGAATGGCAGTATTAGGGTTCATACAGTAAAACACAAAAAACACAGTATTCAGACACAGCAGTACACAGCATGCCTGTTTGCACTGTAGAGAGCTAATCTTATTCCATCTTGTGTTAATTGACAAAAACTAGCTAAATAAATATTTAAAGGCTCAAAACCAGTTCTTCACGTGTGCTCTTACCCACACATCACTACATTCAAGTAAACAGTGTGACATTAACATCTAAAGTAAAAAAAGGTACTCGGTGTACTGCTGTGACTTTATTGGTTTATTTGTCAGAAACCATGTACAGAAAATCCTTAAACGCAGGGTAAAGATGCTCTGTACCAGATTCTAGCGTTCTCACTAAATTCCATCTGTAGTCCCTGAGGCAGGCAGGAAGACATTAAAAGAAAAACAGCACATAGAGAAAGTAATTCAGGTTGGGTTTCAGAAACTGTTGATCCTGAAACAAGCAGGGAGTAAGTTAAAAAGGTAAAAAGATAAGAGAAACAGCATGCATAAAAACAATTTAAGAGTACAATTTCAAATCCCATTTAAGGGAGCGAGTCAATATTGGCAGGCTTGAGTACTTAAAATCCATTTTTTAGTCTCAGGAAAAGTCTCTGTAATCTGTTCTGGTCTTCAAAGCAGTGGGGAGCTTGTTCCGTTCCGTTATAGCTTTATATGAGAAGGCTGATTGTCCAAAAGCAGTTTTACGTAGGGGGATGCAACAATGCCACCTAGAGGAAGTCCTTGTTACTCTGGTATTTTGTTCAGAAATCAGGTACACAAAAGTCTTAAGCCTAAATTATGCTCCCATGTCGACACTATGAAGCTGTGACTGCATCGATGCAGCAGCAACATGCGTTCCTATTGCGTAGCCTGACGTGCACCTCTGCAGAGAAGCAGCACGTTGGCGACACGTCGTAAGAGCTGTGATTGGTCCGCTTTGTCTCCTCCTTCACATTTCCTGGCTCTCACCGCTGCTTCGCTCTGCCTGTTCACCATGGCAAAACTTCCGAGGCGAGTCTGTTAAACAGTGGTCCACATTCAAAAGAATATTGAGCTAGTAAGTAAGTACATACAGAACATTCTGTGGCTCGTCATAACCCCAGTAATTTCACAGAATGTCAAAACAAACAGCAGCGGTGGTGGTCGCACACAGCATTTATTCTGACTTCTCTTTTTCTCTGTGCAACAGTCGTATTAAAAGTTGCTTTTCTTAACAATTTTAGCTCCAACTCCATCACAATCTGCTCTTGTCCGTCACTATTTCATAAACAAAAACTTGTGTGTTCTTGAAAAGTAAACATTTTCTCAAACTTACCTGTATTGGGTTTTTCCAAAATCACATTGTATATTGTTGAATAACCAGCCCACATCACCACACGCCCTGTTCAGCTGATGTGGCACCCATCCGATGATGGTCATCATTATGGTGCTTGCAGTCATGCGTATGCTGTCACTGAACAGAGCTCAGGGCTGTTCACAAACACTGAGTGGCAGCATTAAAACAAAATACACCCAGTATTCAGTCACAGCAGTACACAGAGTACCTGTTTGTATTGTAGAGAGGTAATCTTATCATTCCACCTTGTATTAATTGACAAAAACTAGCTAAATAAATATTTAAAGGCTCAGAACCAGTTCTTCACTTGTGTGCTCTTACCCACACATCACTACACTAAACAGTGTGATATTAACATCTAACATTAAAAAAGCAACTCTGTGTACTACTGTGACTAAAGACCTAGTGTGATTTTATATTCTACTGCATACAAACTAAAGCTGCCACGTGTTTGCCACTCAGTGCTGAGTAACCATGGTAACATAAGATAAGCCTTTATTAGTCCCACAATGGGAAAATTACAGGATTGCAACAGCACAGGGATAGCAACATTCAGAGCAATAATTTAGAAGATAATAAGAGCAGTGAATATACATATGTACACAGAAATATACACAGCGCGGAGCATTGTAGCTAGATGGCATAAACAGCCTAACGGTCTACTCAGTTACCCCACATAGTATGAATATGTACCCACACAGCATATTTCAAAGTCAAAGTGTCAAAGTGTCTTTATTGTCATTCCACTGCTAAAAAACAATACAACGAAATTGAGATGCTGCTCCCTAACAAACTATCACACTCACAGTTCCCTCATGCAGTTAACATTCTCATAATTACAACAATAAATAATGCTTAAAACAATAATACCTAAAAAGTTAAATACAGTATGTACATAGCAATAATAAAAACATACTGAGCGATAAATCCATATCCCCCTCATGGATCGTCACCTTATCGTGGTGGGGGGGTTTGCATGCCCCATGATCCCAGGAGCTATGTTGTCCGGGGCAATTTGCCTCTGATAGGGTCTCCCAAGACAAACTGGTCCTGGGTGAAGGGCCAGACTAAGAACGATCCAACAGACTCTCATGATAAATTGTATATCAAGGATTCAGTGTACCCCGCCCGGTATGGGGTTACCGGGGCCCCACCCTGGAGCCAGGCCTGGGGGAGGGGCTCGAAGGCTAGCGTCTGGTGGCCGGGTTTCCACCCATGGGACCCGGCCGGGCTCAGCCCGAAGGAGTTACATGGGTCCGCCCTCCAGTAGGTTCACCACCTGCAGGAGGGATCATGGAGGTCCGGTGCTATGTGGATTAGGTGGCAGTCAAAGGCGGAGACCTTGGCGGACTGATCCCAAGCTTTCTAAACTGGCTTTTGGTACGTGGAATGTCACCTCTCTGGTGGGGAAGGAGCCTGAGCTGGTGTACGAGATTGAGCGATACCGGCTAGATATAGTCGGCCTCACCTCAACACACAGCTCCGGTTCCGGAACCAGTCTCCTGGAGAGGGGCTGGAGCTTGGCTTTTTCTGGAGTTGCCCCGGGTGAGAGGCGACGAGCAGGGGTAGGTATTCTTGTATCGCCCCACCTTGCTGCCTCTATATTGGAGTTTTCCCCGGTGGACGAAAGGGTTGCTTCCCTGCGCCTTCGGGTTGGGAAACGGGTCCTGACCATCATTTGTGCCTATGCACCAAATGATGTTTCAGAGTACCCACCCTTTTTGGAGTCTGTGACTGGGGTGCTGGAGGGTGCTCCTCCTGGAGACTCCATTGTCCTACTGGGGGACTTCAATGCGCACGTGGGCAACGACAGTGAAACCTGGAGGGGGGTGATTGGGAGGAACGGCCTGCCCGATCTGAACCCGAGTGGTGTTCAGTTATTGGACTTCTGTGCTAACCACAGTCTGTCCATAACGAACACCATGTTCAAGCATAAGGGTGTCCATATGTGCACCTGGCACCGGGACACCCTAGGCCGCAGGTCGATGATCGATTTTGTTATCGTATCATCAGACCTGCGACCGTATGTCTTGGACACCCGAGTAAAGAGAGGTGCAGAGCTGTCAACTGATCACCACCTGGTGGTGAGTTGGATCCGATGGCAGGGGAGGAAGCCATTCAGACCTGGTAGACCCAAACTTATAGTGAGGGTGTGCTGGGAGCGTCTGGCTGAGGCCCCTGTCCGGGAGGTCTTCAACTCCCACCTCCGGAAGAACTTCAACCACATTCCGAGGGAGTCTGGAGACATGGAGTCTGAATGGGCCATGTTCTCCACCTCTGTTGTTGAAGCGGCGGCCCAGAGCTGCGGCCGCAAGGTGGTCGGTGCATCTCGTGGTGGCAACCCCCGAACCAAGTGGTGGACACCAGTGGTGAGGGGGGCCATTAAGCTGAAGAAGGAGTCCTATCAAGCTTGGTTGGCTTGTGGGACTCCCGAAGCAGCTGAGGTGTACCGGCAGGCCAAGCGGAGTGCAGCTCGGGTGGTTGCTGAAGCAAAAACCCGGGTATGGGAGGAGTTCAGTGAGGCCATGGAACAAGACTTTCAGTCGGCTTCAAAGAGATTCTGGCAAACTGTTCGGCGGCTCAGGAGGGGAAAGCAGCTCCCCGTCCACACTGTGTATGGTGCGGATGGGACACTGTTGACTTCAACTGGGGATATCGTCGGGCGGTGGAAGGAATACTTCGAGGATCTCCTCAATCCCACTGATACGCCTTCCACAGAGGAAGCAGGGTTTGGGGACGAGGGGGATGACTCGCCTATCACAGGGGCTGAGGTCGCCAAGGTGGTTAAAAATCTCCTTGGTGGCCGGGCCCCGGGGGTGGACGAGATTCGCCCCGAGTACCTCAAGGCCCTGGATGTTGTTGGGTTGTCATGGTTGACACGCCTCTGCAACATTGTGTGGAGGTCGGGGGCAGTGCCTTTGGCATGGCAAACCGGGGTGGTGGTTCCTCTCTTCAAAAAAGGGGACCGGAGGGTGTGCTCCAAGTTTAGAGGGATCACACTCCTCAGCCTCCCTGGGAAGGTCTATGCCAAGGTACTGGAGAGGAGAGTCTGGCCGGTGGTCGAACCTCGGATTCAGGAGGAGCAATGTGGTTTTCGTCCTGGCCGTGGCACATCGGACCAGCTCTTTACCCTCTCGAGAATTCTTGAGGGTTCGTGGGAGTTTGCCCAACTAGTTTACATGTGTTTTGTGGACTTGGAGAAGGCATTTGACCGCGTCCCTCGTGGATTTTTATGGGGGGTGCTTCGGGAGTATGGGGTATCGGGCTTGTTGTTACGAGCTATTCGGTCTCTGTACGACCGTTGTGAGAGTTTGGTTCGTATTGCCAACACTCGGTCGGAGTCATTCCCAGTGAGAGTTGGACTCCGCCAGGGCTGCCCTTTGTCACCGGTCCTGTTCATAATTTTTATGGACCGGATTTCTAGGCGCAGCCAGGGAATGGAGGGTGTCATGCTTGGTGACCACAGGATCTCATCTCTGTTGTTTGCAGATGATGTTGTCCTGTTGGCTTCATCCAGCAATGACCTACAGCTCTTGCTGGGACGGTTTGCCGCTGAGTGTGAAGCGGCTGGGATGAGAATCAGCACCTCCAAGTCCGAGTCCATGGTCCTCAGCCGGAAAAAGGTGGATTGTCCTCTCCGGGTTGGGGACAGGCTCCTGCCCCAAGTGGAGGAGTTTAAGTATCTTGGGGTCTTGTTCACGAGTGAGGGGAAAATGGAGCGAGAGATCGACAGACGGATTGGAGCAGCATCGGCAGTGATGCGGACGTTGTACCGGTCTGTTGTGAAGAGGGAGCTTAGTTCTAAGGCAAAGCTGTCGATTTACCAGTCAATCTACGTTCCTACTCTCACCTATGGTCACGAGCTTTGGGTAATGACCGAAAGAACGAGATCACGGATACAAGCGGCTGAAATGAGCTTTCTCCGTAGGATTGCTGGACTCACCCTCAGAGATAGGGTGAGGAGCTCAGTCATCCGAGAGAGGCTCAGAGTAGAAGCGCTGCTCCTCCACATTGAAAGGAGTCAGTTGAGGTGGTATGGGCATCTGATTAGGATGCCTCCTGGACGCCTCCCACTTGAGGTGTTTCAGGCACATCCCACTGGGAGGAGACCCCGGGGCAGACCCAGGACTCGGTGGAGAGACTATGTCTCCTAGCTGGTCTGGGAACGCCTTGGTATCCCCTCTGAAGAGCTGGAGCAGGTGGCTTGGGAGAGGGAAGTCTGGGCTTCTCTGCTTGAACTGCTGCCTCCGCGACCCGGACCTCCGGAAAAGCGGTAGAAGATGGATGGATGGATGGATGAGCGATAAATACATAACACCAGCTTATGCACACAGGGTTATTGCCACAAAATAACCTAAAATAACATCAGCAGTCTGTATATGTTAGTTACATAAATCCATTCAAAATTCGTCCTGCTGCTGGGAAAAAACTATGATTAAACCTGGTAGTCCAGGTTTTATGGGATCTGTACCACTTTCCTGAGGGGAGCAAGTGAAAGAAACCATGACCTGGATGAGTGCAGTTCTTAATAATGGCAGTAGCTCTGTTGAGGTACCATCCATCCATCCATCTTCTTCTGCCTAATCCTTTTCGGGTTGCGGGGGGTTGGAGCCTATCCCAGTGTTGAGGTACTGAGACCTGGAAATCTCTTCCACAAAAGGGAGAGAACAGCCAGTGATTTTTTGTGCAGTATTTCGTGTTTGAGTCAGCCTAGGGGACCATTATTGCGCAAGTTTGTTACGTTTTGTGCATTCAATGCTTATTAGGTTGTAAAGTTGTTTTTTTTTTACAGCCTCTACGAGCAGCCCTGGTTAGGTTATAAAGTCTGACAGCCGTAGGTAGGAAGGACCTGCAAAACCTCTCCGTCATGCACCTAGGATGATGTAGTCTACTGCTAAATGAGCTCCTCAGTGCGTTCAGCGTGTCCTGCATGGGGTGGGACTCAGACTCCAGCGGAGATGACAGTTTAGCCACCATCCTCCTCTCTCCTATCTCCTCCACTGGGTCGAGGCGCTGCCTCAGGACAGAGCTAGCTTTTTTGATCAGTCTATTCCATGTCGTCGTTGGCCTCCGTCGGTCTATGATGACCATGGAAGAGAATCCTAAACATCTACTCTGCTGGAACAGCACCGCCTGCGGCTGAACAGGCCGATGCGCACCGGTGTTCTACCTTCCAGCGTTGGGTGTTGGTAGGATTCAAGCCTGGGCAGGAAGATATGGAGGACAAGATGTTACCCATGCAGCATGTCCCCCCTCTCCACGTCACTGATGAATCCAAAGGAACAGCAGGGCTGCTATAGTTTGGCACCAGCGCCGTCGCAAGAGCTGCCAGAACGATGTTGAGCACAACAGAGAATTGCCTTAGGGGCTCCGACTCCGGATTTTTCCTCAGGGTTGACTCCCGAAGCCTGTGCCGCAAGGCAGCGAAGGTTTGAAATCAGGGTTTACCTTCCCCTAGATAGGCTACCTTCCCAGGTTGACGAGCCACCATCTACCCGAAGCATCTGGTTTTAAGGCGCCAGAGATCCGTCCTCGCCCCTTCTCCTATTAGTAAAAGCAGTTCCGCCGGGCTTAGAGACTAAACCACACGGGCAGGCTAGGAGTTGGACTTAGTTGTCAGAGGCTTTTCGAGACGCACGCCGTAAGGAGCATTTTATGAGCACTGGGAGCTTAACCCCAGTGTCGCTCCTGGCTATGACAACCTTGGAACCCTATTCCCTATTCCATGGGTGTCAAACTTATTCCATGGAGGGCCAAGACCCTGCAGGTTTTCCCTCCACCCAGTGTCTTCAGCAAGTGTCTTCAATGACCAACAATCAGTGGGAAGAAATTCAGTGAAATCACCTGCTGAAGACACTGGGTGAAGGTAAAGCCTGCAGGGTCTTGGCCCTCCATGGAATGAGTTTGACACCCCTGGTCTATAAAGTCTCTTCCTATCAGCTGCTGTAATGCCGTTGCCCCAGCAGACCACTCCAGAAGTGATGGCTGATGCCACCACCCAATCATAGAGGGTCTTCAGGAGTGCCCCTTGTACACCAAAGGACCTGAGCCTCCTCAGTAGGAACAGCCTGCGCTGTCCCTTCTTGTAGAGCGCATCAGTGTTGCGTTCCCAGTCCAGTTTATTGTTCAGGTGAACACCCAGGTACTTGTAGGATGTCACCATCTCAATGTCTGTTCCCTGGATGTTTACTGGTGCTGTGAGGGGTTGTCCTTGCCTGTGGCAGCCCACCACCAGCTCCTTAGTTTTCCTCGCATTGATCTGGAGGCAGTTCCGTTGGCACCAGTCCACGAAGTCCTGGATAAGTCCTCTGTACTCTGCATTATCTCCATCAGAGATGAGGCCGACAATCACAGAGTCGTCAGAGAACTTCTGTAGATGGTAGTGTGATGTGTTGTGTGAAAAGTCCACAGTATAAAGGGTGAACACAGTCCTGGGTTCTCACAAACTCTGGTTGGTTTTTGAGGTAGTCCAGGATCCATGATGACAGATGCTGGTCCACCCCTGCGCACAGCAGCTTGTTCTTCAGATTCACCGGTTGGATGGTGTTGAAAGCACTGGAGAAATCAAAGAACATGATCCTCACCGTGTTCCCAGACTTCTCCACGTGGGACAGGGAACGGTGAAGGAGGAAGATCACTGCATCCTCCACCCCGATGCCATGCTGGTAGGCGAACTGGAGTGGATCCATCGCTGGTCCTACCAGGGGGCGGAGATGAGCAAGGAGCAGCCTCTCCAGGCTCTTCATCAGTTGAGATGTGAGGGCCACTGAGCTGTAGCTGTTCAAGTCTCTGGGGTGGGAAGTCTTTGGTACGGGTACCACACAGAATGTTTTCCACAACTGTGGTACCCTCCCCAGCTTCAGGCTCAGGTTGAAGATGTACTCCACAATCCCACACAGCTAGTCTGCACAGGACTTGAGGAGCTTTGCGCTGATGCAGTCTGGTCCCGAGGCCTTCCTCGCCTTGATCCTCCTCAGCTCCACTCTCACCTGGGTCTTAGTGAGGGTCAGGTTGGGGCAGGGGGGCTGTGTGCTGGGAGTGGAGGGTGTTGGTGGGGGGCAGGCATGAACAGCAGGACTAGACGGTGGTAGAGGCAGCAGTGGTTGGTGTGCAGGTGGAGGGGAGGGGAGGGCGGTTGGTCAAACCTGTCAAAAACCTGGTTCAGGTTGTTCACCAACTCCCTGCCCCCCCCCCCCCCCGCACAGCCTGGGAGGAGGTATTCTGGAGCCCAGAGATGGTTTTAAGGTTTCTCCAGACCCTGCCAATGTCACTTTGTTGCAGCTTGTCCTCCATCTTCTTCCTGTAGCTGTCCTTGCCTTCTCTGATCTTCCTCCTTAGCTCCCTCTGTACGGACTTCAGCATCTCCCCGTTTCCCGACCTGAAGATCCTTTTCTTTTCTTTCAGTAGGGACTTTATCCCGGGGTTGATCCAGGGTTTGTTGTTTGAGCAACACCGTATGGTCTTGGTGGGTACGGTGTTGTCCACACAGAAGTTGATGTAGTTGGTGATGGTGTGAGTGAGGCCATCGATGTCCTCACCATGTGGATCACAGAGCTCCTCACAGGCAGTGATTTCAGAACAGTCCTTTAGAGCGTCCATTGCCTCCTCAGACCATAACTTCACTGTGCGGGTAACGGGAGGTTGTCTGTGTACTAGGAGTTTGTACACAGGCAGGAGGTGAACCAAGTTGTGATCCGATCTCCCAAGCAGGGGGAGTGGTGATGAGGTGTAACTGCCCAGACTTCTGTTCCAGTGCATCTCCTCTATAGCCACGCTATGTCCCACTGTCAGTGACATCCCTGGAAACGGTGGCATCAGACTGCTGTGTAGGGAAAGGCACCATGGCCAACCATCACATGGGGAACTGTGGCTGTTATCGCAGGAAGATGGGTGGGTGGGGTAGAGTCACTTTGTTTTCCAACAGCATCCATCCAGACTGGCTCGCTCTGAAGGTGGCGCTCCCACAGACCATCTCCTCCTCCTCTGCTTTCTGCATTGCATCGCTTGTAGTAGAATGAGCTGCTGTTCAATGTTTATCAGGGCCATCTGCATCAAAATTTGTTTTTGTGCGGTCACTATTGTTTGCGCTGACAAAAACAAGAAATACGCGAGAAGACAAGAAGTACTCTACACATCTGCCGAGACTCCACAACCACCTACTGTTTGGGTGGTGAACTGCAGACCGACACTGACAACCAGCACGGAAGTAAATTTTGCAGAGGACTGCGGAGGCATCGTCTGCTGACCATGGTGTCGACGTGATGCAAGTGCATAAACTAGGCTGGGATGGTGGGGGTGGTGCAGAACCATGGATAATTTAAAGACCAACTGTGTATTTGCATACATGATCATATTTTCAAAGGTTAACATCTTGTGTTTGGCAGGTATACCACAATGGTGATACTGCCGTGTCTTCTTAACCAGAATTTTGATGGATTGTTTATTTAGTATTTAGTATATTTTATTAATCCCAGAGGGAAATTCAGGGCATCCACATGGATGGATGAGGCAGCCACGGTACGGTGCCATCCCTTCACCATTCACACCTAGGGCCACTTTAGTCTCCAGTTAACCTAACCTGCGTGTTTACAGGAATTCCAAGGGTTTCAGAGTCGTACTGTTGGCTTGTGACCAGCAAGAGATGCAATAGGAGAAAGGTGGTTTTTGATAAGTGAGTTTCTGATGCATCGAAAGTTTGCAAGGTTATATTTCAGAGTGCGGCTCATCTGTTTTATGTGCTTTTTAAAGCTGAGCGTGGGATCTAATGTGACGCCCAAATACTTAAACTCTGTTAACTGAATTGTCTCTCTGCAGATCATTGTCTGGGGCGACTACGGTCGGATGGACCATAAATCCTTCATGGGTGCTGCTCAGATTCTGTTGGATGATTTGGACCTGTCCAACATGGTGATTGGATGGTTCAAACTGTTCCCTGCCATCTCATTGGTGGACCCCGCCTTAGCTCCATTGACCAATAAGGAAACAGAGGGCACAAAGTCATAGCCTTGGGCTGCGAGGTTGACTGTGTTGTCATAGTAATGGGATGGAAGTGTCATTGGTGGGGTGGGCCCAAACAAAGGCCCCCCGATCCTCCTCTACTGCTGCATGCTGCATGATGACATCACCATGATGTCAGTGGGTGGAGCTCCTAATGAAACCAGGGCCACGCAGCAAAGGATGCTGGGAAAAGAAGATACCTGAAATCCAGCTGCCAGCCAATCACAGCAGCTCCTCCAGAGTCATGTGACTCAGTGATGGTTTCCATGGAAACAAGGAAGACTGATTCTTTTTGTTTGTGCATGGAATGATGAAAATTAGAACAAAAAGCAGAAAAACAGAACATGACAGAAAAACAGAACAACCAGAGAACTGGAGAACAAAACCAGAGAACATACTGTAAAAGAACATGTGAGCATGATTGTGTGAGAACTTGAGGACAAAACATAAGTGAATGCGAAATCATGAGAACATGTCAGAATGTGAGAGAACATGTGAGAATGTTACCTGAAAATGTGAAAAAAATAAAAGATTCTCAAAGATCTTCTGACATTGTCTTTGATCAAATATGGTTCTGCTGTGTGTGGTTCTAAAACAAACCTATCAGCTGCTGTTAGCCTGTCCATGAATATAAAAGGCCTTCAGTTTCATGGCTGTTGAATGCTGTCAGACCAGTTTTGTGAAGAGTGACTTTTTTCTGTGTGATGGTCGTGTTCCACATGAAACATCTGTCAGGAAAATAGTTGAGTTTGTAGGACAGTGGGACAGCAGCACCACACGGACACAGAAGTTAAATCCACCCATTTAACAATAAAAGCTTCCACTTACTGTTGGGATTTTTTAAGGAATCTTTTGAGCCAACTTAAATTTTGTGATTGAGTTTCAAAATCCAGACCTTAATAAAGACCACCAGTTAGCAGTAGACGTGGCTTCCTGTTTGACCACACACACACACACAAAATTACAAATATGTCTAAAACTATTTTTTAGAGTGGTGATAACATAATTTTACCAGGGGTTGTACAAACACTGAGTGACATGAAAAAGTCCTAGCTTGAAAACTGGGGGAGGAGCTAGGTGGACGATGGACAGATCGACATCATCATTATCTCTTTTGACAGGCGTATAATAAACTGAAATCTAAAGATGGCCGAGCTCGGGGATGTCCAATCAGGTGCCATGGAGGGCCAAGACCCTGCAGGTTTTCTTCCCGACCAGTTTCTTCCACAGGTCATTTCACTGAATTTCTTCTCACTGATTGCTGATCAATGAAAACACCTGCTGGCTGTTTAGAAACCCACAGGGTCATGTGTGGTGTCGTGAGTGTGGCATGTGTGTGCTGCCGTAGGACCCGCCCCTGGCGGGACGTCAGGTGGGCACAGCCCTTGTATATAAATAGTTCTGTTCTCTGTAATAAAGGTGGATGGTTGGTGTTGTTGCTTCCCGCCTGAACGAGACTCTGACTCCATCCTTATTCAGACATAACAGTTTGGCGACGACAATAATTTTGGCAGCGTATGGGCTACCTCAACCATTAATTCTGTTTCTGGAGTATGCGGGAGAGCCGGTGGTCCTGTGGCCGAAGTGGCGGGCCACGTTCGAGGATTACATCGGGGCGCTGGGCCTAAGCGGGCTCAACAGGAGACGACAACGAGCGCTTCTGGCCCATCGTCTCAGCGCAGAAGGCCAGAGAATTCTTGCTACATTGGGAGAGATGGAAGTATATGAGGATGCTGTCGAGTGGCTGGCCGAGTTCTTCGCTGGGCATATGAGCGCCACGAAGCTGTGGGTGACAGGAGTTTTGGCGCCAAGAGAGGCTAGGCTAGCTAGCTTGGAGAAGCTAATGGCCCTTTCATTACCTATGGGCAGGCTAGCCGCTAAGCTAACTGCGTGCCGAAAAAGCGCTCCAAGCTGCCAGCTAGACTTCGTGGTGGGACTGGGACTGTGAGAGGGGGAGTTTCCAGTCACTGAGGACAGCAGGCCAGCCACAAAGCACAGGAAGGTGGAGGACCAGAGTGCTGATGAGCTGGGCAGCGCAGTGTGTGACGACAGCGGAGAGGGAGAGCAGCAGGAGTCATCCCCGCAGCTGGAGGCTAGGCAGCGGGAGAGCGGGACCATGGCAGCTGAGGGCCCCGGGGAAGAGTAGTGACAGTCGGGCACAGAGACAATGCAGCAGAGTGCCTGGGATGAAGGTGCTGAGAGCAGTGACGAAGTGCCTGGGTTGGACAGTGGTGCTGATGGGAGTGATGCTGGGAGCTCCAAGGGAGAGCAGCTACGACTGGGCACGGAGACAACACAGCGGAGCACCGGGAATGAGGGTGTTGGGAGAAGCAGCGAGATGCCTGAGTTGGAGAACGACGCCGGCGAAGGCAATGCTATGAGTCCCGGGAGTGAGCAGCAGCAGCTGGACACGGAAACAGCGCAGCAGAGTGCCCTGGATTAAGGTGCTGGGTGTTACGGCGAGGCGTCCAAGGCAGCGAGCAGCACCAACAAGCAGGCTTTGGGTCTCCCTAGAGTTCGGCCACGGGGGGCCGGAGTGTTCGGAGCCACGACAGCGGTGTTGAAGACAGTCAGGAGCGGACCGGTAGGCACAGGGGGACAGTGTGCCGGACAGCAGTGCGGCAGGTCCTGAGCAATAACGCAGTCAGTAGCGAAGAGGGACACTTTGGTGGGAAAGGTGGTTTTTGATACTGGTGGCAGACGACAGCCAGGGGCGCACATGTCGTGGGGCTGCCTGGGGCCTCCGAGCCTGCCAGATCTTTGACGACCAAGGGCGTGGAGGCTTTGGGGCTGTCCGGGACCCCCGGGCCTGTTTTACCCCTGGCTGCCAACAGACATTGGTGTAACCTAAACAGTAAAGTGTAAATATGTACATATACAGTATATTGCTGGTGTGCATGAGAGTATGTATGTGGTGTTATGGGATTATTTTTTACACGTTTTAAAAAACTTGGTCTTATTTTTGTTATTCTTTTGGATGAGTGTGTTAGGATATTTTATTAGTTAATTATTCCTTGTTCCCTTAGTGCGTGATTCGGGTCCTAAATTGGGGAGGATCTCGATTGTGTGTGTGGTCTTACACTTTTGTAAGGGGGGGGGGGAATTGTGGTGTTGTGAGTGTGGCGTGTGTGTGTGCTGCTGTACCCGCCCCTGGCGTGATGTCAGGCAGGCACGGCCCTTGTATATAAATAGTTCTGTTCTCTGTAATAATGGTGGTTGGTTGGTGTTGTTGGTTCCCGCATGAACGAGACTCTTGACTCCTTCCTTATTCATACATAACATCACGGCCCTCCAGGGCACATGATCGGACACCACTGGCCTTGTTCCTGTTAGCATAGCTTCTGTTAGCCCACCTGTGGCTGCCAGATTGATACGTGGAACAAGATTGGCACACAGCATCAAAGACAGAATATCAATTAAAAAATGATACATTTGTGCAGACGTGTTACTGAAAACTTTATTCAGTTAACCACTTGCGCTCCGTTGTTCCGCGGGCGGGCAAGTCTCTGCGTCCTATGACGCACGAGGGCACGCGAGAGCGCGCTCGTGCGCCCTCGTGCGCATGACGCATGATAAGGATATTGATGGTGATGTAGGTGGTGTGCCCTCCAAGCGCCACTGAAAAAAAAATCTGCAAACACAGCCGCGAACAGATTAGTTCATCTGATTGACCTCTCATTCGACTAATAAGAGCCTTGAATTGGGTTTCTGAAACCTTGAGGAGCCAATGAATGAAAATCTAGGAAGGAGGACCCGCCTACTGTGAACGCAGGAGCCAATTGAAGCACAGAAATTCTGGCTGGGTGAAGCGATATTTACTGCTGCAGAAGGACTCTGTAGAATCTCCTACAGACCCAGGCTCACCCAGCAGCATGGAGAACACCCACAAGTGGGACCTGCACTCATTCCAGCAGAATAGACGGAGGCCGACGACCAAAGTCGTAAATCATTCGCCAAAACGGCAATATGTAATGGAATTATGTTGATCGGGATCCACGAGCGGAGCAGCGTCACGTTCGTCTGACGCGTGGGAATTGCTGTTCGCCACGACTCTGCTGCTTTGAAGAGGTAAGGTGTTATAAGCTAAATTATTATTTATCCCTGAAAACTGTAATCCAAAAATGACTTTTGACCGATCAGTAAATTACAACTGTACTGCGCACGAAGTGCGTGCGCCGCGATAAACGGTTCATTTGCCGTGTTCGGACCGTGAACGGCCTTCCCCCCCCGCTGCAAAAGAGGAGCGGGGGGGGGGGGGGGCACGGTCCAAACGCTCCCCGGTCCGCGGGAGGAAGCATATCAGTCTATTCCATCATGTAGCGATGGCCCTCTTCTGTAGCGAGGAGGGGGGGCGTTCACGGTCCGTTCACGGTTCCCCCCCACACACACACACACAGCCCTGAGTGTGACCTTTCATTAGAGCCTAAAATGAAGATTCTACATTGAATTATTCAAAAGTAACAGACGTTTTTCCAAACTGTGCCATTTGGCACAATTTGGCACAGTTCCATAACGCCTGGGAACAGCCTGAGAACAAAGCTGTGTAAAATATTCATTTTTTGTGGTATTGTTACCAAATTTGGATCTCAGCTGGATAACACTTGGTTCTACATTTCTGTTGCATTTTCCAGCCGGATCGTACAGCTGTGTGTTATTTACAAGCATTTGTATCCAAAATAACACTGTGTCCAAATATTTTTTCTTCAAGTTCAGTATGTTTAGATGACTGTAACTCAGTGGCCGGAGCACGTAGAGAGATTATGTTTTTTTTGCCAAAAAATTCAAAGTGTTTTCTTTTAAATGAGACCAACCCCATGAAGATGCTGCAAAGGGTTGAATAACAGCTTTCGATTTACTTTGGGCACGTTTTTTTGGCATTTTTAGGAAAATTGCCCGGAGTGCAAGTGGTTAAACACATTTGTTCAAATGTAAACGCACTGCACATATGTGAACATAAAGTAGTTTTCTCATATGTGACCTACGGATCTCGTTCCAGGTACCAATCGTACACCCTAGCTGCTGTTAGCTCAGCTGCTGTTAGCCTAGCTCACATTTGCTACAGCTCTTTTTAGCCTACTTCTTATTAGCCACAGCTACTATTGGCCTACCTCTTATTAGCCACAGTTACTGTTAGCATAGCTCACATTTGCCACAGCTCCTTTTAGCTAGCCTCTTACACTGGTCAACACCAAATTTATTGTTTAAGTTTTTTTTAGCTGACTTAGGACAATCTTGATGTGCTGAATCCAAAAATCTCATTAGTTTTGCTCAGTCAGGTCAACTTTTTGAATTATGGCCACATGTTTTATACGTTTTTGTTTACATGTGTGGGTATTTTCGCTTTATATGATGCAAAATTCTTTTTTATGTCTTGAAATTCTCTAACTGTTGAACAATGATGACGTAAAATTCAATTTACATGTACAGTACTTACCTTTATATAAAGGTAAGTACATGCACAGTATTAAGTACTAAGTTAGTATAGGTTTTTACTTAGTACCTGATCAAGAGAAACAGATGTCATTTTCGGATTCAGCGGTGCAAAATTGTCTTAAATCCGTTGAAAAAACACAACTTACAAAAAAATTATTTTTGTAACCCTGTTATTAACCACAGCTACTGTTAGCCTAGCTCACATTTGCCACAGCTCCTTTTAGCCTACCTCTTATTAGCCACAGCTACAATTAGTCTAGCTTATTAGCCACAGCTACTGTTACCCTAGCTCTTATTAACTACAGCAGCATTGCCAGGTTTCACGAGAGAAACAAGCAACCAGCTCTATGGAAAAAAGCTGAACAGGCAACTACAAGGGTTAACTAGCACCGGCGTGGTGACGCAACCATGAGGGTGACGTCATCCTGCTGGACGGTTATAAGGGGAGAGTCGGCCATCTTATGGCCTCTTTCCCAGCTGCCTCATTATACAACAGCAGACCTGCATCGTACATGATATAGCTTGTGTAATAAAGTTCATGTTCAAAGCAGACATCACTCTGTGAGTCTCTCCAGGTTTTCAGGCACAACATTTGGCAATGAGAGAAAACCATGGAAGTGTGCTTGGGGTCACTACAACTGTTTCTGGAAACCCCAGGTGAGCCGCCCATCCCGTGAAACTGCTGGTTCGACGTGTTTAAGGATTATGTCGACGCGGCTAGCCTGAACAGCGCTGATGACAAGAAGCTAAAGCGCGTACTGGCTCTCAGTCTAGGTGAGGAAGGACGGCACATGTTCTGTACTCTGGGTCAAGTGGACTCAATTGGCAAATGTGTGATCCTGATAAGAGACATTACTATGGATGGATCAACGTTACGGCCCAAAGAGTGACTTTCTTCAACCGTGAACAAATGGCAGGTAAGTCAACTCAATGTTATTTATGTCTTGGAGGTTCGAGTCTTAGCGAATATGTGTGCCTTTGAGCCCTTAGCAGACGAGCTAATCAGTATCAAGCTAATGGGTGTCATGGCGCCCACAGGGCCATCATCAACCTCAGCTGCACGCACACCTGCTGCCAATCATCAGCGGGCTTTAAAAGCCAGACCTGCCTGTGATTCAGCATGGAGCCGTCTGTCAAACTCCATAGGACATGTCTCTCGTCAGCAGCCACGTCCTGGCTCATCGTCTGATTCCAGACCAACGCTTCGCCACACGTAAACTAATATTGACTCACCTTGTCAAGTTCATCTTCCCCCGTGCACAGGTGGATCTCCCTGGTGGCAGATCCTCCCTCCCCAGCGGCGGTTCAGCTCCACTCCTGCTTCAGGGTAACTCACACTCTGCACAGAGCCAGACCTCGTCTCCCTGGCTGTCGCCCTCAAGGCCAACCTGAGCTCTCCACCACCATCTGCAAAAGTAAACTGTCAACATTATTACGCCCTTTGCCCAGGTGCTGAGCTAATATCTCTTTGTCTCCATAGGGTTGCCAGGCCGAACAACGTCCTGCTCTTCCCCTGAACGAGTCCTACACTGCATGCACAGCACTGTACATACATGCACGCATTCACAAAACACAGTTAACTAATAAAAGGATAATTGCATTTCCCTCGAGTCTGTCTTTTCTCCCCTGGGTCCAGAATTATGTCAATGGGAGAATACAGCACAGAGAGTGACCATGACACAGAGCGAACATGACATGAAGGGAGAGCAGCGACCGGACTCGTCTCAGTTCCTCGCCCAGCGTGAGCCTCAGTGAGCCACTGTAGAGCTGCAAGAGAGGGACCCCACATCTATCAGGAACCCCGGGACACAATAACCCGGCGCAGATTCTGACAACGATGATAACAGCATATCACCATGACCAGACTTCCCGGGAGAAAGGAAGAACAAACTGGACTCACCTCCGATCTTCGCCCAGCATAAGCTTCAGACAGCTGCTGTGGAGCCACAGGACAGGGAGTTCGTGGAAAAAGGGGACCCCAGTGACCGAAGACGGCCCGGCACGTGTCCCGTTACCCACAACAGAAATACATCACCCCGACCTCAACCAGCAACAGGTGAAAAAGAGAAGGAATTGGACTGCTTCCGAATTCATGCACAGCACCAGCCTACAAGAACTGCTGCTGAGCCGCTGGATAAAGAGTCCACGATCATACAGAAAGCATTAGAACTGCTCTCGTGGCATCCATCATCTGATGACGGATGCTCCAGTACCGACAGGAATGTCACATTGGTAGTGCAATATGGCAAGAAGGTGATTCCAGCATTTGGTTCCAGGTGACACACCAGGGTGAAACTGTTATGGGGTGGGATTTATTCTGCAAGCTGGGTTTTACTCTCACAATTGCTGGGCAGACGGTCAACAGTCAAAGCCCATTTTACCCAGGCGCTGCAGATGTGGGTGCAGCCGAAGAGCACAGCTTGGACAGCGAATGTAACGTGGAAAGTGGATACAGCATGGACGGTGGAAACGACATGGAGAAAGAACAGCAACCGGACTTGCCTCCGTTCCTCGCCCAGCCGAAGCCAGAGCTACAGGAGAGGGAGCGCGGATCTATGGACACCAACGCTGACGAGGTAATTCAGAACAGCACCGACAACACACCATCCACCCCGTGCGCTCAGGAGGAGAGCTGCCCGGCAGGGAGGCAGCAGCCAGACTTGCCTTCGTTTCTCACCCAGCCAGAGCCGGAGCTGCAGGAGAGGGAGCCTGTGCCTATCGCGAACAACGCCGACGAGGTAATTCAAAACAGCATGGACACTGCACCATCCATCCCGCGCACTCAGGAGGAGAGCTGCCCAGGGGAGGGGGGGGAGCAACAGCTGGACTCACCTCCGTTCCTCGCTTGGTCGGAGCTGCAGGAGAGGGAGCCCGTGCACACAGAAAACCCCGAGGCACAACAACAACAACCAGGCACAGACACCATTCACGACACGGCACAACAGAGCACATCAGATAGGAGAGAGAAGGAACCAGACTGCTTCCGTACCTGTGCTCAACATCATGCTACGGAGCTTATAACCGAGCTGACGGGTGAAGAGTCCGCTACAATGAACGACACAGGAGAAACATCGGACACCTTCTGTACCCATGACCAGCCTCAGCCTACAGAATCAGCAACAGCGGGTGAAGGGTCCACAACAAACACGGTAACTACAGAACCGCCACAGCACGACGGAGGTCCCAAACAGGACGAGCATGCAGTGCCACCGGGATCACAATGATGCACCAAACTGAGCAAGGCGCCACTCCAAGTCATGGACTGGGTTTGGGTCCGCACGGGCAAGAGACCGGGACAGCGACTAACTGGATCACAGTCGACGAGACAACAGGCGCTGCTGAGGATTGTGGCGAAACTGGGATCAGCGTGCTTCCGACTGACAGACACTTTGGCATGCAAACCAACTACGATGTGTCCAAGTGGCTGCTCCAGACAACGAGGCTTCATGGGAATCAGCTGTCCGCAGTGTGGGACCTGGGCCCCAGTGTCATCAAGATCGGCCCTGGCCCCGGGGGTCCGACAGCTCCAGGGAAGTCTGCCACGGGCCCGTGACAAGGCCTCTCCGGCAGAACTGCTTTCCCCATGGAAGACTGTAAAAAAAAAAAAAAAAAAAAAACTATTCAGGTAGGAGCACGGCTGAAAAGATAACAGAACAACCAACCCAGCCACGTCGGGTCCAGCAGTGGTCTACCTGCAGACCCTAGTTTTAGGTTCTGATCAGAGTTTATTTATTTTATTGAAGCGCAGCAGGCCAGCAGTGAAACAAATCAGGATTTGGCCAGAGAGTGCAACCTCTGCACTGAAAGACTGTTTTCTGCACACAGACTGGGAGGTCTTCAAAACAGCAGCCTCCCAGGAAGACAAGACAGATGTGGAGGAGTATGCTGATACAGTCACCAGCTACATCGCAAAGTGCACAGAGGATGTCACTACAGTGAAGACCATCACTATGTGGGGTAACCATAAGCCCTGAATGACTGCAGAGGTGCGCTCGCTGCTTACAGCCACGGATGCAGCCTTCAGAGCGAAGGACAGGATCGCCCTCCACTCAGCCAGGTCTGCGCTCTCAAAGGGAATTAAGGCGGCGAAGCGTGCCTATGCGGAGAAAATCCAGGGACACCTTTGTGACACTAGGAACACCAAGCAGATGTGGCAGGGAGTTCGGACACTGACGGGCTATAAGTCTAGGCAGGGGGTCGATGATGACGACGCTTTGCTTCCAGACAGGTTCAACGACTTCTTTGCACGTTTTGAAGCATCAAACTCGACAATCAGAGGGAGGGCTGGCCCACCCCCACCATCGGTTGGACCAGCTTTTATCATCAACACAGCGGACACACGGAGGACCCTAACCAGAGTCAACCCACGTAAAGCTGCAGGTCCGGACATCCCGGGACGTGTGCTCCGAGACTGCGCGAGTGAGTTGGTGGGTGTCCTGACTGACATTTATAACATCTCCCTGAGTCAGGCCATCGTTCCCAGATGCTTCAAGACCTCTATCATTGTACCGGTGGCAAAGAAACCAGTTGTGTCCTGTTTGAATGACTGTCGTCCTGTTGCACTGACACCAATTGTGATGAAGTGTTTTGAACGGCTTGTCAAACCACACATTACAGCCTGCCTCCCTGCATCACACAACCCGCTCCAGTTTGCATATCGTTCAAACCGCTCCACGGAGGATGCTATAGTCACCACCCTACACTCTGTCATCACCCACCTGGACCAGAAAGACACCTATGCCAGACTCCTGTACATTGATTTCAGTTCAGCATTCAACACCATTATTCCCCAGCGACTGATGGAGAAATTACTCCTTCTCGGTCTGAACACCGCCACATGTCTCTGGATCCTGGATTTCCTGACTGAGAGACCTCAGTCTGTCCGGGTTGGAAACAACATCTCCAACTCTGTCACGCTGAGTACCGGAACCCCTCAAGGCTGTGTACTCAGTCCACTGTTGTTTACACTTCTAACACATGACTGTGTATCCAGACACGAGGGGAACCAGATTATTAAGTTTGCAGACAACACCACGGTGGTGGGACTTATTCAGAGGGATGAGGAATCAGTGTACAGGGAAGAAGTGAGAGACCTGGAGGGCTGGTGCAGGGAGAACAATCTGGTGCTCAACGTGGACAAAACGAAGGAGATGATTATCGACTTTCGGCGGTCACAGCCTGAGCACGTCCCCCTCAGCATCGGCGGCCGTTTAGTGGAGAGAGTGGAGAACATCAAGTTCCTCGGAGTGCAGATCTCGCAGGACCTGACCTGGAGCAAGAATTCCTTGGGGATCAGGAAGCGAGCTCAGCAGAGACTACACTTCTTGAGGAAACTCAAACAGGCCTCTCTCCCCATCTGCATCCTCAGGACCTTCTACAGAGGTGTGGTGGAGAGTGTTCTGACGTACTGCATTGCTACATGGTACTCCAGCTGCAGTATGTCAGACAAAAAAGCCCTGCAGAGGATAGTTAAGGGAGCTGAGAGGGTAATTGGGGTCTCCCTCCCCTCTGTCCAAGAACTTTTTCAGAACCGTTGCAGGAGCAGGGCACTGAACATTGTCAAGGACCGTTTTCACCCTCTGCATAAACACTATGAACTTCTTCCATCTGGTAAACGATTCCGGAGCATCAGAGGCAGAACCACCAGACTGATCAACAGCTTCCTTCCACAAGCTGTCAGGATGCTGAACAGTTGACCCGGAATCTCTCATACACACTACTGCACCTACGGACATTTTGTATATTATATTTGTATATTATAGTTAGTTAGGTTTTTTTTTTTTCCAAGTATGTCTCAGGGATGTGTGAATGGATGGGGGAGGGGGGGTGTGAAGCTATGTGGGAGTGTGTCTTAAATCATGCTGCTTCTATTTATATGGATTCTGAGAGAAACGCAATTTCATCTTGCCTGCACTACAGTTGTATGTACAGCAATATGACAGTAAAGTTTGATTTGATTTCTTAAAAAAAAGTCTGAAATGTTGAAGTTCTTGAATAAATAATGTTGAAGTGTATTTAATTGAAAAATGTTGACAATGTTGCATCTGCTGCTGTATGCACTTTTAAGTGCAACCATTTGCACAAATGCCATATCTGCTGCTGTCATTGCAACACTGTCTGCGCCTACACTACCGCACTGAAGTGCAACTATGGGTATTACACCTCTAGTTTTCTGTATGTAGGATTGCTGGGTTTTATCATTAATCATTTATCTTTATTTGCACTATGGGAGGTCTGGGTTTATCTTTTGTCACCTTTTGCACTATGAGTTGCATCAGGCTGCGTGTCCACCAAACATGTTTTTTCCACTCTGGGCGGATATTTAGAAGCCAGTTTAGAAAGCTTGGGATCAGTCCGCCAAGGTCTCCGCCTTTGACCGTCACCTGATCCACATAGCACCGGACCCCCATGATCCCTCCTGCAGTGGTGAGCCCACTGGAGGGCGGACCCATGTAACTCCTTCGGGCTGAGCCCGGCCGGGTCCCATGGGTGGAAACCCGGCCACCAGACGCTAGCCTTCGAGCCCCTCCCCCAGGCCTGGCTCCAGGGTGGGGCCCCGGTAACCCCATACCGGGCGGGGTACACTGAATCCTTGATATACAATTTATCATGAGAGTCTGTTGGATCGTTCTTAGTCTGGCCCTTCACCCAGGACCAGTTTGTCTTGGGAGACCCTATCAGAGGCAAATTGCCCCGGACAACATAGCTCCTGGGATCACTGGAGCACGCAAACCCCCCCAACCACGATAAGGTGACGATCCATGAGGGGATAATTAGGATGCCTCCTGGACGCCTCCCACTTGAGGTGTTTCAGGCACGTCCCACTGGGAGGAGACCCCGGGGCAGACCCAGGACTCGGTGGAGAGACTATGTCTCCCAGCTGGTCTGGGAACGCCTTGGTATCCTCTCTGAAGAGCTGGAGCAGGTGGCTGGGGAGAGGGAAGTCTGGGCTTCTCTGCTTGAGCTGCTGCCTCTGCGACCTGGACCTCCAGAGAAGCGGTAGAAGATGGATGGATGGGCGGATATTTTCCAGTCATTCTCTATGTAGTCCAGCGTTTACAGCGCTGAGCGCCCTCGGCACTGAAACGCTCTCGGCGGTGGCCATTTTTTGTCGCAGCGCTCAGAGTTGAAAAAAGTTCAACTTTTCAGCGACTGCAGCTGAGCTCGTCAATGTCAGACCTTAAGCAGCCAATCAGAGAACTGCTGTGTGGGCGGGACATAGGACACCAGTACTAGTCTGTACTCAGACTCCTGCTTTCCGTGTCATCAAATTTCACATCCAGAGCTGCTAGAAAACGTTTCCTGTCCGTTGTTATTTAGAGACTGATATTAAAAAATCTGTAGAAAGCCTGACACTAGGAAAAGCAGGAGTGATGAGCTGAGAGTGATGAGCTGTTGCTGGGATACGGGACAGACTTTTTTCCCCAGAGCGCAGCGTACAAACGCTGAAAAAAAAAGCTAAGGGCGATCAGGCGACAAAAAACGCATTTGGTGGACATGCAGCCTTACTGTACATAGACTGCTGTTGTTACCTCCGCCAAGGAGGTTCTGTTTTTACCGGGGTTTGTCTGTCTGTTACCAACATAACTCAAAAAGTTATGAACGGATTTTGACAAAATTTTCAGGACAAGTCCGAAATGGGACAAGGAAGAAATGATTAGATTTTGGGAGTGATCCGCATCACCGTCTGGATCCAGGAATTTTTTAAAGGATTCTTTATCATTGTGAGATAGGGCCATTTTTAGCATATGTGTATAGAACTCCACAATAAATGGTCAGGACACTTGCCAAAAAAATACAGGATAAGATCCCAATAGGTTCTAGGAAATATCAAAGACTGATCCGGATCCTGCAAAAAATCCAGATACTGTGATCCAGAACAGGAAATAATAGGGGAGCTTTGGAATTTTCATCACTCTAAGGTAACAAATTCAGATATACAACAAACACCAAAATATAGCCACGACACTGAGGAACCAGTAGTGTGCCGATGGATTCGTTGTCTCTTCAAAAGCTATGGAGCTATAGCCAGAAGAAAACCGCCATTACCGAAAAAGTGATTTCTGTCAATAACTACTGAACTAATAAAGATATCAATGAGAATCCAATTGCTAAAGGTATGTTTGGATGGTCAAGGAATCTGAAAATATAGATAAAGTAAATGTAGCACTATTATATTTGGGGAAAATCCCAATATTAGGGGGAACTGAGGTACTTGGCGGAGGTCTGCGCTCTCTGAGTGCTTTTCTAGCTTTTTCAGCCTTATTCCTTTTCTTCTTCATATTGTGCACACCACTGCAGAGAGAAACACCATCTCAGTTCTCCTCTAGGTCCTGTACGTACGGTAGTACTGACAAATAAAACCTTGGAATCTTGAATGTGGGTTTTGTTATGTATGCAAACCTGGTGATGAATGAGGTGGAGATGGTGGAAGCATCAACCACAGCTTTATTGACGGGATGGAACAGTGGTACACAGCAAGCACCTAGCGTGGGCATCCGGCACAAGAGGACGTGCCACATGCGGTGACGCAAGAGGAAGTCTGCAATTTAAAACAAATGTGAGAAATTGTGCAGAATAAAGAGTCATGGAGACGAAACTTTAATGTTTTAGTGCATTTAACGGGTTACAAAGAAAAAACAGCAGATTCATGCAGGTCAGAGAGCACCGACGTCACCACGGCAACAACAACAATAATAATAATGAACCACAATCATAATAATAATAATAATAATAATAATAAATACAGAACACACGAGGTCAGAGTACCAAAAACTGAAACATTAGAAACGCTTCAATGGCTTCATTCAGGGGAAAAGAACCTTAAGACTCTTCTAGAACCCTTTAGAACCATCAGAACCAATACCACTACAGGGACCAGGACAGCAGTGAGACCAAGGTCATGATCATCTCAAATACAACATACAGGAAACTACCGTTAAGTTTAGTTCCCCGGGATCCTGTCCGGGATCTATTCTGGTCTCAGGGTTACTGGATGCCAGTTTTGGTTCTGAACTATAACCTAGACATGATGGTTAGCAAGGCAACCAGCACCAGGCTGCTACAAAGACCCAGTCTCCATCAGTGTGGGCGGAGCTTCCGATTAAAAAAAATGCCTAGGAGTGCCTGGTCACATGACCCTGTTCGTTTCTGTCCCTGAGTCAGGATCCCAGACAGGACCCCATCAACACTGGAAAATCGTACCGCACCGGAGGGAACAGAGGGAGCGTTTACATGGTCATACCGTAGAGAAGATGTGACATCACCCATTCTGATTGGTCAGAGCTAACATGCTAACGGAACCCAACAGTTGTTAGCATGCGGGCTAGCTGTCTGAAGTCTGAGGCATGTTGTCACTCCATAGTGTCATCTCATTGGATAGTATTTCCCAGAACTTTAGCCTATTAGCCAGGTAACACGCTAACTGATAGGCTAACATGTAACTCAGCCCATCCTTTAGCCCGTCAGCCCATTAGCTGTCCGGTAGCCATCCATTAGCCCCTTAGCAGAGCAGCAGCAGCTCATCATCACTGCTCTCCGTCTTGTTTTTGACCTCCAAACAGGCGTCAGGGATCTGAGCCGTGTGGACCATGCTGCAGCGTTCACACGGCCCGTCCCACCCTCCACGGGTACCATTTCCAAGGTGATGGCGGGGGGCGTGGCAAACAGTGGAAGAGGGGTGTGGCTCCAGCAGTGGCTGTCGTACATCACCAACCAATGAGGATGAAGAGGAGGAGTCGGAATCAGGGATCAGCAGCTCCACATCTTCATCTTCCT
This sequence comes from Pholidichthys leucotaenia, assembly GCA_020510985.1. Taxonomy (NCBI): domain Eukaryota; kingdom Metazoa; phylum Chordata; class Actinopteri; order Cichliformes; family Pholidichthyidae; genus Pholidichthys; species Pholidichthys leucotaenia. Next base: position 477,392,120 of record CM035839.1, read on the forward strand.
CACGGCTATCTCGCCACTCACCGACCTCAGGACCACACCTTTCCGTCTCCAGCTGGCGCAGTGGGCTGTGATTGGTCCAAGTGTGGTTCTGCTGGGCATGGGTAGTTCTGGTCAGGTTTCTGGCCAGGCGATGCAGGTTCTGGGTCAAGCGTTGCAGGGCAGAGGTGGGTGGTGGGTGGAGCTCCGCACCGTTACCATGGCAATCTGGATCCGGCCCAGACGTTACCACAGTGATGGGGCCAGATGGGGGCAGGGCCTCCCCATTGCAGTCTCTGACTGGTGTCGGGGTCACAGAGGTTGCGGATGCCGTTACCGAGACGACAGCCTCCACAGTGGAGGGCGGAGCGGTCTTCTGGGGAAGGGGGGCAACTGACCCGCCCACAGCGCCCACACCACGATCCCTCCCCCGTTCGCCTTCCGTGTCCGTATCGTCTGAGTCCGGAGACAGCAGGTCTGACCCCGAGCTGCCAGAGCCCGCACTCTCTTCCAGGTCAGCAGAAACCAGAGCCAACGAACCAGACCTCCGGGACCGTGAGAAGATGAAGAGACGACGCCACAGGTTCCCACGGTGACCAGAGGATGGGAGTCTGAGGGAGGTGAAGCCAAGCTGAGAGCGGACCGCCATACGGAGGTTCTCCAGAACCGAAGCCTGAGGAGACAGGGAGAGAGACTGTGAGAACCCGGTCCACTCAGAACCAGAACTGGGCTCAGATGTGGGACGAATGTACTGACCTGACTCCCAGAGCATGCTGGGAAATCCTCCACGGGTGGGATCAGTCCCTGAGCAATCAGCTGGCCATACGAGGGTGGGGCTTCCCTCCTCAGAAGCTCCGCCTCCACTCTGGACAGCTGCGTCTCAAACGACCTGCACAGACCAACCAATCACAGAGGTCAGATAACAGCAGTGTTTCCAATATCATTTTATTGGGGGGGGCACCCCGCCCCCACTAGAGTGGCAAGTTACTCTTCTAGCTATCTATTATATAAATGCAAGGAATCTGTGTATGTTCCTCACACATCTCTCAAACTGTTCGTCAGGCTTTATACGTAAGTGCTTTGCTGAGGTGACAAGGGTGTGCGTGCCCGAGTATTCAAAGATTTTTAGTTGACAATACTTCTAGACATACAAGAGAATCAAAATGCCGTTTCTCTCTCTTTTTGCGGTGTGTGCAATGTATAAGAAAAGAAGGAATAAGGATGAAAACAACAGCAGTTTATATACAATAGCGATACCTGCAGTGCAGACAAAGACAAAAAACCAGTAATCTCAGTGCAAGTTCAGTGTGGTATTGTAGGTGCAAACAGTCACAGTTTGAAATGTGCATGATCAATATTGCAATAACAAACAGCAGCAGATATGGCATTTGTGAAAATAGTTGCAGTAAAGTGCAGAGACATACAGCAGCAGATGTATTACTCTTGGTGTGCCAATCTTTCTGTGCCATCAGCTGAGGTAGTTATTGTGTGGGTGAGTGTGTTAGGGTCCAGGGGTGGGGAGGAAGTGAACAGAGTTCAGGGTTCTGATGGCCTGGTGTACAAAGCTGTTTAGCAGTCTTGTGGAGCAGGCCCGGAGGCTCTGGTACTTTTTTCCCAAGGGCAGGGGGCTGAAGAGGGAGTGTGAGAAGTGTGAGAACTCGTGCTCTCCTCAATCCTCAGAGGCAAGTTTGAGCCTTCTCTTTAGTTTATATATGCTTCCACTTCACAATATTATTAGAAAGCACTACATACATTTTCATTGTTATGCAGATGACACAATTATATTTGTCAATGAAGCCAGATAATAGTAATCAATTAACCAAATTAGAGGCCTGTCTTCAGGAAATCAAAGCTTGGATGACTTGTAATTTCTTGCTATTAAATTCAGATAAGACTGAAGTCATTCTAGTTGGTCAAAAAAAAAAAACCCTTAGAAATACCTTTCTAAATCAAAGTCTTACTTTGGATGCTGCAGCAGCATCTGGCTTTGGCTGAATCTAAAAAATTATTCTTCCTCCAAGACATTGCTTCACCCAGGAAAAGTCTGATCTCAGGACTGTTTCTTCACCCCAGAACAACTGTGACATTCCTTTGCCAGGAATAAGGAATGCTTTCAATGGATTAAGTGGAAACTTCCTCCAACTAAGACGGTTTTATTGGTTATCAGTTACCTGACATTTACCAGACTGCATCCCATAAAATTTGACTGTCTTTCATAAGGCCCGAGGATTATCCACAGCTCAACATTGCCACCTTCTGAAAACTGACATGTTGGAGTTAACCAGCTGAACTTTATTCCCTGAAATTAATGACTGCCGTTTTACAAAACCTTCAATTTTCGGAGTATTCTTTTTCAGGACACCATGGAAAAGCAAATGAACTCTGGTCTACCATTCTGTGGGACAATCATTTGGGTTTGAAAGAATTTCCTTAATCTTGATTTTAAATGTGTGCATGAATTTTTTTCTTCATGCTTAAATATATCTTATTTTTTTTCCACATTATTTTTTATTGAACCCTTTTTTACAAACATGGCACAAACAGTCAGACACAAACACAAAAGTAATTTAAAAAATTAAAAAGAACAATAACTAAAAAAAAAGTGTAATAAAAACAACAACAGCCATTAACAAACACAAATCAACAACAATGCTCCTCTGTTTAGTCTAGGTAATCTATTACATAAGTATACATATTATACATTCACCAGCTTGGAATTTACAAGGTCCACACATATCTCTCACCTTCTTCTTCAGTAGTTATGTTTAATTTCTTTACATAATCAATGAAAGGTCTCCATATATTCTCAAACACAATTTCCTTTGATTTCAGTATATATGTTATTCTTTCTAGTGGAAGGTTTGTTAACATCTGTCTTAACCACTGAGTCACATCTGGTCTATGAGTCTTTTTCCACAGTAGTGCAATACATTTTTTGGCATTAAGCAAACTGAGGTCTATGAATGTTCTTTCACTTTTATTAAAGTTGTGTTTTTCTGGATACAGACCCAACAAAAACAGTTTAGGATTCAATATGATTTGTTTTGAAATTATTTTTTCAATTGTTACCCTCACCTCTTCCCAAAACATTCTGATTTTTCTACATTCCCAAAACAGTGAAATAGGGTTCCTTTACTTTCCATACATTTTGTGCACGTATCTGGTATGTTTTTGTTATATCTATTTAATTCCACTGGTGTAACATACATCCGCATTAACCATTTAAAATGTATCAGTTTAAGACGTACATTTATTGATTTGGTTGAACTCCTGCACAAGCCAATTCCCATTGTTCCTCTGAAATTTCAATTTGCAGATCTTCTTTCCAATAATTCAATCTTTTCTGTGAGTTTTCACATGAGAATAGTGTCCATGAGTTATAAAACTCTGAAATAATACCCTTTCTCTTACTATCTTTCATCAAAATGTTTTCCAAAGATGAATAAACAGGTCGGGTGAGAGCATTATTTTGATTTGATCGAATAAAATTTCTAAGCTGAAGATATTTTAAAAAAGTGTGTTGTATTAAGACTGAATTTAAGATAAGATAAGCCTTTATTAGTCCCACAATGGGGAAATTCCAGGATTGCAACAGCACAGGGATAGCAACACTCAGAGCAATAATTAAGAAGATACGGAAGATATAAATAAGAGCAGTGGATATACATACATACACATAAATATATAAATATATATACAAAGTGCGGAGCATTGTAGCAAGATGGAATAAACAGCATAACCGTCTACTTCGTTATCCTACATAGTATGAATATGTACCCATACATATCGTCACCCTCCGTAGCGACTGATATTGTCCTAGTTGTATACTGGACGGGACCATTGTGTAAGTCTGTTGCACCTTTGGCATTCAATACTATTAGGTCGTCACGTTTTTTTGCTATCTCTGCGAGCAGCCCTGCTTAGGTTATACAGTCTGACAGCCGTAGGTAGGAAGGACCTGCGAAACATCTCAGTTGCACACCTAGGATGATGTAGTCTGCTGCTAAATGAGCTCCTCAGTGCGTTCAGTATGTCCTGCATAGGGTGGGACTCGGACTCCAGCAGAGATGACAGTTTAGCCACCATCCTTTTCTCTCCCATCTCCTCCACTGGGTCAAGGCGTTGCCCCAGGACAGAGCTAGCTTTCTTGATCAGTTTGTTCAGTCTCTTCCTATCGGCTGCAGTAATGCCACTGCCCCAGCAGACCACTCCAAAAGTGATGGGTGATGCCACCACCGTGTCGTAGAATGTCTTCAGCAGCGCCCCTTGTACACCAAAAGACCTGAGTCTCCACAGTACAAACAGCCTGCGCTGTCCCTTCTTGTAGAGTCCGTCGGTATTGTGTGACCAGTCTAGTTTATTGTTAGATGAACACCCAGGTACTTGTAGGATGTTACCATCTCAATGTCTGTTCCCTGTATGTTCACTGGTGCTGCGAGGGGTTGTCCTTGCCTGTGGCAGTCCACTACCAATCGCTTCAGGACTGGACATGGCCCCTGGTGGCCAGCCTTCACAGATGGGGCAGTAGCCCTAGCCCACTGTGCGCATGTGGAGAGGAGCAAACTATGGAACACATCATAGAGGCTTGCCCGCTCCAAAGACTGGAAGGAGGATTACACACCCTCCATACAGCAAACCAGGAGGCAACTGCTTGGCTTAAGGACTTTGCATTCGCTAAATAAAAACCAGCTCCTTAGTTTTCCTCGCGTTGATCTGGAGGCAGTTCCGATGGCACCAGTCCACGAAGTGGAGGTGGAGGTGTCAGATTATGGAACGATTTTGGACCTGAATTAAAATCATGTACAAAGCTTGGACAATTTAAACAAAAACTAAAGGAAGAAATACTCCAAACATATTTACAAGACGACATGTAAACTCACATAAGGATTGACATTTCCAGCCTGTGTTGTGTTATAGCTTAGTTTTTCTTTTTTCTCTGTGACACTATGTCTTAGATTTGTTCTTGAATAGTAACCGCTTAACTTAGACTAGCTCAGTTTTCTTTTTCTCTCAGTCATATTTTGTCTTAGCCTTGTTTTAAATTGTAATCGCTCTTGTCTTGTTTTCTCTTTTTTCTCCTTTGAATTCTTGGATGGAATATGGGTGGGCAATATAAGCTGCGGCTTCAGCCATCACCCATTTCGGATAACTCACGTGGAATTGTATAGTAGAAGGAGTCTTTGTCTAATTTGACCTTGTTATATTATACAGTTTCTTTTAACCTGTAATGTACCCATACATCAACAATCAGTTGTTGTCGTCAGCGGATTGGTCTCTCGAGGACAATGCCCATGTGCCTTCTGCAAGGAAGAGGAAAAGAGAGACAGACTCTGATCTCTGGTCTTGTTTATAAGTCACATGATTATAACATCTATCCACTGCCTGGAGGCGCCCTCTGCTGCCCACTAACAACTGTTACACTCACACTACACAATGACATGCAAATATACACACACTGCTCTCCCTCCCTCTGCTGTGTGATTGTATCTATTGTCTGCTAATGCATGAGGGTTTTTTTCTGTGTAGTCAAAATTTGGCTCATATACGAGCGTTTATTCTGATTACTATGTTTTTTCTCTCTCCTATTGTGTTTTCCTCCCCCTCCCCTCCCCTCTTTACCTCCACTGTTGACAGGCGCCTTGTATGGCGACGCGTCATTGGATGCGCCTAACGTGCGCGTCCAATGTCAAGTCACATTCCTCGTGTGTTTACTTGTAAATATACTTGGCAATAAAGCTGATTCTGATTCTACTATCCGAAATAAAATTCATTCATTCATTCATTCATTCATTCATTCATTCATTCAAGTCCTGGATAAGTCCTCTGTACTCAGCTTCATCTCCGTTAGAGATGAGGCCGACGATCGCAGAGTCGTCAGAGAACTTCTGTAGATGGCAGTGTGTTGTGTTGTGTTGTGTGAGAAGTCCACAGTATAAAGGGTGAACAGGAAGGGAGCCAGCACCGTTCCCTGAGGGGCCCCCGTGCTACCGATGATCGTGTCGGACACACAGTCCCGGGTTCTCACAAACTGTGGCCGGTTAGTGAGGTAGTCCAGGATCCATGATGACAGGTGCTGGTCCACCCCTGCGCACAGCAGCTTGTCCTTCAGGATCATCGGTTGGATGGTGTTGAAAGCACTGGAGAAGTCAAAGAACATGATCCTCACCGCATTCCTGGGCTTCTCCAGGTGGGACAGAGAACAGTGAAGGAGGAAGATCACTGCATCCTCCACCCCAATGCCATGCTGGTAGGCGAACTGGAGTGGATCTATCGCTGGTCCCACCAGGGGGCAGAGGTGAGCAAGGAGCAGTCTCTCCAGGGTGTTCTTTCATGTAGGACGTCAGGGCCACTGGTCTGTAGCTGTTCAGGCCTTTGGGGTGGTAAGTCTTTGGTACAGGTACCACACAAGATGTTTTCCACGACTGTGGTACCCTCCCCAGCTTCAGGCTCAGGTTGAAGATGACCTCCACAATCCCACACAGCTGATCTGCACAGGACTTGAGGAGCTTTGCGCTGATGCAGTCCGGTCCCAACGCCTTCCTCGCCTTGATCTTCCTCAGCTCCGTCCTCACCTGGGTCTTAGTGAGGGTCATGTTGGGGGGTTGTGTGTTGGGAGTGGGGGGGGGGTGTTGGTGGAGTGGAGTGGGCAGCAGGACTCGATGTCTTTAGAGGCAGCAGTGGTTGTTGTGCAGTCGAGGGGGAAAGCGGTTGGTCAAACCTATTAAAAAACAGGTTTAGATTGTTCGCCCACTCCCTGCCCCCCGTGGCCTGGGGGGAGGTATTCTGGAGCCCAGAGATGGTTTTAAGGTTTCTCCAGACCCCACCGATGTCGCTCTGTTGCAGCTTGTCCTCCATCTTCTTCCTGAAGCTGTCCTTGCCTTCTCTGATCTTCCTCCTCAGCTCCCTCTGTACGGACTTCAGCATCTCCCTGTTCCCTGACCTGAAGATCCTCTTCTTCTCTCTCAGAAGTGTTTTTATCTCAGGGTTGATCCAGGGTTTGTTGTTCGAGCAACACCGTATGGTGTTTAATCCTCAGTTCTTCAAAAGACATTATGTTATCTGAGCGTGACAAATATGAGTCTTGAATCTTTTGAATCCCTTTTAAATTCCATACTTTAAATACAGCATCCGCTCTCCCTGGTTTAAAATATTGATTACCTACATTTGTACCACAATGAAAGCAGGAAGCATGAATGTTTGCATTTGAGTCATACATATCCACAGGATGCTGGTGCCTGAACTAAGCACAGGAAGGCTGCCCATTGATCTCAACACACACATCTCACTGTCCTGTTAATTGCTCTAGTCGAGCGCTGTGTTTGATTCAGTCTGCTGTGGGGGATACGCCACAATGTCTTCTTTCCAGTCATTCAGTCTTTTCTGTGAGTTTTCACTTGAGAATAGTGTCCATGAGTTATAAAACTGAAATAATACCCTTTCTCTTACTAGCTTTTTTTTTTTCCAAGGATGAATAAGTAGGTCAGGTGAGAGCATTATTTTGATTTGATCGAATAAAATTTATAAGCTGAAGATATTTAAAAAAATGTGTTCTATTAAGATTGAATTTAATCCTCAGTTCTTCAAAAGACATTATGTTATCTGAGCGTGACAATTATAAGTCTTGAATCTTTTGAATCCCTTTTAAATTCCATACTTTAAATACAGCATCTGCTCTCCCTGGTTTAAAATATTGATTACCCCATATTGGGCTAAATTGTGACAATAACTGTGGTTCTTTTAAATATTTTTTGGTTTCACACCATATTTTGATCATATGCTTTACAAATGGATTTTTAATTGTTTCTGTAATTTTTTAGCCGAGTCTGAGTATATGAATAAGGGAAGAGGTAAAGGTAAATTGTATGATTCCATTTCAGTCCAGTGAGGGAGATCATTTGATGAAAAATAATATGTCATAGACCTCAGTTGTGCTGACCAGTAATACAACATAAAGTTTGGACATTTCAGACCTCCACGATCAAATGGTAAATATAGTAAGGACAGACGTAATCTAGCCTTCCTATTGTTCCATATAAATTCCACTAACTTTTTTTAATTCTTGAGAATAGATCTGAAGGTGGTGGTAAAGGAATGTTTTGAAATAAGTATTTTTGGTAAGATATTACTTTTAAGTATATTAATTCTCCTGATCATCGACACTGCAACACCATAGAGTCCTGCCACCCTCTGCCCAGGAAAAGCGGCGACAAACCGATTGTGATCATGAGGTTTGTGAACAAAAAACACAAGACTGCGCTACTGAAACAAGGTAGGAAGCTAAAAGAAACAAACATTTACATTAACGAGCACCTCACGAAGGAAAACGCAGAAATAGCCAGGAAAGCAAGATACCTGAAAAAGCAGAAAAAGATTCAAAACACCTGGACATCAAACTGTAAAATATATATCAAATTAAACGGATCACCTGAAGAAGCCAAGGTCATTAAATTCCGTAATATTATGGAACTGGACAAATATCAATGAATATTATGAACTGGAGTCACAGCAACAATTCAGACAACTGTAGAACACTGAAGGATTTTACTCATCTGCAAAAAACATTCAACAACATGAATCAAAAAATCAACAAACAGGGACAACAGGAACTGAAAGTTTTTGAATACACAGATCACAACCCACAGGACATAGAATATGACCTAGACCCTGATAATAATTTATTTAGCTCCATCAATAATGACTGTAATTACTACACAGATGAACAGGTTAACACAATGGTCACATCTGATTTCAATATTTCTATGATCCACTTCAACAGCAGGAGTCTCTATGCAAACTTTAATAACATTAAAGATTATTTACATCAGTTTAAAGAGCCCTTCAATATTGTGTCAATATCAGAGACGTGGCTCAGTGAAGAGAAAGGAGTGGATTTTACCATGGATGGCTATGAATTAAATTATATAAATAGAAAAGTGAAAAAAGGAGGAGGAGTTGCAATTTATGTTGACAAGAGCTTGAAATACAAGGTTGTTGAAAATCTGTCAGTAACTGTGGATGATTTATTTGAATGTATTATAATAGAAATCTGTCTGGACAATGTGAAGAATATAGTAGTGAGCTGTGGATATAGAACACCTGGATCAAACATTGACTTATTTAAGGACTGGATGGAAAAAATGTCTGCAAAACTAACTCATAAAGTTATGTTCATCTGTGGGGATTTCAGTATAGATCTGATGAACTCAAAACAACATAGTTTGACAGAAGAATTTATCAACACAATGTACAGTATGGGCTTACATCCAACAATTACAGGACCTAGCAGAACCACGTCACACAGTGCCACACTAATAGATAACATATTCACAAACATTATGGAAAATAATATCAGGAGTGGGCTTTTATTGAATGATATCAGTGACCACCTGCTGATTTTTGTTGTCTATCAATGTGATTATAGGAAGAAAAAGTATACCAAAAATATTAAATATAAAAGAATAAGAACCAAAGAATCTATGTATTTACTGACAAAGGAATTATTAATACAAGATTGGAAGATAGTTTATGATGAAAATGACATAAATAGAGCATATGATAAATTTTTACAAATATTTCAATCATTGTACAATAAATACTGTCCTATAAAACAATACAGTGACAGACAACAAAAAAAAATATTCCTTGGGTCGCCAAGGGGTTAATAAATGCATGTAAAAAGAAGAATACATTATATAAATAATTCATTAAGTGCAGAACGGTGGAAGCTGAGATCAAATACAAAAGATACAAAAATAAGCTTACTACTATAATGAGGACCTGTAAGAAAGAATATTACAACAGAATACTAGAGGATAACAAAAATAACATAAAAGGAATATGGCAAGTACTCAAGGGGATTATTAGTAATCGTCCTAAGAATGCAAATTATCCAGAATATTTTATCGAAAATGGCAATTTGATAAATAATATGGAGGATGTGGTCAGTGGTTTCAATAAATTTTTTGTAAACGTTGATCCTGAATTAGCAAAATCAATAGTGACACCAGAAACAAACAACAGTGGTTCTGTAAATGAAATAGAAGATAGAAATCCAAACACAATCTTTTTGGGTGCAGTTACTGAAAAGGAAATTATCGAGACTGTGAGTAAATTTAAGAACAAAAAATCAACGGACTGGAATGAAATTGACATGACAATAGTGAAAAAAGTAATTGAGGGAATTGTTAAGCCACTCACCCACATCTGGAACCTGTCATTTCAAACTGGTACATTTCCAGACAAAATGAAAATAGCAAAAGTAATACCTCTATACAAAACAGGAGACAGTCATCGCTTCACAAATTACAGGCCAGTCTCTTTACTCTCACAATTCTCCAAAATACTTGAAAAAATCTTCACTAAGAGACTGGATGATTTCACTGAAAAACACAACCTCCTTACAGACGGCCAGTATGGTTTTAGAGCAGATAAATCTACATCTTTGGCACTGATCGAACTTATAGAAGAAATTACTAGTTGTATAGATAAAAAAAATGTTGCTGTAGGAGTATTCATAGATTTAAAGAAAGCTTTTGACACCATTGACCACAGAATACTACTAAGGAAACTGGAAAGAGGGGGATAAGAGTATGGGATAAGAGGGGTCGGACTGAGTTGGGTGGAAAGTTATTTAAGTAACAGACAACAGTTTGTACAAATTGGACAGCACAAATCACCCTTCATGGACATCACTTGTGGTGTGCCCCAGGGGTCAGTTTTGGGACCCAAACTCTTTATTTTATATATAAATGACATATGCCAAGTATCAAAAATTCTGAAATTTATTTTGTTTGCGGATGACACAAATATCCTCTGCACTGGTGAGAATTTGCAGCAGGTTTTAGAGGTGGTCACAACTGAAATGAAAAAATTAACGCAGTGGTTCAACAAAAATAAATTATCTCTAAATCTAAAAAAAACAAAGATTATGTTGTTTGGAAATTATAAAATAAATCATGAAATATTGGTAACGATAGATAGATAGATAGATAGATAGATAGATAGATAGATAGATAGATAGATAGATAGATAGATTAGTTTATTTGACAGGGACAGTGCAATAAACATAGACAATTAATCAATGACAATCAATCTGATGTGTTGCACATAAGAGTGTATAGCTATTAGCTAATTTGCAACTCTTGTCCCTGGATGGGCTTTAGAAAAGAGAATCAAGTAAAGAGAAAAAAAACCCCAACACAATAACCACATACATCAATGCAAAAAGATTATAAATACACAATTATAAATATTATAAATACACAAATATAACAACCTGACTCACATTTGCCTATTTCAGGCCTTCCTCCCTTCGTCACTCACTATAAACAAACACATTCATTCCTTCCCTTCATTCACTCTCACTTTGCAGACAATCAATTCATACATGGGTACATTCTTGTTTATTTTTCAGCCAGTTTTTAACCTTTTTAGTGAATGTTTTAAAGTCCGTTATTATTTTAATTACATTTGGCATTGTGTTCCAGATGTGACTGCCCTTTATAGAGAAAGCTGTTTGTCCATATGTGGTTCTGCGGTGGAATATTGGTGATGATACCAGAATAGAAACAGTACAGGAAAATAAGTTCCTGGGGGTGACGCTTGACAATAAAATCTGCTGGAAACCTCACATCAGTCACATCCGGGCCAAATTAGCAAAATGTATAGGCATACTGGGGAAGACGAGACACTTCTTGGACTATAAATTAACAATACAATTACATGTGTAATGACAATATATAACAATTACATGTGTAATGACAATAAAGTTGAATCTCATCTCATCTCATAAATCATTGGTCTTCTTGTACAATTCACTGTTTTTACCTTATCTTAACTACTGTGTAGAAGTCTGGGGAAACACCTACAAGACCAACCTACAGTCAATATGCACATTACAAAAAAGAGCTATAAGGATAATAAACAATGCAGGATATAGAGACCATACCAATTCGTTGTTCTTAAAGTCACATGTCATAAAGTTAATCGATTTAGTTAAATTTAAGACAGCACAAGTAATGTACAGGGCAATTAATAATCAACTACCAACTAATATACAAAAAATATTTAAAAAAAGAGACAATGATCATAATTTGAGGGGAGACTTAAACTTTACAAAACCCAAGATACGAACATCCAAGAAAAGTCTGTGCATATCTGTCTGTGGGGTGGATTTGTGGAACAGTCTGGAGCCGGAACTGAAACTATGTACAAACAGAAATCAATTCAAAAAGAGGTATAAGCATCATTTGCTGAAAGGGTATATGTTAGAAGTGTAGTAGTTATATGTACGATTCATTATGTTCACTCTGGGATATTATGGGACACTATGGAATGGTGGGTAGGACAGCAGAATCAGAATCAGAATCAGAATCAGAATCAGGTTTATTGCCATTGTTCATGTAGTACACAAACTAGGAATTTGTCTCGGTACAGTGCTGCAACATTAAACATGATAAGATAAGAGAAATAAACTATACATGTAATAAAGTGTAGGATAAGATTAAGTGATACTGGTCAACAGTTAAAATATATATTAGCCAGCAGCAGATACTGTGGAGAACTATATAGTGCAGTCGGTAATGCAGGAAGAAAACAGTGATGATTGACATGAGTCTGGTTGAGCTGCTGTACATGGTGCACGAGAGTCACTTAGTGTTCAGCAGTCTAATGGCAGAGGGGAAGAAGCTGTTCATGTGACGGGAGGTTTTAGTCTGGATGGACCGAAGTCTTCTACCAGAGGGGAGGGGGGCAAACAGTACATGACCAGGGTGTGAGGGATCGGCTATGATCCGGCCAGCACGCCTCCGGGTCCTGGAGATGTACAGATCCTGGAGAGATGGGAGCTTGCAGCCGATCACCTTCTCAGCAGTGCGCACGACGCGCTGCAGCCTTAGTCTGTCCCTGGCAGTGGCTCCTGCGTACCACACGGTTATGGAGGTGGTGAGGATGGACTCGATGATGGCTGTGTAGAACTGCACTAACATCTTGGTGGGTAGCTTGAGCTTCCTCAGCTGCCGCAGGAAGAACATCCTCTGCTGGGCTTTTTTGATGAGTGAGCTGATGGTCAGCTCCCATTTGAGGTCCCTGGTGATGGTAGTGCCTAGGAAGCGGAAGGAATCAGCAGTGGTGATGGGAGAGCCTGAGAGGGTGAGGGGGGGCAGAGGAGTAGTGACTTTCCTGAAGTCTACAATCATCTCCACTGTCTTCAGAGCGTTCAGCTGCAGGTTGTTATTGCTGCACCAGGACGCCAGCTGGGCCACCTCTCTCCTGTAGGCGGACTCGTCGCCGTTGGAGATGAGCCCGATGAGGGTGGTGTCGTCCGCAAACTTGATCAACTTGACAGACTGGTGGCTGGAGGTGCAGGAGTTGGTGTAAAGGGAGAAGAGTAGGGGGGAAAGTACACAGCCCTGGGGTGATCCGGTGCTGATGCTAGTATAGTCTGAGACAGTCTTTCCCAGCCGCACATGCTGCCTCCGGTCCGTCAGGAAGTCGATGATCCACCTGCAGAGGGAGTCAGGCACGTTGAGCAGGGACAGCTTGTCCCGGAGCAGAGCGGGGCGGATGGTGTTGAATGCGGAGCTGAAGTCCACAAACAGGATCCTGGCGTAGGTTCCCGGGGAGTCCAGGTGCTGCAGGATGGAGTGGAGGGCCAGGTTGACTGCATCGTCTACAGACCTGTTGGCTCGGTAGGCAAACTGCAGCGGGTCCAGGAGAGGGGTGGTGATGGACTTGAGGTGGGACAGGACCAGGCGCTCAAAGGACTTCATGACTACAGAGGTGAGCGCTACAGGTCTGTAGTCATTAAGTCCAGTGATCCGTGGCTTCTTGGGGACAGGGATGATGGTGGAGGATTTGAGGCAGGACGGCACGTGGCATAACTGTGTATATCTGTGTTGTTTGAGGCTGGTTTTGTTGTATGGACATCATTGTATGTTAGAATGGATGGGTGTTAATGTTGATTTGTAAAAAATACAGTAAATTGTTTACTTGGGGTCTTAAAGGTGGTAATTTGTATAAAATTCACATGGGTGTATCTATGGAAAAGAGGAGATGGAATTAATAAGTGTTCACTTCTTCCTTCTCCCTTTCGAACAGTGTATAATGTTACTTTATTGCATTTGCCATTTGCTTGTATTTGGTATATTTTTGTGTTCGAAATAAACTATCTATCTATCTATCTATCTATCTATCTATCTATCTATCTATCTATCTATCTATCTATCTAGCTATCTGGTAGTGACATCCATCTCTGAAGTAACTCATTAATGTCTGTCATTAAGGCTTCATAGTTGGCACTGGCAACTGATTCTAGCTTAGGCACAATTTGAATTCCTAAATATTTAAACTGATTTACAACATTGAATTGGTTTACCTCAGGAGCTGGGTGATTTCTCTGGGTCTCATTTAACATTAATATTGAAGATTTTGTTTTGTTTATTTTATATCCTGATATTTCCCCAAAGTTCTTTATTAAATTTAACAAGGTCGGAATTGATTTTTTAACCCCTTGCACTCTGGTCAATTTCCCTAAAAACGCCAAAAAATAACGTACCCAAAGTAAATCAAAAGCTGTTCTTCAACCCTTTGCAGCATCTTCATGGGGTTGGTCTCATTTAAAAGAAAACACTTTGAATTTTTTGGCAAAACAGTCATAATCTCTCTAAGTGCTCCAGCCACTGAGTAACAGTCATCTAAACATAGTGAACTTGAAGAAAATAAATTTGGCCTGGGTATTTTTTTGGATACAAATGATTGCAAATAACACACAGCTTCAGATCCGGGCTGGAAAATGCAACAGAAATGTAGAACCAAGTGTTATCCAGCTGAGGTCCAAATTTTGTAACAATACCACAAAAAATGAATATATTACACAGCTTTTTTCTCAGGTTGTTCCCAGGCATTTTGGAACTGTGCCAAATTGTGCCAAATGGCACAGTTTGGAAAAACGTCTGTAACTTTTGAATAATTCAATATAGAAGCTTCATCTTGGGCTCTAATGAAAGGTGACACTCGGGGCTGTGTGTGTGTGTGTGGGGGGGAGGGTTGTTTATTCATTCATTCATGAATGAATGAACAAACAAGCCCCCACACACAAAGAAACATGCCACGTAAAAAATGTGACTTTTTTTTTTACAAGAAAAAATAACCTACAGTGCACTAAAAATTATACAAAAATATTTGTAATGTAGAAGATAACAACTCCCACCCCACCCCCCCCACCCTCCCGCTACAGAGGACAGACATCGGCCATCGCTACATGACGGAATAGTCATGTGGCGATGTGGCGACTGCGGCGCACAGTCCCCGCGGTCACCCCCCCCCCCCCGCTACCGAAGAGTAGCGGGGGGGGGGGGCGTTCACAGTCCGGACGCGGCACACGAACCGTGTACCGCGGCACACGGACTTCGGACTTCATGCGCCGCACAGTTGTAATTTACCGATCGGTCAAAAGTCATTTTTTATTACAATTTTCAGGGATAAAGAATAATTTAGCTTATAACACTTACCTGTCCACAACAGCATGTGGACGGTCTATGATGACCATGGAAGAGAATCCTAAACGTCTACTCTGCTGGGACAGCACCGCCTGTGGCTGAACAGGCCGATGCGCGAATGGCAGTCCCTGTCACACAGGTCGCACTTGTGGGTGGTCTCCGTGCTGCTGGGTCTGTGGCGGTTCTTCCTGCGGGTCCTTTTTTCATCTGCTGCAGCAGTCAGTCTCTCTTCACCCAGCCTTACACAAAACAGCTTTCGAACTTCTGTGCTTCAATTGGCTCGCTGCATTCGCAGCCGTTGGTAGGCGGGTCCTTCTTGCTAGGTTTTCAGTCATTGGTTCTTCAAGGTTTCAGAAAGCCAATTCAAGGCTCTTAGTCGAATGAGAGGTCAATCATATCTAATCTGTTAGCGGCTGTGTCTGTAGTGGAAGAACGTAAATGCAGCTTTTTTTTTTTTCAGTGCGCTCTAGGACGCAGCGCCCTCGTGCGCTCTAGGACGCAGAGACGTGCCTGCCCGCGGTACGCCAGAGTGCAAGAGGTTAAGATTCGACATAAATAAAATTATGTCATCGGCATACAGGGAGATTTTATGTTCTGTTGGTCCTACTTTAATTCCATATAATTCTGGATGTAAACGTACTGCCAACGCTAAAGGTTCAATTGCCATAATAAACAATAAAGGTGAAAGTGGACAGCCTTGTCGACATCCTCTATTGATTTTTATTGGTTTTGAGATATTGCTGTTAGGATTTTTGCTGTAGCATTATTATATGTTATCTGGACTCATTTTATGAAATTATTTCCGAGTCCAAACCTTTGTAGGACTTCAAAAAGAAAGGGCCATTCGACCCTATCAAAGGCCTTTTCGGTGTCCAATGATAGGAGAGCTGTATCCGGTGCTTCTTTATTGGAATAAATAATATTAAATAGTCTTCTTACATTATGGAAGCCTTGTCTTCCCATTATAAAGCCATTCTGATCTCTCGATGGGAGAGAAAAGGATGGTGGCTAAACTGTCATCTCTGCTGGAGTCCGAGTTCCACCCTATGCAGGACACACTGAATGCACTGAAGAGCTCATTTAGCAGCAGACTACATCATCCTAGGTGCACAACCGAGAGGTTTCGCAGGTCCTTCCTACCTACGGCTGTCAGACTGTACAACCTAAGCAGGGCTGCTCGCAGAGATAGCAAAAAGACGTAACAAACTAATAGTATTGAATGCAAAAGACGCAATAGACTTACACAATGGTCCCCTCCAGTATACAACTAGGAAAATACCGGTAGCTACGGAGGGTGACAATATGTATGGGTACATAATCAAACCATGTAGGATAACTAAGTAGACGGTTATGCTGTTTCATTCCATCTAGCGACAATGCTCCGCACTGTGTGTGTTTATATATTTACATATTTATTCCATCTAACTACAATGCTCCGCACTGTGTGTCTATATATTTATGTTTATATGTGCTGCTCATGCTTATGCCAATTACCATAACTGCGCAAAAGTCGACTGAGTATAAAAGACAGCACGGCCATTATTAGAGTATTACAGAGGAGAAGATTTGCCTTGTGTAAACGTCTGTGTCCTGCTTTTAATGTTTTTCTTTAAACATCTGGGAATTAATTACTTTTCTTTTGAGCTCAAAAATTCTTTCAAACAAAGTCAGACTTTGTGTTCACAGGCGTTTCTCTAACTTTTTATCCTGTTAAACTTTCTTTAAACTCATCGTGTTTTTTTCAAAGGACTGACTGATCATTCGTCTCCATACTGGAAGCTGTTTTCAACTCCACAACATCAGAAGAATTTGAATATATTTTGTGACTCTAGCTTTGATCTGGCCTCTCTAATTTTGTGACTTTAATCAGACTCTGAACTAAATCCCATTTCAATTGGGCTTGGGAACGCTGCTAAGAAATGCCTGAGTTTTCTGCATGGCATATGACGCAGCCAGCTTCAGCAGTAGCCACCACCTTTGCCAAACCTCAGCTTGGACCGTTGGGACTGTGATAGCTGCCCAGACAAGAGCTCCCACCTGGCGAGTGCAGAAACCTCATAACTGCAGTTAAGTCTCAGCCTGTGACTGAACTTTGCCCGAATATCTGCTGACAAGATATTCTGGTTCTGGTACCATCTCAAAGCTCCACAAGGACCCCAACACCCCGGAGATGCACCAAGATTCAAGTGAGCTCGATCTCTTATTTTCATCTGCTGATTAATGCTGTTGATGTCCCATCATCTGAAGTATGCCATAATTTGTCTCAGAATTAAAACTAATTTATAATTCTGATTAGAGCTACAGAATTAAAGAACTTAATAATTACTTTTCCTTAAATTCCATTTTTACTTTCTTAGAATAATTCAGAATTTTTCCTGTAGTTTAATTTTCTTCATAAATGTGCGTCCAGTTTATTCATATCCTCATCCCAGTTAATTCAGCTCACATTTTCACCCTGGTTCTGCAAATGTGTTCATATTCTGTTATTTAGTCATCAGTTACAAGTTTAATGTGATGGTTTAATGCTGATCATTTCACCTGCTTACAAATTATTGGAATGTGATGTCATTTAATCAGAGTTTCATTTAAATAAACCTGTTAACTTTGAGTGAAGTTGTTTGGTATTCCTTTCTGTGAATGTTCTAAGCCCCAGTAGAACTGATGAATATTTTGAGACTGATTGATTAAAAAGGTATAAAGTTTAATTAATTATTAATTGTTCACGATAGTGAGCTGGTGCCCCTAAACGAGTGCGTTACTCTATGTATGAGTATTTGCGGTGACCTATCAAACATCTGTCTCCACACACATACACTTCTAAGTCTAAATTAAATAATCTTTATACCTGATCATAATTATAAAAGAATTATTGCTACAATGTGGTTACTCTTTCGCTTAATAGTTTTGTGAGGAACCGTGGAGTTATTTTTGATCAAGATCTGTTCTTTAATTCTCATATTAAATTTGTTTCTAAGACTGCCTTCTATCGTTTGCGTAATATTGCCAAAATTAGGAGCATCTTGTCTCACAGTGATGCTGAGAAACTGTTCCACGCTTTTGTTAGCTCTAGATTAGATTATTGTAACTCTTTATTTTCAGGTTGTCCTAAAACATCTTTAGTAAGTCTTCAGCTGATCCAAAATGCTGCAGCGAGAGTTAACAGGTACGAGAAAGAGAGCTCATATCTCTCTGGTTCTGGCCTCCCTTCATTGGCTTCCCATAGAGTTTAGAATTAAGTATAAAATCCTTCTTCTCACTTACAAAGCTCTAAATAATGAGGCCCCTTGTTATTTAAAAGATCTGATAGGTACCTTATCATCTTGACAGAGCACTACGCTCCCAAAGTGCTGGATTACTTGTAATACCTAGAATCTCCAAAAGTACAATGGGAGGCAGAGCCTTCAGTTATCAGGCTCCTCTCCTTTGGAACCAGCTGCCAATCTGGATTTGGGACTCAGACTCAATCTCTGTTTTAAGAATACGGTTAAAACCTTCCTTTTTGATAGAGCCTATAGTTAGGGTGGGATTATGTGCCCCTGAACCCTCCCTTAGTTATGCTGCCAATAGGTTTAGACAGCCAGGGGACCTCAAACAATGCACTGGGCTTCACTCCTTTCTTTAGTGATGGCCAGATGAGGCTTTCTTGAAGGCTTGAGGCTTTTCATCAAAATGGTTCACGTAGAGTCTAGACAAAGCCTCATGTGAAACTTCATTTGCTTTAAGCTTCAGTTATGTAATGTGAATACATTAGATTTATTTGCCTCGAGAGTTTCCCCAACTTTTCATCACAGTTGTGTACATTCATCCGAGGGCAGACGCTGACTCCGCCTCCAGCACCATCTCTGATGTGATCCAGCGGCTGCAGTCAATTTCTCCAGAGGCGCCAAACTTCATTCTTGGGGATTTTAACCATGTTTCTTTAAAGAAGACACTTAAAAACTTTTATCAGTATGTCTCCTGCCCAACCAGGCGAAAAAAGACATTGGACCTGTGCTATGGATCCATAGAGAGGGCCTATAAATCACTCCCCCTTCCTCCTTTAGGATCATCAGATCACAACTGTGTTCATTTGCTGCCCACATATAAAACTGCTCTCAGAAGAGGCAAGGTGGAGATGAGAGACATTGATGTGTGGACAGAAGATTCAGAGCACAGCCTCCAGGAATGCTTTGACTGTACAGACTGGAAGATGTTCATAATGGCCTGCGGGGATGATTTGGACTCTCTGGCTGAGCTCACATGCTCATACATGGCTCACTGTCAAAATAAGTTTGTTCCACGTAAACGTGTCAAAATATATCCCAACAACAAACCATGGGTTACTAAATCAGTTAAATCCTGCTTACAGAGGAAAGCACTTGCCTTTAAACAGGGGTCTGTTTCTGCACTACAGGTTGCCACTAAGGAGCTAAAGGCCGAAATTTTAAGAGCAAAACAGAATTATAAATCAGAATTGGAAAGCAAGATGGCAGCAAATAAACTTGGTTCGGCCTGGGCCACTATGAAAAAATTGCAGGCCTTCAGAGCACAGAGCGCAGTAATGTGTTTTTAGATGGTTTTAGTTCAGACACAGAGCTGGCTAATGCTCTTAATTGTTTTTATGGTCGTTTTGACTCCTTTGATTTTAGCACAGAAATCCAAGATTTGAAACAGAAACTCAAAGACAATCAGCACTTTAATATTGAGATGCAGGATGTTGAAAGGGAGTTCCGCGCTGTAAAAGTGAACAAAAGTCAGGGCCCTGATAATATATGTGGACGCCTGGTAAAGTCCTGTGCACATGAACTGAGTCCTATATTTCACTACATTTTCAATAAGTCCTTACAGACACAACATGTGCCTAAGATCTGGAAAGATGCCGTGGTTGTTCCCGTTCCAAAATCCAGCTGTCCTAAAACGGTAAATGACTTTAGACCAGTTGCTTTGACTTCAATTTTAATGAAAATTTTTGAAAAACTGGTCAGATGTGAGGTCCTAAAGCAGACTGAACATGCATTGGATCCTCTGCAGTTTGCCTATAGGCCTCACAGAGGAGTGGAGGACGCCACTGTCACTCTGTTTAACATGCTTTTAAAACATCTGGATTTTAATGGGACACACGCCAGGCTTTTATTTGTGGACTTTTCTTCTGCCTTTAATACAATCCAACCTCATATTTTAGTTGAAAGGCTCCTGCAACAATTTGATTTAAGCAATAATCTGGTGGGTTGGATTCTGGATTTCTTAACCAACAGGACGCAGAGAGTAAGGGTCAATGGTACATTGTCTGACCTAAAGTGCTCTTCTACTGGCTCTCCTCAGGGGTGTGTGTTGTCACCACTACTCTTCATCCTGTACACAAACATGTGTCGGAGCAGACATGACAACAGACACATTATAAAGTATGCTGATGACTCAGTCATTGTCAGTCTCCTCCAGGATGGTGAGAGTGGCCACGGCCCAGTAGTTGATGACTTTGTTCACTGGTGTGAGGATTCCTACCTGCAGCTGAATACAACAAAAACGAAAGATATGATTATTGACTTTAGGAGGAAAACTCCCAGGCACAAAGTCACCATACTAAAAGGCCAGACCACCGAATGTGTACAATCGTACAAATATCTTGGGACGATTATTGATAGTGGATTGAACTTTGAGGTGAACTGTGAAAGGGTGTGCAAAAAGGGTCAGCAAAATTTGCATTGTTTGAGGAAACTTGCACGCTTCCAAATTGACCGAACCATAATGACTATGTTCTATCGGGCTTTTATTGAATCTGTTTTATCCTTTTCTTTAATGTCATGGTTTGGTCAGATAAAACTGAAACAGAGGAAATCCTTGGATCAGGTAGTCAGATGGTCCAGTCGTTTGCTTGGTGAGTCACAGCTGAGCCTGACATCCCTGTACACCAGACAAGTACAGAGGATGGCCGACTCGATTTTAAATGATGACTCCCACCCTTTGCACTGCAACTTTCAGCTTCTTCCCTCCAGACGGAGGTTTGCTGTCCCAAAAAGTAGAACCCAGCGCTACAAAAACAGCTTTGTCCCTGCTGCTGTCAAAGAGTTGAACAAGCTATAAAAATTATATTGTACATATTTTATATTTACCTATTTTGTAAGATGTGTGCCTGTGTTTGTGTCTATGTTGAATGTAATTGTGGCTTGTAAATATGGATGTCACCAACTGCAAAACAAATCTACCTACGGGTACAAATAAAGTAACCTGAACCTGAACCTGAACCTGAACCTGAAGACACGGCCATGCCAGCTCAGACTGTACACTGCTTCTCCAACATCAAACCATGGGTCACCAGTGACCTGAAAGCACTTCTGAACAAGAAGAAGAGAGTTTTTAGTTCTGGAGACAAGGAGAAGCTGAGTGGAGTGCAGCATGAGCTGAGAGAGATGCTGAGGAGGTATAAGGACAATTATAGGAGGAAGTTGGAGGAGAAACTCAGGCAAAACAACACTAAAGATGTGTGGGAGGGAATGGAAACAAATAACTAGTAGTAGTAGATTAGTTTATTTGACAGGGACAGTGCAATAAACATAGACTGGGTGCAAGGGGAGAGTCAGGCAGACATCAGGGAGCCAGGAGAGAGCTGAGGAACTGAATCTGTTTTATAATAGGTTCAACTCACAGTCTGTCACCCCAACAACACAGCCAGACCTCCCCACACCCCTTCCCCCACCCTCCTGTGCAGCACCTCTCTCCATCTCCCCCCTCATTCCCTCCTCCTCCTTGGGGAACACCAGGCCCCTCCTTAGCATCACTGTGACGACAGACCAGGTTAAGAAACAGCTGGAGAGACTCCGTCAGCGGAAGGCGGCGGGCCCTAATGGCATCTCCACCAGGATCCTGAGGACCTGCGCCAACCAGCTAGCTCCGGTACTGAAACACCTGTACAACCTGAGCCTGAGTCTGGAGAGAGTACCGGTGCTGTGGAAGACATCCTGCCTGGTTCCTGTCCCCAAGAAGTCATCTCCATCTGACCTGAACGACTATCGACCAGGTGCCCTCACATCTCATGTGATGAAGGTCCTGGAGAGACTGGTCTTAGCCCAACTGAGACCACAGGTGAAGACGTGGCTGGACCCTCTGCAGTTTGCATATCAGCCCCATTTAGGAGTTGACACCATCATCTACCTGCTGCAACGAGCCAATCTGCACCTGGATGGAGAAGGGGACACTGTGAGAATCACATTTTTTGATTTCTCCAGTGCCTTTAACACCATCCAGCCACTGCTGTTGGGTGAGAAGCTGCGAGTGATGGGGTCGACAGCTCTGTGATCTCCTGGATTACTGACTACCTGACAGGCAGACCACAGTTTGTCTGGCTGGGCAGTGTCTTGTCTGACGTGGTGGTTAGTGATATGGGAGCTCCACAGGGGACTGCACTCTCTCCTTATCGCTTCACCTTATACACCACCGACTTTCAGTACAACACAGAGTCATGCCACCTGCAGAAATTCTCTGACGACTCAGCTGTTGTGGGGTGTATAAGGGGGTAGAGGAGGGGGAGTCCAGGGCACTGGTAGACAGATTTGTGGAGTGGACAGAGCAGAATCACCTGAGGCTGAATGTCAGCAAGGCCAGAGAGATGGTGATTGACTTCAGGATGAAGAGGACGCCTTCACAGCCATTGCAGATTAGAGGGGAGGATGTGGGGGTGGTTGAGGATTACAAACAACTGGGTGTCAGGATCAGCAACGGGCTGGACTGGAGATCCAACACTGATGCTGCGCACAAGAAGGGGATCAGCAGACTCTTACTTCTTGAGGAAACTGAGATCCTTCCACGTGTGCAACAGGATGCTGAAGCTTTTCTACCAGACCACTGTCGCCAGCGCCATCTTCTTTGCTGCTGTCTGTTGGGGTAGCAGTATCAGAGTCAGCGACAAAAACAGACTTGACAAGATTATCAAGAGGGCTGGATCTCTGATTGGTCTCAGGCCGGAGACCTTTGAGACTGTGGTGGAGAGGAGAACACTAAATAAACTGGTATCCATCATGGACAATCCTGATCACCCTCTCCACCACACACTGGACAGACAGCAGAGCATTTTCTGCAGCAGACTACGACAGCTTCACTGTCAAATGGCCAGGTACAGGAAAGCTTTCCTGCCACATGCAATTTCACTGTTCAATAACTCACTATGATGTTGTATTCTGGTCATAACTATGCTGCCACACTGCACCTTACAGTCTAACTGGTACCTCACATCTCACTCTGCTCCTGATAATCCTACATTGTGCAGTGGGTATGATTCCTGTCTTTATACAGGTCGCCATCTATTCAGCTGTGATGTATATATGTTAGTTATTTAGCAGTTTTTCTTTCCATGGGTAATCCTTTTGTCTATTATGCTGTTTGTGTTTCTGTCGTTTGGTTGTCTACTGTCATGTTGCTGTTACACTGCAATTTTCCAGTTTGGGATCAATAAAGCACATCTATCTATTTTAGCAGTCTCTTTAGTGGGTTGATGAGCTGTGGAAAGTCCGTTTTATCTCTGGGCCCCTCCCCTCTTTGAACCAGGGTGTTGGTCATTTTAGCAGATTGCTCTCTCTTCACACCTGGCTGCAGTCTGTTTGTCCATCACCAAACTTGTTCTATATTGACAATTTTAATCTTTTTTGGAACTGACCCTCCTTTTTTAACAGAGACAGTATTCATCTTAACTTCCATCGTGCACGTCCTCCCTTAGCCAATATTTTCCATGCAGTTTCCACAGCTCCACGCCATCACTGACTGACCGGTACCTGTCCAGACAACACACTGGTCCCTGAATGCCTGTGTCTTTAGCTCCGATTAGCTCCCCCTACTGT
Source organism: Pholidichthys leucotaenia (assembly GCA_020510985.1). Taxonomy (NCBI): domain Eukaryota; kingdom Metazoa; phylum Chordata; class Actinopteri; order Cichliformes; family Pholidichthyidae; genus Pholidichthys; species Pholidichthys leucotaenia. The sequence continues at coordinate 477,416,400 of CM035839.1, forward strand.
CTAAATATTTTACCTGGTATTTCAGAGAAGCTCTCCATCATACCTGTCACAATCAATAACAGACCTTCTCCAAAGCTTCATGGACCAGCAAATCACAGATTTTTATGCTTTTTGCCCCGGTTGCACACTGTAAGCCAGCCAAGATTTACCCGGACATCTTTACTGTGAAACTGATGGTCATTAATGCCCGCTTTATTGCTAACAAATCCTATATTTTAAATGACTTGTTCTGCAGTGAACAATTGGATTTTATGTTTATTTCTGAGACATGGCAGCGTGAGAATGATGTTCCACATCTTCTAGAACTATGTCCTAGTGACTATTCATTTTTCAGTGCACCACGGATTTCTGGCCGTGGAGGTGGAACTGCTAACTGTTTTTAAAAAGTAATTCATACAGTGATGTGAAAAAGTGTTTGCCCCCTTCTTTTTTTTCCCACAATATCTTTATTGAACCTTTTTTTTTTTTAACAAACATGATACAAACAATCAAACACTAACGCTAAAGTACTACAAAAAAAAAAATGCACTAAAAACACCAACAACCACCAACAAAATCAAGTCTTCAACAATGCTCCTCTGTTTAGTCTAGACAATCCAATACATAAGTATACATATTATGTTCACCAGTTTGGAATTTACAAGGTCCACACACATCATTCACCTTCTTCTTCAAGAGTTATGTTTAAATTTTTTACATAATCAATAAAAGGTCTCCATATATTCTCAAACACAATTTCCTTTGATTTCAGTATATATGTTATTCTTTCTAATGGAAGGTTTGTTAACATCTGTCTTAACCACTGAGTCACAACTGGTCTATGAGTCTTTTTCCATAATAGTGCAATACATTTTTTGGCATTAAGCAAACTGAGGTCTATGAATGTTCTTTCACTTTTATTAAAATTATGCTTTTCTGGGTACAGACCCAACAAAAACAGTTTAGGATTCAGTATGATTTGTTTTGAGATTATTTTTTCAATTGTTACCCTCACCTCTTCCCAAAACATTCTTATTAATCTACATTCCCATAAACAATGAAATAGGGTTCCTTTACTTTCCATGCATTTTGTGCATGTATCTGGTATATTTTTGTTGTATCTATTTAACTCCTCCGGTGTAACATACATCCGCATTAACCATTTGAAATGTATCAATTTAAGGCGTGCATTTATTGATTTGGTTTGAGCTTCTGTACAAGCCAATTCCCATTGTTCCTCCGAAATTTCAATTTGCAGATCTTCTTTCCAGTAGTTTAATCTTTTCAGTGAATTTTCACTTGAAGATAGTGTCAATGAGTTATAAAACTCTGAAATAATACCCTTTCTTTTACTATCTTTCATCATCATTTTTTCCAAGGATGAATAAATAGGTCGAGTGAGAGCTTTATTTTGATTTGATCGAATAAAGTTTCTAAGTTGAAGATATTTAAAAAAATGTGTTCTATTGAGATTAAATTTGATCCTCAGCTCTTCAAAAGACATTATGTTGTCTGCACATGGCAAATATAAATCCTGAATCTTTTGTATCCCTTTTAAATTCCATACTTTAAATACAGCGTCCGCTCTCCCTGGTTTAAAATATTGATTACCCCATATTGGACTAAATTGTGACAATAACTGTGGTTCTTTTAAATAGTTTTTAGCTTCACACCATATTTTGATCATATGCTTTACAAATGGATTTTTAACTTGTTTTTGTAATTTTTTTGCCGAATCTGAGTATATGAATATGGGAAGAGGTAAAGGTAAATTGTATGATTCCATTTCAGTCCAGTGAGGGAGATCATTTGATGAAAAATAATATGTCATAGACCTCAGTTGTGCCGACCAATAATACAACATAAAATTTGGACATTTCAGACCTCCACGATCAAATGGTAAATATAATAAAGACAGACGTAATCTAGCCCTCCTGTTGTTCCATATAAATTCCACTAACTTTTTTTTTATTCTTGAGAATAGATCTAAAGGTGGTGATAAGGGAATGTATTGAAATAAATAAAGTATTTTAGGTAAAATATTACTTTTAAGTATATTGATTCTCCCGATCATCGACATTGGTAGTGACATCCATCTCTGAGTTAACTCATTGATATCTGACATTAAGGCTTCATAGTTGACGCTGGCGACTGATTCTAGCTTAGGCATAATTTGGATTCCTAAATATTTAAACTGATTTACAACATTGAATTGATTTGCCTCAGGGGCTGGGTAATTTCTCTGGGTCTCATTTAGCATTAATATTGAAGATTTAGTTTTATTTATTTTAGATCCTGATATTTCCCCAAAATTCTTTATTAAATTCAACAAGGTTGGAATTGATTTTTTTAGATTCGACATAAACAAAATTATATCATCGGCGTACAGGGAGATTTTATGTTCTGTTGGTCCAACTTTAATTCCATATATTTGTGAATGTAAACGTATCGCTATCGCTAAAGGTTCAATTGCCATAGTAAACAGTAAAGGTGAAAGTGGACAGCCTTGTCGACATCCTCTATTGATTTTTATTGGTTTTGAAATATTGTTATTTGTTAGGATTTCTGCTGTAGCATTATTGTATATTATTTGAACCCATTTTATGAAATTATTTCCAAGTCCAAACCTTTGTAGGACTTCAAAAAGAAAGGGCCATTCAACTCTATCAAAGGCCTTTTCGGCGTCCAATGATAGGAGAGCTGTATCCGGTGCTTCTTTATTAAAATAAATAATATTAAATAGTCTTCTTACATTATGGAAGCCTTGTCTACCCTTTATAAAGCCATTCTGATCTCGATTAATAATATTTGGTAAAATTTCTTGTATTCGTCTTGCTAAAATTTTACAGATTATCTTAAGGTCGGCGTTTAATAGGCTTCCTATAGGCCCTTAGAATAGAGGGTTAGTATTAATGAAAGCGCTTTGAGTGGCCTTTGTGACTAGAAAAGCGCTATATAAGTGCAGGTTAGTTAGTAGTTAGTTAGTTATTGGTCTCATATTTTCACATTTATTAGAGGGCTTACCTGGTTTTGGCAGCAGTATAATTAAGGCATTATTTATGTATGATGGTAAATTATTATTTTGAAATGCTTTTAAAACCATTTCCAAAAAAGGTTTTATTAATTTATTCTTAAATTTTTTATAAAGGTCAACTGGAAGACCATCTGGTCCTGCACTTTTTCCTGATTTCATATTATCAATGGCTAGCCCAACTTCTTCTTGACTAATTTTAGACTCCAATATCTCCCTGTTTTCATTTGGTATACACGGTATAGATAGTTCGTTCAAAAACCCATTTAGTTTTGTTAAATCAGGTTCATTTTTGGTATCATATAATTTTTCATAGTAATCTCTAAAGGCTCTATTAATTTCTAAAGGATCTATAACTACCTGTCCGTTACTTATAATACTGGTAATTGGTGTTTTAATTTCCAATTGTTTAATCTGCCATGCTAATAATTTTCCTGATTTTTCACCTTGTTCATAAAAAGATTGTTTCAATCTTAGAAGACTCGAGGCAGCTCTATTCGCTGATTTTTTGTCGTATTCAGCTCTCAAAATCAGTAATTCATTCTCCAACCTTGGGTCACTTCCTGCATACACTTTTTCCTGAAGACTTTTTATTTTATGTTCCAATTTAGCTCTCTCCTCTCGAGTCTTCTTAGATTTTGATCCTGTATAACTAATAATATGTCCCCTAATAAAAGCTTTGAAAGCCTCCCACTTTACACATGCTGATGTTTGTGTAGTATTGATGTCAAAGAACTCGTCTATCTGTTTTTCTATATACTTGACAAATTCCTCATCCTGAAGCCATTTATGCTGAAATTGCCATCTACCTGATTCCTTTGTCAATTTTTTATCTACCTATATTAGACAACAGGGTGCATGATCAGAGATCACGATGTTATCATAAAAGCAGTTTTGAATCTTGGACCTTAATTCTGTGGAAATCAAAAAATAATCAATACGTGAGAATGTCTTGTAGGTACTGGAATAACAAGAATAGGCTTTAACTTGTGGTTTCATTTCTCTCCATATATCTAACAATCTCAATTCTTTCATAAAATGATTAATAGTCATCCTACATCCAATGTGCGTACAATCCAGTCCTGTTGATCTATCCACACCTGGATTCAATGTACAATTAAAATCCCCTGCTATTATATGTTGCCCTGTAAGTGATGATAAGATGAGAAATAAATTAGCAAAGAACTTCTGATCATCTATATTGGGACCATATAAGTTCACAAGATTTATATTTTCTAATAGCAAAGAACCTTGAATGATTACATATCTTCCAAATTTGTCTCCAATTACATTTTTCACTTGAAAAGGAACTGATTTATGTATGAGAGTCATAACTCCCCTGGCTCGGGATGAAAATGAAGAGGTGAATACACTTCCCTGCCATCTACTCCTAATTCTTTTAACATCCTCCTCTATCAGATGAGTTTCTTGTAAAAACACAATTCTTGAACCCATGTCCTTTATTTTATTCATAACTTGTTTAAGTTTTTTAAATTTTGTAGACCTCTGCAATTCCATGAAGTTAAATTAAGATTAACACTTTGGTCCATGATCAATAGAGAGTTTGGGATTACCTTGCAGTGTAAACATGCTCATACAGAGAAGCAAAAACATGAGTGGTTGAACATTCATCCTACAAACTACACACAAACAAATTTCCCCTTCCCACACTTGTGGCAAACCCCCCAAAATCAAAAGAAAAATTCTGTCTCCCGATATAGCCATCGACCGTTCCACACCCACGGGGAACAGCCTAAGCCACTCCTTCTTCATCCTCCCAATCACCCTAACTCTACTGCTTTTAATGACGTAACATTAACTCTCCTCTGTAGTTTTCCAACTTAACTCCAAAATTTTTAACAACTTTGTACATCATAGTTTTTTTTTTTTGTTTGTTTTGTTTTTGTTTGTTTTTTTAATATATAATACAATCTATATTTTGTAAACTTACTATTTACTTCAAGTCAGTCAGATGCCTGTGCAAATGCTTAATTATTCTACCTTATATTTTGTTCATGCTTAGCTCCCACCAGTCTCTTCTTCTTCTTTGATCTTCTTGATGAACTCCTGCGCCTCCTCTGGGGTCTTGAAGATGTGGGTTCTGCCCTCATACGTGGTCAGCAGTCTCGCAGGATAGATTACACCATGACGAATCCCAAGGTTGCGCAGCTCCTTACGTACGGGATCAAACTGCTTCCTCAATTGCTGGATTCCTGTGGCCAAATCTGGGTAGAACCGCACCTGCTGGTCCTGGTGTTTAATCTCTCCTTTTTTAGCTCGTGCAGCGTTGAAGATCTTCATCCTGTCTCTGTTGCTAAGAAACTTCATAATTAAGGTCCTCGGCGGTCCCTTATCTCTCCGTGGGCCAATACGATGTGCTTTTTCCAGAACCACTGCTGATTGCAACTCCTCGCTGCCCAGCACCTCCGGAATCCACTTTTCTAGAAAGGAACATACGTCCCGACCTTCTGATTCCTCTGGAAGACCCACCAGCCTCAAATTATTCTGTCTCGACCGAGATTCCAAATCCAAAATATTATCTTCCAGAGATTTATTTTTTTTTTCCAAAGTGCGCACCTTTAATTGAAGACGGGTGACGTCATCTTCAGCACTAGCGAGACGGAGCTCCATCTGCGCCGTTCGTTCTACACAGTCACCCAATTCCTTTCTTATTCCTTCCAACGCTGTCATAATCCCATCAAATCTAGAGGAAAAGTCCGCTCTCATTGAACTCATGGCAGCCATCAGCGCATCTGCGCCATTCCCCGCAGATATCGCAGCGTTGCCAGCCTCCTCCGCCATATATGGAGTTTTGTTTACTGCGTCACAGACCTGAAAGTCCGTTAATTTGGACTGTTTCGGCGGCTCGCTTTTTCCTTTTCCTGGTTTTCCAGCCTTAGGCTTCGCCGACATATCTTCGCCCAAATGCTGGGATACGTTCTGTCCCAAATGAGAGTTATTTGCCGATTTTTTTTTTTTCCAGGAGCAGAGCAGAGCGAGACACGTCCGTCCTACGTGGCAGCCATAACCGGAAGTCGTTTGCCCCCTTCTTGATTTCACATTTTTTTGTATGTTTGTCACACTTAAATGTTTCAAATCATCAAACAAATTTAGACAAAGATAACACAAGTAAACACAAAATGCAGTTTTTAAATGAAGGTGTTTATTATTAAGGGGAAAAAAAAAATCCACCTAATAACTGGTTGGGCCACCCTTAGCAGCAACAACTCCAATCAAGTATTTGCGATAACTGGCGATGAGTCTTTTACAGCGCTGTGGATGAATTTTGGCCCATTCATCTTTGCAGAATTGTTGTAATTCAACCACATTGGAGGGTTTTCCACCATGAACCGCCTTTTTAAGATCATGCCACAGCACCTCAATCAGATTCAGGTCAGGACTTTGACTAGGCCACTCCAAAGTCTTCTTTTTTATTTTCTTAAACCATTCAGAGGTGGGCTTGCTGGTGTGTTTTGGATCATTGTCCTGCTGCAGAACCCACATGTGCTTCAGCTTGAGGTCACCAACAGATGGCCGGACTTTCTCCTTCAGGATTTTTTAATAGACAGCAGAATTCATGGTTCCATTTACCACAGCAAGTCTTCCAGGTCCTAAAGCAGCAGAACAGCCCCCAGACCATCACACTACCACCACCATGTTTTACTGTTGGTATGATGTTCCTTTTCTGAAATGCTGTGTTACTTTTATGCCAGATGTAATGGGACACACACCTTCCAAAAAGTTCAACTTTTGTCTCGTTAGTCCACAGAGTATTTTCCCAAAAGTCTTGGGGATCATCAAGATGTTTTCTGGCAAAACTGAGACGGGCTTTTATGTTCTTTTTTCTCAGCAGTGGTTTTCATCGTGGAACTCTGTCATGCAGGCCATTTTTGCCCAGTCTTTCTTATGATGGACTCATGAACACTGACCTTAACTGAGGCAAATGAAGCCTGCAGTTTGTTGGATGTTGTTTTGGGGTCTTTTGTGACCTATTGGATGAGTCATTGCTGCACTCTTGGGGTAATTTTGGTCAGCTGGCCACTCCTGGGTAGGTTCACCACTGTTCCATGTTTTCACCATTTGTGGATAATGGCTCTCACTGTGGTTCGCTGAAGTCCCAAAGCTTTAGAAATGGCTTTATAACCTTTTCCAGACTGATCTCAGTTGCTTTGTTTCTCATTTGTTCCTGAATTTCTTTGGATCGCAGCATGATGTCTAGCTTTTGAGGATCTTTTGGTCTACTTCACTTTGTCAGGCAGGTTCAATTTAAGTGATTTCTTGATTGAGAGCAGGTGTGGCAGTAATCAGGCCTGGTGTGGCTAGAGAAATTGAACTCAGCTTTCCAAAGATGTGAAAAACCACAGTTAATTTATGTTTGAATAGGGGGGCAATCACTTTTTCACACAGGGCCATGTAGGTTTGGATTTTTTTCCCTTAATAATAAACACCTTCATTTAAAACCTGCATTTTGTCTTTACTTTTGTTATTTTTGTCTAATATTTAAATTTGTTTGATGATCTGAAACATTTAAGAGAAACAAACATACAAAAAAATGAGAAATTGGGAAGGGGGCAAACACTTTTTCACACCACTGTATGCCAGGTGATCTCTAAGTTCTTGCAACTCATTTGAGATGATTATGATCAAAATTGGCCGTACTCAGCCCTTGTACTGTATTTTAATATATCATCCATCTGGGCCTGCTACGTCCTTTCTCACTTTCAGGACTTTTTATCTTCCACCATCATATTTGACAGAATCATCATTGTCGGGGACTTTTTACATTCATATTGATGTTTCAAAGGAATTCTTGGGCTTAATGAACTCGTTCAACATATATCTGACTCTAACCACACTGCAGGACATGTTTTGGACTTGGTCTTCACTTATGGTGTCCCCCTCGACCATGTAAACATAATTGAGGTTGTTTTCAGTGACCATCAGTCAATCTCTTTAAATATTTTATTAAACTCAGAGCCTTCCTCTCAAGTATGTGTCAAACGTAGTCATTTTATTGATGATTCTGCTATTAAGTTTTCTTCTCTTTTTAATTTTTTAACCCCTTCTGAAGACAAAGTAGACCTTCTTGTGAATTCTTTTAAAGATCATTGTTGTATGATTCTCGATAAGGTGGTCCCTTACAAAATAAGACAACACAATCACCTCTCCTGTACCTTGGTTAAATAATCAAACTTGTGACCTTTGACATTCCTTTCAAAAAGCAGAACGATTATTGAAGAAAACTGGATTGGCTGTTCATCGAAAACATTTGAAAGGACTTCTTCACTTACATAATGAGGCAGTGAATGAAGCTAGACCTTCTTATTTTAATAAACTTATAAATGGTAATCAGAACAATCCCACAGTTTTAATTAATACTATTAATAGCATTGTTTCTCTCCATCCTCAGCAAGATCCAGTACTCTCTAACGATGACTGCAATGAATTCCTTCATCATTTCTAAATAATTTACAGGACATCAGATCCAAAATCCCCATAAGGTCCTCCCCTGATGAAGAACAAGACTGCCCTCAATGCCCCGAGCCATTTACTTCATTCTCCCCAGTTACACTTAATGAATTAGTTAAAATAATCAGCAAATTGAAACCCTCATCATCCTCATCTGAGATTTTACCACTTTCTGTCCTCATCATCATCATCATCATCATAGCAGTCTGTCGTGGGCGACAATGACTGTTTCATTTAGGTCTGATCAGATTCCTCCACACAGCTCTGTCCTTAGCCTTCCGCTGCCAGGAACTCCTGTCTATATCCAACTTCTTCAAGTTTCTTTTTACAGTGTCTTTAAATCTGAGCCTTGGTCTACCCTGTTTACGTTTGCCCTCGCATAACTGTGAGTAGAGTAACTGTGGAGGGAGAAGCTGGTGGTCCATCCTCTCAACATGTCCGAGCCATCTCAGGTTCATCTGTATTAGCATGTCCTCTATTGATGGTAGACCAGCTCATTTCAACACTTCTATGTTGGTTATCTTGTCTTTCCATGAGATGTTCATTATGGCTCGAAGGTGTCTCATCATGTACATCATGTCGTGCACTTCGTAGACAGTCCAAGTTTCAGCACTGTACAATAGAGTAGCCAGTACTGTCGCTCTGTACACTTTGCATTTCACACGGATAGACACATGTCGATTGTTCCACAGTCTCTCCCTCAAGTTTCCAAACACAGCGCTCGCGCTTCCCATTCTAAGATAGTTCATCCTCCAGCCTAGCATTCTCTGAAACAGTACTCCCTATATACTTGAAAGTCTTGCACTTGACTAGTGGCTCTGTACCAATGCTGATCTCTTCTGCTACTGATGTTGATAATTGGAACTTTGGTGGTTGATAAAGGCAATCTGTCTTCTTGATGTTGATTTGGAGGCTGAATTGGCTAGCTGCTCTTGCAAATTTCTCCACTAAAGATTGCATATCACTGTGTGCAACTAGAGCACTGTCATCGGCAAAGAGCATTTCTCTTACTACCTTTATCGATGTCTTACTCTTGGCTTTAAACTGTGCCACATTGAACAACTCTGCTTCTTTCCTTGTTTGGATGTATACTCCTTCTGAAGTGTCTTTGAAGGCCACCTCAAGCATGGCTGCCAGATATAGCGAGAAGAGTGTAGGTGCCAGCACGCACCCTTGTTTCACCCTGTTGTTTACTGAAAAGTCTTTAGATACTGAACCACTCATTGCCACATTTGCTTGCATACCTGTATGGAGTGCCTCGATCAGGCTGACAAACTTCTCTGTACAGCCATATTTCTTGAGTACCTGCCAAAGTCCTTGTCGCGAAACAGTATCGAAGGTTTACTGAAGTCTATGAAGACTACATAAAGCGGCATGTTCTGTTCGATACACTTTTCTTGAACCTGTTTCAAGCAGAAAATCGTGTCCATTGTGCTTCTTCCACTACTAAAGCCGCACTGGGTTTCCGGGTAGTACATTCTGTGAGATTCAATTCAATTCAACTTTATTTATATAGTGCCATTTCACAACCACAGTCATCTCATAGCACTTTCAACTGTAGGGGGGACCCCCACAGTTGCAGAAAGACCCCAGCAATCAGGCGATCCCCTGTGAGCAAGCACTTGGCGACGGTGGAGAGGAAAAACTCCCTTTTAACAGAAAGAAACCTCCAGCAGAACCAGGCTCAGGGAGGGGAGGTCATCTGCTGCGACTGGCTGGGGGGTGAGGGGACAGAGAAGATGAAAAGAACATACATGTAGAGAGCAAACAGCACGATGGGGACTCAATCTATGGGAGAGAACAAACAGATGTTAATGACTAGCAAAAAAAAATATTTCATTGAGAGTGAAGAAAGGAGTGAGGCCCAGTGCATTATTGGAGGTCCCCCGGCTGACTAAACCTATTAGCAGCATAACTAAGGGAGGGTTCAGAAACACATGATCCCTCCCTAATTGTAGGCTATATCAAAAAGGAAGGTTTTAACCCTATTCTTAAAAACAAAGATCAAGTCTGACTCCCGAATCCAGATTGGCAGCTGGTTCCACAGACAGGAGCTTGATAACTGAAGGCTTTGCCTCCCATTGTACTTTTGGAGATTCTAGGTATTACAAGTAATCCTGCATTTTGGGAGCGTAGTGCTCTGTTAGGATAATACGGTAGTATCAGATCTTTTAAATAAAAAGGAGCCTGATTGTTTAGAGCTTTGTAAGTAAGAAGAAGGATTTTAAACTTAGTTCTAACTCTATGGGAAGCCAATGAAGGGAGGCCAGAACCGGAGAGATATGATCTCTCTTGAGATGTGTTCATTGAGTCTGTTCAGTCGTACACGTGAGAGAATCTTACCAACAGTGGCTAGTAGTGATATACCTCGGTAATTTCCACAATCTTTCCCGTCACCTTTCAGAATGCGCCACCTTTCACCGTGGGCTGCACGGTGGCGCAGTGGTTAGCACTGCGGCAGCACAGTTTACCCTTGGCCGGGGGATTGTGGGGATCGTGGGATCGTGGGTTCGATCCCAGCCCCCGACCAACAGTGATCTGTGTGGAGTTTGCATGTTCTCCCCGTGTTGCGTGGGTTTACTCCGGGATTTCTCCGGTTTCCTCCCACATGCCAAAAACATGCATGTTAGGTTAATTGGCTGTTCTAAATTGTCCCTAGATATCGGTTTCCTATAGGCCCTTAGAATAGAGGGTTAGTATTAATGAAAGCGCTTTGAGTGGTCTTTGTGACTAGAAAAGCGCTATATAAGTGCAGGTTAGTTAGTAGTTAGTTAGTCAGAATCAGAATCAGAATCAGATTTATTGCCATTGTTCATGTAGTACACAAACTAGGAATTTGTCTCGGTGCCATGCTGCAACATTAAAAAACATGATGAGAAAAAGGGATAAACTAAAAAACTAAAGGACTAAAAACGTGCAATAAGTGTAGAAAAATAAGTAATAATAAGTAATAATAATAATAATAATAATACTAGTAATAATGAGTAGTACTAGTCAAGGCAGTTTAAAAAATTAGCAAGTAGCAGATAATGTGAAGTACCACCTTTCTTGAACAAAGGCACAATACTTGCATCCTTCCAGTCTTGAGGTACTTTCTGGGCATCCCATATCTCTTGGATGAGCTTGTGCAGGCAGTTGGTCAGCTGAACACCACCAAACTTCCTCACCTCTGCTGGAATTCCATCCCTTCCTGGAGCTTTACCATCCTGTGTTGTCCTGATAGCTGCCATTAGTTCATCAAAATTTGGTGGTTCATCCAGACTTGATACAGCTGGTTGCTGCACTAGAGCTTCTTTAGCCTCTTCAGTGAGATCTCCAGGGTTGTTGAGTAGTTGGTCAAAGTGGTCTGCAAATCCGTCTAGGAGCTTGTCTTTCTCCTGCAAAACCGTTTCACCATCCATACCCTTTAGTTGGATCAATCCTCTTGGTTTAGGGCCGTAGATTTCTCTCAAACCTGTGAAGAATGTTTTCATGTCCTTTCTGTCTGCTGCAGTTTGAAGTTTCTCCGCTTTTTCATCCCACCAGTTGGACTTCATCTCTCTGGTGTACTTCTGTAGCTCACTCTGAGCCTTTGAGTATTTCTTCTTCTTCGACCTTGTTACACTGTAGGTTTTCCTGCCTAGCTGTATTCCTTGCTTCTAGCAGTTTCTTCAGGTGTTCATCATGCTCATCAAACCAATCTTGATGTTTCCTCTCAGGGTGGCCTAATACATCACTCGCAGTCTGATACACCATATCCTTCAGTGTTGCCCATTTCTCTTCTATGTCATTCTCTGAGTTGTTGCTGTCCCAGTCTTTCAAGTTTTCATCCATTTCCTGTGCAAGTTCTTCCTGCTTCTTTTGGCCTTTCAGTGCACTAGTGTTTAGCTTCCGTGGTGGCTTCGCACCCGTCCTGCAGTGCTGTTTTTGTCTCCAAATCCTTAATCTAGATCTCAGCATAACATGATCAGTACCACAGTCCGCGCCTCTCATTGCTCTGGTGTCCAATACATCCCTTATGTCTCTCTGCCTGACTATGATGTAGTCTAATAAGTGCCAGTGCTTGGATCTTGGGTGCATCCATGTCTTCTTGTGTGTGTCCTTGTGCTTAAATAGTGTTGGTTATCACAAGGTTGTACTCTGAACATAGTGCAAGTAGAAGTTCTCCATTAGCATTGCACTTGCCTACTCCATGTCTGCCTAGCACTCCTTTCCATTTCTCAGTGTCTGGACCAACTCTGGCATTAAAATCTCCAACGAGTATCAGCCTGTCATCAGTTGGTACATGCCTGGTAAGTCTCACGTAAATCACTGTAGAACTCTTCCTTCACCTCCTCTGTGTTGGTCAATGTTGGGGCATACACACTGATGAGTGTGGCATACATCTTCCGCTGTAGTGGGTACCCATGGTCTTCCAAGCTGTCATATCCAGGCAATCTTGTTTCACTAAATGCAGCTATGTCTACATTGTACCTGTTCATTTCCAGGGCCACAAGCGTGGTCTGTCTTTCTGGGCGCTGTGATGTTGTTCTGTTCAACAGAGTGCGTACATTCCATTCTGCTACACACAAGGCTGCTGTTTTCCTCTTCTTTTGTCTTCCTGCTCCTAGCTTACTTTTCGCTGCCTGTCGGAGTGTGAACAGATCAGCTGAAAGATGTATAATGATCTTTTAATGGCATCTGACTGTGGGGATTGTTCTGTTCTTATATTGCTTGATCTTAGTGCAGCATTTGATACTGTTGATCACATTGTAATTAATAGGCTAAAGCATCTGGCATGTATATCTGGTTCTGCATTAGATTGGTTTTATTCATATCTTTCTGAGAGGACTTTCTCTGTAAGGGCTGGTGAGTTTTATTCTTCCACAGCCTCTCTGACGTGTGCGGTTCCACAAGGTTCAATCCTTGGTCCATTATTATTTTCCTTTACCACGTATTATTCAAACTTTTAATGACATTTCTTATCATTTTTATGCGGATGACCTCCAGTTATATATGTCTTTTAAACCTCACCAGCTTGACAGGCTCTCCACCCTGGTTAACCGTCTAAACCAGATCAGTGACTGGCTCTCCAACAACTACCTCATCTTAAATTCCAATAAAACCAAGACCATTATTGTAGCCCCTTTTGATCTTCATCCAATAATCAGTCAAATACCTTCTTCTTTTTGCTCATCTCCTAAGTCCAGTTTTAGAAATTTGGATGTTATGTTTGAATCCTCCCTTGGTTTTAATTCCCATATAAATTCTATTTCAAGTTCATGCTTTTTTCATTTAAGGAACATTTCCAAATTGAGAACCCTTGTTTCTTCAAGTGAGCTTGAAAAAATAATCCATGTATTTGTCTTCACGACTAGATAATTGCAATGCTTTGTTTACTAGACAAATCTCTTTCTCGCCTCCAGTATATACAAAATGCTGCAGCCAGACTACTTACACGTTCTAGAAAACGAGATCATATTACCCCCATTGACAGTTGTAGCGTTGACCTTGAATTCCAATCTATAAAATCATTCTTGCTGAAGAAAAATTGTTTCAACTCAAAAGTCTGGTCATGAACTGCTTCTGTAACCCAAGGACCAGAGCTGGAACACTATCCATTGGCCATAAAGTGGAAGTTAATCACTTCCCCAGGACTTAGTCATTCTCCCTTTCCTGCTCTTTGGCAAAGGAATGTTTCAATTGACAGGTTTATGGTTGATATAATCAAAACTTTGGAGTCAAGATTCTCCAGTAAACAACCATGCAGTTTCACAGTGCCATCTGGTGGATGAATAAGGAATATTTATTTTTTTTTCCCTCTTTGCAGTGGAATGTATGCCATATGGACAAATAAATTAATTGATATTCTTTCTCTCAAGACACTATCCACTACTGAAGACATGGTTGAACTCTTGGGATGGACAATGTGGTTTCAAATGCTTTTATTGATATGATTTGATATGTGTTGCTTTATTTTCAGGAAGAAATCAATTTTTGCATGCTTACTATCACAAATTAATTACAGTTACAATGTAGAGACATTGTATGTTCCCTTATTGAGTAGAATATCTTAGTCATTAAAGTTTAAGGAATTTATGCTTTATTCAGCAACATATATGTCTGGGGGGGGGGGCACACTTCTCATATCAAATGTCTCTCCCCCTTTTCTCCTGTCTGTGGAGACCCCCACCTCAGAAATTTGAACTGACTAATGGGCTCCCAAACCTATCTTGATTGCCTTTTTAGTCAGTTTATGACATCTGCCAAACAAAGAAGCTCAAATGTAATTGGCTCAGCCCAGTTCCATGAAATTCAGTGAGATTCTGCAACACCCAAAACAAAACTTTCCTTTGTTTCAGTTTTGGGGCAGTGGTCAAGCTGTAAAGAGCAGACGTCTCTGCTCTCTCTTTTTTTTTTTTTCCCTATCTTCCGAGTAAGGCCCAGAGCCTGTCATGCTCTGTGAATTTTTTTTCTTTTCTTTAAAGTTCACTTTTCCTTATGTTAACCCTTTCCTTTAAATTACCGTGTAAGAAGATGTTGCTTGATTTTTTTTTCGGAAGAAATGGATTTGTGATGCATTTTTGCCTCAGATTGAATTTCTGATGGGACTTTGTACAATAAACCAATTCCTTCTTCAGTGCATAATAGACGACCTCACCCAGCTTGCTGAAGAACAGCCCAATTGCGATCTCAGGAGCACGGCCTTATGGGAGAATCTGTTTATCAGCCACTTCATCAACAGAATCCACGGACATCCAGCTGAATCAAGGCTGGCACATGGGGGCCTTGCTGCCACCAGGGACGTGATCTGACTCTGTGGCTGACGGTCCTGTTGTTTAATTTAAACTTATTTCTTCAGAATATTCCTGTTATAAGTTGCTTCAACTTAATTTCATGCAAATCCCCATCAGAATTTCAAAATGCATTTTGTCCTTTCATTAATTTACGTTCTTTTTCAGAGTAACACCAATTTTCTATTTTTATAAATAGTTTACTCATCATTTTCTTCACAAAATTGCATCCACTTTTCTTGACCAATGCTATTTTATAGTTTTCCAATTTCCACTATATCGCCAAGTTAAACTATGCTTTATTTGGTTCCACAAATGGTTGATTCACATGTGATACTCCGTAACTCAGTCTATGATGCCCATGATACATGTTGAATTCTCTGTTTTAAAGTTATCCAAATCTGTTAACCTATTCTGACATTTCTTATTAAACTACTGAAAGACATATGGGAGTTATTATTTGATTTCAAGTCCATCTTCTTGATTATCAGCAGACATGAACTCAAAAGGGTTTTTTTGAGACTGATTCATAACTGGTACAAATAAAGAATTGTTAATAAAACTGTCCATTAACTGGACTGGCACTCTACGAGGATATGAGTTTAATGTAGGTTAATTGGCATCAAACTGGGGATTCTAAATTGTCCTTAGGTATGACTGTGAGAGTGAATGATTGTCTGTCTCTGTGTGTTGGCCCTGCGATGGACTGGCGATCTGTCCAGGGTGTACCCTGCCTCTCACCCAAAGATGCTGGGATAGGCTCCAGCCCCGCGACCCAAAAAGGATTATGGAAGAAGATGGATGGAAATCTTCATTCCTACTCACATTCATATTTACATTAATACTTGTACCAACCCCCCTCATGGATCGTCACCTTATCGTGGTGGGGGGGGGGGGGGCGTGCCCCAGTGATCCCAGCAGCTATGTTGTCCGGGGCAATTTGCCTCTGATAGGGTCACCCAAGACAAACTGGTCCTGGGTGAAGAGCCAGAATAAGAACGATCCAACAGACTCATGATAAATTCGAGATCAAGGATTCAGTGTACCCCGCCCAGTATGGGGTTACCGGGGCCCCACCCTGGAGCCAGGCCTGGGGGAGGAGCTCGAAGGCTAGCGTCTGGTGGCCGGGTTTCCACCCATGGGACCCGGCCGGGCTCAGCCCGAAGGAGTTACATGGGTCCACCCTCCAGTGGGCTCACCATCTGCAGGAGGGATCATGGGGGTCCGGTGCTATGTGGATTAGGTGGCGGTCAAGGGCGGAAACCTTGGTGGACTGATCCCAAGCTTTCTAAACTGGCTTTTGGTATGTGGAATGTCACCTCTCTGGTGGGGAAGGAGCCTGAGCTGGTGTACGAGGTTGAGAGATACCGGCTAGATATAGTCGGCCTTACCTCAACACACAGCTCCGGTTCCGGAACCAGTCTCCTGGAGAGGGGCTGGAGCTTGGCCTTTTCTGGAGTTGCCCCGGGCGAGAGGCGACGAGCAGGGGTGGGTATTCTTGTATCCTCCCACCTTGCTGCCTCTATATTGGAGTTTTCCCCGGTGGACAAAAGGGTTGCTTCCCTGCGCCTTCGGGTTGGGAAACGGGTCCTGACCATCATTTGTGCCTATGCACCAAATGATGTTTCAGAGTACCCACCCTTTTTGGAGTCTGTGACTGGGGTGCTGGAGGGTGCTCCTCTTGGAGACTCCATTGTCCTACTGGGGGACTTGAATGCGCACGTGGGCAACGACAGTGAAACCTGGAGGGGGGTGATTGGGAGGAACGGCCTGCCCGATCTGAACCCGAGTGGTGTTCAGTTATTGGACACCCGGGTAAAGAGAGGTGCAGAGCTGTCAACTGATCACCACCTGGTGGTGAGTTGGATCCAATGGCAGGGGAGGAAGCCATTCAGACCTGGTAGACCCAAACGTATAGTGAGGGTGTGCTGGGAATATCTGGCTGAGGTCCCTGTCCGGGAGGTCTTCAACTCCCACCTCCGGAAGAACTTCAACCACATTCCGAGGGAGTCTGGAGACATGGAGTCTGAATGGGCCATGTTCTCCACCTCTGTTGTTGAAGCGGTGGCCCAGAGCTGCGGCCGCAAGGTGGTCGGTGCATCTCGTGGTGGCAACCCCCGAACCAAGTGGTGGACACCATTGGTGAGGGGGCCATTAAGCTGAAGAAGGAGTCCTATCAAGCTTGGTTGGCTTGTGGGACTCCCGAAGCAGCTGAGGTGTACCGGCAGGCCAAGCGGAGTGCAGCTCGGGTGGTTGCTGAAGCAAAAACCTGGGTATGGGAGGAGTTCGGTGAGGCCATGGAACAAGACTTTCGGTCGGCCTCAAAGAGATTCTGGCAAACTGTCCGGCAGCTCAGGAGGGGAAAGCAGCTCCCTGTCCACACTGTGTATGATGCGGATGGGACACTGTTGACTTCAACTGGGGATATCGTCGGGCGGTGGAAGGAATACTTCGAGGATCTCCTCAATCCCACTGATACGCCTTCCACAGAGGAAGCAGGGTTTGGGGACGAGGGGGATGACTCACCTCCTGCCCCAATTGCAGGAGTACAAGTATTCAACTACTTTTTAATGGCATGTCTGACATTTTTAAAATGTCTGTCTTGTGTTTTAATTTGTTCTGTTTATTTTTTTGTTTCTTTGCTTCACCGTTCATTGTACACCGAACATTGAGTACATGACTGTGAAATGCAGACCATTTTATCTGCTGCGGGAGTTGGCAGCTGTCTTGACTGTAGCAGTCTATGTGGCTCCAAGTGCCAATGTGAGAGAAGATATGAGTGACTTGTATCACAACATCAGTTCACTGCAGACAGCTCACCCAGATGCTTTTATCATCATTACGGGGTGATTTTAACCAGGCGAGCCTCAAGTCTGTTTTACCTAAATTCTATCAGCATGTGAACTGTGCTACACAGGGCAATAATACACTGGATCATGTGTATACAAACATCAGGAAATGCTACAGGCTTGTCACCAGACTGCAAACCAAGTCTACCTACGGGTACAAATAAGTAACAAAAAAAAAAAAAAAAAAAAAAAGAAAAGAGCAGCTGCTTTCCCCCACATTGGAAACTCTGATCACCTAGCTGTTACAGCCATGGACAAAATTGTTGGTACCCCTCTGTTAATGAAAGAAAAACCCACAAAGGTCACAGAAATGACTTGAATCTGACAAAAGTGGTAATAAATAAAAATTCTATGAAAATTAACCAGTGAAAATCAGACAATGCTTTTGAATTGTGGTTCAACAGAATTACTTTAAAAAACAAACTCATGGAACAGGCCTGGACAAAAATGATGGTACCCCTAGAAAAGATCTAGGTCCTCTAATTAACATCACAGGTGTCTACAAACTTGTAATCAGTCAGCCTATTTAAAGGGTGACAAGTAGTCATTGTGTTGTTTGGTGGCATGGTGTGTACCACACTAAACATGGACCAGAGGAAGCAAAGGAGAGAGTTGTCTCAGGAGACTAGAAAGAAAATTATAGACAAGCATGTTAAAGGTAAAAGCTATAAGACCATCTCCAAACAGCTTGATGTTCCTGTGACTACAGTTGCACATATTATTCAGAAATTTAAGATCCACGGGACTGTAGCCAACCTCCCTGAATGTGGCCGCAGGAGGAGATGGATAATACGAATGGTAACAAAAGAGCCCACAACAACCTCTAAACACATTCATGATGAACTCCAAGGTCAAGGTACATCAGTGTCAGATCGCACCATCCGTCGTTGTTTGAGCCAAAGTGGACTTCATTGGAGACGACCAAGGAGGACCGAGTTCCACCCTATGCAGGACATACTGAATGCACTGAGGAGCTCATTTAGCAGCAGACTACATCATCCCAGGTGCACAACCGAGAGGTTTCGCAGGTCCTTCCTACCAACGGCTGTCAGACTGTACAACCTAAGCAGGGCTGTTCGCAGAGATAGCAAAAAAGACGTAACAACCTAATAGTTTTTTGAATGCAAAAGATGCAATAGACTTACACAATGGTCCCCTCCGGCATACAACTAGGAAAATACTGGTTGCTATGGAGGGTGAGAATATGTATGGGCACATAATCATACCATGTAGGATAACTCAGTAGACGGTTGTGCTGTTTCATCCCATCTAGCAACAATGCTCTGCACTGTGTGTGTTTATATATTTACATATTTATTCCATCTAGCTACAATGCTCCGCACTGGGTGTGTTTATGTTTATATTTATATATCTATATATTTATTCCATCTAGCTACATTGCTCCGCACTGTGTGTGTTTATATATTTACATATTTATTCCACCTAGCTGCAATGCTCCGTACTGTGGGTGTTTATATATCTACATATTTATCCCATCAGCTACAATGCTCTGCACTGTGTGTCTGTGTGTATATATATATATATATACAGTATATATATAGTAATATGTACATATGTACGTATATTAGCTGCTCTTGCTTGCTTGCTTTTTTTTTTCTTGCCTTCTGATTGTTGCTCTGAGTGTTGCTATCCTGGAATTTCCCCGTTGTGGGACTAATAAAGGCTTATCTTATCTTATCTTAGGACACCACTGTTGAAAACAAATCATAAAAAAGCCAGACTGGAATTTGCCAAACTGCATGTTGACAAGCCACAAAGCTTCTGGGAGAATGTCCTATGGACAGACGAGACAAAACCAGAACTTTTTGGTAAGGCACATCAGCTCTATGTTCACAAATGCAAAAATGAAGCCTAGCAAGAAAAGAACACTGTCCCTACTGTGAAACGTGGAGGAGGTTCTGTTATGTTCTGGGGCTGCTTTGCTGCATCTGGCACAGGGTGTCTTAAATCTGTGCAGGGTACAATGAAATCTCAAGACTATCAAGGTATTCTAGAGAGAAATGTGCTGCCCAGTTTCAGACAGCTTGGTCTCAGTTGCAGGTCATGGGTCTTGCAACAGGATAATGACCCAAAACACACAGCTAAAAACACTCAAGAATGGCTAAGAGCCAAACATTGGACTATTCTAAAGTGGCCTTCTATGAGCCCTGATCTAAATCCTATTGAACATCTGTGGAAGGAGCTGAAACATGCCGTCTGGAGAAGGCACCCTTCAAACCTCAGACAACTGGAGCAGTTTGCTCATAAGGAGTGGGCCAAAATACCTGCTGAGAGGTGCAGAAGTCTCATTGACAGTTACAGAAATTGTTTGATTGCAGTGATTGCCTCAAAAGGTTGTGCAACAAAATATTAAGTTAAGGGTACCATCATTTTTGTCCAGGCCTGTTTCACGAGTTTGTAATTATTATTATTCAATTTATTGAATGGGTTTCTAACTTATAGCTACCCTATAATGATCAATTGCTGCATTGGTTCACAGAAAAACCCGAACAGAGCTCAGCTGCTGCCTGCAGTGCACACACACACACACACAGAGACAGTTAAACACACGTACTTGTTCGTATAACGGGACCTGTTGGGGATATGTCTGAGCACTTTCAAGCTACAGGATGAAGCTCCAAATCACTGTTTAGCCCTCCCCTCATGTTTTTTTTTTTACCTTTGACTGCAGTCTGTACCATCAGCTGTCCAGTGTTGTTCTGATAGATATGCCAAAATGTCAGAACACCGGAGGAGCAGGATCCAATCAGCTGATTGCACAAGCGCAGAGCGCAGCTGTTTTCCATGATAAATCACACTTTGCTGTTGGCTGCACCTCCTGGCAAAAGCACTCTCCATACATCATCTTGGTTTTTTTTCGCTTTATTACCTCCGCCAAGGAGGTTATGTTTTCATCGGCGTTGGTTTGTCTGTCTGTTTGTTTGTTTGTTAGCAAGATAACTCAAAAAGTTAAGGACGGATTTTCATTACATTTTCACAGATTGTCAGAAATGGGGTATCCTACAGATGATTAGATTTTGGTGGTGATCCGGATCACCGTCTGGATCCAGGAATTTTTTAAAGGATTCTTTAACATTGCGAGATAGGGCCATTTTCAATATTTGTGCATGTAAGTCTGCCAAAAATCATCAGAACACTTGCAAAACAAAAAAAAAAAATACAGGACAACATGCCCACAGGTTCTATAATATATCGAAGACTGATCCGGGTAATGCAATAATTCCGGATACTATGATCCAAAATATCAGCAAAAATAGGGGACCTTTGCAATTTTCCTCATAGGAAGAGAACAAATGAAGCTAAAAATCACTCAACAAACACCATTATGCAGCCAAGACACTGTGGAATCTGTAGTGTGTCAACGGATTTGTTGTATCTTTAAAAGCTATGGAGCTACATCCAGAAGAAAACAGCCATTATGCGAAATGCGATTTTCCTGAATAACTACTGAACCACTAATCCTATCCATGTGAATCCAATTGCTACTCATATGTTTTCACGGTCAAGGAATCTGAAAACGTACACACAATAAATGTAGGATTAATATTTATGATGTAAAACACTGTATGGGGGGAACTGTGGCGCTTGGCGGAGGTCTGCGCTCTCCGAGTGCTTTTCTAGTTGAAAATAAACTTTTTATCGCCACCATCATTTGTCCACGTCTGTAATGTAAATGGCTTTAATATGCCATCAACAGTTCTTTTTACTAGTGCCATATCAATACCATCACAATCAGTAGATAATTTATTTTTATACTTTTCAACAACAGACTTTACCTCTAGTTCATCCACCGCTGAGAGAAAAATTGACCGAGGGTTATTTCCAATCAGTGTCTCACTCACGGTGTCTCTTCCTTGGTTTGGAATTTTTGCTGCCAACTCTGGTCCAACATTTACAAAAAAATTATTCATTTTATTTACTACCATGTTCTTATCATAATTATCACCACAATTATCAGTAAAATACTCTGGATATATTGTTTTCTTAGTTCCATTTTTCCTTAAATTATTTAATATGTCCCAGACTCCTTTTATATTATTTTCATTTAACATTTTCCTATAGTATAATTTTTTACTAGTTCGTATTATTTCAGTTAATTTATTTTTATATTTTTATGTTTTTTTTCCAGATTCTTTGGTTCTTAATTTAATGAAATTTTTATAGAGATAATTTTTCTTGTTACAAGCATTTTTTAGCCCCCTGGTTAACCATGGGCAGTTTTTGTATTTATGTTTTTTATTAATTTCTTTAATTGGACAGTTTTTATCATATAAATCATATAAATATATCAATAAATTTATCGTATGCCAAGTCCACTTTTTTCCTCTCTATAGACAACATCCCAATTCTGCAACATTAAGTCATCTTATAAAGCACTGATTCTATCTTCTGTTTGTATTCTTTTATAAATAAACTTTTTACATGGTTTATTATTATTCTTACTGTCATTAACCCATAATTAACATCTAAAGAAACAAATACAGGCAGGTGGTCACTAATATCATTTATTAGTATATCACTCACCATATTATATTCAATAACGTTGGTAAAAATGTTGTCTATCGGGGTAGCACAGTGTGTCGTTATTCTCGTAGGTTTTGTAATCTTTGGAAATTAGGTTAAGCTATACATTGTATCTAAGAAATCTTCAGTTGGTTTATGCCGTTTTGTTTTCATTAAATCTATACTAAAGTCGCCACAAATACAGATATCTTTTTTGTCTTATTTTTGTATACATCTTTTCCATAGATTTCTAAATTTTTCCATATCAGATCCCGGTGCTCTATATATACAACTTACTATTATGTTTTTTTCTATTTTCCATTGTAATCTCAATTGTTAAACATTCCATATTTTCATTCACTGTTGATGTCATGTTCTCCACTTTTTTACTTTTTAGATTTCTATCAACCTACAGTGCTACCCCACCACCACTTTTACATTTCCTATTTTGTGTGTACATCTCATATCCATAAAGTTCAAAATTTACATTTTTTTCTTCATTAATCCATGTTTCACTTATTGCTATAATCTTAAATGGGGTGTTAAATTGATTTAAAAACTCCTTAATACTATCAAAGTTGGCATAGAGACTCCTACTATTAATATGTATTATTGTCAATGTCTGATCCGAGTTCATAATTTCATTTAATTGTTGTTCATCATAATAAGCACATTTATTGTTAATATGATTAAAGTAGTTATTATCTGGGTCAATATCTCCTAAAATGTCTTGTGGTTGCTGTTCAGGGTTTACAAAAGTTTCAGCTTCAATTTGCCCTAATACACTTTCATTATTAAATGAGGAAGGATGATTGGTTAAAGTACTAATCATAAGTTATGTCAACAATGTACACCAAAAGGAAAAAAAAAAAAAAAGACAGAAAAAAAAGAAAAAAAGAAAAAAAATTTCCACTCAAGCTAACTGTGCTGTTATTCCTGCATAAGAGCTAAGGTTTAAATTTTTGTAATTCCTCCATTTCTCTAATCATTATTACTTTAGCTTCTTCTGGAGTTCCAAGCAGTTTTATCCACACCTTACAGTTCTTTGTCCATGTCGACTGTATTTTTCCCTGTTTTCTGAGAGCCCTGGCTTGTCCAGCTATTTCAGAGTTCTTTTTTGTTAAATGTTCGTTTATATAGACAGCCGTTCCTCTCAGTTTTCTTGCTTGTCACAGAAGATCAGTTTTTGCTTTCCTGTTGACAAATCGGATGATGATCGCTGGTTTTCCTTTACTGTCTTTTTTACGTGTGGCAACGTGTGGCAAGCTTTTTGGTATGAATGTGTATAAATGGTCAGTCAGAGGCCGTTGGTGTGGATTGGCAGCCATGTTTCCGTCAGTCTGCCCCAGGGCAGCTGTGGCTACAGTAGTAGCTTACCACTACAATGTCTGTGGAGTGAATGAATAATGTATCCATTGTAAAGCATCTTTGAGTGTCTATGAAAAGCGCTATATAAATCTGATGCATTATTATTATTAATATGATGGGGGTCAGTGCTACAGGCTGGTAGTCATTGTAGCTGGATGGGATGGGCTTCTTTGGGACTGGTATTATGGTGGCAGTTATGAAACATGTGGGGACAACAGCTTGACTCAGGGAGATGTTGAAGATGTCAGCCAGGACATTCTTGAGGTCCTCCGCACAGTCCTTCAGAACGCGACCCGGTATGTTGTCTGGTCCAGCTGCCTTGTGTGGGTTGATCCTGGAGAGGGTCCTCTTCACGCTGGCTGGAACCAGGCTTATAGCCTGCTTGTCTGGAGGAGCCAGGGATGAGAATTGGGTTTGGGAAAAAAAGAGGAAACTAAGCCGGGGGTCTTGGGGGACGCAGGTCCCCAAGCCAGATCCAAGGCGGAGCCTTGGTGGGTGGTCTGGGGGGCATTGCCCCCCAGAAGCTAACGGAATCTGGTGTTTTAGAATGCTCAAATGTGGTCTTATATTTAAAGTTAGAAGTAAGTACAAATGCATTTATAGTTTACCTTTTTAATCTGCTGCTGCATCACATGTAATTTATGATATCTGAATGGTATGTTGATGTAATAATACTAAATTATATTTTACTACTATTTAATATGTTTAGAACTGACACAGAATTACATTTACATAGTTCTAGAACAGACAAAATAATTTAACCAAGTAAAATAAATTATAAATATTAACAAAATTCCATCACCAAGTCCATCACTCATTTATTAAAATATACTGACATTCTGCAAACATTTTGATTTACTAGGAATATAAAAAAGTTGCATATTAGTATATTTTAATATTTGAAAGATAATCTAAGAAAGTAAGTAAAACCTAAAAGATGTTTAATATTTTTATGCAATGACCATAAAGAAATTATGTTTACTAATAAAAGCAAAGATATCTTAGGAAAGGCAACCCATCACCACCCACGACAAAATAACTTACACATGCATTATGTAACTCCTCCTAGTGAAACAAAAAATGATGAATTATATTCAAAATTCTTAGATTGCATTTCAAATTGTGAGAAAATATGTAATAACATTTATCTATTAACAATCAATCAGCATTCAAATGCAATTAATGTTTCAAAACAGGCATGACGTCACAACTTACACATGCTATTTCATAACAAATTCATTACGCGAAAATTCTCAAGTACATTACTAATAACGAGAACAAAATCTTACCTCGGAATGTGTCTTCCGATCACTAATTGCTGTAATCGGGGCCGATTGTGATGAACTTTGATTGACTGGCATCTGAATTTGACCGTGTCCATCGATCGTTTTGAATGCAGCACGAGCGAGTAGTTCGATCTCCTTGTAGCCACAATTTTGAGATGTTTCTGTTTTGAACAGTGTTCAACTAAGGCAACACAACCACGAGATCCATAACTCAAGAAATCGTTGCAATAAACACACTGGGCTTTCCCTGGTACTTCGCATTTCGCTATGAAGTCGGCCAGTTTTTCAACCACAACTTCGGTATTTTTACCGATCTTTACAGTCATTGACACAGTTTTTTCGAGCCATTCCCAACTAAACTTGTTCCTTATCCCTTTGTCGATTTCTAAAATTCTTGCTTTGTTGTCTTTCCTGAGTTTTAGGTTCACCATTTTCACGAAATCGGGAAAACTCGGTTGATTGAACTGTCCGCCATTTGCATTTCGCTCCGCGTGTTGGATATGACAAAAGAAATCTAACAAAATCGTCGATTGGTTGCTTCAATAAGTATCAGCCAATCAGTGGCCTTGTTACATTAAGATAAGATAAGATAAGATAAGCCTTTATTAGTCCCACAATGGGGAAATTCCAGGATTGCAACAGCACAGGGATAGCAACACTCAGAGCAACAATCAGAAGGCAAGAAAAAACAACATCTACTAAACATATGTCCATATTACTATAAATATATATATATAGACACACAGTGCAGAGCATTATGGCTGGTGAATGTGCAGCAGAAAGTCTAAGCTCTCTCTCCGCGGATGCAGCGGGCCAGCTGGAAGTCTTTGGGCATGATGGTGACCCCCTTAGCAAAGAAGAGACCACCAGGTGGGCCTCGCTGGTCTCCTGCAGAGCCATGACGGCGAAGCTCAGGAAACGCGGGACGGTCTTGAAGTCCTGAGCGATCTCCCTCACCAGGCGCTGGACGGGCAGCTTACGGATGAGCAGCTCCGTGGATTTCTGGCAGCGACGGATCTCTCTCAGAGTCACGGGCCTGTGGCGGCGAGGCCTCTTCACTCTGCCGGTGGCCGGAGCGCCTCTCCGAGCAGCCCTGGTGGCTAGCTGTCTCCTGGGGGGCTTCTTCCTCCAGTAGATTTTACGGGCGGTCTGCTTGGTTCTTGCCATCGCTCTTTATTATTCTGTCTTATATTTCTTGCACGCCTCCTAAACTCCAGCCCGGCACCCGTGTCGTTTTCGCTACAGCTCCCGGTATGTCGAGTTTCCCATTAGCTCCGGGCGGCGGCCAAGTGCTAGCTAGCACTAGCTCCTCCCCGCTGTAGCGTCTCCCGCTGCAAACCGTGGCTCCGTCCGCCGACCCGGGAGACCCCCGGGGCGATCCGTGCGTCCGTGATATATATATACAGAGTGAAAGGTGTAGAAAGAAGAAGGAAGATTAAAAAAAAGGCTGTTGCAACAGGCAGCCGACTCGTGTGGCGCCGCCGGTCTGGCGGAACCGGAACCGGAAAAAATTACATTACTGATCTCGCTGGGTAGCGCGTTCTGCGTGGTGGATTTTAGCAGCCAATCGAAAATACGACTCGCCGCTCATAACATACCTCACCCCCCCTAAAATTTTCTCCTTGAATTTAGACGATTCACGAGAATGACCCTAGACATGATCAAATCTGAGGAATTCCGCAGATCCGTGGAGGATTCTCATCCCTGGGAAGGGTCTTCGGTGCTGAGGTGCTGTTTTGTGCTTCAAAGCAGCCAAAGAAGTCATTTAGGTTGTTGAGCAGTAAGGCTGTGCGATATGACAATATATATCGGATGACGATATAAAAACGTCTATCGTTTCATAGAATACTCTATTGTTTATATCGTCATTTAAAAATGCACATACTCCCGTTTATTCAGTAAAGCTCCTCACCACTACTTGTCAGCGCCCCGTCTCTCCTCTGTAGTGCGCACAGTGGAACAGGAGTACCATAGGTGGCTAGGCTT
The DNA here is from genome assembly GCA_020510985.1 of Pholidichthys leucotaenia. NCBI lineage: Eukaryota > Metazoa > Chordata > Actinopteri > Cichliformes > Pholidichthyidae > Pholidichthys > Pholidichthys leucotaenia. The sequence continues at coordinate 477,443,644 of CM035839.1, forward strand.
CAGTCTGGTGGATGCAAATGCTAACGCCAAACTACCAGTTCAGAAAGCTGCTACTCCTGTTTGCCAGGAGACCGTTTGTCATCGTGCTGTGTCAGAGAGGATAGTTCGCTAACCTTGTTTTAACTGAAGGTCAGTAACCTTAACACCATGTCTAATTATAAAATGTAAATGATGATGCTAAGTTGTGCTAACTGGAAACTGTAGCAGACCATCGGGTTTTGTTTTGTGTTTTTTTGTTTAAATTACTGCCGAGTTTCTTAGTTTTGTCTCAAAAAAAATTATTAAAGCTGCAAAAGTGTACAGTATGATGGTGGCACCATCCATCCATCTTCTTCCGCTTAATCCTTTTCAGGTCACAGGGGTGCTGGAGCCTATCCCAGCATCTTTGGGCGAGAGGCAGGGTCCACCCTGGACAGATCGCCAGTCCATCGCAGGATTTAGAATCCCCAGTTTTGATGCCAATTAACCTAACTTGCATGTTTTTGGCATGTGGGAGGAAACCGGAGAAATCCCGGAGTAAACCCACGCAGACACGGGGAGAACATGCAAACTCCACACAGATCACTGTTGGTCGGGGGCTGGGATCGAACCCAGGATCCCCAGGCCAAGGGTGAGTTGCTGTGCTGCTACAGTGCTAACCACTCCGCCACCGCGCTGCCTGATGGTGGCACACACAAAATAAATAACTGTGTGGTGACACAAAGTTAATGACACTCCATCCAGTACTTTGGGGTGTTGGGGGTGCTATCCAGGGACTCCAGAGCACCGGGGGTTATGTAGTAAATAAAGATGTACCTTTTGCCCCCGCTGTGCCAGGCTCACACCTGAGGACACAGGGGCGCAAATGTGTTAATGTGTATGTTGATGTGAGTTCACACTTGGTAGCTGGCAAGTAAATGTGTTTACCCTGAGTGCCAGAGGTGGGGAGAAAATGTATAAAGCAGATCGCTTTGGCACTCAGAGTTAGTCTATTCTGCTGGTTGGAGGAAATAAAGTTGTGTGTCGTCAGCTCGTGTCTCGTCTGATTCCTTTCCTCCACACTGGTGACCCTAAGACGTGAAAATGGAAGGCGGACTGAGCACCTCCGTGGGAACATCCGCGCTTGGGGTTCCCCCCACTACACTCACTGTGGCGGTCAAATTCCCAGACTTTTGGCTCCACGACCCGGCCGCTTGGTTCATTCACATGGAAGCTCAGATCACTCTCCGCGGAGTCTCGGAGAATGACACAAAGCATCATTACGTGGTGGCTTCAATGGACCCGGGCACCACTCGGCACACAATGAGCCTGCTTCACACTCCCCCAACCCAGGGCAAATACGACGCTCTCAAACGGCTGTTGCTGCAGTGCTATGTCCCCTCCACTGGAGAGAGAGCAGAGAAGCTCCTCTCACACATGGAATTGGGAGACAAGCTCGGCCGTGAAGTTAATGGAGAGTATGCCGTTTTTGCTGGGCGCATATGACGGCTCTTTCCTCTTTGCCCACCTCTTACCGAAGAAGCTACCAGCTTTGGCAAGGGCAATCCTGGCCAACTCACCACTGCTGGCAATCAAGGACCACTGAGCACTGGTAGAAGAAGCAGACTGCATCATCCTGGCTACCAGGAGTTTCGGCGTCCAGGCAGAAAGACCTGGATCGTCGGTTGAGTCCAACGAGGTTGAGGAGCTGCAGGTGGTGGCTGGGACGGCCACTTGGAAACGCAGGAACGAGACAGCGCATTTTCATCATCAGCGTTTTGGCACCGACGCACAATGTTATCTGCTGCTGGGCTGTTTCCAGAGGACACAGAAATGGACCAGCCAGCAGTCAGTAGCAGCTACGGCCGAAAGGGCTCTTCGACTCCTTTGGGCTTCGACCAGAGGGGGATAATAAAAATTACTGAATATTTTCTCTTTCCATGCCTAACTCCTACCTGTATATCTATCTGCTGCGCACCTTGACACACAGTCGTACCAGGAGGAGGGGCTCTCCTTGGCAGTTTGCCAGGGGCGTGTTGGTTGTGTCCAGACCGGAGATTCACCGCTTTAAAGCTCAATGACCAGATGTAGTAATGATTTTACTTCTAAAGATGGATAAAATGTTCCAACACGGGCTGTAGTGTTAGATTTGCTCATTTGTTTGTGGTTTTACGGTGTCTCTCCTCATGCACACTCCCGCAACGGGATGCTTTCAGGCACGCGGACTTCTATTCAGCACAAACCCGGCACTTCGTCCACACGATCAGGACAGAGATGGGAAGAAACGTCCACCGGCGGGCCAGGGGAGATGGAGGAAGGGACGGTGTGGGACAACTCGTGGGTGAGTGTTTTGTTTTTTTAAATCTCACACACTGTTTTTTGCTGATGTATTCTGTTAACACTCACTGTAAACATGGCAGTGAGCAGTGCAGTGCAGCGACACATCTGACTGGTTAGACTAAATGTTTGAGCGCTACTCAGGGATAAATTTGATTGGTGAAATTGGTGGAAGTTGACGAGGATTGGCCAAAGAAAGTTGCAGTGATTGGACAAAGTTGCAAAGTTGCGCAACAGATGTGGCAAATCACTGATTTTGCATGAATTAGTGTGACTGCAACATCACGAAATCCTGGAGGGACTGACAGAGCTTCCAGATAACAGGAACCAATCACAGAGTTTAGAGACAGCCAGAACCAATCAGATAGCAGTGTCCTCACCTGCGTTCGAACATCCTCAGCGAGTAGAGCTTGCAGGTGCAGCCGAGGGCGATGACCAATAGAAGTCCACAGATGAGGCTGCCAATGACGGCAGCCGTGATGACCCGCGTGGGGACGATGATGGGACAGCTGTCCTCGTCGCTGCCGTCACCACAGTCATCCTGAGAGTCGCACACCCACGATTCAAAGACGCAGCGGTTGTTCTGGAAAATATGCAAACGTTCCGTAAACAAATGTCATTTATTCAGACAACAGCAGAAAGAACAGGTTTAAATAAAGATGTTCTCCTCCATGTTTAAATCAAGTTTTACTGACATTCTCCTACATGTTTAGATAGTTTTATTGACAGTTTACATGTTTAAAGGTGCAATGGACAATACTTTGATGAAAAAGATTAAAAAAAAAACATCAACAAAGTGTTGAGAAACGTGCACAATGTAAGTCTTAATGTTATTCTAAATATTAGTATATCAATGAACAAAAATTATTTGTTCATTTTTTTACATGTCAAAAATAATTTAAATATTTACATCTAGCAGCTGGAGGAAGACAAACATGGAAGTCTAGTGAGGATGTCACAGCCATTAGCACCACTAGCTTCATGTTACGTGCCATCGTCTCGTTTTGGGTTGTTGGGTTGCCAGGTAGTGAATTATCCACTCCCATCTTACCAATAACAATGTGTATGAACAATTCAAGTCTGGTTTCCGCCCCCTCCACAGCAATGAAACTGTACTTTTAAAAATCATCAGTAACCTCCTTTTAGCAGTGCACTCTGGCTTATTCACCATTCTCATCCTCCTTGATCTGAGTGTGGCCTTTGATACCATTTCCCACACTATTCTCCTCAATAGACTCATCTCCTTTGCCATCACTCATACTCCTGTAAACTGGTTCAAGTCATACCTTTCAGGTCACAATCATTTCATCCAATTCAAATTGTTCACTTCCCAGCCCTCCTCCGTTACCACAGGTGTGCCCCAAGATGCTGTCCTGGGGCCCCTGCTGTTCATCATCTACCCCTTACCCCTTGGCAACATTTTCCGTAAACCTCTGATAAAACTAAATGCCTTCTTGTAGGTAACAAATCAACACTATCCAAACTTGACAGCTTTTCCATTACAATTGACAACTTCTCTGTCTCCCCCTCCCTTCAAGTTAAGAGCCTGGGTGTCATTCTCGACAGCACTCTCTCATTTCACTCCCACATCAATAATATCACTTCGTCCACATAGTTCCACCTATGTAACATAAACCGTCTACGTTCCTCACTCACTCCATGTACCACGGCCATCGTTGCTCACAACCTTGTCACTTCCCGCATCGATTACTGTTATGGCCGAATTACACTTTGGCGTTGACACTACACAGCTCTGACGTTGTCGATGCAGCAACAGTGTGTGTTCCTATTGTGTAGCCTGATGTGCACCTCTCCAGAGAAGCAAAGGTGCATGCGGGTCATAAGAGCTGTGATTGGTCCGCTTTGTCTCATCCACATTTCCTGGTTCTTGCCGCCTTCAAAAGAGTATTGAGCTCGCCACACTGAAAAGAATATTACGCTAATGGCATCGACGTGATGCGAGTGCATAAACTAGGCTGAACTCTCTTCTCTTTAGTGTTCCTCACAAATCCCTTCCAAAGCTCCAACTGGTTCAGAACTCTGATGCCCGTATATTTGGGGGTCTTTTTTGTATTTTGTATACTTTATTAATCCCCAGAGGGAAATTCAGGCCATCCACCTGGATGGATGAAGCAGCCACGGTACGGTGCCATCCCTTCACCATTCACACACACATTCACACCTAGGGCCACTGTAGAGTCTCCAGTTAACCTAACCTGCATGTCTTTAGCCTTTCCTGTGTTTCCTCCAGGAAACTGGAGTACCTGGGGTAAACCCACACAGATACGGGGAGAACATGCAAACTCCATACAGAAGGGTCACTAATGGTCAGGGGGTGGGGTGGAACCCATGATGGTCAGTGGTGGGATGGATCCCGTGACGTTCTTACTGTGCTGTCACAGTGTTAACCACTGTGCCACCAAGCTGCCCAAATATAATCACTGAAACTCCCTCTTTTCATCACATCACCCTGTTTTATAGCAGCTTCATTGGCTCCCAGTTAAGTCCTGCATCACTTTCAAAATTCTTCTGTACACTTTCAAGGCCATCCATAATCTTGCTGCTCCATATCTGTCAAACCTGGTCCACATTTGTGTTCTGTAACCATGTTTTATCTAATCCTTCTCTTACTTTATTGTGCAGTAGCCTGGTGGAGCACCCACAATTCCGTTGTACTGTACTACTGTACAATGACAATAAAGCCTATTCTATCCTAGTCACCTGATTTCTTGAGTCCCTGAAGTAGTTGTAATTACAATTAATTAATAATTGTATGTAGAAATTTGTCAGATTTTTGACTATCCAAGTAATAAACCAGAACATTTTTTTTCACCCTCTGTGAGGACTTCCTCCATCATGAGGTGAATGAGCACAGACGGGTGTTTGGCCAACGCCATCATGATGCAGCAGAGAAGAGCTCCACCAAACAGTGATGGAGAGAGGGTCAACAGCTTCTGAAGCCCTCACTGATGTGATGGACCAGTGGGGGTTAAGGACAGAACATCAATATCTGACCTTTAGGTGAGTAGGATGCAAAGTTTTACATGTAAAAAGTCACAAAAAGGACTATGAATATGTCTGTGTTCTCATAGATCAACATTTAAAAACCACATTCTGATGATGTCAGCAGAAGCTTCTCCTCCACCCCACCTGTGGACTCTGTTAGAGTTCAGGACCACAACCACCAGAGGGACTGTCCAGTCAGGTAGACTTTCGGCAGCACACCAATGTAACTTTTCTCTTATGATGTATAAAGCCAAATCCTTTATCTTGAATTTTTAAATGTCTTTGTTTAGGAGATTTTTACCTCTGCCAAGGGAAGACGGAGGTAATGTTTTCAGTGGCATTGCTTGGTTTGTCTGTTATCAACATTACTCAAAAAGTTATGAATGGATTTTGATGAAATTTTAAGCAAAGGTGTGTAATTGCACAGGGAACAGATGATTAGATTTTGGTGGTGATTTGGATCACGATGTGGATGCAGGATTTTTTTAAATATTATTTTATATATTAATCTTGCGCTTTTCATGTACTGCCCCTTTAAGGCGTGTCCACTTAGTTACGTGCGTGGTCACGCTATAGGGCCACACACCTTGGCAACCCAGAAGGCAAACACTACAGAAAATGTATTAGGGGGTGTGTCAACAAAACTCATTTTTCCTGCTGTGGGTGACTATTTTCTATTCGTTCTCTATGTAATCCAGCGTTTACAGCACTGAGCGTCCTCAGCACTGAAACGCTTTGAGCGGTGGCAGTTTTGTCGCAGTGCTCAGGGCTGAAAAAAAGTTCAACTTGTCAGACTATTGTACAGCTGTACTTGTCAATGTCAGACCTTTCTAAGCAGCCAATCAGAATTAAGGAAGGGCTGGACATAGGACGCCGGTACAGGAAGACGAGAGCAAGAGGAGACGTGAAGGAGGTGGATGCTGAACTTTGCTGCATCAAATAACCCGGTACTCTTTGATCTGACACTAACAGGACATCATGATCAAAATTCGAAAGCAAACTCTTGGAGGAACATGTCCACATCTGTCGGCGTCTTGCTATTATTAATAAAAGTATTATTATTATTATTTATTATTATTATTATTATTATTATTATTATAATGTAGTCATATACAGTGGTGTGAAAAAGTGTTTTCCCCTTCCTGATTTCTCATTTTTTTGTATGTTTGTCACACTTAAATGTTTCAGATCCATCCATCCATCAATCAATCTTCTACCGCTTTTCCAGAAGTCTGGGTTGCGGAGGCAGCAGTTCAAGCAGAGAAGCCCAGACTTCCCTCTCCCCAGCCACCTGCTCCAGCTCTTTAGAGGGGATACCAAGGCGTTCCCAGACCAGCTGGGAGACATAGTCTCTCCACTGAGTCCTGGGTCTGCCCCGGGATCTCCTCCCAGTGGGACGTGCCTGAAACACCTCAAGTGGGAGGCGTCCAGGAGGCATCCTAATCAGATGCCCATACCACCTCAACTGACTCCTTTCAATGTGGAGGAGCAGCGGTTCTACTCTGAGCCTCTCCCGGATGACTGAGCTCCTAACCCTATCTCTAAGGGTGAGTCCAGCAATCCTAAGGAGAAAGCTCCTTTCAGCCGCTTGTATCCGCGATCTTGTTCTTTCTGTCATTACCCAAAGCTCGTGACCAAAGGTAAGAGTAGGAACGTAGATTGACTGGTAAATCGACAGCTTTGCCTTAGAACTAAGCTCCCTCTTCACCACAACAGACCGGTAAAACGTCCGCATCACTGCAGATGCTGCTCCAATCCATCTGTCAATCTCTCGCTCCCTTTTCCCCTCACTCGTGAACAAGACCCCAAGATACTTAAACTCCTCCACTTGGGGCAGAGCCTGTCCCCAACCCAGAGAGGACAATCCACCTTTTTCCGGCTGAGGACCATGGACTCGGACTTGGAGGTGCTGATTCTCATCCCAGCCGCTTCACACTCAGCGGCAAACCATTCCAGCAAGAGCTTTAGGTCATTGCTGGATGAAGCCAACAGGACAACATCATCTGCAAACAACAGAGATGAGATCCTGTGGTCACCAAGCATGACACCCTCCATTCCCTGCCTGTGCCTAGAAATCCTGTCCATAAAAATTATGAAGAGGATCGGTGACAAAGGGCAGCCCTGGCGGAGTCCAACTCTCACTGGGAATGACTCCAACCGAGTGTTGGCAATACGAACCAAACTCTCACAACAGTAGTACAGAGACCGAATAGCTCATAACAACAAGCCCGATACCCCATACTCCCGAAGCACCCCCCACAAAAAACCACGAGGGACGCAGTCAAATGCCTTCTCTAAGTCCATAAAACACATGTAAACTGGTTGGACAAACTCCCACAAACCCTCAAGAATTCTCGAGAGGGTAAAGAGCTGGTCCGATGTGCCACGGCCAGGACGAAAACCACACTGCTCCTCCTGAAGCCGAGGTTCGACCAACGGCCGGACTCTTCTCTCCAGTACCTTGGCAGAGACCTTCCCAGGGAGGCTGAGGAGTGTGATCCCTCTAAAGTTGGAGCACACCCTCCGGTCCCCTTTTCTGAAGAGAGGAACCACCACCCCGATTTGCCATGCCAAAGGCACTCCCCCCAACCTCCATGCAATGTTGCAGAGGCGTGTCAACCATGTCAGCCCAACAACATCCAGGGCCTTGAGGTACTCAGGGCGAATCTCGTCCACCCCCGGGGCCCGGCCACCAAGGAGATTTTTAACCACCTTGGCGACCTCAGCCCCTGTGATAGGCGAGTCATCCCCCTCGTCCTCAAACCCTGCTTCCTCTGTGGAAGGCGTATCAGTGGGATTGAGTAGATCCTCAAAGTATTCCTTCCACCGCCCGATGATCTCCCCAGTCGAAGTCAACAGTGTCCCATCCGCACCATACACAGTGTGGACAGGGAGCTGCTTTCCCCTCCTGAGCCGCCGGACAGTTTGCCAGAATCTCTTTGAGGCCAACCGAAAGTCTTGTTCCATGGCCTCACCAAACTCCTCCAATACCCAGGTTTTTGCTTTAGCAACCACCCGAGCTGCACTCCGCTTGGCCTGCCGGTACACCTCAGCTGCTTCGGGAGTCCCACAAGCCAACCAAGCTTGATAGGACTCCTTCAGCTTAATGGCCCCCCTCACCACTGGTGTCCACCACTTGGCTCGGGGGTTGCCACCACGAGATGCACCGACCACCTTGCGGCCGCAGCTCTGGGCCGCCGCTTCAACAACAGAGGTAGAGAACATGGCCCATTCAGACTCCATGTCTCCAGACTCCCTCGGAATGTGGTTGAAGTTCTTCCGGAGGTGGGAGTTGAAGACCTCCCGGACAGGGGCCTCAGCCAGATATTCCCAGCACACCCTCACTATACGTTTGGGTCCACCAGGTCTGAATGGCTTCCTCCCCTGCCATCGGATCCAACTCACCACAGCTCTGCACCTCTTTACCCAAGTGTCCAAGATATACGGTCGCAGGTCTGATGATACGATAACAAAATCGATCATCGACCTGCGACCTAGGGTGTCCTGGTGCCAGGTGCCCATATGGACACCCTTATTCTTGAACATGGTGTTTGTTATGGACAAACTGTGGTTAGCACATTAGTCCAATAACTGAAAACCACTCGGGTTCAGATCAGGCAGGCCGTTCCTCCCAATCACCCCCCTCCAGGTTTCACTGTCGTTGCCCACATGCGCATTCAAGTCCCCCAGTAGGACAATGGAGTCTCCAAGAGGAGCACCCTTCAGCACCCCAGTCACAGACTCCAAAAAGGGTGGGTACTCTGAAACATCATTTGGTGCATAGGCACAAATGATGGTCAGGACCCGTTTCCCAACCCGAAGGTGCAGGGAAGCAACCCTTTCGTCCACCGGGGAAAACTCCAATATAGAGGCAGCAAGGTGGGGGGGATACAAGAATACCCACCCCTGCTCGTCGCCTCTCGCCCGGGGCAACTCCAGAAAAGGCCAAGCTCCAGCCCCTCTCCAGGAGACTGGTTCTGGAACTGGAGCTGTGTGTTGAGGTAAGACCGACTATATCTAGCCGGTATCTCTCAACCTCGTACACCAGCTCAGGCTCCTTCCCCGCCAGAGAGGTGACATTCCACGTACCAAAAGCCAGTTTAGAAAGCTTGGGATCAGTCCGCCAAGGTCTCCGCCTTTGACCGCCACCTAACCCACATAGCACCAGACCCCCATGATCCTTCCTGCAGGTAGTGAGCCCACTGGAGGGTGGACTCATGTAACTCCTTCGGGCTGAGCCTGGCCGGGTCCCATGGGTGGAAACCTGGCCACCAGACGCTAGTCTTCGAGCCCCTCCCCCAGGCCTGGCTCCAGGGTGGGGTCCCAGTAACTCCATACCGGGCGGGGTACACTGAATCCTTGATCTCGAATTTATCATGAGAGTCTGTTGGATCGTTCTTAAGTCTGGCCCTTCACCCAGGACCAGTATGTCTTGGGTGACCCTATCAGAGGCAAATTGCCCCGGACAACATAGCTCCTGGGATCACTGGGGCACGTAACCCCCCCACCACCACCACGATAAGGTGACGATCCATGAGGGCGATGTTTCAGATCCATTCATCCATCCATCCATCTTCTTTCGCTTAATCCTTTTTGGGTTGCGGGGGGGCTGGAGCCTATCCCAGCATCTTTGGGCGAGAGGCATGGTCCACCCTGGACAGATTGCCAGTCCATCGCAGGGCCAACACAGAGAGACAGACAACCATTCACTCTCAGTCATACCTAAGGACAATTTAGAATCCCCAGGTTGATGCCAATTAACCTAACTTGCATGTTTTTGGCATGTGGGAGGAAACTGGAGGAATCCCGGAGTAAACCCACGCAGGCATGGGGAGAACATGCAAACGCCACACAGATCACTGTTGGTCGGGGGCTGGGATCGAACCCAGGATCCCCCGGCCAAGGGTGAGTTGCTGTGCTGCCGCAGTGCTAACCACTCCGCCACAAACAAATTTAAATATTAGACAAAGACAACACAAGTAAACACAAAATGCAGGTGTTTATTAAGGGGAAAAAAATCCAAATCTACATGGCCCTGTGTGAAAAAGTGATTGCCCCCCCGCTAAAACATAAATTAACTGTAGTTTATCACATCTTTGGAAAGCTGAGTTCAATTTCTCTATCCACACCCAGGCCTGATTACTGCCACACCTGTTCTCAATCAAGAAATTACTTAAATAGGACCTGCCTGACAGAGGCAGTAAGAATCACGAGAAGGGCTCTTTTCTCTTTTTTAAGATAAGATAAGATAAGCCTTTATTAGTCCCACAATGGGGAAAATCCAGGATTGCAACAGCTCAGGGATAGCAACACTCAGAGCAATAATTAAGAAGATACAAAAAATACAAATAAGAGCACTGAATATACATACGTACACATAAATATATAAATATATATACAAAGTGCGGAGCATTGTAGCAAGATGGAATAAACAGCATAACCGTCTACTTAGTTATCCTACATAGTATGAATATGTACCCATACATATTGTCACCCTCTGTAGTGACTGATATTGTCCTAGTTGTATACTGGAGGGGACCATTTGTGTAAGTCTGTTGCGTCTTTTGCATTCAATACTATTAGGTCGTCACGTTTTTTTGCTATCTCTGCGAGCAGCCCTGCTTAGGTTATACAGTCTGACAGCTGTAGGTAGGAAGGACCTGAAAAACCTCTCGGTTGCGCACCTAGGATGATGTAGTCTACTGCTAAATGAGCTCCTCAGTGCGTTCAGTATGTCCTGCATAGGGTGGGACTTGGACTCCAGCAGAGATGACAATTTAGCCACCATCCTTCTCTCTCCCATCTCCTCCACTGGGTCAAGGCGTTGCCTCAAGACAGATCTAGCTTTCTTGATCAGTTTGTTCAGTCTCTTCCTATCGGCTGCAGTAATGCCGTTGCCCCAGCAGACCACTCCAAAAGTGATGGCTGATGCCACCACCGTGTCGTAGAATGTCTTCAAGAGCACCCCTTGTACACCAAAAGACCCGAGTCTCCTCAGTAGGAACAGCCTGAGCTGTCCCTTCTTGTCAAGTGCATCGGTATTGCGTGACCAGTCTAGTTTATTGTTCAGATGAACACCCAGGTACTTGTAGGATGTCACCATCTCAATGTCTGTACGCTGTATGTTTACTGGTGCTGTGAGGGGTTGTCCTTGCCTGCGGCAGTCCACCACCAGCTCCTTAGTTTTCCTCGCGTTGATCTGGAAGCAGTTCCGATGGCACCAGTCCACAAAGTCCTGGATAAGTCCTCTGTACTCAGATTCATCTCCGTTGGAGATGAGGCCGACGATCACAGAGTCGTCAGAGAACTTCTGTAGATGGCAGTGTGTTGTGTTGTGTGAGAAGTCCGCAGTATAAAGGGTGAACAGGAAGGGAGCCAAAATCGTTCCCTGGGGGAGCCCCCGTGCTACTGATGATCGTGTCAGACACACAATCTCGGGTTCTCACAAACTGTGGCCGGTTAGTGAGGTAGTCCAGGATCCATGACGACAGGTGCTGGTCCACCCCTGTGCACAGCAGCTTGTCCTTCAGGATCATCGGTTGGATGGTGTTGAAAGCACTGGAGAAGTCAAAGAACATGATCCTCACCACTTTCCCGGGCTTCTCCAGGTGGGACAGAGAACGGTGAAGGAGGAAGATCACTGCATCCTCCACCCCGATGCCATGCTGGTAGGCAAACTGGAGTGGATCCATCGTTAGTCCCACCAGGGGGCGGAGGTGAGCAAGGAGCAGTCTCTCCAGGGTCTTCATCATCTGAGACGTCAGGGCCACTGGTCTGTAGCTATTCAGGTCTTTGGGGTGGGAAGTCGTTGGTACAGGTACCACACAAGATGTTTTCCACAACTGTGGTACCCTCCCCAGCTTCAGGCTCAAGTTGAAGATGTGCTCCACAATCCCACACAGCTGGTCTGCACAGGACTTGAGGAGCTTTGTGCTGATGCCGTCCGGTCCCGAGGCCTTCCTCGCCTTGATCTTCCACAGCTCTGTCCTCACCTGGGTCTTAGTGAGGGTAATGTTGGGGGGCTGTGTGCTAGGAGTGGGGGGGGGTGTTGGTGGAGTGGGGTGTGGACAGCAGGTCTCGATGTCTTTAGAGGCAGCAGTGGTTGTTGTGCAGTCGGGGGGGGAGGGTGGTTGGTCAAACCTATTAAAAAACAGGTTCAGGACTTCTGGTTATGGCGGCCACGTAGGAAGACGTGTTTCACTTTGCTCTGCTCCTAAAAATAAAAAATTGGCAAATAACTCTCTCAATTGGAACAAAACCTATCCCAGCGTTTGGGCGCGGATATGCCAGTAAAGCCTAAGGCTGGGAAATTAGGTGGAGGAAAAACTGAATCGTCGAAACAGTCCAAGTTAACAGACTTCCACGCTCGTGACGAAGCAGAAAAATCTCCAGAGATTATGGCGGAGCAAGCTAGCGGCGGAGTGGTGACTGCTGGCGAGGGCACAAGTGCGGTGCTCGCTGCCATTAGCTCAATGAGAGCAGACTTTTCCTCTAAATTTGATGGGATTATAGCAGCGATAGAAGGAATGAGAAAGGAAATAAGCGACTGTATGGAACGAGTATCGCAGGTGGAGCTCCGAATTTCCAGCGCTGAGGATGACGTCACCAGCCTACAATTAAAGGTGCGCACATTGGAATTAAAAAATAAACGTCTGGAAGATAGTGCCCTGGACTTAGAATCCCGGTCGAGACGGAACAATCTGAGGCTGGTGGGTCTCCCGGAGGGAACGGAGGGACGGGACCCATGTTCCTTTTTGGAAAAGTGGATTCCAGAAGCACTGAACAACGCAGAGCTGCAGTCATCGGTCGTCTTAGAGAGCGCACACCGAATCGGCCCACCGAGAGATAAGAAGGCACCACCGAGGACGCTGATTATGAAGTTCCTCAGCTACAGAGACAAGATGACGATCTCCAACGCGGCGCGAGCTAAAGGAGAAATTAAATACTAGGATCAACAGGTGTGGTTCTACCCCGATTTGGCCACAGGAATCCAACAATTAAGGAAACAGTTTGACCCCGCCCGTAAAGAGCTGCGCAACCTCGGGATTCATCATGGAGTGATTCATCCGGCAAGACTGCTGGTCACATATAAAGGGAGAACCCATACCTTCAAGACCCCTCAGGAGGCGCAGGTGCTTATCAAACAGATCCAAGAAGAGACTGGTGGGAGCTAAGCATGAACAAGATATAAAGGTAGAATATTTAAACATTTGCACAGGCATCTGACTGATCTGAAGCATATAGCAAGTTTACAAAATATAGATTGTATTACATAAAAAAAAACAAAACTATGATGTACAAAGTTGCTATAAAATTTTGGAGTTAAGTTGGAAAACTACAGAAGAGAGTTAATGTTATGTCATTAAAAGCAGTAGAGTCAGGGTGATTGAGAGGAGAAAGAAAGAGTGGTTTGACTGATCCTCGCGGGTGTGGAGCAGTCAATGGCTATAGCGGGAGACGGAATTTTTTTTTTGATTTTGGGGGGATTACCACGAATGTGGGAAGGGGGAATTTGTTTGTGTGTAGTTTGTAGGATGAATGTTCAACCACTCATGTTTTTGCTTCTCTGTATGAGCATGTTTACATTGCGAGGTAATCTCAAATTCCTTATTGATCATAGACCAAAGCGTTAATCTTAATTTAACTTCATGGAATTGCAGAGGTCTACAAAATTTAAAAAAAAAACTTAAACAAGTTATGAATAAAATAAAAGACACAGGTTCAAAAATTGTGTTTTTACAAGAAACTCATCTAATAGAGGAGGATGTAAAAAGAATTAGGAGAAGATGGCAGGGAAGTGTGTTCACCTCATCATTTTCATCCCAAGCCAGGGGAGTTATGACTCTCATACACAAAACAGTCCCATTTCAAGTGAAAAATGCAATTGGAGACAAATTAGGAAGATATCTAATCATCCAAGGATCTTTGTTACTAGAAAATATAAATCTGGTGAACTTATACGGTCCCAATATAGATGATCAAAACCTCTTTGTTTTTTTTTTTCCACAATATCTTTATTGAACCTTTTTTTTTTTTTTAACAAACATGATACAAACAATCAACCACTAACACTAAAGTACTACAAAAAAAAAAAATGCACTAAAAACACCAACAACCACCAACAAAATCAAGTCTTCAACAATGCTCCTCTGTTTAGTCTAGACAATCCAATACATAAGTATACTTATTATGTTCACCAGTTTGGAATTTACAAGGTCCACACACATCATTCACCTTCTTCTTCAAGAGTTATGTTTAAATTTTTTACATAATCAATAAAAGGTCTCCATATATTCTCAAACACAATTTCCTTTGATTTCAGTATATATGTTATTCTTTCTAATGGAAGGTTTGTTAACATCTGTCTTAACCACTGAGTCACATCTGGTCTATGAGTCTTTTTCCATAATAGTGCAATACATTTTTTGGCATTAAGCAAACTGAGGTCTATGAATGTTCTTTCACTTTTATTAAAATTATGCTTTTCTGGGTACAGACCCAACAAAAACAGTTTAGGATTCAATATGATTTGTTTTGAGATTATTTTTTCAATTGTTACCCTCACCTCTTCCCAAAACATTCTTATTAATCTACATTCCCATAAACAATGAAATAGGGTTCCTTTACTTTCCATGCATTTTGTGCATGTATCTGGTATATTTTTGTTATATCTATTTAACTCCTCCGGTGTAACATACATCCGCATTAACCATTTGAAATGTATCAATTTAAGGCGTGCATTTATTGATTTGGTTTGAGCTTCTGTACAAGCCAATTCCCATTGTTCCTCTGAAATTTCAGTTTGCAGATCTTCTTTCCAGTAGTTTAATCTTTTCAGTGAATTTTCACTTGAAGATAGTGTCAATGAGTTATAAAACTCTGAAATAATACCCTTTCTTTTACTATCTTTCATCATCATTTTTTCCAAGGATGAATAAATAGGTCGAGTGAGAGCTTTATTTTGATTTGATCGAATAAAGTTTCTAAGTTGAAGAAAACCTCTTTGTTAATTTATTTCTTATTTTATCATCACTTACAGGGCAACGCACAGTGAAATATTAATCAAACCACTGACTCAGCTCATTAATCTCTCCATTAGGTCTAGTACATTTCCATCTGGCTGGAAAAAAGCTATCATCATACCAGTTTATAAATCAGGCAGTAAAGACGATATATGCAATTACCGCCCAATCTCTATTTTACCAGTCCTGTCTAAGGTTCTTGAAAAAGTTGTAGCTACACAGCTGATAGACTATTTACAAGACAGCCAACTTCTTCATCCACATCAATCATCCACATCTTATCTCCAGAATAGAGAACAGTGTGTAAAAGTTCACCAGGATAAATCCTTATTTTTAAACAACCGTATGGGTATCCCACAAGGGTCCATTCTTGGTCCTTTACTTTTCAGCATTTTTATTAATGACTTGCCGTTACACTGCTCAGCTGCAACATGTCAACTTTATGCAGACACAGCTGCCAAGACTCCAGCACAGGCTGCAGATGTACTGTCTACAAGTATGGTTGATGTCCAAGAGTGGCTCTTCCAGAACCATCTATTGCTGAACCTTCAGAAAACAGTTTCTATGTGCTTTTCAATCAAAAAATGTAACCTGCAACGTTTTAAAGTTAATATACATGATCATGAAATCAGTTTAGTTACAGAATTCAAATACCTTGGCATTGTACTAGATCCTCAATTCAAATTTAATCTTCATATAAAGAAAATTTCTAAAACAGTAAAAAAAAAATCAGAACTGCTTTAAATTAATTAGATATTACATACCATACCAAGCAGCTGTACTGTATATGCATTCTATGGTTTTTTCTCATATATCATACTGTTTGACAGTCTGGGCTCAAGCAGCCCCTTCCACAATAAAACATATAGGTTCATTATATAATCAAACTCTAAAAATCTTGGATAAAAAGCCCATTAGGTGGCATCACTGTTATATTTTAAAAAAATACAATCTATTGAGTTTTGAGAGTTTCATTGACCTCCGTTTCCTGAAATTAATTTTGAAATGTTTCCATAAATCAGCGCCTGAGCCATTTGCTGGTTTCATCCAAAGACAGGACAGCAGCAGAGCCACCAGGAGTTCTGTTAACAATAACTGTAAAATATTCCACCGCAGAACCACATTTGGACAAACAGCTTTCTCTATAAAGGGCAGTCATATCTGGAACACAATGCCAAATGAAATTAAAATAATAACGGACTTTAAAACATTCACGACAAAGGTTAAAAACTGGCTGAAAAATAAACAAGAATGTACCCATGTATGAAATGATTGTCTGCAGGGTGAGAGTGAATGAAGGGAAGGAATGAATGTGTTTGTTTATAGTGAGTGACGAAGGGAGGGAGGCCTGAAATAGGCAAATGTGAGTCAGGTTTTTATATTGTGTATTTATAATCTTTTTTGCATTGATGTATGTGGTTATTGTTTATTCTGTTTTCATTTTTTCTTTTCCTTATCCTTCTTTCTTTTTACTTGTTTCTTCTTTCTAAAGGCCATCCAGGGACAAGAGTTGCAAATTAGCCAATAGCTATACACTCTTTGTGCAACAGATCAGATTGATTGTCATTTGATTAATTGTCTATGTTTATTGCACTGTCCCTGCCAAATAAACAAATAATATAACATAACATATAATCGCAGGAGATTTTAATTGTACACTGAATCCCGGTATAGATAGATCAACAGGACTGGACTGTACGCACAATGGATGCAGGATGATCATTAATCATTTTATGAAAGAATTGAGATTGCTAGATATATGGAGAGAAATGAAACCACAAGTCAAAGCCTACTCTTGTTATTCTAATACCTACAAGACATTCTCACGTATTGACTATTTTTTGATCTCCACAGAATTAAGGTCCAAGATTCAAAACTGTTTCTATGATAACACTGTGATCTCTGATCACGCACCCTGCTGTCTAATATATGTAGATAAGAAATTGACAAAGGAACCAGGTAGGTGGAAATTTCAGCATAAATGGCTTCAGGATGAGGAATTTGTTAAGTACATAGAAAAACAGATAGATGAGTTCTTTGATATCAATACTACACAAACTGTCATGGCGGCCTCTGGGCCATCATTAACATCATTAACTCCAGCTGCGCACAGACCCACAGGTGTTAATCAGCAGTTGTTAAAAGCCAGCGTTGCTGACAGCCCGGCACGGAGTCGTCTGTCCTCCTCGTCGGAGAAAGAACCTGAACTCCGCTCTCTGGCCTCGTCAGGTTACTCTCTCGTCTCGTCAGGAACTTCTCTGGCTTCGTCAAGAACTTCTCTTACCTCATCAAGGACTTCTCTTACCTCATCAAGGACTTCTGTTCAGAGTCAAGCACGTAAGAGAACTGTCTGTTACTCTACTCCTAACCTCTACCCCTGTGCACAGGTGGACCCCCCTGGCGGCGGACCTGCGGCCCCAGCTGACGGGGTTACGCTAACACGCACACGTAGCGGTTCGCTACCACCACGACTACCGGTACGTCTTGCTCCTCAAATTCCTGAACTACTGCTGTATCAGTTACAGGAGTACTGACCACCGTTATCAGTGGAGTTACTGTCATCAGCATCTGTTGTCTCATCGTCACCACGCTCTGTGGAATCACTCACCTCGTCATCATCTGGATTGTCATCGTCCCGGCCTGTGGTGTCACAGCCGGAGTCACTGGAAGATCTGTCCTTACCACAGCCACGGGTGGAAGCCCTAGCACGTTCACGGACACCTTCACCTCCACGTTGCACGGCTGCTGGTTCTCAGCAGGACGTAACCTGTGCTCCCGCCAAGTAAGCCTCACTACCTGTAGCTTGTCACTTGCGTGGGACAAAAGTAATTGTTTGTGTTTGTATGTTCCAGGGTTGCCGGGTCTCCGTCCAGGGTGCTCAGCTCCAGTGACCAGAACTCTATCCACGCACTCACACTTGCACTACACACCCTTTCACTCTAATAAAGATTATTGTTCACTATCTGCCCGTGTCAGTGTCTGTCTCCTGGGTCCCGAAACATGTCAGTACGACTCCGTCCCGTTGACCCAGTGGACAGCTCACTGTCGCGCTTAATTAACACTCTTAAGCCCCATTTCCACCAGTATCACCTTGGCTTTACTTTTTTTTACTTGTTTCGGTTTTTCGCCATTTCCACCCAAGTCCTCACGGTTTAACCGTTACGATTTTCGTGCCTGTTCAGAGGCAGGGTACAGCCGAGTGAAAAGCGAGGTGTGAATTGACGTCAATCGACTGCTAAACGCTGATTGGTCAGGGCGTAACGTCACCAAACGCGTCCGTTTTGTTTTCTGTTGAAGCTACACGACCGCCATTTGTAATTTCAGTGAGTAACTGCGGTGACTGGATTCACAATTGTGTTCTCATATAACGATGTCCACGCGCAAGTTTATTCCATGAACAAACGAGGAGGTGCGGACTTTTCTGTCCCTCGTAGCCGATGACTACATCCAGAGCGAGTTGGTGGGGCAACTTGCAATGAAAAAATATACCAGGAAGTGTCCGGCCTGCTATTATGGCAGAGAATTTGGACTCGACATGGCCACGCAATTGGAAAACGGTGACGGTGAGTGTTGTTTTGTTATTGTCCGTCTTCTTGCCTTTTGGTCAAAAGCGCACTTTATTTAAGCAATAAAGAAAGTTGTTTGATTGTGGGCAATTGTGGTGATGGCCCGCTAATAGCTAGCTACCTCTGTACCTTGCTGCTACCTGGCATCAAGCTGCTGAATCGCGCTTTTATTTCAATGTTCACGTGAACAAAACGCTGACGTAAGCTTATTGTATTCTGGTTAAAAAGTTTTGTGTTTGCGGTACATGTTGCACTTTGTTTGTGAGCTTTATTGTGTGTTTTTTCCTTCTATACACAGTTTTCAAATCCCTTGGGGTCGGCCTCACTGGACCGCCAGCTCCATCACTATCCGGCATCTCCCGGTCAAGTGCTGGTAAGGCACAACAAACTGAAAATTACCACCCGGTTGTTTTTATATGTGATTGTTTTCTATAGACGCATAGCAAGGAATTTAAAATGTCTTTCTGCGTTTATAAAAATACTAGATTCAGGGGTGTTCATAGCCACTGTGGCCCAGTGTTATAGGTGTGTTGGTGGTGAAATACTGTTGTATTTTCACAAAAAAAAAAAAGGAGCACATGTACCGACTTCAAATCAAAATGCTTGATTGAAATTCTTCAAGTTAGCTAACACTATTAACCCATTCTGATTTATGAGGCCACAGTACAAAGAAATTCTTTTAAAAATAACCCATTAAATCAAAATACTTTTTACAATTAATCCTTTTTGAAATGAAGGGGGGCCTAACCACATCACCACAGAAGTTGCTTATAGTCCACTCTACTGCGGGGCAACAACATGACAGTTGAGCTTAAATACAGCAACGAAGCATCCCACCACAGGCTTTCAACAGTTTAATTCCATAATATTTTTTCTGACATGTTTTGATCCGGTGTTATCTAAATACAATGACTTCTGTCTTTCATATAGGCAAGCTGAAAAGGTCCAACAACATTGCAGACCTTGCATCACTGATGGCCCAGAATCATGCTGAGGAGATGCGGATCCATGAAAGGATGCTCGAACAGTGTGAAAGACACCTGCAGTTAGCCGCATTAAGAAGGGATGAGCTGACAGAGACGGCTTCCTTCCACGGAGCCTTCCTAAACCATTTTGGCAGTCTGGTCGAAGTACTGAAAGCTCCCCATTTGTTAACATGTTTTGGGAATATTTGTAATGTAATAAAATGTTAGTCTTTTGGATAAAAATGTGGTTTGTATATTATAACACTGGATGATAAAGGCGAAAAATTACATACACATTCCATTGCCTCATATGACCCTAATCCTGCTGTTCAGCCATAAAGGTGTCAAGATTTTTAATGGTAATGTAATTGTTATTGTTAAATTTAATAAATATTACCACTGCTGTATCCATTGCTCTACATTGGGTACAGTTTTTAAGTAAAATTGTAATCAGTTGCACAGGTGTAATTTACATTCAGCAATAGACACTGATAAAGGTGAAAGTCGAATTAGGTAAAAGGTAAGTACATGTGAATTGAATGTTATATCGGCATTCCAAATTCTGAGAATTCCAATAAATTATAAGCAGTCTAGTATAATATAAAGCGAAAATACCCATACATGTAAACCCAAATATAACATTTTCGATGTTGTAAACGTTGACATGAATATGATAAACCTATGCTATTGTGATTCAATAGATCCACAGTGATCTTTGGTTTGAAAAAGAAAATTATAACTTGGTGTTGGCTTTTTTATAATATTTTTAATTATTTTGTAAGTTAAAGTTAACTGGAAGTATAACAAGTTTCCACATATAATTCCAAGGTCAATTGGCAATTCCATCAAACCAAAAGTGCGTTGTCTAGCTGCTGCTTTTTTTGGGAAGTCAGTTTATCATCAGTGTATCATTATTACACAATATACAAAATGGGTCTAGATTTGGATTGGCTTTTTTATAATATTATAAATTATTTGGTAAGTTAAAGGGGTTTAGGATTAAGCTTCTGCATTATTTTAAATTACTCCGGTGTTTCAGCATTTAATTAACCGTCTGTTAACATTTAACCGTTTTGAACAACAGAGGCGACGTAGTTTAAAAGTGCACAACATTTTATTTAAAAAACACGTTTGACATATGTATGCACATGAACACTGAACAAATGAAATGATCTCTGCTTCATATGCAGCTGCTTCAGATTCCTCCTGGGCAACCGCTATTCTCCTCTCCTGCTCCAACGTGTGTTGTCTCAATCCACGTCGTCTTCTCCTGTAAAATTCTCTTGTCTCGTTAAAGACATTCATTGTGTTAAAAACCGTGGAAATCCTCCGCTCGTAATCCGCTATTTTTTTCTGTGTTGTTGAGGAGTCAGTCTCGTCCTTTATACGTCAGCAGTGTAGCGCCACCTCGATCCCGCCCACCCCAGCAATACTCGGCTTTCCGCGGTTGTGATGGAGGCGCAGCCGCGGGAGAAACAAGTAGTAAAGAAAAGAAAAGAGTAGCGCAGAACTATATAGTGGAAATGTGGCTTTAGCGCCCGGGTAGATTTACTAGCCCACCAGCAGACAGTAATCTTAAACCAATTAACTTCAATTAATAGTCGGCTGGATCGTTTGGAAGGACACCAGACGTTTCCCCCGACCGCAAACATCTCAGCCCCTGCAGGCTTAGCGTCAGGACAAGCTAACACCTCCTCGTCCTCTCGTCTCACCCCAATTCCTACACCTGCCCGGTTCAGCGGCAAACTCGGGGAAGCCCGAGGATTCATATTACAATGTGAGTCAGTTTTTCTGCGTGTGCCGGGGGATTTTTCTCTCGACTCTAGCCGGATAGGCTATGTCATAAATTTGCTGGCAGGAAGAGCGTTAGACTGGGCGTATTCGATCATGGCTAAACCTAGCTATTCCCTGCTTTCTTACCAGGAATTTGTGTCAGAATTTTTGTCGGTATTTGATCATACGGATAGGGGTGAGGTGTTGACTGAACGATTTCTAAGCTTACAGCAGGGAAAGAGAGCAGCTGCAGATTATGCCATTGACTTCTGGGTCCTGGCCGCAGAGATTGGGCGGGGGGAGCCATCACTTTGTGGCATTTTCCTACGTAGTCTCAACGACGAGCTAAAGGATGAGTTAGCGGCACGGGATAAACCAGATAATTTGCAAGATTTGATTGCCCTAGCAGTTAGTATCGATAGCAGATTAAGGGAGTGGGCAGCTGGACGACGAGTTACCTCCCGTTCGGTTAAACCCCGCCCTCGCGTTCCTAACTCTCCTCTTCTCGCTCTACCCGTGTCAGAGGAGGCCCCGGATCAGGAAGCCATGATTATGGGTCATTCCAAGGTATCAGCAGCTGAGAAACAACGCCGTAGAGATCAAGGCCTATGTTTCTATTGTGGGAAGGAGTCACATGGGGTTTCCGAATGTCCGAGTAAGTTAAAAGGGAAGGCCCGTGGATCGCAGTAGGGGGATTCACGGGCAAGAACTCAGAGGAACCCCTTACTTGTAGTCATCTACCCCTCAGACTCATTCATACACACACTGAACACTCCACACTAGCGTTAGTTGATTCTGGAGCTGAGCAGAATTTCATTTCTAGAGACCTGGCAACCCGGATGGGCCTTAGCTGTCAGACTTTAGAACCCCCTGTCAGATTGATCACCCTGTCTAAGGCTTCCTTGACCACCATTAACCTTCAGACAGCCCCTGTGTCAATAATTGTCTCAGGGAATCACAGGGAGGAGATTCAGTTCTTAGTGCTGCCCGTTTCTTCTTCGCCCGTTATTCTGGGGTACCCCTGGCAGCGCCTACATAACCCCACCATTGATTGGCAAGCTGGGAGAACAACGGCATGGAGTACGTTCTGCCTTAGCGCCTGTCTCCAATCAGCGGCGTGCGCCCCATCCATTAAGGTGCCTCTGCCCAATTCATCCCCACCGGATTTGTCTAAAGTGCCAGAGGTTTATCACGATTTGGGGCAAGTGTTCAGCAAGTCTCGGGCGTTGTCTTTACCCCCCCATCGTCCGTATGACTGCGCCATCAATCTGAAGGCTGGGGCCCCTCTGCCTGCTAGCCGCCTTTACAGCCTATCAGCCCCGGAGCGCGAGGCCATGGATACATACATTAAGGAGTCCTTGGCGTCTGGTATCATCCGCCCGTCGTCTTCGGCAGTGGGGGTCAGATTTTTTTTTGTTGGAAAGAAGGACGGTTCACTACGCCCCTGTATCGACTTCCGGGGCCTGAATGAAATAACAGTCAAGGATAAATATACTCTGCCCTTGATGAACACTGCGTTTGACTCCCTCCAGGGGGCATCCTGGTTTACTAAACTGGACCTTAGGAATGCCTACCATCTAGTGCGCATTAGAGAAGGAGAAGAGTGGAAGACGGCTTTTCGGACCCCCAGCGGTCATTTTGAGTACCTGGTAATGCCGTTTGGGTTAACTAACGCTCCGGCCGTCTTCCAGCGTTTGATTAATGATGTACTTCGGGATTTTTTGAACTCGTTTGTTTTCGTTTATCTTGATGACATCCTCATCTTCTCCCGCACACTAGAGGAACATCGGGTGCATGTCCGCAGGGTATTACAGCGCCTCCTGGAGAACCAGCTGTTCGTCAAGGCCGAGAAATGTGAGTTCCACACTGATCAGACCTCCTTCCTTGGATTTATTATTGTTCGGAACCAGGTGCTGCCTGACCCTGCCAAGGTCAAAGCAGTGGTGGAATGGCCTGCACCCACCTAACTAACTAACTAACTAACCTGCACTTATATAGCGCTTTTCTAGTCACAGAGACCACTCAAAGCGCTTTCATTAATACTAACCCTCTATTCTAAGGGCCTATAGGAAACAGATATCTAGGGACAATTTAGAACAGCCAATTAACCTAACATGCATGTTTTTGTCATGTGGGAGGAAACCGGAGAAATCCCGGAGTAAACCCACGCAACACGGGGAGAACATGCAAACTCCACACAGATCACTGTTGGTCGGGGGCTGGGATCGAACCCACGATCCCCACAATCCCCCGGCCAAGGGTAAACTGTGCTGCCGCAGTGCTAACCACTGCGCCACCGTGCAGCCACTGCGCCACCGTGCAACCTCCAGAAAGCAGCTTCAGGGTTTCCTGGGGTTTGCTAATTTTTATAGGAGGTTCGTGCCCAACTTTGGTAATATTGCCCGTCCTTTGACTGCTCTCACCTCCCCTAAGATCCCATTTTGCTGGAGTAAGGAAGCAGCCGGTGCGTTTGAGAAGCTCAAGAGGGAGTTCGCCTCGGCCCGAGTCCTTACCCAGGTGGACCCAAAGCTGCAGTGCTTGGTGGAGATGGACGCGTCTGATGCGGGAGTTGGAGCTGTACTCTCCCAACGGTCCCCTGGGGATGGTAAGATTCGCCCTTGTGCTTTTTTCTCTCATTGTCTCACCCCTGCAGAGAGGAACTACAGCATTGGGGACAGGGAGTTACTGGCTGTGAAACTGGCCTTGGAAGAATGGAGACATTGGCTGGAGGGGGCTGCTCAGCCGTTCGTGGTTTGGACTGATCACCGTAACCTGGAGTACCTCAGGACGGCTAAGCGCCTGAATGCACGCCAGGCTCGCTGGTCCCTCTTCTTCGGTCGGTTCAACTTTACCATCACGTACCGGCCGGGAAGCAAGAACGGTAAGCCGGACGCCCTCTCCCGGCAGTTTGACACCCCATCCTCCGAGGACCAGGAGACCCCTATCCTGCCGCCTTCCTGCGTCGTGGGTGCCCTGTCCTGGGGAATCTGCAAGACGGTTCGCCAGGCTCAGAAGACCGAGCCGGACCCCGGGGGGGGGGGGGGGGGGCGCTTGTTTGTTTCACGCGCTGTCCGAGGCAAGGTGATTGAGTGGGGTCACGCTTCCAAGTTGGCTTGTCATCCTGGAGTGGGCCGGACCGTGGATCTTCTCCAAAGGACCTTCTGGTGGCCAGGGTTACGGAGGGACGTTGTAGGCTACATCCGGGCCTGCGCTCAGTGCGCCACCGGGAAGACGACATCATCCCCCCCGGCGGGCTTACTACATCCGTTGCCGGTTCCTTCACGCCCCTGGTCTCACGTAGCGATGGATTTTGTGACTGGGTTACCCACTTCGGATGACTACACCACGGTGTTAGCCATCATGGACCGGTTCTCAAAGGCGGCCCATTTTGTGCCACTTCGGGGTCTGCCTTCAGCCCAGGAGACTGCAGACCTCCTGGTGCAACATGTGGTCCGTCTTCATGGCATCCCTGCGGATATTGTGTCTGATCGAGGACCCCAGTTTGTATCTCAAGTTTGGAAGGCTTTCTGTGCGGCACTAGGAGCCACAGCCAGCCTCTCTTCTGGTTATCACCCCCAAAGTAATGGTCAGTGCGAACGGGCTAATCAGGAGCTGGAAGCCGCCCTTCATTGTGTCATCTCCTCCTGCTCATCCTCCTGGAGCAAGTTCCTGCCCTGGATTGAGTACGCTCACAACGCCACGATCTCCACGGCCATGGGCGTCTCCCCGTTTAAAGCTACTTGTGGGTTTGATCCTCCGTTGTTTCCAGAGGAGGAAAAGGAGGTAGCGGTTCCTTCAGTCTAGGCGCATATTAAGCGCTGCCGGCGAGTTTGGCTCCTCGCTCGTCAAGCCTTGTTGAAGACCACTAAACGTAATATCCAGGTGGCCAACCGGCATAGGAGACCCGCCCCGGACTATAAGGTGGGTCAGAAGGTTTGGTTGTCAACCCGGAATATTGGTGTGCCGGCTGAAAAACGTAAGCTCACTAAGCGCTTCATTGGCCCCTACACCATTAATCGTACTGTTAACCCTGTGTCTGTGCGCTTGTCTCTCCACTCTTCGATGCGTATCTGCCCCACCTTTCATGTCTCCCAGGTAAAGCCGTACGTCTCTGACCCCCTGTGCCCTGCTCCTGCGGCTCCCCCACTCCCAAGGATGATCGATGGCCATCCGGCTTGGGGGGTGACTGCCATCTTGGATGTCCGCAGGCGGGGTCGTGGCCTTCAGTATTTGGTGGACTGGGAGGGCTTTGGACCAGAGGATCGTTCTTGGATTCGCCCAGCGTTGATCCTGGATAAACAGCTGATTCGTGATTTCCATCGGGCGAATCCAGGTAGGATTGGGCAGGTGCCTGGAGGCACTGCTAGAGGGGGGAGTACTGTCATGGCGGCCTCTGGGCCGTCATTAACATCATTAACTCCAGCTGCGCACAGACCCACAGGTGTTAATCAGCAGTTGTTAAAAGCCAGCGTTGCTGACAGCCCGGCACGGAGTCGTCTGTCCTCCTCGTCGGAGAAAGAACCTGAACTCCGCTCTCTGGCCTCGTCAGGTTACTCTCTCGTCTCGTCAGGAACTTCTCTGGCTTCGTCAAGAACTTCTCTTACCTCATCAAGGACTTCTGTTCAGAGTCAAGCACGTAAGAGAACTGTCTGTTACTCTACTCTTAACCTCTACTCCTGTGCACAGGTGGACCCCCCTGGCGGCGGACCTGCGGCCCCAGCTGACGGGGTTACGCCAACACGCACATGTAGCGGTTCGCTACCACCACGACTACCGGTACGTCTTGCTCCTCAAATTCCTGAACTACTGCTGTATCAGTTGCAGGAGTATTGGCCACCGTTATCAGTGGAGTTACTGTCATCAGCATCTGTTGTCTCATCGTCACCACGCTCTGTGGAATCACTCACCTCGTCATCATCTGGATTGTCATCGTCCCGGCCTGTGGTGTCACAGCCGGAGTCACTGGAAGATCTGTCCTTACCACAGCCACGGGTGGAAGCCCTAGCACGTTCACGGACACCTTCACCTCCACGTTGCATGGCCGCTGGTTCTCAGCAGGACGTAACCTGTGCTCCCGCCAAGTAAGCCTCACTACCTGTAGCTTGTCACTTGCGTGGGACAAAAGTAATTGTTTGTGCTTGTATGTTCCAGGGTTGCCGGGTCTCCGTCCAGGGTGCTCAGCTCCAGTGACCAGAACTCTATCCACGCACTCACACTTGCACTACACACCCTTTCACTCTAATAAAGATTATTGTTCACTATCTGCCCGTGTCAGTGTCTGTCTCCTGGGTCCCGAAACATGTCACAAACATCAGCATGTATAAAGTGGGAGGCTTTCAAAGCTTTTATTAGGGGGCATATTATTAGTTATACAGGTTCAAAATCTAAGAAGACTCGAGAGGAGAGAGTCCAATTGGAACATAAAATAAAAATTCTTCAAGAAAAAGTGTATGCAGGAAGTGACCCAAAGTTAGAGAACGAATTACTGATTCTGAGAGCTGAATATGACAAAAAATCAGCGAATAGAGCTGCCTCGAGTCTTCTAAGATTGAAGCAAACCTTTTATGAACAAGGTGAAAAATCAGGGAAATTATTGGCATGGCAGATTAAACAATTAGAATTTAAAACACCAATTACCAGTATTATAAGTAACGGACAGGTAGTTCTAGATCTTTTAGAAATTAACAGTGCCTTTAGAGATTATTATGAAAAACTATATGATACAAAAAATGAAACTGACTTAACAAAACTAAATGGGTTTTTGGACGGATTATCTATACCGTGTATTCCACATGAAAACAGGGAGATACTGGAGTCTAAAATTAGTCAAGAAGAAGTTGGGCTAGCCATTGATAATATGAAATCAGGAAAAAGTGCAGGACCAGATGGTCTTCCAGTTGACCTTTATAAAAAATTTAAGAATAAATTAATAAAACCTTTTTTGGAAATGGTTTTAGAAGCATTTCAAAATAATAATTTACCATCATACATGAATAATGCCTTAATTATACTGTTGCCAAAACCAGGTAAACCCTCTAATAAATGTGAAAACATGAGACCAATAAGCCTATTAAATGCTGACCTGAAGATAATCTGTAAAATTTTAGCAAGACGACTACAAGAAATATTACCAAATATTATTAACTGAGATCAGAATGGCTAAAAAATGGGAAGACAAGGCTTCCATAATGTAAGAAGACTATTTAATATTATTTATTTTAATAAAGAAGCACCGGATACAGCTCTCCTACATTGGACGCCGAAAAGGCCTTTGATAGGGTCGAATGGCCCTTTCTTTTTGAAGTCCTACAAAGGTTTGGACTTGGAAATAATTTCATAAAATGGGTTCAGATAATATACAATAATGGTACAGCAGAAATCCTAACAAACAGCAATATCTCAAAATCAATAAAAATCAACAGAGGATGTCGACAAGGCTGTCCACTTTCACCTTTACTGTTTACTATGGCAATTGAACCTTTAGCGATAGCAGTACGTTTACATCCGCAAATATATGGAATTAAAGTAGGACCAACAGAACATAAAATCTCCCTGTATGCCGATGACATAATTTTGTTTATGTCGAATCTTAAAAAATCAATTCCGACCTTGTTGAATTTAATAAAGAATTTTGGGGAAATATCAGGATATAAAATAAATAAAACTAAATCTTCAATATTAATGCTAAATGAGACCCAGAGAAATCACCCAGCTCCTGAGGTAAATCAATTCAATGTTGTAAATCAGTTTAAATATTTAGGAATTCAAATTGTGCCCAAGCTAGAATCAGTCGCCAGTGTCAACTATGAAGCCTTAATGACAGACATTAATGAGTTAATTCAGAGATGGATGTCACTACCAATGTCGATGATCGGGAGAATTAATATACTTAAAAGTAATATCTTACCCAAAATGCTTTATTTATTTCAATACATTCCTTTACCACCACCTTCAGATCTATTCTCAAGAATTAAAAAAAAAGTTAGTGGAGTTTATATGGAACTATAGGAAGGCTAGATTACATCTGTCCTTACTATATTTACCATTTGATCGTGGAGGTCTGAAATGTCCAAACTTTATGTTGTATTACTGGTCGGCACAACTGAGGTCTATGACATATTATTTTTCATCAAATGATCTTCCTCACTGGACTGAAATGGAATCATACAATTTACCTTTACCTCTTCCCATATTCATATACTCAGATTCGGCAAAAAAATTACACAAACAAGTTAAAAATCCATTTGTAACGCATATGATCAAAATATGGTGTGAAACCAAAAAATATTTAAAAGAACCACACTCACTGTCACAATTTAGCCCAATATGGGGTAATCAATATTTTAAACCAGGGAGAGCGGATGCTGTATTTAAAGTATGGAATTTAAAAGGGATTCAAAAGAGTCAAGACTTATTTTTTTTTTTTTTTTTTTGTTACTTATTTGTACCCGTAGGTAGACTTGGTTTGCAGTCTGGTGACAAGCCACCGGCTACTGGTCGCTGCGTGCGCGAGCGCCCTAAACCTACATGTTTTTGGTGTGCGGGAGGAAACCGGAGAAATCCCGGAGTAAACCCGCGCAACACGGGGAGAACATGCAAACTCCACACAGCTCACTGTTGGTCGGGGGCTGGGATCGAACCCACGATCTCATGATCCCCGCGGTCCCCCGGCCGAGGGTAAAACTGTGCTGCCACAGTGCTAAACCACTGCGCCACCGTGCAGCCCATCTGCATTATATTATTACATATCTGCATCTGCATTATATCTGTCATGTTCAGATAACATAATGTCTTCTGAAGAACTGAGGATCAAATTTAATCTTAATAGAACACATTTTTTTAAATATCTTCAGCTTAGGAACTTTATTCGATCAAATCAAAATAATGCTCTCATCCGACCTACTTATTCATCCTTGGAAAAAATTTTGACGAAAGATAGTAAGAGAAAGGGTATTATTTCAGAGTTTTATAACTCATTGACATTATCCTCAAGTGAAAACTCACAGAAAAGACTGAATTATTGGAAAGAAGACCTGCAAATTGAAATTTCAGAGGAACAATGGGAATTGGCTTGTACAGAAGCTCAAACCAAATCAATAAATGTACGTCTTAAATTGATACATTTTAAATGGTTAATGTGGATATATGTTACACCGGTGGAGTTAAATAGATATAACAAAAACATACCAGATATGTGCACAAAATGTATGGAAAGTAAAGGAACCCTATTTCATTGTTTATGGGAATGTAGAAAAATTAGAATGTTTTGGGAAGAGGTGAGGGTAACAATTGAAAAAACAATTTCAAAACAAATCATATTGAATCCTAAATTGTTTTTGTTGGGTCTGTATCCAGAAAAACATAACTTTAATAAGAGTGAAAGAGCATTCATAGACCTCAGTTTGCTCAATGCCAAAAAATGTATTGCACTATTGTGGAAAAAGACTCATAGACCAGATGTGACTCAGTGGTTAAGACAGATGTTAACAAACCTTCCACTAGAAAGAATAACATACATACTGAAATCAAAGGAAATTGTGTTTGAGAATATATGGAGACCTTTCATTGATTATGTAAAGAATTTAAACATATCTTTTGAAGAAGAAGGTGAATGATGTGTGTGGACCTTGTAAAGTCCAAACTGGTGAATGTATAATATGTATACTTATGTATTGGATTGTCTAGACTAAACAGAGGAGCATTGTTGAAGACCTGCCTTTGTTAGTGGTTGTTGGTGTTTTTAGTACATTTTTTTTAATCACTTTAGTGTTAGTGTTTGATTGTTTGTGTTATGTTTGTAAAAAAAAAAAAAAAAGGTTCAATAAAAAATATTGTGGGAAAAAAAAACAGGTTTAGATTGTTCGCCCACTCCCTGCCCCCCGTGGCCTGGGAGGGAGGTATTCTGGAGCCCAGAGATGGTTATAAGGTTTCTCCAGATCCCGCCGATGTCGCTCTGTTGCAGCTTGTCCTCCATCTTCTTCCTGAAGCTGTCCTTGTTTTCTCTGATCTTCCTCCTCAGCTCCCTCTGTACGGACTTCAGCATCTCCCTGTTCCCTGACCTGAAGATCCTCTTCTTCTCTCTCAGAAGTGTTTTATCTTCTATATTTATTCTTCTTTCTGATCTGGTGATAACTTTCTGATCCAGCACACCTTTCACTCTATATATATCACGGACACACAGATCGCCCCAAAGGTCTCCCGAGTCAGCGGACGGAGCCACTGTCTACAGCAGGAGACGATACAGCAGGGAAGAGCTAGCTAGCACTCAACCGCCACCCGGTGCTAACAGAAAAACTCGACATACCGGGGAACTGAAGCGAAAATGATGTGGGTGCCGGGCTGGAGTTTAGGCGGCGTGCAAGAAATATAAGACAGAATAATAAAGAGCGATGGCAAGAACCAAGCAGACCGCCCGTCAATCTACTGGAGGAAAAGCCCCCAGAAAGCAGCTGGCCACCAAGGCTGCTCGGAAAAGCGCTCCGGCCACCGGCGGAGTGAAGAAGCCTCACCGTTACAGACCCGGTACCGTGGCTCTGAGAGAGATCCGTCGCTACCAGAAATCCACGGAGCTGCTCATCCGTAAGCTGCCCTTCCAGCGCCTGGAGAGGGAGATCGCTCAGGACTTCAAGACCAACCTGCGCTTCCAGAGCTCCACCGTCATGGCTCTGCAGGAGGCCAGCGAGGCCTACCTGGTGGGTCTCTTGGAGGACACCAACCTGTGCGCCATCCACGACAAGAGGGTCACCATCATGCCCAAAGACATCCAGCTGGCCCGCCGCATCCACGGAGAGAGAGCTTAGACTTTCTGCTGCACATCCACCAACCACAATGCTCCGCACTGTGTGTCTCTATATATATATATTTATAGTAACATGTACATATGTATACTAGCTGCTCTTGTTTTTTTTCTTGCCTTCTGATTGTTACTCTGAGTGTTGCTATCCCTGTGCTGTTGCAATCCTGGAATTTCCCCATTGTGGGACTAATAAAGACTTATCTCAGGGTTGATCCAGGGTTTGTTGTTCGAACAACACCGTATGGTCTTGGTGGGTACGGTGTTGTCCACACAGAAGTTGATGTAGTCCGTGATGGTGTGAGTGAGGCCATCGATGTCCTCACCATGTGGATCGCAGAGCTGCTCCCAGGCAGTGGTTTCAAAACAGTCCTTTAGAGCGTCCATTGCCTCCTCAGACCACAACTTCACTGTGCGCATGACCGGAGGTTGTCTGTGTACTAGGGGTTTGTACACCGGCAGGAGATGAACCAAGTTGTGATCCAATCTCCCGAGTGGGGGGAGTGGTGATGAGGTGTACGCCTCCTTAGTATTTGCATGTGACATACTGGGTGAACGTGGGTAGAATGGGGGACAGTGAAATATGGTTGAAATCACCTGAGATGAGGAGAAGAGCATCTGGGTGTTCTGTCTGCAGCCTGCCAGTTACTGAGTGGATGACGTCACGCGCTGTCCCAGCGTTCGCCGTCGGATTTGCATAAATAACAATGCAGATCACGTGTGAGTATTCCCTCAGGAGATAGGTAGGCCGCATGCTAACAGCTAGCAACTCGATGTCTTTGCTACAGTGCTGTTCCTTAACCGTGATATGTGCCGGTCTGCACCAGTTGTTATTGACATACATTATCACTCCCCCGCCTCTTGCCTTCCCACTGTCTGGTGTCCGGTCTACCCGTATTGCATGGAAACCCTCCAGTTCGATGTTAGCATCTGTTGCTAGTTCTGTTAGCCACGTCTCGGTAAACAACATCAAACTACTCTCTCTGTACACGCTCTCGTAGCATACCTGCCAACTTTTAAAACCTGAAAAGCCTAGTAGCTAGCCGGGGTCCAGGGGCCGCAGGCCCCGGTAGGTCCAGGACAAAGTCCTGGTGGGGGGGTTCAGAGGGGCGAAGCCCCCCGACGGCAAACAAATATTAGCATTAAATCAAGTTAAAATGTGGCTAACAACCTCATATTTCTTCAACAATCATGTTTCTACTTTCCTTAAATTGTCAATGCAGATATGCTGAAGGAAAAGCTCAAGGACAAACTCTATGGTAACTCTCAAGCATTGTTGTTTTCCATGGTGCACTTCCTAGCTTTCTTCAGTTGGTCTTTTGAATGGAACACACTGTGACACTTGTTACCTGAAGCTGTCATCATTTTTCTGGTCATGAGGTTGCCCAGAACTTTAGTTGACAGACTGGACCTGAACTCAGTTTTGTTCTTGTTCACATGGCTGAATATGCGCTCACAGTCCACAGTAATAATTCCTGGAAATGCTTTGGAGTATTCCTCATGAAAAGACTTGCCATGTGTGTGGATATGGATTATCATAGTCTCTTAATTTTCTTAATCAGTGTTCATCTATATTTATTTAAGTCAGAAAGATCTCTGATTATTATACTCTTTTGCTTCCTCAGGTGTTCCATTTAGTTTGATCCAAACTCTACAATTTTTTGTCCATGTTGCCTGTATCTTATTTTGTCTTTTCAGCATCCGTGTTTGCCGTGCTATTTCAGCATTAGTTTTTGTTAGATGTTCATTTAGGTAAACTTCTGTTCCCCGTAAGTTTCTGGCCTGCCTCAGTATGTCATTCTTTACCCAGGGATGTGATTTGGGGTTGAGGAAATTATCTGAAAATTTAGCAGGGGGTCTGGGGGACACAGTCCCCCAGCAGGGTCCGGGGCAGAGCCCCGGTGGGGGGGCAAGGGGGGCTTTTATGATTTTTAAGTACCAGAACTGTGCTTAAATGACATAAAACAAACAGCTGAATGCCACTTATTACTGTATAATATTGACTTATGTTCCAAGAAGATAAAATCTCTGAACTTAGTTCAGAGATTTTTTGATTCAGAGATTTTTTGATCTCTTCCATTTCCTCCTTCTTTGGTGGCATTTTTACTGGCCTGTTGATAGTAAAACAATCTCTGCTGGTGACGCCGATATCTGATCCGACCGACCTCGAATCCAGCTGGGCCTCAGCTAGCCCCCTCCACTGCTAGTCCCGCTGCTTACCGCTGCTGCAATTGAGCTCCTGTCCAGCCGGGGTACCGGCAGCTCCTCCACCGAGTCCCGCCGCCCACCGCTGCTGTAGTTGAGCTCCGATCCTGCTCCTGTCCAGCTGGGGTCCCGGTAGATCCTCCGCTGAGCCCCACCACCTACCGCCGTCTTCCTCAGTAGTTCCTCCGCCGAGCCCCGCCGCTGTAGCTGGGCTCTGATTCCGGCTATTATCCAGCTGGGGCCCCGGCTGCTCCTCCACTGGTCCCCGTCTCCTACCACCGCTGTACTTGAACTCCGATCCGGCTCCCGTCCAACTGTTGCTTCGGTTGGTTCCTCCGGCGAGCCCCAATCACCAGGGACGGAGTCGCTTCTTTGTATCGGTGCTAGGTGCTACAACTAGCTATGGCGTTAGCTATAGCGTTAGCTTAGCAAACGCTTCAAGTAAATTTAGATACGATTCCTAGCGATCTCGTGTTTGGAATTGCTTTCGTGTTTTTTTTACGATTTAAAATTTTTGACTGAATTTTGAGTGAAAAACCGTAATTTTGATTAATAAAGCCGTAACCCGGAATGGGGTCTTGAAAACGGTAACCATTACGGCAAAACTGGAGTAGTTGGCAGGTATGTCGTAGTGGGAGATAGCCGCTAGCTCGTCAGTCTTATTGAGTAGCGATCGTACATTCCCCATGAAAACGGATGGGAGGACGGGTCTGTACCTTATATTCCTCACCTGCCGTCTTACTCCAGCTCGACATCCACGCCATTTCTGTCTTATTTCTCCCGGTATGTCGAGTTTTTGCGTTAGCATCGTGGGCCGGTTAAGTGTTAACAGCTGGTTTCTGTTGTACTGCCTCCTGCAAGAAACAGTGGCTCCGTCCGCTGGCTCAGGAAGCATTTGGGAAATCTACGTGTCTGGATGGATAAAGGTGTCGCTGAATCAGAAAGATTAGCAAGAGAGCCAGATAGTCAATAGAAATCGAAAGAAATTAATCCACTGTTGCAAAAAGGCAGCCTACTCGTGTGGCGCCGGAAGTGGTACAGGATATGTTAAACAGTCTGAGTGGTAGTTCATGGTTTTCAGTACTAGATCAGGCCAAAGCATACCACCAAGGCTTCCTGGATGAAGAAAGCCAGCCACTCACTGCCTTCATTACTCCATGGGGATTACAGATGTGGACAAAATTGTTGTTACCCCTCTGTTAATGAAAGAAAAACCCACAAAGGTCACAGAAATAACTTGAATCTGACAAAAGTGGTAATAAATAAAAATTCTATGAAAATTAACCAGTGAAAATCAGACAATGCTTTTGAATTGTGGTTCAACAGAATTACTTTAAAAAACAAACTCATGAAACAGGCCTGGACAAAAATGATGGTACCCCTAGAAAGATTGAAAATAATGTGACCATAGGGACATGTTCAACCAAGATGTGACAAGTAGTCACTGTGCTGTTTGGTGACATGGTGTGTACCACACTAAACATGGACCAGAGGGACTTCCGGTTATGGCTGCCACGTAGGACGGACGTGTCTCGCTCTGCTCTGCTCCTGGAGAAAAAAATCGGCAAATAACTCTCTCATTTGGGACAGAACGTATCCCAGCATTTGGGCGAGGATATGTCGGCGAAGCCTAAGGCTGGAAAACCAGGAAAAGGAAAAAGCGAGCCGCCGAAACAGTCCAAATTAACGGACTTTCAGGTCTGTGACGCAGCAAACAAGGCTCCATATATGGCGGAGGAGGCTGGCGGCGGTGCGATTTCTGCGGGGAATGGCGCAGATGCGCTGATGGCTGCCATGAGTTCAATGAGAGCGGACTTTTCCTCTAGATTTGATGGGATTATGACAGCGTTGGAAGGAATAAGAAAGGAATTGGGTGACTGTGTAGAACGAACGGCGCAGATGGAGCTCCGTCTCGCTAGTGCTGAAGATGACGTCACCCGTCTTCAATTAAAGGTGCGCACTTTGGAAAAAAAAAATAAATCTCTGGAAGATAATATTTTGGATTTGGAATCTCGGTCGAGACAGAATAATTTGAGGCTGGTGGGTCTTCCAGAGGAATCAGAAGGTCGGGACGTATGTTCCTTTCTGGAAAAGTGGATTCCGGAGGTGCTGGGCAGCGAGGAGTTGCAATCAGCAGTGGTTCTGGAAAAAGCACATCGTATTGGCCCACGGAGAGATAAGGGACCGCCGAGGACCTTAATTATGAAGTTTCTTAGCAACAGAGACAGGATGAAGATCTTCAACGCTGCACGTGCTAAAGGAGAGATTAAACACCAGGACCAGCAGGTGCGGTTCTACCCAGATTTGGCCACAGGAATCCAGCAATTGAGGAAGCAGTTTGATCCCGTACGTAAGGAGCTGCGCAACCTTGGGATTCGTCATGGTGTAATCTATCCTGCGAGACTGCTGACCACGTATGAGGGCAGAACCCACATCTTCAAGACCCCAGAGGAGGCGCAGGAGTTCATCAAGAAGATCAAAGAAGAAGAAGAGACTGGTGGGAGCTAAGCATGAACAAAATATAAGGTAGAATAATTAAGCATTTGCACAGGCATCTGACTGACTTGAAGTAAATAGTAAGTTTACAAAATATAGATTGTATTATATATTAAAAAAACAAAACAAAAACAAAACAAACAAAAAAAAAAAACTATGATGTACAAAGTTGTTAAAAATTTAAAAAAAAAACTATGATGTACAAAGTTGTTAAAAATTTTGGAGTTAAGTTGGAAAACTACAGAGGAGAGTTAATGTTACGTCATTAAAAGCAGTAGAGTTAGGGTGATTGGGAGGATGAAGAAGGAGTGGCTTAGGCTGTTCCCCGTGGGTGTGGAACGGTCGATGGCTATATCGGGAGACAGAATTTTTCTTTTGATTTTGGGGGGTTTGCCACAAGTGTGGGAAGGGGAAATTTGTTTGTGTGTAGTTTGTAGGATGAATGTTCAACCACTCATGTTTTTGCTTCTCTGTATGAGCATGTTTACACTGCAAGGTAATCCCAAACCCTCTATTGATCATGGACCAAAGTGTTAACCTTAATTTAACTTCATGGAATTGCAGAGGTCTACAAAATTTAAAAAAACTTAAACAAGTTATGAATAAAATAAAGGACATGGGTTCAAGAATTGTGTTTTTACAAGAAACTCATCTGATAGAGGAGGATGTTAAAAGAATTAGGAGTAGATGGCAGGGAAGTGTATTCACCTCTTCATTTTCATCCCGAGCCAGGGGAGTTATGACTCTCATACATAAATCAGTTCCTTTTCAAGTGAAAAATGTAATTGGAGACAAATTTGGAAGATATGTAATCATTCAAGGTTCTTTGCTATTAGAAAATATAAATCTTGTGAACTTATATGGTCCCAATATAGATGATCAGAAGTTCTTTGCTAATTTATTTCTCATCTTATCATCACTTACAGGGCAACATATAATAGCAGGGGATTTTAATTGTACATTGAATCCAGGTGTGGATAGATCAACAGGACTGGATTGTACGCACATTGGATGTAGGATGACTATTAATCATTTTATGAAAGAATTGAGATTGTTAGATATATGGAGAGAAATGAAACCACAAGTTAAAGCCTATTCTTGTTATTCCAGTACCTACAAGACATTCTCACGTATTGATTATTTTTTGATTTCCACAGAATTAAGGTCCAAGATTCAAAACTGCTTTTATGATAACATCGTGATCTCTGATCATGCACCCTGTTGTCTAATATATGTAGATAAAAAATTGACAAAGGAATCAGGTAGATGGCAATTTCAGCATAAATGGCTTCAGGATGAGGAATTTGTCAAGTATATAGAAAAACAGATAGACGAGTTCTTTGACATCAATACTACACAAACATCAGCATGTGTAAAGTGGGAGGCTTTCAAAGCTTTTATTAGGGGACATATTATTAGTTATACAGGATCAAAATCTAAGAAGACTCGAGAGGAGAGAGCTAAATTGGAACATAAAATAAAAAATCTTCAGGAAAAAGTGTATGCAGGAAGTGACCCAAGGTTGGAGAATGAATTACTGATTTTGAGAGCTGAATACGACAAAAAATCAGCGAATAGAGCTGCCTCGAGTCTTCTAAGATTGAAACAATCTTTTTATGAACAAGGTGAAAAATCAGGAAAATTATTAGCATGGCAGATTAAACAATTGGAAATTAAAACACCAATTACCAGTATTATAAGTAACGGACAGGTAGTTATAGATCCTTTAGAAATTAATAGAGCCTTTAGAGATTACTATGAAAAATTATATGATACCAAAAATGAACCTGATTTAACAAAACTAAATGGGTTTTTGAACGAACTATCTATACCGTGTATTCCAAATGAAAACAGGGAGATATTGGAGTCTAAAATTAGTCAAGAAGAAGTTGGGCTAGCCATTGATAATATGAAATCAGGAAAAAGTGCAGGACCAGATGGTCTTCCAGTTGACCTTTATAAAAAATTTAAGAATAAATTAATAAAACCTTTTTTGGAAATGGTTTTAGAAGCATTTCAAAATAATAATTTACCATCATACATAAATAATGCCTTAATTATACTGCTGCCAAAACCAGGTAAGCCCTCTAATAAATGTGAAAATATGAGACCAATAAGCCTATTAAACGCCGACCTTAAGATAATCTGTAAAATTTTAGCAAGACGAATACAAGAAATTTTACCAAATATTATTAATCGAGATCAGAATGGCTTTATAAAGGGTAGACAAGGCTTCCATAATGTAAGAAGACTATTTAATATTATTTATTTTAATAAAGAAGCACCGGATACAGCTCTCCTATCATTGGACGCCGAAAAGGCCTTTGATAGAGTTGAATGGCCCTTTCTTTTTGAAGTCCTACAAAGGTTTGGACTTGGAAATAATTTCATAAATGGGTTCAAATAATATACAATAATGCTACAGCAGAAATCCTAACAAATAACAATATTTCAAAACCAATAAAAATCAATAGAGGATGTCGACAAGGCTGTCCACTTTCACCTTTACTGTTTACTATGGCAATTGAACCTTTAGCGATAGCGATACGTTTACATTCACAAATATATGGAATTAAAGTTGGACCAACAGAACATAAAATCTCCCTGTACGCCGATGACATAATTTTGTTTATGTCGAATCTAAAAAAAATCAATTCCAACCTTGTTGAATTTAATAAAGAATTTTGGGAAATATCAGGATATAAAATAAATAAAACTAAATCTTCAATATTAATGCTAAATGAGACCCAGAGAAATTACCCAGCCCCTGAGGTAAATCAATTCAATGTTGTAAATCAGTTTAAATATTTAGGAATCCAAATTATGCCTAAGCTAGAATCAGTCGCCAGTGTCAACTATGAAGCCTTAATGTCAGATATCAATGAGTTAACTCAGAGATGGATGTCACTACCAATGTCGATGATCGGGAGAATCAATATACTTAAAAGTAATATTTTACCTAAAATACTTTATTTATTTCAATACATTCCCTTATCACCACCTTTAGATCTATTCTCAAGAATAAAAAAAAGTTAGTGGAATTTATATGGAACAACAGGAGGGCTAGATTACGTTTGTCTTTATTATATTTACCATTTGATCGTGGAGGTCTGAAATGTCCAAATTTTATGTTGTATTATTGGTCGGCACAACTGAGGTCTATGACATATTATTTTTCATCAAATGATCTCCCTCACTGGACTGAAATGGAATCATACAATTTACCTTTACCTCTTCCCATATTCATATACTCAGATTCGGCAAAAAAATTACAAAAACAAGTTAAAAATCCATTTGTAAAGCATATGATCAAAATATGGTGTGAAGCTAAAAACTATTTAAAAGAACCACAGTTATTGTCACAATTTAGTCCAATATGGGGTAATCAATATTTTAAACCAGGGAGAGCGGACGCTGTATTTAAAGTATGGAATTTAAAAGGGATACAAAAGATTCAGGATTTATATTTGCCATGTGCAGACAACATAATGTCTTTTGAAGAGCTGAGGATCAAATTTAATCTCAATAGAACACATTTTTTTAAATATCTTCAACTTAGAAACTTTATTCGATCAAATCAAAATAAAGCTCTCACTCGACCTATTTATTCATCCTTGGAAAAAATGATGACGAAAGATAGTAAAAGAAAGGGTATTATTTCAGAGTTTTATAACTCATTGACACTATCTTCAAGTGAAAATTCACTGAAAAGATTAAACTACTGGAAAGAAGATCTGCAAATTGAAATTTCAGAGGAACAATGGGAATTGGCTTGTACAGAAGCTCAAAC
Source organism: Pholidichthys leucotaenia (assembly GCA_020510985.1). Taxonomy (NCBI): domain Eukaryota; kingdom Metazoa; phylum Chordata; class Actinopteri; order Cichliformes; family Pholidichthyidae; genus Pholidichthys; species Pholidichthys leucotaenia. The sequence continues at coordinate 477,483,555 of CM035839.1, forward strand.
CAAATCAATAAATGCACGCCTTAAATTGATACATTTCAAATGGTTAATGCGGATGTATGTTACACCGGAGGAGTTAAATAGATATAACAAAAATATACCAGATACATGCACAAAATGCATGGAAAGTAAAGGAACCCTATTTCATTGTTTATGGGAATGTAGATTAATAAGAATGTTTTGGGAAGAGGTGAGGGTAACAATTGAAAAAATAATCTCAAAACAAATCATATTGAATCCTAAACTGTTTTTTGTTGGGTCTGTACCCAGAAAAGCATAATTTTAATAAAAGTGAAAGAACATTCATAGACCTCAGTTTGCTTAATGCCAAAAAATGTATTGCACTATTATGGAAAAAGACTCATAGACCAGATGTGACTCAGTGGTTAAGACAGATGTTAACAAACCTTCCATTAGAAAGAATAACATATATACTAAAATCAAAGGAAATTGTGTTTGAGAATATATGGAGACCTTTTATTGATTATGTAAAAAATTTAAACATAACTCTTGAAGAAGAAGGTGAATGATGTGTGTGGACCTTGTAAATTCCAAACTGGTGAACATAATATGTATACTTATGTATTGGATTGTCTAGACTAAACAGAGGAGCATTGTTGAAGACTTGACTTTGTTGGTGGTTGTTGGTGTTTTTAGTGCATTTTTTTTTTTTTGTAGTACTTTAGTGTTAGTGTTTGATTGTTTGTATCATGTTTGTTAAAAAAAAAAAAAAAGGTTCAATAAAGATATTGTGGAAAAAAAAAAACATGGACCAGAGGAAGCAAAGGAGAGAGTTGTCTCAGGAGATTAGAAAGAAAATTATAGACAAGCATGTTAAAGGTAAAGGCTATAAGACCATCTCCAAGCAGCTTGATGTTCCTGTGACAACAGTTGCACATATTATTGAGAAATTTAAGATCCACGGGACTGTAGCCAACCTCCCTGGATGTGGCTGCAGGAGAAGACGGATAATCCAAATAGTAACAAAAGAGCCCAGAACAACCTCTAAACACATTCAAGGTGAACTCCAAGGTCAAGGTACATCAGTGTCAGATCGCACCATCCATCGTTGTTTGAGCCAAAGTGGACTTCATGGGAGATGACCAAGGAGGACATCACTGTTGAAAACAAATCACAAAAAAGCTAGACTGGAATTTGCCAAACTGCATGTTGACAAGCCACAAAGCTTCTGGGAGAATATCCTATGGACAGACGAGAAAACTGCAACTTTTTGGCAAGGCACATCAGCTCTATGTTCACAGACGCAAAAATGAAGCATAGCAAGAAAAGAACACTGTCCCTACTGTGAAACATGGAGGAGGTTCTGTTATGTTCTGGGGCTGCTTTGCCGCTTCTGGCACAGGGTGTCTTAAATCTGTGCAGGGTACAATGAAATCTCAAGACTATCAAGGTATTCTAGAGAGAAATGTGCTGCCCAGTGTCAGACAGCTTGGTCTCAGTCGCAGGTCATGGGTCTTGCAACAGGATAATGACCCAAAACACACAGCTAAAATCACCCAAGAATGGCTAAGAGCTAAACATTGGACTATTCTAAAGTGGCCTTCTATGAGCCCTGATCTAAATCCTATTGAACATCTGTGGAAGGAGCTGAAACATGCCGTCTGGAGAAGGCACCCTTCAAACCTGAGACAACTGGAGCAGTTTGCTCATGAGGAGTGGGCCACAATACCTGCTGAGAGGTGCAGAAGTCTGACAGTTACAGAAATTGTTTGATTGCAGTGATTGCCTCAAAAGGTTGTGCAACAAAATATTAAGTTAAGGGTACCATCATTTTTGTCCAGGCCTGTTTCAAGAGTTTGTTTTTAAAATAATTCTGTTGAACCACAATTCAAAAGCATTATTTGATTTTCATTGGTTAATTTTCATAGAATTTTTATTTATTACCACTTTTGTCAGATTCAAGTTATTTCTGTGACCATTGTGGGTTTTTCTTTCATTAACAGAGGGGTACCAACAATTTTGTCCACGTGTGTATATCAGTGGGTTAGAATCCCCTTTGGCCTAAGTTCAGCACCTGCTGAATTTCAAAGAAGCATGGAGAAGTGTTTTGGGGTTTACGTGATGACGTCTGCTTGCCTTACTTGGATGATAACTTAGTCCACAGTAGTTCATTTGCAGACCACGTACAACATGTAAGGGCAGGACTGTGTTGATACCAGCTGCATGGAGTTAAGCTCACCGCAAAAAACTGTGAACTATTTAAGGCTAAAGTCAGATTTTTGGGCAGGATAGTATCAAAGGAAGGACACAGCATGGACCCCACGGAATAGGCCCCAGTACAGGCATTAAAAGGAAGGCGCCCCAGCACAGTGGGAACAGTGAGGCAGCTTTTGGGCTTCCTGTGTTACTACAGGCCTTATATTCAAGACTTTTCTCGTATAGCTAAGCCTTTGTATGAACTTTTAGCAGCTCCACCCAGAGCTTCATCTTCACCACAGAGGCTCAAAAGGTCTCAAAGAGGGAAAACAAAAAGGAAAAAAAAAGGACAGTTACCATCCACCACTCAAGTTTTATGGACTGAACATCATCGTCAGGTCCTCTGCCACATTGTGGACAAACCTTCCACTCCACCGGTGCTCGGTTATCCAGACCTAAATGAGCCATTTGTTCTACACACAGATGCTTCACAGGCAGGACTGGGAGCTGTGCTATACCAGCACGGTCATGGCAAACTCAGAGTGATAGCTAACGGGTCCAGGACAATAACTCCTCCAGAGAGAAACTATCATCTGCATGCTGGTAAACTGGAATTTCTGGCACTCAAGTGGGCCATCTGTGAGTGCTTCAGAAATGATCTTTTTCATGCTCCCTCTTGTGTGGTGTATACGGACAATAACCCCTCACTTACAGTGGGGTAAAAAAGTATTTAGTCAGCCACCAATTGCGCAAGTTCTCCCACTTAAAAGATGAGAGAGGTCTCCAATTTTCATCATAGGTATACCTCAACTATGAGAGACAAAATGAGAAAAAAAAATCCAGAAAATCACATTGTCTGATTTTTAAAGAATTTATTTGCAGATTATGGTGGACAATAAGTATTTGGTCAATAACAAAAGTTCATCTCAATACTTTGTTATATACCCTTTGTTGGCAATGACAGAGGTCAAATGTTTTCTGTAAGTCTTCACAAGGTTTTCACACACTGTTGCTGGTATTTTGGCCCATTCCTCCATGCAGATCTCCTCTAGAGCAGTGATGTTTTGGGGCTGTCACTGGGCAACACAGACTTTCAACTCCCTCCAAAGATTTTCTATGGGGTTGAGATCTGGAGACTGGCTAGGCCACTCCAGGACCTTGAAATGCTTCTTACGAAGCCACTCCTTTGTTGTCCGGGCGGTGTGTTTGGGATCATTGTCATGCTGAAAGACCCAGCCACGTTTCATCTTCAGTGCCCTTGCTGATGGAAGGAGGTTTTCACTCAAAATTTCACGATACATGGCCCCATTCATTCTTTCCTTTACACGGATCAGTCATCCTGGTCCCTTTGCAGAAAAACAGCCCCAAAGTGTGATGTTTCCACGCCCATGCTTCACAGTAGGTATGGTGTTCTTTCTCCTCCAAACACGACAAGTTGAGTTTTTACCAAAAAGTTCTATTTTGGTTTCATCTGACCATATGACATTCTCCCAATCCTCTTCTGGATCATCCAAATGCTCTCTAGCAAACTTCAGACGGGCCTGGACATGTACTGGCTTAAGCAGGGTGACACGTCTGGCACTGCAGGATTTGAGTCCCTGGCGGCATAGTGTGTCATTGATGGTAGCCTTTGTTACTTTGGTCCCAGTTCTCTGCAGGTCATTCACTAGGTCCCCCCATGTGGTTCTGGGATTTTTGCTCACCGTTTTCGTGATCATTTTGACCCCACGGGGTGAGATCTTGCGTGGAGCCTCAGATCGAGGGAGATTATCAGTGGTCTTGTATGTCTTCCATTTTCTAATAATTGCTCCCACAGTTGATTTCTTCACACCAAGCTGCTTACCTATTGCAGATTCAGTCTTCCCAGCCTGGTGCAGGTCTACAGTTTTGTTTCTGGTGTCCTTTGACAGCTCTTTGGTCTTGGCCATAGTGGAGTTTGGAGTCTGACTGCTTGAGGATGTGGACAGGTGTCTTTTATACTGATAACGAGTTCAAACAGGTACCATTAATACAGGTAACGAGTGGAGGACAGAGGAGCCTCTTAAAGAAGAAGTTACAGGTCTGTGAGAGCCAGAAATCTTGCTTGTTTGTAGGTGACCAAATACTTCTAATTAATTCTTTAAAAATCAGACAATGTGATTTTCTGGATTTTTTTTTTCTCATTTTGTCTCTCATAGTTGAGGTACACCTATGATGAAAATTGGAGACCTCTCTCATCTTTTAAGTGGTAGAACTTGCACAATTGGTGGCTGACTAAATACTTTTTGCCCCACTGTACATACTCACAACAGCAAAGTTAAATGCCACTGGGCAGAGATGAGTGGCAGAGTTAGCAGATTTCAATTTTACCAACAAATATAGGCCTAGCAAATCAAACGCAGATGCAGATGATTCATCTAGGATGCCACGGGATTTTGATGAATACATGAGTGAGTGTAGCCAGTCTGTTTGTCAAGGCTCAGTGAAGGCAACAGAACAAGGCATCTTGGTCCAGCAAAAAGAACAGTGTCCACACCTTTGCTCAGTGTCACTCAATGCTCTTCAGGAACAACTGGAGAATTTGCTCAACACTCTTCAGCCATTGTCCCGAGATGTAATAAGAACTCCTCAAAAAGAAGACCCTGTGATAGGCAAAATGTATAAACACAAAATGACGAACAAGAGACCAATGACACAAGAACATAAGGATGAGGTGATTGAATTTAAAGCCCTAATGAGAGAGTGGGACAGACTACAGATCAGGGCAGATGGGATGATGTACCACAAAACGCAAACAAACAATCAGCTTGTCCTCCCAGAAGTGAACCGTCCACTTATTTTAAATGAGCTGCATAAAAAAAATGGGCCACCTAGGCACAGAAAATACATTTCACCTGATAAGGGATCATTTCTTTTGGCCCAGAATGCAAAGAGACATAGAACATTTTGTAATAAATGTGTGTGTGTCTTAAAAAAGAAAACCTCACAGGCAAACACAGGCACCAATGCAAAGCATCAAAACGACGCACCCACTTCAGCTCGTCTCTGTTGACTTCCTGCATTTAGAGGAATGTAAAGGTGGTTATGAGTACATTTTGGTCATAATGGATCATTACACTCGATTTGCTAAGACATACGCCACAACAAACAAATCAGCCAAGACTGTAGCGGAAAAGCTGTTTAATGGTTTCTGTCTCAAGTTTGGTTTTCCAGAAAGAGTACGTCATGACCTGGGGAGAGAATATGAAAACAAACTGCTACATCACCTAAAAGAGCTCTCTGGTGTCCAGGGTTCTCACACTACACCATACCACCCCCAGGGAAATGGCCAGAGAGATTCAACAGAACCCTCCTCGCAATGCTAAGAACCTTAACTGACAAAGGGAAAAGTGACTGGAAAAGCCATTCATGCATACAACTGTACAGTGAATGAAGCCACAGGATACTCTCGCTTCTTTCTGATTTTTGGCAGGCAACCCATACTGCCAGTGGACTTGTTATTTGGGACTGAAAAAGAGGACTGCCAAGGCACTCAGCAGAACTATGCAGAGGAATGGAGAAATAGGATGGCTGAGGCATACAGCATCGCCTCCAAAAATGCATCGAAGTCATATGGCAGAGGAAAAACAATACGACAAAAGAATATATGGTCCTGCGCTTCAAGTGGGCAGCCGTGTTCTGGTGAAGAATGTGGTCGAGAGAGGGGGGCCCAGGAAAATACAATCCTATTGGAGGATAATATTTATGTCAAAAAGAGTCAAAACAGAGAAAATAATCATGTGTTTGAAGTGAGCTCCGAATCTGGCAAAGGCAGGACCAGAATATGGCACAGAAACATGCTCTGACCATGTGACTTCCTATCACCACATATGACTCAAACACCGCGCCACGAACACAGGAGAAACACAAAGCGGCTACAATAACAGATCAAAGCCTGTAATGAGACACAAACAAATAGAGAGTGAAGAATCAGATGATGAGTTTTCTGCAGGAATTCTCACATGGCCTATAGCTGGATCCCACCACTCATCTGCTCTGAATCCCACTGCTCAAGAATTCCATCCACAAACTGAGAGCAGCGCCCCAAAACAAGTGAGCCTGTGCACGCTGCTGAAGATCGAGAGATGCATGCGGTGAGTGAGGGCAGTATGGAGAACCCTGCTGGGACGGACAGCACCACCATCCAGGACCGCTTCACACCTGAGACTGAGGACAGTCTACATACCCAGAAAGACAAAGAAGGCAGCCAGAGACTTTTACATATGACGGATTAGGAGAACCCAGTTTCACAGAGAGAACTATGTTCACCAAAGAAGCAGCTGTCAATAGTTACTGGCAGCCGTGGAAGTAGAGAAAAATGTCCAGAAATGTTAAATAATTCAAAGACACCCTGTTCCTCTACTGTCTGCCAGTCAGTGGAACTGAGAAAAGATGAGAACCGATCCATTTGTCTAGAGTCTTAACTGTGTGAATATGCATTGACTGTAAGAGCATTTAGGCACAAAAGTACTGATAATATTAGGAGTATAAAAAAAAAAAAAAAAAAAAAAAAAAAAAAAACTCTCGGCACCACACCAGTCGGCTGCCTTTTGCAACAGCGGCTCGATTCCGAGTTTTTTTTTCCCTTCCTCTCTCTTTTGATCACTTTTTTTTTTCACCCCACTTATATCACGGACACACAGATCGTCCCAAATGTCTCCTGAGCCGGTGGACGGAGCCACTGTTTATAGCAGGATACGATACAACAGGGAAGAGCTGCTAGCATTTAACCGCCACCCGGTCCCACTGGAAAAACTCGACATACCGAGAGAATTGAGGCGAAAGCGTCGCGGCTGCCGGGCTGGAGTAAGGCGGAGGACAAAAAATATAAGGTACAGACCCTCCCTTCCATCTGTTGTCATGGGAAATGTACGGTCGATACTGGGAAAGTTAGATGAGCTAGCGGCTATCTCCCGTTATGATAGCACTTACCGGGAGTGCTCTCTTCTTTTGTTTACTGAGACGTGGCTAACTGAACTAGCAGCAGATGCTAACATTGAGCTGGAGGGTTTTCACATGATACGAGCTGACCGAACACCAGACAGTGGCAAAGCTAGGGGCGGTGGAGTGATCATGTATGTTAACAACAACTGGTGCAGACCGGGACATATCACTGTTAAACAACGACACTGCAGCAAAGACATTGAGTTGCTAGCTGTTAGCATGAGGCCTACATATCTCCCGAGAGAACACTCACACGTGATCTGCATTGTTGTTTATGCAAATCCGACGGCGAACGCTGGGACAGCGCGTGACGTCATCCATTCAGTAACCAGCAGGCTGCAGACAGAACACCCAGATGCTCTTCTCCTCATCTCAGGCGATTTCAACCACATTTCACTGTCTCCCATTCTGCCCACTTTCACCCAGTATGTCACATGCCACACTAGAGACAATAAAACACTGGATTTATTCTACGCAAACACTAAGGAGGCGTACACCTCATCACAACTCCCCCCACTCGGGAGATCGGATCACAACTTGGTTCATCTCCGGCCGGTGTACAAACCCCTAGTGCACAGACAACCTCCGGCCATGCACACTGTGGAGTTATGGTCTGAGGAGACAATGGACACTCTAAAGGACTGTTTTGAAGCCACTGCCTGGAAGCAGCTCTGCGATCCACATGGTGAGGACATCGATGGCCTCATTCACACCTTCACGGGCTACCTCAGCTTCTGTGTGGACAAATCCGTTCCCACCAAGACCATACGGCGTCACTCAAACAACAAACCCTGGATCAACCCTGAGATAAAAACACTTCTGAGAGAGAAGAAGAGGATCTTCAGGTCGGGGAACAGGGAGATGCTGAAGTCCGTACAGAGGGAGCTGAGGAGAAAGATCAGAGAAGGCAAGGAAAGCTTCAGGAAGAAGATGGAGGACAAGCTGCAACAGAGCGACATCAGCGGGGTCTGGAGAAACCTCAAAACCATCTCGGGGCTCCAGAATACCCCCCCCCCCAGGCCACGGGGGGCAGGGAGTGGGCGAACAACCTGAATCTGTTTTTCAATAGATTTGACCAACCGCCCTCCCCCCTGTCTGCACAACAACCACTGCTGCCTCTAAGAAATCAAGTCCTGCTGCCCACTCCCCACTCCACCGACACCCCCCCCCACTCCCAACACACAGCCCCCCATCCTGACCCTGACCAAGACCCAGGTGAGGACGGAGCTGAGGAAGATCAAGGCGAGGAAGGCGTCGGGACCGGACGGCATCAGCGCAAAGCTCCTCAAGTCCTGTGCAGACCAGCTGTGTGGGATTGTGACGTATATCTTCAACATGAGCCTGAAACTGGGGAGGGTACCACAGCTGTGGAAAACATCTTGTGTGGTACCTGTACCAAAAACTTCCCACCCCAAAGACCTGAACAGCTACAGACCGGTGGCCTTGACGTCCCACTTGATGAAGACCCTGGAGAGACTGCTCCTTGCTCATCTCCGCCCCCTGGTGGAACCAGCGATGGATCCACTCCAGTTCGCCTACCAGCATGGCATTGGGGTGGAGGATGCGGTGATCTTCCTCCTTCACCGTTCTCTGTCCCACCTGGAGAAGCCCGGGAATATGGTGAGGATCATGTTCTTTGACTTCTCCAGTGCTTTCAACACCATCCAACCGATGATCCTGAAGGACAAGCTGCTGCGCGCAGGGGTGGACCAGCACCTGTCATCATGGATCCTGGACTACCTCACGAACCGGCCTCAGTTTGTGAGAACCCGGGACTGTGTTTCCGATACGATCATCAGTAGCACGGGGGCCCCCCAGGGAACGGTGCTGGCTCCCTTCCTGTTCACTCTTTATACTGCGGACTTCTCACACAACACAACACATTGCCATCTACAGAAGTTCTCTGATGACTCTGCGATCGTTGGTCTCATCTCCAACGGAGATGAAGCTGAGTACAGAGGGCTTATCCAGGACTTTGTGGACTGGTGCCATCGGAACTGCCTCCAGATCAACGCGAGGAAAACTAAGGAGCTGGTGGTGGACTGCCGCAGGCATGGGCAGCCCCTCATAGCACCAGTAAATATACAGGGAACAGACATCGAGATGGTGACATCCTACAAGTACCTGGGTATTCATCTGAACAATAAACTAGACTGGTCACACAATACTGACGCACTCTACAAGAAGGGACAGCGCAGGCTGTTCCTGCTGAGGAGACTCAGGTCTTTTGGTGTACAAGGGGCGCTGCTGAAGACATTCTATGACACGGTGGTGGCATCAGCCATCACTTTTGGAGTGGTCTGCTGGGGCAGTGGCATTACTGCAGCCGATAGGAAGAGACTGAACAAACTGATTAAGAAAGCTAGCTCTGTCCTGGGGCAGCGCCTTGACCCGGTGGAGGAGATAGGAGAGAGAAGGACGGTGGCTAAACTGTTATCTCTGCTGGAGTCCGAGTTCCACCCTATGCAGGACATACTGGATGCACTGAGGAGCTCATTTAGCAGCAGACTACATCATCCCAGGTGCACAACCGAGAGGTTTCGTAGGTCCTTCCTACCAACGGCTGTCAGACTGTACAACCTAAGCAGGGCTGCTCGCAGAGATAGCAAAAAGACGTAACAAACTAATAGTTTGTTTTTTGAATGCAAAAGATGCAATAGACTTACACAATGGTCCTCTCCGGCATACAACTAGGAACATACCGGTCACTATGCAGGGTGAGAATATGTATGGGCACATAATCATACCATGTAGGATAACTAAATAGACGGTTATGCTGTTTCATCCCACCTAGCAACAATGCTCTGCACTGTGTGTGTTTATATATTTACATATTTATTCCATCTAGCTACAATGCTCAGCACTGGGTGTGTTTATATTTATATATCTATATATTTATTCCATCTAGCTACAATGCTCCGCACTGTGTTTTTATATATCTACATATTATTCCATCTAGCTACATTGCTCCGCACTGTGTGTGTTTATATACTTGCATATTTATTCCACCTAGCTGCAATGCTCTGCACTGTGTTCATATATTCATATATTTATTCCATCCAGCTACAATGCTCTGCACTGTGTGTCTGTGTGTGTGTGTGTATATATATATATATCTTATAGTAATATGTACATATGTATATTAGCTGCTCTTGCTTGCTTGTTTTTTTTTTTTCTTGCCTTCTGATTGTTGCTCTGAGTGTTGCTATCCCTGTGCTGTTGCAATCCTGGAATTTCCCCGTTGTGGGACTAATAAAGGCTTATCTTATCTTATCTTATCTTATAAGTCCTGGCAGGGGGACTATAAGTCTAGGCAGGGGGTCAATGATGACAACGCTTCACTTCCAGACAGGCTCAGTGACTTCTTTGCACGTTTTGAAACATCAAACTCGACAATCAGAGGGAGGGCTGCCCCACCCCCACCATCGGTCGGACCAGCTTTTACCATCAACACAGCGGACACACGGAGGACCCTAACCAGAGTCAACCCACGTAAAGCTGCAGGTCCGGACAACATCCCGGGACGTGTGCTCCGAGACTGCGCGAGCGAGTTGGCGGATGTCCTGACTAACATTTATAACATCTCCCTGAGTCAGGCCATCGTTCCCAGATGCTTCAAGACCTCTATCATTGTACCGGTGGCAAAGAAACCAGTTGTGTCCTGTTTGAATGACTATCGTCCTGTTGCACTGACACCAATTGTGATGAAGTGTTTTGAACGGCTTGTCAAACCACACATTACAGCCTGCCTCCCTGCATCACACGACCCGCTCCAGTTTGCATATCATTCAAACCGCTCCACGGAGGATGCTATAGTCACCACCCTACACTCTGTTATCACCCACCTGGACCAGAAAGACACCTACGCCAGACTCCTGTACATTGATTTCAGTTCAGCATTCAACACCATTATTCCCCAGAGACTGATGGAGAAATTACTCCTCGGTCTGAACACCGCCACATGTCTCTGGATCCTGGATTTCCTGACTGAGAGACCTCAGTCTGTCCGGGTTGGAAACAACATCTCCAACTCTGTCACACTGAGCACCGGATCCCCTCAAGGCTGTGTACTCAGTCCACTGTTGTTTACACTTCTAACACATGACTGTGTATCCAGACATGAGGGGAACCAGATTATTAAGTTTGCAGATGACACCACGGTGGTGGGACTTATTCAGAGGGATGAGGAATCAATGCACAGGGAAGAAGTGAGAGACCTGGAGGGCTGGTGCAGGGAGAACAATCTGGTGCTCAACGTGGACAAAACGAAGGAGATGATTATCGACTTCCGGCGGTCACAGCCTGAGCACGTCCCCCTCAGCATCGGCGGCCGTTTAGTGGAGAGAGTGAAGAACATCAAGTTCCTTGGAGTGCAGATCTTGCAGGACCTGACCTGGAGCAAGAATTCCTTGGGGATCAGGAAGCGTGCTCAGCAGAGACTGCACTTCTTGAGGAAACTCAAACAGGCCTCTCTCCCCATCTGCATCCTCAGGACCTTCTACAGAGGTGTGGTGGAGAGTGTTCTGACGTACTGCATTGCTACATGGTACTCCAGCTGCAGTATGTCAGACAAAAAAGCTCTGCAGAGGATAGTCAAGGGAGCTGAGAGGGTAATTGGAGTCTCCCTCCCCTCTGTCCAAGAACTTTTTCAGAACCGTTGTAGGAGCAGGGCACTGAACATTGTCAAGGACCGTTCTCACCCTCTGCATAAACACTTTGAACTTCTTCCATCTGGTAAACGATTCCGGAGCATCAGAGGCAGAACCACCAGACTGATCAACAGCTTCCTCCCACAAGCAGTCAGGATGCTGAACAGTTGACCCGGAATCTCTCATACACACTACTGCACCTATGGACATTTTGTATATTATATTTGTATATTATAGTTAGTTAGTTGTTGTTTTTTTTTCAAGTATGTCTCAGGGATGTGTGAATGGATGGGGGAGGGGGGGTGAAGCTATGTGTGAGTGTGTCTTAAATCATGCTGCTTCTATTTATATGGATGCCGAGAGAAACGCAATTTCATCTTGCCTGCACTACAGTTGTATGTACAGCAATATGACAATAAAGGTTGATTTGATTATTACAGACTTCAGTGTGCGGTGGTCTGAGTAGCTCATGAACTAACGTTAAGTTAAAAAAAATTACACCTATGATACTTTATGACTCTTAGCACACTGACATGTAGTCCAAGGCTAAAAGGTAGAAGAAAATGTTGGCACGACATTTATCAAGTGGGGGGGGGGCGTGTCAGAGGACAATGTACAGTGTTTGTCTAGTGGTAATATGGTGTGTAGAACATGGTTTTAAATTGTTTTAATTTAGGGGGCATTAATGCAGTTGGTGTTTTGAGTTGTTTGTGGGTTCTGTTTGCTCCGGGTGATGAATGGGTTCTGATGGTTTGGGGTTTCTGCAATGTTGTTTTTCTACCACTAGGCGGTGCTGTTGCACAAATGTGTTTTTTTTTTTGCCAGTACAGTTTAAGACTGGTTGCCTTGGAAACACCAGCGCCAGAGTCACTGATCCGGGGGGTTTTTGGCTGAAAAACAAAACAAAACAAAACAAAAAAAAAAAAAACGTTTTTCTTGGTCTGGAAAATACAAAGTTTTTTTTTAGGGAACTCTCCAATCAGAGTCTGCCTCCTCCCTGCCTGCAACATTTACGCCACAAAACCTGGATCTGAACAGGGGTGTGCAGACTTTTACATCCACTATAACGTTTTACTGACGTTCTCCTATGTTTATGCAAAGTTTTGCTGATGTTCTCCCACATGTTTATATAAAGTTTTACTGATGTTCTATATGTTCATACAAAGTTTTAATGACGTTCTCCTATATGTTTACATAAAGTTTTACTGACGTTCTCCTATATGTTCATGCAAAGTTTTACTGACATTCTCCTACATGTTTATATAAAGTTTCACTGATGTTCTCCTACATGTTTACATAAAGTTTTACTGACGTTCTCCTACATGTTTATATAAAGTTTCACTGATGTTCTCCTACATATTCCTTGGAGATCAGGAAGCGGGCTCAGCAGAGACTACACTTCTTGAGGAAACTCAAACAGGCCTCTCTCCCCATCTGCATCCTCAGGACCTTCTACAGAGGTGTGGTGGAGAGTGTTCTGACGTACTGCATTGCTACATGGTACTCCAGCTGCAGTATGTCAGACAAAAAAGCCCTGCAGAGGATAGTCAAGGGGGCGGAGAGGGTAATTGGAGTCTCCCTCCCCTCTGTCCAAGAACTTTTTCAGAACCGTTGTAGGAGCAGGGCACTGAACATTGTCAAGGACTGTTCTCACCCTCTGCATAAACACTTTGAGCTTCTTCCATCTGGTAAACGATTCCGGAGCATCAGAGGCAGAACCACCAGACTGATCAACAGCTTCCTCCCACAAGCTGTCAGGATGCTGAACAGCTGACCCGGAATCTCACATACACACTACTGCACCTACGGACATTTTGTATATTATAGTTAGTTATTCTTTTTCCCCAAGTATGTCTCAGGGATGTGTGAATGGATGGGGGGGTGGAGCTATGTGGGAGTGTGTCTTAATCATGCTGCTTCTTATATGGATGCCGAGAGAAACGCAATTTCATCTTGCCTGCACTACAGTTGTATGTACAGCAATATGACAATAAAGTTTGATTTGATTTGATTTGATATTTACATAAAGTTTTACTGACGTTCTCCTACATGTTTACATAAAGTTTTACTGACGTTCTCCTACATGTTTATATAAAGTTTCACTGATGTTCTCCTACATGTTTACATAAAGTTTTACTGACGTTCTCCTACATGTTTATATAAAGTTTCACTGATGTTCTCCTACATATTCCTTGGAGATCAGGAAGCGAGCTCAGCAGAGACTGCACTTCTTGAGGAAACTCAAACAGGCCTCTCTCCCCATCTGCATCCTCAGGACCTTCTACAGAGGTGTGGTGGAGAGTGTTCTGACGTACTGCATTGCTACATGGTACTCCAGCTGCAGTATGTCAGACAAAAAAGCCCTGCAGAGGATAGTCAAGGGGGCGGAGAGGGTAATTGGAGTCTCCCTCCCCTCTGTGCAAGAACTTTTTCAGAACCGTTGTAGGAGCAGGGCACTGAACATTGTCAAGGACCGTTCTCACCCTCTGCATAAACACTTTGAGCTTCTTCCATCTGGTAAACGATTCCGGAGCATCAGAGGCAGAACCACCAGACTGATCAACAGCTTCCTCCCACAAGCTGTCAGGATGCTGAACAGCTGACCCGGAATCTCACATACACACTACTGCACCTATGGACATTTTGTATATTATAGTTAGTTATTCTTTTTCCCCAAGTATGTCTCAGGGATGTGTGAATGGATGGGGGGGTGGAGCTATGTGGGAGTGTGTCTTAATCATGCTGCTTCTTATATGGATGCCGAGAGAAACGCAATTTCATCTTGCCTGCACTACAGTTGTATGTACAGCAATATGACAATAAAGTTTGATTTGATTTGATTTGATATTTACATAAAGTTTTACTGACGTTCTCCTACATGTTTATATAAAGTTTCACTGATGTTCTCCTACATGTTTACATAAAGTTTTACTGACGTTCTCCCACATGTTTATATAAAGTTTCACTGATGTTCTCCTACATGTTTACATAAAGTTTTACTGACGTTCTCCTACATGTTTATATAAAGTTTCACTGATGTTCTCCTACATGTTTATATAAAGTTTTACTGACGTTCTCCTATGTTTATGCAAAGTTTTACTGACGTTCTCCCACATATTTACATAAAGTTTCACTGATGTTCTCCTACATATTCACATAAAGTTTTACTGACGTTCTCCTACATGTTTATATAAAGTTTCACTGATGTTCTCCTACATGTTTATATAAAGTTTTACTGACGTTCTCCCACATGTTTATACAAAGTTTCACTGATGTTCTCCTATATGTTTATGCAGTTTTACTGACATTCTCCTACATGTTTACATAAAGTTTTACTGATGTTCTCCTACATGTTTATATAAAGTTTTACTGACGTTCTCCTATGTTTATGCAAAGTTTTACTGACGTTCTCCTATGTTTATGCAAAGTTTTACTGACGTTCTCCCACGTTTATATAAAGTTTCACTGATGTTCTCCTATATGTTTATGCAAAGTTTTACTGACGTTCTCCTACATGTTTATATAAAGTTTTACTGACGTTCTCCTACATCTTTTTCCAAGATGGCGCCCACAGTGGTCGACATGGTGCTACGCTGCCCTTTAATTTGTTTGTTTTTGTTCGTCGATTGTGTGTCTGCCAGCTCTTATACTCGTGAAGAGTTATTAAATATCAGGACTCTCACTCCCACGGACCTTCTCCCAGTATTTTTAGCTCCTGCCGCCGATCTGATTCATTGTTTGGCTCAAAGAGTAAGACGGCGAAAAAGAGGAAAGCAAGGGGGGATTCTCGCTCGGCTGCGAAGGAGAGGCACACGGACAGCCTTGCCTGGCATATTTCTATCCAATGCCAATTCTCTCTTGAACAAGGTTGAAGAATTAAGACTGCTGATGCGATTTAAGGACCTCGCTTCCTCGTCTGTCATCTGTTTCTCTGAGACCTGGCTTAAAAGGAACATACCGGACAGCGCGATCAGCCTCGAGGGATTTCAGCTGTTTCGTGCTGATCGCGTCACAGAGCTCTCCAGTAAGTCTATTGGAGGAGGAGTCTGCTTCTACATTAACAGCAGCTGGTGCTCTGATGTAACTGTGGTTTCACAACACTGTTCTACCGATCTAGAATTTCTCTCTGTTAACTGCAAGCCATTTTATTCCCCGCGGGAGTTTGCATCATTTTTTTTGATCGCTGTGTACGCCCCTCCCGACGCGGACGCGTGCGAGGCCCAGCGCGCACTCGCAGATCACGTCCTACATGCGGAGCGGACTTTTCCAGACTCCCTGGTTATTGTGGTAGGCGACTTTAACCAGAGCAATCTGAGTCACGAGCTCCCCCGATACAGACAGTTTATTAAATGTCCAACCAGAGAAAAAAACACGCTGGATCACTGTTACACTACAGTGAAGGACACGTATCGCGCTGTTCCCCGCGCTGCGCTGGGACTATCTGATCACGTGATGGTCCACCTCATCCCCACATACAGACAGACACTGAAACTCACTAAACCTGTTGTGACCACCACGAAGAAATTGACCAGTGAAGCTGGAGAGAAACTGAACACATGCATGGAAATAACTGACTGGGGCATGTTTAAAGGAGCCACACATGATATTAATGAGTACACAGACACTGTGAACTCATATATCAACTTCTGTGAGGAGAACATTCTCCCATCGCGCACCAGGGTGAGGTACTCTAATGATAAGCCCTGGTTCACTGCCAAGCTCAGACAGATCAGGAAGGAGAAGGAAGCAGCGTTGAAAAGTGGAGACAGGGACTGCTACAGGGAGGTCAAATATCGGTTTAACAGAGAGCTGAGGAGAGCTAAATCTGTGTATTCTGAGAGACTCCAGCAGCAGTTCACTGCTAATGACTCGGCTTCTGTGTGGAGAGGACTGAGGCAAATCACCAACTATCGGCCTCAGGCTTCTAAAGGTCAGGATGACAACATTACGCCCGTTTTGACACCTCGTCAGCTGTGTCCAACATCCCCCCTCCACCCAGCTCCACTGCCTCCTCGGCCCCTAATTCATCAAAAGCGGTCCCCCCCTCCTCCTCCTCCCCCCTGCCCTTGTCATCAGTGAGCAGGACGTGCACAGACAATTCTCCAGACTGAACCCGCACAAGGCCCCCGAGCCGGACGGTGTGTCTCCCTCCACCCTGAGACACTGTGCGAAAGAGCTGGCTCCTGTCTTCACAGACATTTTTAACACCTCCCTTAAGCAATGTCACGTGCCGACCTGCCTCAAATCCTCCACCATCATCCCTGTCCCCAAGAAGCCACGGATTACTGGACTTAACGACTACAGACCTGTAGCGCTCACCTCTGTAGTCATGAAGTCCTTTGAGCGCCTGGTCCTGCCCCACCTCAAGTCCATCACCACTCCCCTCCTGGACCCACTGCAGTTTGCCTACCGTGCCAACAGGTCTGTGGACGACGCAGTCAACCTGGCCCTCCACTCCATCCTGCAGCACCTGGACTCCCCGGGAACCTACGCCAGGATCCTGTTTGTGGACTTCAGCTCTGCATTCAACACCATCCGCCCCACTCTGCTCCGGGACAAGCTGTCCCTGCTCGGCGTGCCTGACTCCCTCTGCAGGTGGATCACCGACTTCCTGACGGACCGGAGGCAGCATGTGCGGCTGGGGAAGTCTGTCTCGGACTCTGTTAGCATCAGCATCGGATCACCCCAGGGCTGTGTACTTTCCCCCCTACTCTTCTCCCTTTATACCAACTCCTGCACCTCCTCCCACCAGTCTGTTAAGCTGATTAAGTTTGCGGACGACACCACCCTCATCGGGCTCATCTCCAATGGCGACGAGTCCGTCTACAGGAAAGAGGTGGCCCAGCTGGTGTCCTGGTGCAGCCACAACAACCTGCAGCTGAACGCTCTGAAGACAGCGGAGATGATTGTGGACTTCAGGAAAGTCACATCCCCCCTGCCCCCCCTCACCATCACAGGCTCTCCCATCACCATTGCAGATTCCTTCCGCTTCTTGGGCACCACCATCACCCGAGACCTCAAATGGGAGCCAACCATCAGCTCCCTCATCAAAAAGGCCCAGCAGAGGATGTTCTTTCTGCGGCAGCTGAGGAAGCTCAAGCTACCCACCAAGATGTTAGTGCAGTTCTACACGGCCATCATCGAGTCCATCCTCACCTCCTCCATAACCGTGTGGTACGCAGGAGCCACTGCCAGGGACAGACTAAGGCTGCAGCGCGTCGTGCGCACTGCTGAGAAGGTGATCGGCTGCAAGCTCCCATCTCTCCAGGACCTGTACATCTCCAGGACCCGGAGGCGTGCAGGCCGGATCATAGCCGATCCTTCACACCCTGGTCACGTACTGTTTGCCCCCCTCCCCTCAGGTAGAAGACTTCGGTCCATTCAGACTAAAACCTCCCGGCACATGAACAGCTTTTTCCCCTCTGCCATCAGACTGCTGAACACTAAGTGACTTATTAGACTCTCGTGCACCATGTACAGCAGCTCAACCAGACTCATGTCAATCATCACTGTTTTTCTGTTGCATTATCGACTGCACTATGTGGTACTTCACATTATCTGCTACTTGCTAATTTATTTAAATCTGCCTTGACTAGTACTACTCATTATTATTATTATTATTACTTATTATTCTACACTTATTGCATGTTTTTAGTCTGTTAGTTTTTAGTTTATCTCTTTATCTCATCATGTTTAATGTTGCAGCATTGCACCGAAACAAATTCCTAGTTTGTGTACTACATGAACAATGGCAATAAATCTGATTCTGATTCTACATGTTTATATAAAGTTTCACTGATGTTCTCCTACATGTTTACATAAAGTTTCACTGATGTTCTCCTACATGTTTACATAAAGTTTTACTGACATTCTCCTACATGTTTATATAAAGTTTTACTGACGTTCTCCTATGTTTATGCAAAGTTTTACTGACGTTCTCCCACATGTTTATATAAAGTTTCACTGATGTTCTCCTATATGTTTATGCAAAGTTTTACTGAAGTTCTCCTACATGTTTACATTAAGTTTTACTGATGTTCTCCTATGTTTATGCAAAGTTTTACTGACGTTCTCCGACATGTTTATATAAAGTTTCACTGATGTTCTCCTATATGTTTATGCAAAGTTTTACTGACGTTCTCCCACATGTTTATATAAAGTTTCACTGATGTTCTCCTATGTTTATGCAAAGTTTTACTGACGTTCTCCCACATGTTTATATAAAGTTTCACTGATGTTCTCCTATATGTTTATGCAAAGTTTTACTGACGTTCTCCCACATGTTTATATAAAGTTTCACTGATGTTCTCCTATGTTTATGCAAAGTTTTACTGATGTTCTCCTATGTTTATGCAAAGTTTTACTGACGTTCTCCTATGTTTATGCAAAGTTTTACTGATGTTCTCCTACATGTTTATATAAAGTTTCACTGATGTTCTCCTATATGTTTATGCAAAGTTTTACTGACATTCTCCTACATGTTTACATAAAGTTTTACTGACATTCTCCTACATGTTTACATAAAGTTTTACTGACGTTCTCCTATGTTTATGCAAAGTTTTACTGACGTTCTCCCATGTTTATATAAAGTTTCACTGATGTTCTCCTATATGTTTATGCAAAGTTTTACTGACGTTCTCCTACATGTTTACATAAAGTTTTACTGACGTTCTCCTATGTTTATGCAAAGTTTTACTGACGTTCTCCCATGTTTATATAAAGTTTTACTGATGTTCTCCTATATGTTTATGCAAAGTTTTACTGACGTTCTCCTACATGTTTACATAAAGTTTTACTGACGTTCTCCTACATGTTTACATAAAGTTTTACTGACGTTCTCCTACATGTTTATATAAAGTTTTACTGATGTTCTCCTATATGTTCATGCAAAGTTTTACTGATGTTCTCCTATATGTTTATGCAAAGTTTTACTGACGTTCTCCTACATGTTTACATAAAGTTTTACTGACGTTCTCCTACATGTTTATATAAAGTTTTACTGATGTTCTCCTATATGTTCATGCAAAGTTTTACTGATGTTCTCCTATATGTTCATGCAAAGTTTTACTGATGTTCTCCTATATGTTTATGCAAAGTTTTACTGACGTTCTCCTACATGTTTATATAAAGTTTTACTGACGTTCTCCTATATATTTAAAGTTTTACTGATGTTCTCCTACATGCTTATATAAAGTTTTACTGATGTTCTCCATTTTTAAGTAAAGTTTTCTAATGTTCTCCTACATTTAAATAAAGCTTCTTTATGATGTTCTCCTACCTTACAGTGGAAGTTCCCCGGCTGGCAGAAGAAACAGTTCTTCTCGTCTGACCCATTGGGGCAGCGGTTCTGGTAGTTGCAGCGGTCTGATCGGGGGTAACACGCTCCGTTTCTAGAACATGGGAACTCATCCTCCTGACAGGAAGAACAGTTCAGCTCGTCACGGCCGTTGGGGCAGTGCCAGAACCCATCACATCGCTGCTGTTCTGTGTAACAGCCCCAGTTCCCCCCACACGGAACCTCCCAGGGTAGGCAGAACCCATCCACCTGGAGCAGAGCCATAGAGACTGTTAGAATAAAGAAGAACCTAAAGACCACATCAACCTGTTGTGTTAGCATGTACTTCTGTTGTTAGCATGAACTTTTGGCATCAGCATATATGTATATTTATTATCGTGAACTGTTAGCATTGAGTAAACCTTTGGTGTTAGCATGAACCATGGGAATTAACATATCTTTGTTAGCATGTGGCAGCGTGTGGCATTAGCATCAACCGCTGGTGTTAGCATAAATTGTGGGCATTAACGCACAGTACATCCAGAAAGTCTTCATAGCGCTTCACTTTTTCCACGTTTTGTTATGTTACAGCCTTATTCCACAATAGATTAAATTCTTTTTTTTTTCTCAAAATTCTACACACAATACCCATAATGACAACATGGAAAAAAAGTTTTTGGGAGATTTTTGCAAATTTATTAAAAATAAAAACCAAGAAATCACATGTACATAAGTATTCACATCCTTTGCTCAACACTTTGCTGATGCACCTTTGGCAGCAATTACAGCCTCACGTCTATTTGAATCTGATGCCACCAGCTTGGCTCAACTATCTTTGGGCAGTTTGGCCCATTCCTCTTTGCAGCACCTCTCAAGCTCCATCAGGTTGGATGGGAAGCGTCGGTGCACAGCCATTTTCACATCTCTCCAGAGATGTTCAATTTGATTCAAGTCTGGGCTGTGGCTGGGCCACTCAAGTTGTCCTGAAGCCTCTCCTTTGATATCTTGGCTGTGTGCTTAGGGTCGTTGTCCTGCTGAAAGATGAACCGTCGCCCCAGTCTGAGGTCAAGAGCGCTCTGGAGCAGGTTTTCATCCAGGATATGTCTGTACATTGCTGCATTCATCTTTCCCTCTATCCTGACTAGTCTCCCAGTTCCTGAAACATCCCCACAGCATGATGCTGCCACCACCATTGGCGTGGTTACGAGCGATGCCTGGTTTCCTCCAAACATGACGCCTGGCATTCATGCCAAAGAGGTCAATCTTTGTCTCATCAGACCAGGGAATTTTCTTTCTCATGGTCTGAGAGTCCTTCAGGGGCCTTCTGACAAACTCCAGGCAGGCTGCCATGTGCCTTTTACTAAGGAGTGGCTTCTGTCTGGCCATTCTGCCATACAGGCCTGATTGGTGGATTGCTGCAGAGATGGTTGTCCTTCTGGAAGGTTCTCCTCTCTCCACAGACGAATGCTGGCACTGTGACAGAGTGACCATCAGGTTCTTGGTCACCTCCCTGACTAAGGCCCTTCTCCCCTGATCGCTCAGTTTCGACAGCCAGCCAGCTCTAGGAAGAGTCCTGGTGGTTCTGAACTTCCTCCATTTATGATGATGGAGGCCACTGTGCTCATTGGAACCTTCAAAGCAGCAGAAATGTTTCTGTACCCTTCCCCAGATTTGTGCCTCCAGACAATCCTGTCTCGGAGGTCTACAGACAATTCCTTTGACTTCATGCTTGGTTTGTGCTCTGACCTGCACTGTCAGCTGTGGGACCTTCTATAGACAGGTGTGTGCCTTTCCACATCATGTCTAATCAACTGAATTTACCACAGGTGGACTCCAGTTAAGCTGGAGAAACATCTCAGGGATGATCAGTGGAAACAGGATGAACCTGAGCTTAATTTTGAGCTTCATGGCAAAGGTTGTGAATACTTATGTAGATGTGATTTATTAGTTTTTGATTTTTAATACATTTGCAAAAATCTAAAAAAAAACTTTTTTCACAATGTCATTATGGGGTACTGTGTTTAGAATTTTGAGGAAAAAATGAATTTAATCCATTTCGGAATAAGACTGTAGCAGAACAAAATGGAAAAAGTGAAGCGCTGTGAACTTTCCAGATGCACTGTAACACCAATGCTGAGTACAAGAAGGGGGTGAGCAGACTCTACTTCCTGAGGAAGCTGAGATCCTTCAACATGTGTAACAGGATGCTGGAGCTTTTCTACCAGGCCATTGCCACCAGCACCATCTTCCTTGCTGCTGTCTGTTGGGGTAGCAGTATCAGGGCCAGACACGCCAACAGACTTGACACGATTTTCAAGAGGGCTGGCTCTGTGATTGGTCTCAGACCAGAGACCTTTGAGACAGTGGTGGAGAGGAGGACACTGAACAAACTGTGATCCATCATGGACAATCCTGATCACCCCCTCCACCACACACTGGACAGACAGAGGAGCACGTTCTCCAGCAGACTGCTACAGCTTCACTGTCCAACGGTCAGGTACAGGAAATCTTTCCTGCCACATGCCATCTCACTGGACAATAACTCACTCTGATGTTGAATTCTGGTCATAACTATGCTGCCACACTGCACCTTACAGTCTAACTGGTACCTCACATTTCACTCTGCTCCTGATAGTCCTGCATTGTACAGCGGGAATGATTCATGCATCTCTACAGGTCATCACCTATTCATCTATGAGGTCTATAAGTTATTTAAGCAGTTTTACTTTCCCTGGGTAATCCCTGTGTCTTTTATGCTCTGTGTGTTTCTGTCATTTTGGTTCTCTACTGTCATGCTGCTGTTACACTGAAATTTCTCACTTTGGGATCAATGAAGTATATCTATCTTTTTTAGCATGTGGCATTAGCATCAACCATTGGTGTTAGCATGAATCGTGGGTATACCTGTACAGTATCTCACAAAAGTGAGTACACCCCTCACATGTTTGTAAATATTATATTCTATCTTTTCATGGGACAACACTGAAGATATGACACTTTGATACAATGTAAAGTAGTCAGTGTACAGCTTGCATAACAGTGTAAATTAGCCGTCCCCTCAAAATAACTCAACACACAGCCATTAATGTCTAAACTGCTGGCAACAAAAGTGAGGACACCCCTAAGTGAAAATGTCCAAATTGTGTCCAAATAGCTATTTTCCCTCCCCGGTGTCATGTGACTCGTTAGTGTTACAAGGTCTCAGGTGTGAATGGGGAGCAGGTGTGTAAACCCTTTTAGTGTGTATGGCGCACTTCTGCACCTGTCAGCTGATCAGTCCAAACAAAGCCTGTACAGCTGAATAGAGTGTGAAGTGTACAAACCTTTTAACACCACTTGGTGGCCGAGAGGTGTGGCTTTTCATTTACCGTGAGAACTGGAAATGGTCCAATGGAATAAGTAGGTCAAATCAGCGTTTGAAGCCTGCCCCCTTTCATGCTGCTGTTTGACAGGAAGAAACAGGATGGCGAAAAAAATGCTCTCGGCTGAAGAGGTATTAGCACTGGTATTCACCGCTCCTGGGTTAGAGGAAGAGCTTAGCCCTAGTTCGTCATCTGAGTTAAGAGTCCAGCTCCAATTATGTGCCTTTGGACAATGGTGCAAGCAGTTCTTGCAAGAGTGGAGACAGACATCTTGCGCGCAACGCTGCAGCTGCATTTTCTGTGTCCAGCCGTGCCCAAAATGGCACAGGAGCCTCATCTGCAGATTGTTCTGCTTTGCCAAACTGTGGTCGCAGAGCAAAAAGGTCCAGAGCAGCCCGTGGGCGACGTTTAGCTGGGCAAGAGCGCACTACCGGTGCACATCAACATGTGCCACGTGTGCGTGGTGGCAGGACAATCGGTAGTGGCGATGCGGCGGGAGGTTTGGACATTGACGGCTGGGAGCTTCTTAGAGATGAAAAAGTTTATCAGCCGTGGCTGAAAGCATTTGAACAGCCAGTTGGAAATCGAGAAGGACCTGTCATCTGCACCCGCCACTGATTTTGAGTCGCTTTTTTGGACTCTGGAATTCTGGATGCCTGTGACCGACGAAACAAACAGCTACATAGTTGTTGCATAAACTGTGTTTCATTTGCTTCATTTTAGTTAAGTGTGAAACAAATGTGCCATGAGATTTGTGTTTTTTTTAATGATTTTTAGTAATTTTGTCAATGATGGGACAAAAGGCCATGTGGTGAGTGTGTGGAACAAAAATTGTCCATCCATCCATCTTCTACCGCTTTTCCGGAGCGGTAGAAGATGAAGCGGCAAATGAAGGGACAATAGGCCATGTGGTGACAGTGTGACACCAAAATTGTTTTGGTTTTGAATGATTTTTAGTAATTTTGTCAATGATGGGACAAAAGGCTATGTGGTAGCAGTCTGTGAAACAAAAACTGTCCATCCGTCCATCTTCTACCTCTTTTCCGGAGGGGTAATTAGGTCCAATTATGCACAACGCATGGATGCAAGTTCACCTGGCAGACACTTGGGTACCTCTGCAACACTTTTATAATTGGGACTTTGCCTCTAACTGTAATTCTGAAGCTATACTGTTATAATAAAATTTGGATTGTTGCAATATGCAAAGTAGGTCCAATTATGCACAATGCATGGATGCAAGTTCACTTGGCAGACAATTGGGTTCCTCTGCAACATTTTTGTAATTGGGACTTTGCCTCTAACTATTACCGTTCTGAAGCTATTACCATTTGAAAATTTGAGGTTAAACTCTGCGTTTTCCTGACAAAAATTCTACACGCCCAAAGGGTTAAATTTGGTGTAATCACTCTCATACTCTCTCATACTGGTCACTGGAAGTTCAACATGGCACCTCATGACAAACAACTCTCTGAAGATCTGGAAAAAAGAATTGTTGCTCTACATAAAGATGTCCTAGGCTATAAGAAGATTGCCAACACCCTGAAACTGAGCTGCAGCACGGTGGCCAAGACCATACAGCGGTTTAACAGGACAGGTTCCACTCAGAACAGGCCTCGCCATGGTCGACCAAAGAAGTTGAGTGCACATGCTCAGCATCATATCCAGAGGTTGTCTTTTGAAAATATACAGTGGGGCAAAAAAGTATTTAGTCAGCCACCAATTGTGCAAGTTCTCCCACTTAAAGGATGAGAGAGGTCTCCAATTTTCATCATAGGTATACCTCAACTATGAGAGACAAAATAAGAAAAAAAAATCCAGAAAATCACATTGAAGGATTTTTAATGAATTAATTGGTAAATTCCTTGGTAAAATAAGTATTTGGTCACCTACAAACAAGCAAGATTTCTGGCTCTCACAGACCTGTAACTTCTTCTTTAAGAGGCTCCTCTGTCCTCCACTCGTTACCTGTATTAATGGCACCTGTTTGAACTCGTTATCAGTATAAAAGACACCTGTCCACAACCTCAAACAGTCAGACTCCAAACTCCACTATGGCCAAGACCAAAGAGCTGTCAAAGGACACCAGAAACAAAATTGTAGACCTGCACCAGGCTGGGAAGACTGAATCTGCAATAGGTAAGCAGCTTGGTGTGAAGAAATCAACTGTGGGAGCCATTATTAGAAAATGGAAGACATACAAGACCACTGATAATCTCCCTCGATCTGGGGCTCCACGCAAGATCTCACCCCGTGGGGTCAAAATGATCACGAGAATGGTGAGCAAAAATCCCAGAACCACACGGGGGGACCTAGTGAATGACCTGCAGAGAGCTGGGACCAAAGTAACAAAGGCTACATCAGTAACACACTACGCCGCCAGGGACTCAAATCCAGACATGTCCCCCTGCTTAAGCCAGTACATGTCCAGGCCTGTCTGAAGTTTGATCCAGAAGATCTTGGACTGGGAGAATGTCATATGGTCAGATGAAAGAAAAATAGAACTTTTTGGTAAAAACTCAACTTGTCGTGTTTGGAGGAGAAAGAACACCATACCTACTGTGAAGCATGGGGGTGGAAACATCATGTTTTGGGGCTGTTTTTCTGCAAAGGGACCAGGACAACTGATCGTGTAAAGGAAAGAATGAATGGAGCCATGTATCGTGAAATTTTGAGTGAAAACCTCCTTCCATCAGCAACGGCATTGAAGATGAAACGTGGCTGGGTCTTTCAGCATGACAATGATCCCAAACACACCGCCCGGGCAATGGAGTGGCTTCGTAAGAAGCATTTCAAGGTCCTGGAGTGGCCTAGCCAGTCTCCAGATCTCAACCCCATAGAAAATCTTTGGAGGGAGTTGAAAGTCCGTGTTGCCCAGCGACAGCCCCAAAACATCACTGCTCTAGAGGAGATCTGCATGGAGGAATGGGCCAAAATACCAGCAACAGTGTGTGAAAACCTTGTGAAGACTTACAGAAAACGTTTGACCTCTGTCATTGCCAACAAAGGGTATATAACAAAGTATTGAGATGAACTTTTGATATTGACCAAATACTTATTTTACCAAGGAATTTACCAATTAATTCATTAAAAATCCTTCAATGTGATTTTCTGGATTTTTTTTTTCTCATTTTGTCTCTCATAGTTGAGGTATACCTATGATGAAAATTGGAGACCTCTCTCATCTTTTAAGTGGGAGAACTTGCACAATTGGTGGCTGACTAAATACTTTTTTACCCCACTGTAGATGTATGAGTGCTGCCAGAATTGCTGCAGAGGCTGAAGGGGTGGGGGGGTCAGCCTGTCAGTACTCAGACCATACGCCGCACACTGCATCAATTTGGTCTGCATGGCTGTCGTCCCAGAAGGAAGCCCCTTTTAAAGATGATGCACAAGAAAGGCTGCAAACAGTTTGCTGAAGACAAGCAGACTAAGGACATGGATTACTGGAGCCATGTCCTGTGGTCTGATGAGACCAAGATAAACTTATTTGGTTCAGATGGTGTCAAGCATGTGTGGTGGCAACCAGGTGAGGAGTACCAAGACAAGTGTGTCTTGCCTACAGTCGAGCATGGTGGTGGGCGTGTCATGGTTTGGGGCTGCATGAGTGCTGCCGGCACTGGGGAGCCACAGTTCACTGAGGGAACCATGAATGCCAACATGTACTGTGACATAGTGAAGCAGAGCATGATAGCTCAAGTAGGTTCATTTTGTCTTCTTTTAATTATTTACCTTTTGTTCTTATTAAAGACAAAAATAGAAAGGTGTAGAAGAGCTTGGAAATGAAGAGGCGATTTGATTTATAAACAAAGTTTAATAATCAGCTCTTCTAACAAGTCTCATCTTGTGCAGAGTGGCAGAAGGAGAAAAGAGACAGAATGTCTCCAGCTCACTGGCTTTATACTTGCACACAACAAAAGACATGCATAACAAAGGCTGACATCCCTCATTATCTTAATCCCCCCATTGTCTTGGTATTTCCTCTCCTCGCCTGGGGGTGAGGGTGGCTCCTCCGGTCTCCTCCGCCATGTCTGGGAACGTCTTTGTTCTTCACTCGGCGGTTGAGAGCCTTTGTCCTTTCAGAGGTGTGAAGTCCTTTACATATGTAATTACTAAACATTTCCACATGCTTCAACATATGTAGGTTATGGAATATATGATTAATATAGACCACAAAGGAGATGTTTTTACCTTCTTTACACGTTTCGACTGTTCACTGCAGCCTTCGTCAGAACAAAATAAGAACAAAAGGTCAATAAATAAGGAAGAGCACGATCCCTCCCTTCTGAAATTGGGCCACAGGGCAGTATTCCAACATGGTAACGACCCCAAACACACCTCCAAGACGACCACTGCCTTGCTAAAGAAACTGAGGGTAAAGGTGAAGGACTGGCCAGGCATGTCTCCAGACCTAAACCCTACTGAGCATCTGTGGGGCTTTCTCAAACAGAAAGTGGAGGAGCACAAGGCCTCTAACATCCCCCAGCTCCGTGATGTCATCATGGAAGAGTGGAAGAGGATTCCAGCTGCAAGCTGACTGGTGGCTCAGTTGGTACAGCATCCGCCCCACACCCAGGAGGATGGGGTTCAAAACCCGGCTGGGTCATGCCAAAGACCATATAAAAGCGCAACTTTCTGCCGTCCAGCTTGGTGCTCGGCAATAACGGAATAGAGGAGGGAAATTTGTGGCGGTACCTTGCATGGCAGCAACCCCTCTGACTCTAGATGTGATTAACATTGTAGATAAGAGAAACGTAATTTAGTTCTACTGTACATGATTGGCTGTATGGATTGAATGACAATAAAGTTGGCTTTCTTTCTGTTAAGCTCTAGTGAACTCCATGCCCAAGAAAGTTAAGGCAGTGCTGGAAAATAATGGTGGCCACACAAAATATTGACACTTTGGGCACAATTTGCACATTTTCACTTGAGGGTGTACTCACTTTTGTTGCCAGTGGTTTAGACATTAATGGCTGTGTGTTGAGTTATTTTGAGGGGACAACAAATTTACACTGTTATACAAGCTGTACACTGACTACTTTACATTGTATCAAAGCGTCATATCTTCAGTGTTGTCCCATGAAAACATATAATAGGATATTTACAAAAATGTGAGGGGTGGACTCAGTTTTGTGAGATACTGTACATCTTTGTTAGCATGTGGCATTAGCATCAACCATTGGTGTTAGCATGAACCGTGGGTATTAACAGTGACCAGTACCTGGTAGGTGGCGTTGAATCCTCTGGCGGCATTTATCTTGTCAGCGTAGAAGTGGACTCGCAGCTGACCGAACGATGACACCACGACAACAGGCGCTCTGGAGTCAAAGGCGGTCAGAATTCGGAGGAGGCGGTGAGGGTTCTCTTCTAGACCATCATATACCTTCACGTAGTCGCCGTACCCTGTCCCATCCAGTTTGAAGTCCATGAACCGGAGGATGACCTACAGAAGAGGAGATGCCACATTAGACTTCCTGCAGGAGGAGTGCGCCCCGTCCCCGTGGAGGACGGTACTGGGACATTACCTTACGGTGGTCTCCAGTGTCGATCAGCCAAGTGCAGTTACTCCCCGGGGGGTAGAAGTCAGGGTAGTTTGGAGAGTTGAAAGAACCATAGAAGTTCCTCAACCATTCACCACACGTAGGAACATCACAGTCAATCTCATCACCAAGGTCCTGGAGGACAAGAAGGGACAAGGAGTACAGAAAGGATGTGGAGAGGATATGAAGGCGATGGGAGGTCATGGAGAGGACAGGAGGACACAGAGAGACAGGAAGACATGGAGAGGTTAGGAGGACACGGAGAGGACAGGAGGACATGGAAAGGTTAGGAAGACATGGAGAGGTCAGGAGGACACAGGGAACAGAAGGACATGGAAAGGTTAGGAGGACACACAGAGGTCAGGAAGACATGAAGAGGAAAGGAGGAGATGGAGAGGAAAGGAGGACACGGAGAGGTTCAGAGGACACGGAGCGGACAGGAGGACACAGATTGGTCAAGAAGACATGGAGAGGACAAGAGGCCACAAAGAGGTCAGGAGGACATGGAGAGGACAGGAGGACACATAGAGACAGGAGGACATGGACCAGACAAGCACAAACAGAGAAACAGGAGGACGCAGAGCGGACAGGAGAACACAGAGGTCAGAAGGACATAGAGAGGACAGGAGGACACAGATCGATCAGTGAGACATGGAGAGGATTGGAGCACACAGAGACAGGAAGACAAGAAGGGGCAGAAGGAGACAAATTTCAAGTGTTAATCCTTTGCCCCGAACAAAGTCAAATCCCATGTGGAGAACCCCAAGGTTCTAAGCTAGGACCACTGAATACTACTACGCTCCCACTGGTTCCAATTTGGTCAGAGTGAATTACGGGACAATCCCAGCATGTTTAATGTTAGTAACTGTTGTTATGGTAACCCAGGACCTCGAGGGATGGTCACCTGACAGTCGATGCTGCCGTCGCAGCGCAAACTCTGGGGTAAGCAGGTGTAGACACGGGTGTAGCGGGACAAGCAGGGGAACTGGTTCGGTCCGCACGGCTGGAAGGAGAACGGCGAGTCCACGCACACATCCTCGTCCGACTGGTCCCCGCACTCGTCCACGCCGTTACACCGCCACATGTCGGGGACGCACTTCCCGTTAGAGCAGTGGAACTGGTTCGCGTCACAGCTGGAGGCCTCTGGCTTCCCTGAGGAGAGGAGGAGACACGTGAGTGGTCAGAGGAGGAGGAGACCTGATTGGTCAGAGGAGATGATTTTTTTTTAGATTTATATGGTGCTTTACATGTCAAGTGACATTTCAAAGCGCTTACAGTGAGTCCATTATTCACTCACTCCAGACAGACATTGATAGTGGTAAGCTACTGCTGTAGGCACAGCTGCCCTGGGGCTCACAGCCGGGTCACCATAGCAGCACACCTGACCGCTCTGAGCGTCTTTTTTTCAGTGCTTGTGTGCTGCGCTCTGGGGAAAAAGTCTGTGCCCTGTATCCGAGCAACAGCTTGTCACTCACAGCTCAGCACTTCCACTTTTCCAATGGTCAAACTTTCTACTTATTTTTTAATAACAGTCTCTAAATAATAATGGACATATTCTGGCATTGGTAGCAGCTCTGGATGCAAAATATGATGACAAGGAAAAGAAAACAGGAGTCTGGGTAGAGACATCAACTGGACACCAAACTTGAACCACAGTTCTGCCTTGATGGTGCCCATTTCAAGGAGTATTTTAGATTGACTAGGAGTCAGTTTGAACTGGTTTTGGAGATCGACCCATCAATTTCTCCATTCTCGTCTTCCTGTGCCGGCATCCTATGTCCTGCCTTTCCTTAATTCTGGTTGGCTGTTTAGAAAGGTGTGACATTGACGAGCTCAGCTGTAGTCTGAAAAGTTTAACTTTTTTCAGCCCTAAGCGCCACGACAAAAAGCAGCCACTGCCGAGAGTGTTTCAGCGCCAAGGGTGCTCAGCGCTGTAAACGACGGACTACATAGAGAATGAATACAAAATAGTCGCCCACAGCGGAAAAAACGCGTTTGGTGGACACACAGCCTAAGCCTGCACACCTGTGAAAATCCCCATGTTGTCAGTCCCTGCTTTAAAAGAACATTTTATCAGCAGTTTCCAGAGCTAAATACAAAAAACAATAAAGCTGTATAAATTATCACCAGTTTAAGGTTATATATCAGTTTATCACAGACAGCATAATGCCTAATGTCAATTAAACCATTGATTAAATATCTTACAACTGAATTCCTGATCTGCTCCAACCCACAAACTAACATCAGGAGGAAGTTTTCCATCACTGCTTTACTTAACAATATAATTCAGAAAGGTAAATCTTCATATTCAGTATTCACTGCACTTAAGAGTGATATTTGAAGCTGTTTGACTTAATTTTGATGATTAATAAATAAAAACCTACAACCATAAATTACAAATTGAGATATTCTAATTAACCCAGACGCACTAATATTCAGAATGAGGGCTAATATTAACAAAGATGAAAAAGAGATAGCCACTTCTGTAATTCAGTCATTTACACTGCGTTCTAAATGATTATGCAAATAGGATTTTAGTGTCTTAAACATTCAATTTTTTTTTTTGTTTTTCAATTAAACTCATGGATGGTATTGTGTCTCAGGGCTCTTTGCATCACTGATATCAATCTCAGACACCTGTCGTAATTAGTTTGCCAGGTGAACTCAATTAAAGGAGAACTAAGAAGATGTTCCACATTATTAAGCATGCCACAGGTTTCAAACAATATAGGAAACAAAAAGGATCTCTCTGCTGGCGAAAAGTGTCAAATAATGCAATGCCTCGGACACGGTATGAAAACATGATATTTCATGAAAACTTAAGCGTGATCATCATACTGTGAAGAAATTTGTGGCTGATGCAGAGCACAGACAGATTTGTGCAGCTAAAGGCATAATGATGAAGGCTTCTGCCAGACAAATTCATCGGATTAAGAGAGCAGCTGCTAACATGCCATTACAAAGCAGCAAACAGGTATTTGAAGCTGCTGGTGCCTCTGGAGTCCCACTAACCTGAAGGTGTAGAATCCTCCAGAGGCTTGCAGTTGTGCATAAACCTACTAGTCGGCCACCCCTAACCAATGCTCACAAGCAGAAATGGATGCAGTGGGCCCAGAAATACATGAAAACTAATTTTCAAACAGTTTTGTTTACTGATGAGTGCCATGCAACCCTGGATGGTCCAGATGGATGGAGTAGTGGATGGTTGGTGGATGGCCACCATGTCTCAACAAGGCTGTGACATCAGCAAGGAGGTGGTGGAGTCATGTTTTGAGCTGGAATCATGGGGAGGGATCTGGTAGGCTTTTTTAGGGTTCCTGAAGGTGTGAAAATGACCTTGGCAAAGTATATAGTTTCTGACAGACCACTTTCTTCCATGGTACAAAACGAAGAACCATGCCTTCCATAGCAAAATTATCTTCATGCATGACAATGCGCCATCTCATGCTGCAAAGAATACTTCTGTGTCATTGGCTGCTGTGGGCATAAAAGGAGAGAAACTCATGGTGTGGCCCCCATTCTCCTCTGACCTCAACCCTATTGAGAACCTTTGGAGCATCCTCTAGCAAAAGATCTATGAGGGTGGGAGGCAGTTCACATCAAAACAGCAGCTGTGGGAGGCTATTCTGACATCTTGCAAAGAAATTCAAGCAGAAACTCTCCCAAAACTCACAAGTTCAATGGATGCAAGAATTGTGAAGGTTATATCAAAGGGGTCCTATGTTGACATGCAACTTGGCCTGTTAAGATGTTTTTGATTGAAATACAGTGGGGCAAAAAAGTATTTAGTCAACCACCAATTGTGCAAGTCCTCCCACTTAAAAGATGAGAGAGGTCTCCAATATTCATCATAGGTATACCTCAACTATGACAGACAAAATGAGGAAAAAAAAAAATCCATAAAATCACATTGTCTGATTTTTAAAGAATTTATTTGCAAATTATGGTGGAAAATAAGTATTTGGTCACCTACAAACAAGCAAGATTTCTGGCTCTCACAGACCTGTAACTTCTTCTTTAAGAGGCTCCTCTGTCCTCCACTCGTTACCTGTAATTAATGGCACCTGTTTGAACTCATTATCAGTATAAAAGACACCTGTCCACAACCTCAAACAGACTCCAAACTCCACTATGGCCAAGACCAAAGAGCTGTCAAAGGACACCAGAAACAAAACTGTAGACCTGCACCAGGCTGGGAAGACTGAATCTGCAATAGGTAAGCAGCTTGGTGTGAAGAAATCAACTGTGGGAGAAATTATTGGAAAATGGAAGACATACAAGACCACTGATAATCTCCCTTGATCTGGGGCTCCACGCAAGATCTCACCCTGTGGGGTCAAAATGATCAAGAGAACGGTGAGCAAAAATCCCAGAACCACACGGGGGACCTAGTGAATGACCTGCAGAGAGCTGGGACCAAAGTAACAAAGGCTACAATCAGTAACACACTACACCCCCAGGGACTCAAATCCTGCAGTGCCAGACGTGTCCCCCTGCTTAAGCCAGTACATGTCCAGGCCCGTCTGACGTTTGCTAGAGAGCATTTGGATGATCCAGGAGAGGATTGGGAGAATGTCGTATGGTCAGATGAAACCAAAATAGAACTTTTTGGTAAAAACTCAACTTGTTGTGTTTGGAGGAGAAAGAGTGCTGAGTTGCATCCAAAGAACACCATACCTACTGTGAAGCATGGGGGTGGAAACATCATGTTTTGGGGCTGTTTTTCTGCAAAGGGACCAGGACGACTGATCCGTGTAAAGGAAAGAATGAATGGGGCCATGTATCATGAGATTTTGAGTGAAAACCTCCTTCCACCAGCAAGGGCATTGAAGATGAAACGTGGCTGGGTCTTTCAGCATGACAATGATCCCAAACACACCGCCCGGGCAATGAAGGAGTAGCTTCGTAAGAAGCATTTCAAGGTCCTGGAGTGGCCTAGCCAGTCTCCAGATCTCAACCCCATAGAAAATCTTTGGAGGGAGTTGAAAGTCTGTGTTGCCCAGCAACAGCCCCAAAACATCACTGCTCTAGAGGAGATCTGCATGGAGGAATGGGCCAAAATACCAGCAACAGTGTGTGGAAACCTTGTGAAGACTTACAGAAAACATTTGACCTCTGTCATTGTCAACAAAGGGTATATAACAAAGTATTGAGATGAACTTTTGTTATTGACCAAATACTTATTTTCCACCATAATTTGCAAATAAATTCTTTAAAAATCAGACATGTGATTTTCTGGATTTTTTTTTTCCTCATTTTGTCTCTCATAGTTGAGGTATACCTATGATGAAAATTGGAGACCTCTCTCATCTTTTAAGTGGGAGAACTTGCACAATTGGTGGCTGACTAAATACTTTTTTGCCCCACTGTAGCTTTTGAGTTCAGTAAATATGACCCCCTAATGCTGCAAATTCAACAAATGACCATTTTCAGTTCTTGACAACCAATAAAATATCTTTGAAACTCTGTTGTGCATAATAATTTGGAACAGTGCATTTTTAATTTTTTTTTTTTTGCAAAAATAAATAGTTATGACACAAGCTTGGTTGGCTTGTGGAACTCCCAAAGCAGCTGAGGTGTACTGGCAGGCCAAGCGGAGTGCAGCTCGGGTGGTTGCTGAAGCAAAAACCCGGGTATGGGAGGAGTTCGGTGAGGCCATGGAACAAGACTTTCGGTTGGCCTCGAAGAGATTCTGGCAAACTGTCCGGCGGCTCAGGAGGTTTCCGGAAAGCAGCTCCCTGTCCACACTGTGAATGGTGCAGATGGGACACTTGACTTTGACTGGGGATATCGTCGGGCGGTGGAAGGAATACTTCAAGGATCTCCTCAATCCCACTGATACGCCTTCCACAGAGGAAGAAGGTTTGGGGACGAAGGGGATGACTCGACTATCACAGGGGCTGAGGTCGCCAAGGTGGTTAAAAATCTCCTTGGTGGATTCGTTAATGTGTTTTTGAATAAATATGTGTTATTTTTGTTGTTAAAGGGGCTAGGAGCACAAGTTAAAAAAATGGAAAAACATGAATATGGGTAAAAGTCTTAAGATAATGACACTAAACGTGAATGGTCTGAACTCACCTGTTAAAAGGGAAAGAATAATAAGAAAATTCAAGAAGGAAAAAGCCGAAATTATATTTATGCAAGAGACACATTTGAGCAAGACAGAACATGAGAAACTAAAGAGATTTGGCTATAAGAACTCCTACTACAGTTCATTTAAGGGAGGAGCTAAAAGGGGGGTTATGATACTAATTTCAAATAAAATACAATTTGAATGTGAACAAGAAATCCAGGATAAAGAAGGCAGGTATGTAATAATAAAGGGAAGAATAGATGGAATGCAGATCACATTAGTGAACATCTATGCTCCACCAGAAAGTGACAAGGGTTTTTTTCAACATCTGTTTGATCTCATAGCAACACACAGTGAAGGAGTCCTAATTTGTGGAGGAAACTTAAATGCTGTCATGGATCATGAAGTTGACACAACAAGTGTTAAGAAGACAAAAAAACATGTAACAAAGTTCATAAGAACCTCACTGGCAGAAATGGGTATGGTAGACATATGGAGGGACCTACACCCACTCGAAAAAGACTCTACACATTATTCAGCAGTCCATAAAGTACACTCTAGAATAGATTACTTCCTTATGAATGAAGGTGACAGACACAGGGTGAGAAATTGTTGGATTGGAGGGGCAGAAATATCAGATCATAATCCTATATACATGGAAATATATCTAAACAATAGAAAACGACAAACAACATGGAAACTTAACGTAGGACTGTTAAATGATGAGAAAATGAAAGAAAGAATAAAAGTAAACAAACGAGTATATTTTTATTTATTTAAATTTTTTTTTGTTACTAATTTGTACCCGTAGGTAGATTTGGTTTGCAGTCTGGTGACAAGCCACCGGCTGCTGGTCGCTGCGTGCACGAGCGCCCTAAACCTACATGTTTTTGGTATGCGGGAGGAAACCGGAGAAATCCTGGAGTAAACCCACGCAACACGGGGAGAACATGCAAACTCCACACAGCTCACTGTTGGTCGGGGGCTGGGATCGAACCCATGATCTCACGATCCCCGCGATCCCCCGGCCAAGGGTAAACTGTGCTGCCACAGTGCTAAACCACTGCGCCACCGTGCATCCCTATAGAAGCCCTATCGAAGAGAATAATAATGAAGAAGTGGACCCAACAATACTATTGGACGCACTAAAAGCCGTGTTAAGAGGTAAATTAATTGTTGAAACAGGAAAAGCAAATAAGTCTAAACTGGAATCATATGAACAAAGATGTGAGAGACTGAGGGAACTAGAACGTAAACATCAAAGCACAAATGACCCAAAAATATATCAAGAAATTAAGGAAGAAAAACTAAAGATAAAAGAAATACAAATAGATGAAACTGAAAGGAAAAATAGATATTTAAAGCAAAAATATTATGAAACGGGGCCAAAAGCCACAAAACTGCTGGCAAAACGGTTAAGAAAACAACAAACAGTAAATAACGTATGTAAGATAAAACCACAGTCAACCCAGAAAACATCAAAGAAATATTCCATAATTTCTATCAAGAACTATACTCGCAACCTGAAGAAACAAATACTAAGGATATTAAAAAATTTCTATGCACATTGGACTTGCCATCAATAGGAAATCAACAAAATGAAAAGCTAACAGCAGAAATAACAACACAAGAGATTAGAGATGTGATTAAGTCACTTAAAAACGGTAAATCACCAGGCAGTGATGGATACCCATCTGAGTTTTATAAACTGTTTATAGAAGAACTCACGCCACAGCTCCTAAAGTCATTTAATTGGACATTAAACAACAACAAAATACCTCCATCATGGAACGAAGCCATTATTTCAGTTATTTTAAAGCCAGGGAAAGATAGGGAACAATGCAGAAACTATAGACCAATCTCTTTATTAAATGTGGATTATAAAATATATACAACAATTATATGTAAACGAATAAAGACATTCTTGACGGAATTGATAGAAGATGATCAAACTGGTTTCATAGAGGGACGCCAAACACATGATAATATCAGGAGAACAATACATATAATTAATCAAATACATAAAGAAAAGAAAAGCGCAGTAATAATGAGTTTAGACTAGGGATGGGCATAATTTACCAATTAACCGATAATTGATCATTAAGAATTTCACCGAGGAAGTTCATTTTCGTCAACAAACCGTTTTTTTTTTTTTTAAAACAATCCGAGGTTAATAGGCCTAGTGCACGGCTGTCCTCAAACAATGCAATGGCAAAATTTGGGCACCAGGGGGCAACATTACACCATCGCCGTACCCTGGCGTGCCTCAGTTGATACATGCGGGCTTCCGTAGGGCAATCGCCAAATCATGAAGTGGTTACGGCGAATTTAAAAAATGACCAGGTGTACTGCAATCACTGCAATGCAGCATACAAATATACCTCATCGACAGGGTCCATGGAACACCCTTATTACGCGAAGAAACCGCCAACAGTGGTTGCGCGCTGAGTAATGGCGGTCGTGAAGATTCTTTTTTTTTTTTTCAGAAACTTTATTGAGAAGGTCATGAAGATTCGGTGTACACACGTCGAGGGAAGCTGCAGGAGGTGGCGTAGTGGCTCGACGGGAAGACTATTTCGCACAAAATGGCACAAGAGAACAGCAAAAAGTTCTGCGCGGCTAGACTAAGTAACACGAGCGATAGAGCAATGAATGCGGTCTTCGTTTGTTGGGTGGCCGCTCGGCAGGGACAGAAGCTGGGTAAAACGTCTCGGCCAATCAGCTTGCGGGGTGAAACGTCTCGGCCAATCAGCTTGCGAGATTCCCGAGGGCTCTCCGTGCTGATTCCTGATGTTCTAATGTAGTCTACCTGCCTTGTTATGTACCTAAAAATGTTAATGATTAACCGATTATTAATCATTAATTCTCCCGACGATTGGTGAAGAAAATTTCACCGAATGCCCATCCCTAGTTTAGACGCAGAAAAAGCATTTGACAGGGTTAACTGGAAATTCCTATATAGTGTGCTGGAACACTTTGGATTTAACGAAAAATCAGTACAATGCATAAAGACACTGTATCAAAAACCTGTGGCAAGAATCAAGATAAACGGTAGCTTAGATCAACTAGGCAGGGATGCTGCTTATCGCCCACCTTGTTTGCTCTGTTCATAGAGCCACTGGCTCAAGCAATACGACAAAATAAGAAATTAAAAGGTGTAACGATAAAGGGAGCGGAACACAAGATTGGGCTATTTGCAGACGATATTATAGTTTACCTTGAACAACCAGATGAATCAATAATGGAAATGATGAACTTGATAGAAAATTTTGGAAAATTATCAGGATACAAGATAAACATAACAAAAACACAAATATTGACATTCCACTATAACCCTCTAAACCAGATAACTGATAAGATCAAACTAAACTGGAAACAAAAAGAAATAAAATACTGTAACGTCGGGGCCATGTTAAGGGGGGCAGGGGTTTCCCAGCATGCTTTGACAGTTGAAAACGTTACTGTGTGTGTGTATTAAATGTTATTACTGAGTTATTATACAGCAGTA
This sequence comes from Pholidichthys leucotaenia, assembly GCA_020510985.1. Taxonomy (NCBI): domain Eukaryota; kingdom Metazoa; phylum Chordata; class Actinopteri; order Cichliformes; family Pholidichthyidae; genus Pholidichthys; species Pholidichthys leucotaenia. The sequence continues at coordinate 477,522,075 of CM035839.1, forward strand.
TTTCATAGGCAAGATTTATTATGTGTGTGTAACCGTGATTTAAACAGAGGTCTGGGAGAATGACCTCCCGTCCTGCCTGTGCTCAGAGTGTGTGTAAAATAAAGCCCGTTCATCACAACCATCTTGCTCCACTTTCTTTGCGTGAACCTTGCCAACGTCACAATACCTTGGAGTGAACATACCTAAAGATCTAAGCAAAATCTATAAAGCAAACTATGATAGGTTGGAACAAGAAATAAAAAAAAGATATTGATAGATGGTCAACCTTAAATATGGATCTGAATTCAAAAATTGAGACAGTCAAAATCAGCATACAACCTAGATTACTTTACCTCTTCCAGGCTCTACCAACAGAGATTCCTGGTGCCCAGTTCTCAAAGTGGGACAGGATGATATCGAGATTTGTTTGGGGAGGTAAAAAACCAAGAGTGAAATATAAAACTCTCCAGTTACCAAAAGAGAAAGGAGGCATGGGCCTACCGAGTCTAAAGGAATATTACTACTCAGCACAAATAAGATATATCATATGTTGGTGCGACGAAGGATATGAGGCAAAATGGAAAGAAATGGAAAAGGAAATTGAGGGACTCCCAGTACAAAGCATAATAGGAGATAAAGATGCATATAAGCAAATCAAACAAATAGACCCAATCACTAAATTTACTTTGGAACTGTGGTATAAAATAGTACAAAAGTATAATATAAAGGAGGACATAAAACTATTGAAATGGGTAGCATTTGACAGTCAGTTTGAACCGGCAAAACAAGATAGGGGATACAAAAATCTGGTGAACAAGGGAATCACAGCATGGGGCAATATCGGAAAAAAAGATCTCGGGAGTTTTGTAAACATGAGAAGAAAATTTAAACTAGAAAGATCGGAATTTTTCAGATATCTGCAGATGAGAGATTATTATATGAGGAAGATTAGACATAACCTCCACACAGATGTGAGCGAGATTATACAATTCATTTTAAGCTCATATACAGGAAATAAAATAAGAATTATTTCAAAGCTATATCAGAAACTTATGACAAACAATCATACAAGTAACTATATAAAGGAGAAATGGGAGAAAGAGCTCAATTTAAACATAACAGAAGAAAGCTGGCAGGAAATATGGAAAACACAACACACATCAACAAGTTCAAGGACATGGAGGGAATTTGGATGGAAAAACCTGATTCGCTTTTTCATTACACCACAGATTCAAAGAAAATATACAAATACCCAATCTATATGCTGGAGGGGATGTGGGGCTCAAAATGCAGACCACTCACATATGTTTTGGAAATGCTGCAAAATATCATCATTCTGGAAATCTATACATGTGACAATACAGAGGATATTAGGATATAATATACCAATGAACTGTAACCTGATGTACTTATGTGATCTTAAAAGAGACAATGTTATACAGGCTGAGGACAGATATCTAGTTAAAATATTGCTGACTGCATGTAAAAAAAACAATCACAAGAAAATGGCGATCAGAAGTTCTTCCTGACCAAGAACAATGGACTGACATTGTTGAGGACATACGTATGATGGAAAAACTAACATATCGACAAAGAATGCAAGAAGGACAATATGAAAAAAAATGGTGGAAATGGACACACTACAAAGTGCAACAACGAGACAGAAATTGAAAGAATAACTAAAGACACTGAAAAACCAGAAGAATTAAGAGATGGAAACTAAAAACTGGCTGCACGGTGGCGCAGTGGTTTAGCACTGTGGCAGCACAGTTTTACCCTCGGCCGGGGGACCACGGGGATCATGAGATCGTGGGTTCGATCCCAGCCCCCGACCAACAGTGAACTGTGTGGAGTTTGCATGTTCTCCCCGTGTTGTGCGGGTTTACTCCGGGATTTCTCCGGTTTCCTCCCGCACACCAAAAACATGTAGGTTTAGGGCGCTCGCGCACACAGCGACCAGCAGCCGGTGGCTTGTCACCAGACTGCAAACCAAGTCTACCTACGGGTACAAATAAGTACCAAAAAAAAAAAAAAAAAAAAAAAAAAACTTGATGCTCCAACATTTGTCCCCCCCACTTTTTCTCCTTTTTTTTTTTTTTTTTCCTTTCTTACTCTAGCTCCTTTTTTTTAAATATAGACTGTGATCTGAATGTAATATGTATGATGAAAAATGAATAAAAATCCAAGTTACAAAAAAAAATCTCCTTGGTGGCCGGGCCCTGGGGGTGGACGAGATTCGCCCCGAGTACCTCAAGGCCCTGGATGTTGTTGGGATGTCATGGTTGACACACCTCTGCAACATTGTGTGGAGGTTGGGGGCAGTGCCTTTGGCATGGCAAACCGGGGTGGTGGTTCCTCTCTTCAAAAAAGGGGACCGGAGGGTGTGCTCCAACTTTAGAGGGATCACACTCCTCAGCCTCCCTGGGAAGGTCTATGCCAAGGTACTGGAGAGGAGAGTCCGACCGTTGGTCGAACCTCGGCTTCAGGAGGAGCAATGTGGTTTTCGTCCTGGCCGTGGCACATCGGACCAGCTCTTTACCCTCTTGAGAATCCTTGAGGGTTCGTGGGAGTTTGCCCAACCAGTTTACATGTGTTTTGTGGACTTGGAGAAGGCATTTGACTGCGTCCCTCATGGTTTTTTGTGGGGGGTGTTTTGGGAGTATGGCGTATCAGGCTTGTTGTTATGAGCTATTCGGTCTCTGTACGACCGTTGTGAGAGTTTGGTTCATATTGCCAACACTCGGTTGGATTAATTCCCAGTGAGAGTTGGACTCCGCCAGGGCTGCCCTTTGTCACCGATCCTGTTCATAATTTTTATGGACAGGATTTCTAGGCGCAGCCAGGGAATGGAGGGTGTCATGCTTGGTGACCACAGGATCTCATCTCTGTTGTTTGCAGATGATGTTGTCCTGTTGGCTTCATCCAGCAATGACCTACAGCTCTTGCTGAAACGGTTTGCCGCTGAGTGTGAAGCAGTTGGGATGAGAATCAGCACCTCCAAGTCCGAGTCCATGGTCCTCAGCCGGAAAAAGATGGATTGTCCTCTCCGGGTTGGGGACAGGCTCCTGCCCCAAGTGGAGGAGTTTAAGTATCTTGGGGTCTTGTTCACGAGTGAGGGGAGAATGGAGCGAGAGATTGACAGACGGATTGGAGCAGCATCTGCAGTGATGTGGACGTTGTACCGGTCTGTTGTGGTGAAGAGGGAGCTTAGTTCTAAGGCAAAGCTGTCGATTTACCAGTCAATCTACATTCCTACTCTCACCTATGGTCACGAGCTTTGGGTAATGACCAAAAGAACAAGATCGCGGATACACGCGGCTGAAATGAGCTTTCTCCGTAGGATTGCTGGACTCACTCTCAGAGATAGGGTGAGGAGCTCAGTCATCCGGGAGAGGCTCAGAGTAGAACCACTGCTCCTCCACATTGAAAGGAGTCAGTTGAGGTGGTACGGGCATCTGATCAGGATGCCTCCTGGACACCTCCCACTTGAGGTGTTTCAGGCACGTCCCACTGGGAGGAGACCCCGGGGCAGACCCAGGACTCAGTGGAGAGACTATGTCTCCCAGCTGGTCTGGGAACGCCTTGGTATCCTCTTTGAAGAGCTGGAGCAGGTGGCTGGGGAGAGGGAAGTCTGGGCTTCTCTGCTTGAACTGCTGTCTCCGCGACCCGGACCTCCGGAAAAGTGGTAGAAGATGGATGGATGGATGGATGGATAATTTATAATACCTCTGTCAACAAAAACGCCCCTCAGTTTATTCATGACCATGACCTTGTTGACCCACATTAAGACTGATTCTGACACCCTGGTTTAAAGTTCTACTGTGAGGGAAACTAACGAGCTTGTTAACCCTTTAAGAACTCGTTAACGGTTAACAAAAGTAGTTTTAACAGATTCAGAGGAAGAACTAACAAAGTTCCTTATGGGGGTACGCTGTACTGAGCCAGAGGACTGTTCAGACCCAGTTATCCAGGACCAGGACTCACCGCTAACGTAGGACAGCCTGAAGCCTTTCCCGGTCAGACTGTCATCTGAGTGGAAGTGGATCCAGACGTGGTCCAGGGATGAGACGTACGGTGGCGGCAGAGACGAGCCGCAGACCCGGAGACCATCCAGACTGTGGTAGCTGCTGATGGACATCCAGTCTGAGGAGCAGCGGTGGGACGGCTGGAGGTCAAAGTCCTGGAAACTGGACAAGGAGACATGATGGGGTTAGGGTTAGAGCAAGTGTACAGAGGGTCAAAGTCCTGGACCTGGACAAAAACCATCAGCCAATCAAAACACTCCTGCAGGGTCCTGTTTTTAACACGTTACCATAGTTACCTGATGGTGATGGCATCTCCAGGCCGTGCTCTAATGTTCCAGCTGCAGTTCAGGTGGGGGGGGTACTGGAAGGGCCACCCGGGGCTGGTGATGACCCCGCTGGACGCTCGCAGAAGCTCTGCCCCGCCACCGCAGGCTGGGGGAGGGAGAGAATTAGACTGAGGTTAACGTGAGTGATGATGTCACAGCATGGTTACGATGTCACAATATAGCAATGATGTCACAGTGTGGTGATGATGTCAGTCTGGTTATGATGGGCTGTCAAGGAGGAGGAGTACCTCTGACGGGGGACATGTCATGCTCTTCGGAGTATTTCATCAGCTTTGGTCTCTACCTGACACTCAGCTCTCACCAGTGGCTCCTCGTAGCTGTTTGCATGCAACAGCGGCCATACCCCGGGCAATGGCTTCGACTGGCCGGCAAAACCTGGTGAGGGTAACCGATGGGTCTGATACCCTCAGTGAGTTAGGGCTTGCCTACCTACGTACGCATGCAAAGACTGGATCCGGCCGACTCTGCAGAAGAAACCTTCATGGTTCAACAAAGAGAAAGGCGGTTGCAGCAATGCACTGCGGAGTGCAAAGAGCACGTTGAGGTCATCCACTGCATCTGTATTCATCCTCCAGTCGTCTTGACTTAGTCTTGCTACTGGAAATTGATGCACTCGGACGAGAGAGTGAGGTCGATGCCACGCAACCCCTCTTCACCTTAAACAAATTCATTGTGCAAGTCATCAGTCATCCCTTCCCCCAGCTGTGGCTCAGATGTAGTGTGATCGACTACTGATCGGAGGGTCATGGTTTGATTCCGCTGTCTGCAGTCTGCATGTCGAAGTGTCCTTGAGCAAGACATTGAACCCCAGTTGTTCCTGGTGGCCAGGCTAGCGCCTGTGTGTGTATGGCAGCTCCGCCGCCATCAGTGTGTGAATGTGTGTGTGAATGGGTGGATAGCAGGATCTGTAAAGCGCTTTGGTCATCCAGAGATGAAAGCGCTATACCAGTGAACGCCATTTACCATCTCTATCCTCTCACCTCCCTTCCCCCATTCCCTCTCAGCTGGATGACAAGGATGGTCCTCATCCACCCTGGATGGACACTCCACCACCACAGGATGGTTATGTCATAGGATAGTTACAATGTCACAGAAATGTGATGATGTCACTGTCTGGTGATGATGTCACAGCATGGTGATGTCTTAACATCATGATATCACAACATGTTTATGATGTCATAGCATGGTGATGACCTCACCATCAGAAATCCCGGACACATAGACGTTGTCGTTTCTCTGAGAGGCGGCGATGCATCCTGAGGAAATAAAAACATGACAGTAAGTCAGGGGGTGGAGCCACAAACGTGCTGGTGTCACATGCACATTCAAATGGACTTCAGCGGCCTAATTTTGTTCCCCTGGTTACCTAGCAACACATCTGTACTGTTCTCATGTGAATTTACATTGTTCCTCATGTTTATTTTCAAGCTTTTTATTAAATATTTGCAGTTTTCTTTGTTTTTCTGGAGTTTGTGAGGTCGCTGAACACCCGTGAGGACCTGACAGAGATCTGACGGAGATCTGGATCAGACTGAAGGGGGCATTGGTGAAAACAGTTGGAACATTCTCCCAAATCTGAAAACAAACCAGTGGAAGGCGTTTCTGGGAATATCTGAGGTGGAAACGTTCTGGTTCTATTTGACATCATCAGCTCAGATGTTCGTCACAGAGAAGATTTCAGCTGATGACATCACAGATGGTGGCTGTTCCGCAGACCATCTCTGAGCCGACCTATCATCTATCTGACCACAGCAGACGGATCAGGACCAGGACTGGATCTAGCACGGACCCTCTCTTCTCACTGCTGAGCACTGCATTATGGGATATATCTGTTACTACAGCAACCATCGGCTGGACTCCACTCTGACAGATGCATCGTGGGATAGACCAGTGACTGCATAGTCAATTAAATTATTAAAATGACTGATCCACTATACAGGACAGAATGTAGGGAACGAGAGGACATTTGGAACACAGAACAGGGTTCTTTTTTATTCAGGTCAGCTGTCAACAGAGAACCAATCAGGTTTGACCAGATCGGCGATGGTCAGCATGTCAAACACAGTGGATTCATGTTCAGAGATGAAGGAATGACGTGATGATTGTTATGCGCTCATCAGCTGACCCTAATATACGGACTCTGTTCTAGAACGGAACCATGGAGAACATCTGCTGTCCTATGGTTCTGTCCATCTCTGTTAAGGGCCTTTTCCACTAGCACGCTTTAGCGCGACACGGGACTGCTCAGCACGCTTTGCACGCTTTTCCACAAGCCCCAACACGGTTTAACAGCCGTGATTCTCAGCCCCGCTGAAGGGCAGGGTACAGCAGTGCTGAGCTGTGCCGTGTTGTGACGTTAACAGACTGGTCGCCGCTGATTGGTCAGGTCGTAACCGGCGCTGATTGGTCAGGTTGGAACCGCCCCTCTCCTCCTCCTCTTCTACCAAATCTTCACGACCTTCTCAATAAAGTTTTTGAAAAAAAAAAAAAAAAAACGAATCTTCACGACCGCCTTTACTCAGCACGCAACCACTGTTGGCGGTTCCTTTTCAGTGTATTGCTGTGCTATTTTCATTTATTCTCTATCAAAAATGGCTTCGCGTAATAAGGGTGTTCCATGGACCAATAAGGAGCTGCAGTGTCTGCTGACTGCATTGTCAGACGAACGTATTCAGCGCGAGTTAGACGGAGCCGCCCGGAATGAAAAAATATACCGGGAGGTCTCGACATCGGAGTCCTTTAACGGTGAGTTTTAATTTTTTTTTATTGTGTGTTTTTTCGCAAATATATTCGGTAAGACGCTCAGTTTATTTATGCAATAAAAAAGCTGTTCATTTGTGGATGATGATCGCTGCTTAATTGCAGCACACTGCGGACTAAAGCTTTTATTGTAATTATTCATGTGAATAATACGCTGAAATAAGCTTATGTATTCTTGTTAAAAACTATTGTCTTTTCTGTATATATTTCGTGCTGTATTTTATTGTGTGCATTTTCCTTGTAGAATCATCCCACGCGTCCGCCGCGACAGCCCGTCCGGATTATTCAGCCGAGCCTTCCTGACCCACAGCTGGCAGAGACGGATTAATTCTACCGAGCCTCAGCACTCAGTGGTCGGCGTGTATAAAATGTCAATTAACCTTCATGTTGTGTTGCAAAGTTTTTTTTTATTTTAATATTTTGTATATAATAAAATGGAATTGTTTTGGAAAGTGTGGTTTGTCTGTTATAACACTGAATTATAAAACAGTATAATTACATAGAAATTCCATTGCCTAGTCTGATCAAAATGATGCTGAGGGTCAACCATTGTAAAGTTAATGTAATTTTTAACTAGACCAAAAAAAATCTTTTTGTAAGCTTTCTGTTCTTTTTATTGAAATATCATAAAAAATTAGCACCAAGTCAAAGGTACAAGTATATGTAAATTGAATGTTCTATCGGCATTCCAAATTCAGAGAATTACAATACTTTAGAAGGAGAGTAGCATCATCTAAACGGAAAATAATAATACTGTTGTTCCAAACGTTGACCTGAAGGTGAAAAACATGAATTTTTTTAATTCAGTACATCCAAAATGCCCTAGGATGTGGTGTTGGACAGTGTGCCACCGTCTCATTATTTAATACGAATAAAAACAAGTTTCAGCTCATTATTTCTAGGTCATTTGGCAGTTAATTCAAAACAAAAGTGACTTGTGTTGTTGCAGCTTAATTATGAGATAAAATTAATTGTGAGATAAAACCACAGAGCGAGCAAGGCAATAATCCTTGGATCCTCCATTTTTTGTCTGGTGTAAATAAGGACTCAGTCCGGTGCGTAACATCAGGGGAGTGTGGCCCCGCCTCGCTGAGAATCTGCTGCTGCCCCGCAACACTGTGCTAATGGAGACAGAAGCATTCCGAGCTGTACTGAAGTGAATCGAGCCGTACCGAGGTGTGCTGGGCTAGTGGAAAACAGGCTTTAAATCATTCATGGATGCAAACAGTTCCTCTGGTCAGCACCAGAAGAACATCTTTATCTTCTATTTTGGTTACGTTCTCTAATTTTATTCATTCATTCATCCATCCATCTTCTTCTGCTTAATCCTTTTTGGGTCATGGGGGGGCTGGAGCCTATCCCAGCATCTTTGGGCGAGAAGCAGGGTCCACCCTGGACAGATCACCAGTCCATCACAGGACCAACACAGAGAGACAGACAACCATTCACTCTCACAGTCACACCTAAGGACAATTTAGAATCCCCAGTTTGATGCCAGTTAACCTAACTTGCATGTTTTTGGCATGTAGGAGGAAACCGGAGAAATCCTGGAGTAAACCCACGCAGACATGGAGAGAACATGCAAACTCCACACAGATCACTGTTGGTCGGGGGCTGGGATCGAACCCAGGATCCCCCAGCCAAGGGTGAGTTGCTGTGCTGCCGCAGTGCTAACCACTGTTCCACCGCGTCGCTCTCCAATTTTATTTTTCACTTTATTATCTGGCCATGTTTGGGTTCTTCTCAGAAATCTCTACTAGATCAGTAACCACCATCTAATTAACTTCATCAATACTGGACTGGGTCAGGACCTGGTTCACCAGAATCCTAGACATCCCTGGTGACACTGGGCCCTGTTTGTGATGTTATTGGAGTCTGTTTCGGTTATGGTCCAGATCAGGAGGCCCGGTCTGTGATGATCCTGGACTCTGTTCTGGTTCTGGACTGGTTCGTCGGTCATTATCTATTTAATCAGATGCAAACAAAGCCGCCCCTCTGCAGGCTTCCTGACCTCAACCAATCAGAGCGCAGAACAGTCAAAGTGGTTGATTTCAGAGGATGAAGCGGTGACGTCACACAGGCACTCACCTGAGATGAGCAGCAGGTAAACTGCTTTGATGTCCATGATGGTGACCGGAAGTCTCTGATGATGACAGTGACGGTGATGAAGATGAGTCCAAGGTCACGGGCCTCGTGACCGGCCCTAATAACGGCTCTGGTACCGGTCTTTAACGATTTTAACCGTCTAACGGCTCCGTTACCTGCAGCCTTCACACACCAGGCCTTTTCCGGGAGCTGCGGCCGCCGTACGGAGCCCGTGAGCGGGCTTCATCCCGGAGCCGAACCCGCTGAACCTCCGAAAACAAAGAGCGGCTAGCAGCGAGCTAACGGTCCCGGAGAATGGTCCCGGTCTGACCGAACCACTGTTCTCTGGACCGAGGCTCGTTGACCTGGACCTGTCCGAGCCAACAAACCGAACCGGGACCAGGACCGGATCAGCAGCGCGCTCCTCCGTTTAACGGCGATTAGCTGTTAGCCGTTAGCATCCCGAGCGACAAGATGATGATGATGGAGCAGGCTCCGCCCATTGTGGCGGATGATGTCATGACGCAGAAGGACCCCTACGAACAAAGCAGCTGTTTTTATTTTAATATTTATAGACTGTTAATAAACAATGAACAAAAATACATAGAAAACAAATAATTCTCATTTATGAAGTTTAAACGGTTAAACTGACCCACCATGAGCAGAACAGACCAGTAGAACATCTGTAGCGGTTCCTTTGTTCTCCAGCTGTCACATTAAAATAAACCGCAGTGACCTCTGACACACACCCCCACCCACCACCGCCATCTGCTGGCTCACATCAGGCTGGACAATGAACTCGTCAACAGTCAGGCTGAATAATAAACACCGACGTATCTGGGGAGGACGAGACGAAAACAGTCCAGAGGGGGGTCGCATAAAACGAGAATTAAAAAGGCAGGATAAGAGAAAAGTCTTGGTTTGACATAGCTGGACCTGCTTATCCTGGCTGATTCAGTTGCACCAAGCCAGGACGAGAAGGCGCAGCTATGTCAAGCCAGGTGTCCATAGTTGGGACAAGTGCACGTTCACGGCAACTAAAATAGACCACGTGATCGATCACAGAATCACTGATCGTACTGCAGATAAGACAGTCGACCAGGGGTGTCCAATCATGTGCTATGGAGAGCTTTACCTCCAACCAGTGTCTTCAACAGCAGATTTCACTGAACTTCTTCCCACAGACTGCTGATCAGTGAAAACACCTGCTGAAGAGACTGGGTAGTGTGGAAGATGAAAGCAGACGAGACAGCAAGCTGGACGACATGCAAACTTTATTCACCTCCCAACATAAAATACAGAAAATTCTCCCGGGGTCTCTGGGCGCCTCCTTTTATACCACTTTATTCCTGCCCAATGAGACCCAGGGAGCCAAAGACAATATACACAGCACACATTAACATCACAGGACACGAAACCCTGCTTATCACTCCCTCTCCCTCTCTAGCGAACGCCAGTGTCTCCTGACTCCCCATGGTACGGCCAGTCCTTTCTGTTGCATCTGAGACCCCCTCGGTGCCACTTCCTACTTCAGTCCTCTATTCCATCCCCCCGACTTCCGACTCTGGGGGGAGAACTCCCCATTCAGTGCCACCACTTGAGCCGGTGCCCATAGCGGCTGTAGTGGGGGGCCATCGGTCTGGTCGAAGTGCCCTCCTGGCGAGGTGTGCGGGAGGGCACGCTGGTCTGTGGGGGGGGGGGGGACAGGTTAGTGTCACAAGCGCAGTTCTCTACCGGGGGAACACCAACTTGCAGAACCACCATCGGTGGGCGTCCATGCCAGGTAGCATGGGCCAACACCACCTGTTTGTCTGCCAACACATAAGCGGGCTTCAGCCTGCCAATGCAGTCTGTCTCCTTACACCCCCCCCCCCAAGTCTAACACAAAATGCTTTGCCCCAGTTTCCAGCACTCTGAACGATCCGTCATACAGTGGGCGCAGCGGGGTTCTGTGTGCATCGTGCCTGACAAAAATGAACTTGGCACTCCGTAAGCTCTTCGGGACAAAGGTAAGATAAGATAAGATAAGATAAGATAAGATTAGCCTTTATTAGTCCCACAACGGGGAAATTCCAGGATTGCAACAGCACAGGGATAGCAACACTCAGAGCAACAATCAGAAGGCAGAAAAAAAAAAAAAAAAAAAAGCAAGCAAGAGCAGCTAATATACATATGTACATATTACTACAAATATATATATATACACACAGACACACAGTGTAGAGCATTGTAGCTGGATGGGATAAATATATGAGTATATAAACACACAGTACGGAGCATTGCAGCTAGATGGAATAAATATGTAAATATATAAACACAGTGCGGAGCAATGTAGCTAGATGGAATAATATGTAGATATATAAACACACAGTGCGGAGCATTGTAGCTAGATGGAATAATATGTAGATATATAAACACACAGTGCGGAGCATTGTAGCTAGATGGAATGAATATATAGATATATAAATATAAACATAAACATAAACACACCCAGTGCAGAGCATTGTAGCTAGATGGAATAAATATGTAAATGTATAAACACACACAGTGCAGAGCATTGTTGCTAGATGGGATGAAACAGCACAACCGTCTACTTAGTTATCCTACGTGGTATGATTATGTGCCCATACATATTCTCACCCTCCATAGCGACCGGTATGTTTCTAGTTGTATGCCGGAGGGGACCATTGTGTAAGTCTATTGCATCTTTTGCATTCAAAAAACTATTAGTTTGTTACGTCTTTTTGCTATCTCTGCGAGCAGCCCTGCTTAGGTTGTACAGTCTGACAGCCGTTGGTAGGAAGGACCTACGAAACCTCTCGGTTGTGCACCTGGGATGATGTAGTCTGCTGCTAAATGAGCTCCTCAGTGCATTCAGTATGTCCTGCATAGGGTGGAACTCGGACTCCAGCAGAGATGACAGTTTAGCCACCATCCTTCTCTCTCCTATCTCCTCCATCGGATCAAGGCGCTGCCCCAGGACGGAGCTAGCTTTCTTGATCAGTTTGTTCAGTCTCTTCCTATCGGCTGCAGTAATGCCACTGCCCCAGCAGACCACTCCAAAAGTGATGGCTGATGCCACCACCGTGTCATAGAATGACTTCAGCAGCGCCCCTTGTACACCAAAAGACCTGAGTCTCCTCAGTAGGAACAGCCTGCGCTGTCCCTTCTTGTACAGTGCATCAGTATTGTGTGACCAGTCTAGTTTATTGTTCAGATGAACACCCAGGTACTTGCAGGATGTCACCATCTCAATGTCTGTTCCCTGTATATTTACTGGTGCTGTGAGGGGTTGTCCTTGCCTGCGGCAGTCCACCACCAGCTCCTTAGTTTTCCTCACATTGATCTGGAGGCAGTTCCGATGGCACCAGTCCACGAAGTCCTGGGTAAGCCCTCTGTACTCAGCTTCATCTCCATTGGAGATGAGGCCAACGATCGCAGAGTCATCAGAGAACTTCTGTAGATGGCAGTGTGTTGTGTTGTGTGAGAAGTCCGCAGTATAAAGAGTGAACAGGAAGGGAGCCAACACCGTTCCCTGGGGGGCCCCCGTGCTACTGATGATCGTGTCGGACACACAGTCCCGGGTTCTCACAAACTGAGGCCGGTTCGTGAGGTAGTCCAGGATCCATGATGACAGGTGCTGGTCCACCCCTGCGCGCAGCAGCTTGTCCTTCAGGATCATCGGTTGGATGGTGCTGAAAGCACTGGAGAAGTCAAAGAACATGATCCTCACCACATTCCCGGGCTTCTCCAGGTGGGACAGAGAACGGTGAAGGAGGAAGATCACCGCATCCTCCACCCCAATGCCATGCTGGTAGGCGAACTGGAGTGGATCCATCGCTGGTTCCACCAGGGGGCGGAGGTGAGCAAGGAGCAGTCTCTCCAGGGTCTTCATCAAGTGGGACGTCAAGGCCACCGGTCTGTAGCTGTTCAGGTCTTTGGGGTGGGAAGTTTTTGGTACAGGTACCACACAAGATGTTTTCCACAGCTGTGGTACCCTCCTCAGCTTCAGGCTCAGGTTGAAGATGTACGTCACAATCCCACACAGCTGGTCTGCACAGGACTTGAGGAGCTTTGCGCTGATGCCGTCCGGTCCCGACGCCTTCCTCGCCTTGATCTTCCTCAGCTCCGTCCTCACCTGGGTCCTGGTCAGTGTCAGGATGGGGGGCTGTGTGTTGGGAGTGGGGGGGTGTTGGTGGAGTGGGGAGTGGGCAGCAGGACTTGATGTCTTTACAGGCAGCAGTGGTTGTTGTGCAGTCAGGGGGGAAGGCGGTTGGTCAAACCTATTGAAAAACAAATTCAGATTGTTCGCCCACTCCCTGCCCCCCGTGGCCTGGGGGGAGGTATTCTGAAGCCCAGAGATGGTTTTGAGGTTTCTCCAGATCCCGCTGATGTCGCTTTGTTGCAGCTTGTCCTCCATCTTCCTCCTGAAGCTGTCCTTGCCTTCTCTGATCTTTCTCCTCAGCTCCCTCTGGGGAAAACAATGGTGGGCCAGGCCCAGCACGTTAGCAGCCTCTGTATTGTAAAAAAAAATTGTGTGGGCGGGTCGGTCCCGGGTGTGGGGTTTTCTGGTAAAAATTCCCCGGGGATCCACAGTGGCTGAGAAAAAACGAGTTCCACCAGGGAGGCTGCCAGATCCTCCTTAGGTGTGGAGTGCAACCCTAACAGGACCCAGGGCAGGCAGTCGACCTAGTTTGCATCTGTGAGTGAAGCTCTGAGCGCTGCTTTAAGCAGCCTATGAAAACGTTCACAGTGGTGCGGTGGATTTTGACCCCCAGGCTCTGGGCCATCGTGGACCAGAATTCCAAAACAAATTGTGGACCTCTGTCGGAAGTGATGTCCAACAGGGATCCGAATCGTGCAACCCAAGCCAACAAAAAGACGCAAGCCACTTCTGCAGACGTGGTGGAAGCCATCAGGTCCACTTCAGGCCAACGTGTGGTTCGGTCCACAATTGTCAAAAGGTGCGTGAACCCTTGCGATGGCAGTGCTTGTGCACTTTGACCCGCTGGCACGCGATACACGCTGCAGCCCACTTTTTCACATCCCTACAAAAGTGAGGCCAGACAAACCCCCACCCACTAGTTTAACCAAGGCACACATGCCGGGATGTGAAAGGGAGTGGACTGACTCAAAAATGCGGTGGTGCCAAGAGCTTGGAACCACTGGGCATGGGCGACCGGTGAAGATGTCGCAGAGCAAGGGGGGTACCCTTCTTGCACCACCCTGCTCTCCAGTTTTAACCCAGTAGGTGCAGACTGGAGCACGCAAATGTCTGCTTCCCCGATTTGCTCCGCGGCCATGGTGGGGAAATCTGATCCCATGTAGACCAGGGAGACTAATGCGTGCGACAGGCAGTTGGCCACGACATTAAGCTTACCGGCTTACTAAGCTTACCCCCCACTCAGTACCACCACAGTAGAAGAGAAAATCAGCAGCGTCCTGGCCCTTCATGGCACATGATTGGACACCCCTGCAGTAGATAAACACCAGCAAATTTCTCACCAGCAGAACAGTGACTTCTCATGGGAACCTATGAGGAGCTTGTTGTAAAGGGTTAATGGCAAGTTATTTTTATTATTATTATTATTTTATTATTTACCTTTATTTAACCAGGAAAAAAACCCGTTGAGATTAAAAACCTCTTTTTCAAGGGAGTCCTGGCCAAGAGGCAGCAAAAAAATCACAAATACACTTGTGTAACAGGTTATAGTACTTCCATTATAATTGCACAAGATCTCTGTGTACATTTAGTTGCATACACTGACAGTGAGTATCCTGATAGTAAGCCCCTCCTCTAGCTCCCCTTGTCTGACCGGATTCCCCCTTCCTCCTTCCTGTCTTACATTTGTATGGAAGAGGTAGGTTTGATTCGTTTTAGCCCAAGGTCAATCCAGTTATTATTTATGTTAATATATGTCATCCATTAGTTTCTTTTATCAGGTTTCATTTACAATCAATATATGTGTATTATTGTTGGGTTCTTTTTGTTGACTAAAGTCTAATTCTGTATTATTTATGTTTTGTGTCACGACATGGATGCTAGTTTTGCTGAGTGCTAGCTGTGACGCTGTTTGGAGGACTCACTGTATTTCATGTTGTCAACAGAAAATAAACAGCAGCAAGTGAACGTTTGGGTCGTCACCTTTAATATAAAAACAAAACACAACGCAGAAGTTTCTCCCCGTTACAATGGTGCCGTGACCATCTGGTTCATCCGATCTACGCTCGCTAGATCACCGGGACTGCTGCTGTTAACTCCACCGTTGCTGCCACCAAGTGACCGATGCTAGTTTCTCCGCTAGCATCCGACGACTGCTGCTACATTGAGATCCTGCAGGTGTATTTATGCCACAGTGCGTGCATAAATTATTGACGTTGAGTGTTGTTTTAGTTTTAAACATTCTAAGCCCTTAGGCAATCGCTATTTTGAAAGCGTTTGTGTATGTTGTTGTAATCTACGTAAATCAGGTGTGGTATAGGATATTTTTAAGAAGACTTGTGTACATTATAGCCTGGTCTAGGTGCCTATTTTTTATTTTAATTTTATGAAACCTTGCCATTATTAATAATTTTGGGTAACTTTCTAACGGTATTTTTTTTTTTTCATGTTTGCTTAGACATAGTGGTCAGTATGTCAATGTCGAAGTTGAATGTTACTTATGTATCTAGTGGGTTTGGGAGAGGTTGTAAAATTGGTTCAGATGCAGAGGCCAGTCATCAAAGGGTGGGCCAGTCAGCTCTGGATCCAGTAGCATTTTCCACTCCACTCACTCACATAGTCAAAAACAGACATGTCGCTTACACTGATATAGTTGATAACCCAACTGCCAGGATTGCAGAGCAGGCACATAACAGTACTAGTGCAATGCATAATATACCTCCCAATCATTCAAGCCCAGTACATCCTCCACAGACCTGCTCAGGGGGGTGCTTGGATACTTCAAGACTAAATGTGGTTGTTCAGTCAGATGTTAAGCCACCGCCATTCTTCAGAGGTGATCATACTGACACATGTACTGTCCATGAATGGGAGGACCTGATGCAGAGTTACTTGCGCAGACGAAAGTGCAGCACTGCTGACATGTATGATGCCATAACAAGCAGACTAATGGGGAAAGCCAGGGACATTGTGAAAGTCTCACTGCGTAGCAACCCAGATATTGACCCCTATAGCCATCCTGCAGCTGTCTTTGACGTTCTGAAAAGGAATTTTAGTGAGCTCCCATACTCCGGCATGCCTATGGCAGATTTTTATAGCACGCGGCCAAAAACTAATGAGAGCGCACTGGACCCCGGCGTAGCTCCCTTAAGAAATTCAACAATTCGTCCAGCTGGGGGGAGCACTGACTGTCAGCGGCAGGATTAACATGGAATTTACTACCTGGCATGCATTGAAGAGAGAACGAACTCTCTGGACATGTTTTACCTATGTTTCGGTAGGTGGATAACATCTGTGGATCGCTGAGTGCTCTCCAGAGAATGATCTAAAGTATGATTCAAGCCTGTATGAAATTGAAGCACAGAATCGAAGAGAGAGAAATTTTTTTATTCTCTGAGTGCACTGTGCAGATTTGACCTTGTGTTTTGGTACCCTTGTTTACATTCCTCCTCGATAAGATAACGCCAGAGAAGTGGCTTATGTCTACCCATACATCAACAATCAGTTGTTGTCGTCAGCGGATTGGTCTCTCGAGGACAATGCCCATGTGCCTTCTGCAAGGAAGAGGAAAAGAGAGACAGACTCTGATCTCTGGTCTTGTTTATAAGTCACATGATTATAACATCTATCCACTGCCTGGAGGCGCCCTCTGCTGCCCACTAACAACTGTTACACTCACACTACACAATGACATGCAAATATACACACACTGCTCTCCCTCCCTCTGCTGTGTGATTGTATCTATTGTCTGCTAATGCATGAGGGTTTTTTTCTGTGTAGTCAAAATTTGGCTCATATACGAGCGTTTATTCTGATTACTATGTTTTTTCTCTCTCCTATTGTGTTTTCCTCCCCCTCCCCTCCCCTCTTTACCTCCACTGTTGACAGGCGCCTTGTATGGCGACGGGTCATTGGATGCGCCTAACGTGCGCGTCCAATGTCAAGTCAAATTCCTCGTGTGTTTACTTGTAAATATACTTGGCAATAAAGCTGATTCTGATTCTGATTCTGATTCTGATTCTGGATTACTGGGTGCGACTGAACAAAGCTATCGATGTTGTCGATGAGTGTCTCCGCAGGCGGGGTAGGTGTGTTGAAGACATGAGTGCTGAAGTTGTGATGATGTTTGTTACTCACTGCCCAGACCCTCACCTCTCTCTGTCTTTCAAAAGCAAACCAGCCAGTAAATGGTCAGCATCTGAGGTCCAGGAGCGCTTGGATGACCATCAAAGGGACTTGAGACGTAGGCCCTCAGTGTGTCAGCACTCTCCTTCTACTCACAGTCCCAGCTATGTGGCGTTCACTCAGTCCACTGCCCAGTTTGACAACTCTTATGTTCAGCCAGAGGCAACATTTCACCCTGTGCTTCACCAGCCACCTGCAGCTGTGCCTGTAAATCGTGCAGAGGAGGAGCCAAGTATGCGTGAGGTGGTAAGCATGTTGAATAAGGTCATCACACTGTGCTCTGCTCCCCAGTCAGTGTCACATCGTCGTCAGCCTCAGCAGCGCCAGCAGTTGTCCCAGCCACCAGTGTCCTCTCCTTGCCGAGCGTGTAGCAGCACTGACCACTCCACCTTCAGTCACTGCAGGCTACTAAAACTCTGTCGTAACTGCTTCCAACCTGGCCACTTCAAGTCTTCTTGTCCAAGTGTCACTCGTCCAGCTGCAGCCTCCGCACAGCTCGGCCGTGTGCCGTTAAACTAGAGCCCCCGCGCTGTGAGAGGGCAAGCGTGGGTTGTGATACAGCCCTCACCGACCCAGATCTACTTACCATCTACAGTGACAACTGTCAGCTTTTGCCATCAGGACAGGTGCCAGTTCTCATCAGTTCACAGAAACTTGAGGGGTCAAGCGAACTGTTTTATACGCCTGTGCTAGTAAGTGACAAGGTCACCTTGAGAGGTATGTTGGACTCTGGGTCCATGTCTTGTACACTAAGTGAAGAGGCAGAGAAGAAACTTCGGTCTGCTGGTGTTCTGCCCAGTGCTCAGTTAATCCCTGATAATGTGGTGCTTGTAGGCTGTGGCGGCTTAACAACCTACCCAAAGTGTTTCTATGACCTTGAAATTGAAGTGTATAAGACAAAGTTTGTTGTACCCACTCTAGTTGTACCAGGCCAGCGAGATGATTTCATAATTGGCACTAACGTGATTAAGTCTGTCCTACAAACCATGAGAAATGAAAAGGAATACTGGAAGCTGATTTCCTCTAAGAGTAGTGACCCTGCATGTGAGGATTTCTTAGAGCTGCTGAGCTGTGTGTCACGGTGGAAAGGCCCAGATGAGCACGACAAAGTCGGAACAGTTAAGCTGGTGCATAGCGTTACGCTCCTCCCGAAGCAAGAACACCTGGTATGGGGAAAGCTTCCTAGTGATGTTCCTGTGTCTCCAGGTTGCACAGTCATTGTTGAACCCACCTCTGCTCGCTCCGCTCCGAAGAATATCTTGGTAGGGAAACTTGTCACTGCTATGTGGGGTGATCACTGGGTCCCGATGAAGATTCTTAATCCAACACTGAAACCAGTTACTCTGCGGCGCAATGCTAAAATAGCCGATGTGTCACCATGTCTAGCAATGGAAGATCTGAACATCACGCAGGCACAGCGTCAGACACAGAATGCAAGCCCCAGCCCAGAGTTATATAGTAGCACGCCCACTGACGTCGTCCAGGCATTGAAAGCTGCCGGTCTGGGTGATATCGACCTGGATGGCTGTGAAGTTTCTCCTGCTGAAAGAGCCAGGCTGGCAAACCTGCTGTTGGAGTACAGTGACATCTTTTCAAAAGACTCCCTTGACTGTGGAAAGGCCAGAGGATTTGTACACCGGATTCATCTTTCGGATGATCGTCCCTTCCGGCTTCCCTATCGACGAGTCCCGCCAGCGCACTATCACAAGCTCAGGCAGGTTCTGAATGAGATGGAGGAGCGTGAAATCATCAGAAAATCAGTGAGTGACTATGCCTCCCCATTGGTCATGGTATGGAAAAAGAATGGGGACCTGCGTATCTGTACAGACTTCAGGTGGTTAAACGCTCGGACCATTAAAGATGCTCACCCACTCCCCCATCAGTCTGACTGTCTTGCTGCGCTTGGGGGCAATGCTGTTTTCAGCACCATGGACTTGACGTCAGGGTTTTATAATGTCCCACTGCATGAGGCTGATAAGAAGTTTACTGCTTTTACCACACCAATTGGCTTGTATGAGTATAACCGTTTACCTCAAGGCCTGTGTAACAGCCCAGCATCCTTTATGAGGATGATGCTCAGTATCTTTGGGGACCTGAATTTTTCCAGCCTTTTGTGTTACCTTGATGATCTGCTTTCTTTTGCGCCGTCTGTTGATGAGGGTCTGGAGCGTCTGAGGACCGTTTTCAACCGGCTGAGGTCCAACAACTTAAAGTTGTCACAGAAGAAGTGTTACTTCCTCAGGCATTCTGTTAAGTTTCTGGGCCATGTAGTTAACAGTGACGGAGTGTCAGTGGATCAGGACAAGGTTGCTGTGATGTCATCCTTCATGAAGTCAGATCTTATGGAGTCAGATGGCTGCACACCATCCCAGAAGAGGATACGGTCGTTTCTGGGCATGGCCTTGTATTATCAGCACTTCATCCCAGGCTGTTCCTCCATTGCAAAACCTCTGTTTGCTTTGACTGCAGGCTCTAAGCGTAGGGGCAAAGCGGGGAAAATGGGAATGGTGGCACGTTCCGTAAGCTGACACCACAGGACTGGACAGCTGCTTGCAATAAAGCCTTTGCTGAGCTGAAGACTGCGTTGGTCAGTTGTGTAGCCCTTGCCCATCCAGACTTCGACAAGCCTTTTATCCTCTCCACCGATGCTTCTCTTCATGGCTTAGGCGCTGTTCTCTCCCAAGTCCAAGATGGTGATGACAGAGCGAGGCCTGTAGCATTTGCAAGTAAGTCACTCAGCCGCAGCCAGGCCAACTACCCTGCACACAGACTAGAATTTTTGGCGCTGAAGTGGGCAGTGTGTGATAAGTTTAGTCATTGGCTCAAGGGAAACCAGTTCACTGTGTGGACAGATAACAATCCCCTCACATACATCATGACAAAGCCAAGCTGGACGCCTGTGAGCAGCGCTGGGTGGCGAAGCTGGCTCCTTATAATTTCAAGATCAAGCATGTCCCAGGCAAGTTGAATGTTGCTGCTGATGCACTGAGTAGAGACCCCTTTGTCAAGCCGCTGGGCCAGCGTCTGCTTTCTGAGCCATACAGAGAACTGCTTAAGTGTGCGATTGATGTTGATGACGGATTCGTGCAAGATGTTTTTCGTTTGACGAGCCAGCCCCAAATGCTCACCGGTATGACTGGGTCTGCAGCCAGCTCTGATGTGTCCGTCTCCGAGGATGAGGTGTCGACGCTACTTGATAGCCACAGTGACTGGGGGTCTGCTGCTCGTCTCAGGGCCATGTCTGTGGTGGACCACCTGTCTGATGTTGTTCCTGTCGGCCAACCTGCTCTGCCCGCCATGTCATTACAAGAGCTGCAGTCCCACCAGCGACGTGACCCTTCCATCGCGCCTGTGCTGTTATATGTGGAGAGGAAACGGAGGCCATCTTTCCGTGAGCGCTGCAAGGAAAGCCAGTCAACTCTACAGCTCCTAAGACACTGGGACAAGCTCACCCTGCAGAATGGTGTCCTGTACAGAGTTTGTAAAGATCCCCTGACGAACCACAAACGCTTTCAGTATGTCATGCCTGAACAACTGAGATGCGAAGCTCTGGCTGGAGTCCATGATCACGCTGGTCATCAAGGTCAAGCACGCACACTCTGTCTTGCCCGTCAGCGGTTCTTCTGGCCTGACATGGAGAGGGAGGTCCGTGATTACGTCAAAAACTGTGGCAGATGTGTGCTGAGCAAGACACCTGAGCCCGCTGCCCGAGCCCCACTGGAGAGCATAAAGACCACCGCTCCACTGGAACTAGTCTGCATCGACTTCTGGTCTGCAGAAGATCACAACAACAAGTCTGTAGATGTTCTTGTAATTACAGACCATTTCATAAAGCTGGCCCACGCGTTTCCTTGTCGAAACCAGACAGCAAAGAAAGTAGCTAGGACGCTGTGGGACAAGTTTTTTTGTGTTTATGGTTTCCCTGAGCGCATCCACTCTGACCAGGAAACAAGCTTCGAGAGCGATCTGATTACAGAACTTCTGGAACTTGCAGGCGTCTCTAAATCTCATACCACCCCGTATCATCCTATGGGAAATGGTGGGACTGAGAGATTCAACAGGACTCTGGGTAGCATGCTCCGCTCCTTGCCTCCTCGACAGAAACACAAGTGGCCTCAATTGGTCCAGACGATGACGTTTGTTTACAACTGCACAGCACATGAGACCACTGGCTTCGCTCCCTTCTACCTGATGTTTGGCCGTGTCCCAAGGCTGCCAGTGGACTTGATGTTTCGCAGTGTTCTGTTAGACGACACAGTGTGTGACTACAGTGCCTTTGTAGACTCCCTGTTGAAAGACCTCAAGTCTGCCATGTCTGTTGCACAGAGACACACAGAGTCAGAACAGAAACACCAGGCAACCCAGTACAACAAGAGGGCTAAGGGTCAGTCATTATCAGTAGGAGACAGAGTGCTGGTGGCGAACAAGGCCTGCCGCGGCAAACGTAAGCTCGCAGACAGGTGGGGAGACACCATCTTCACAGTTGTTGCTACCAAGCCAGCGCTCCATGTTTACAGGATTTGTGACAGCAATGGGAATGAGAAAGTGGTGCACCGGAATCTGCTGTTGGGGGTCAACTTCCTACCACTGGATGAGAAGCTGGATGGAAGCTCCACGGATGATGGTGAGGTGGATGTTCATTCTACTCGGGATGGTTCCCACCCTGTGCGTGCAGCTCCCAGTGATACCATTTCTGTCTCCCCCTCGGATGACGCTGTCTCTTCCCTGGATGCAGTGGTAGGAGACCGTACGTCATCATGGGTCTCGCAACACTCATATGCCCGAGAAGAGCTCCCAGAAAATGTGACCGAAGATCCTCCGGTGGTCGTCACTCGCTCTGAGTCTCCCCTTGAACATGGTCGTACTGACGCATCTAGTAGTCAGACACACAGTTTATCTGCGCATTCGCACAGTCCTGTTTCACACACACATGCAGCACATTCTTCACACGCACCAGAAGCACCTCACACTTCTAGATTTGGTCGAGTTATTAGGCCAGTGTGTAGGTTAATTGAGTCTATGGTTTAACTCCAGTCTGTCCTTAACGGTGACGTGCCAGGGAGACATGTCATCCATGTTTGAAAGAGTTTGATTTTCTTGTTCTTCTCATTGACCCAGGTTCTTAGAGGGTCGTAAGTTAGTGAAGTCCTCCTATATATTTTTTTTCCATTTTGGTGTATTTCCCATGTCTGTATGGGCAGTAGGCCTTAGTTATGGGGTGTAAATGGCATCCCTGTTTCCTGTAAAGAATACTGAGAATTGATCAACCTTGGTTTCTTTTAGCCTAATTGGAAAGGCAGCTTTTAGTGCTGGAAGGTTTCTAATGGCCTGTATACAGAATGGATGCGTGTAGATCTTTGTGCAATTCTAGGGGGGTGAATGTAACAGGTTATAGTACTTCCATTATAATTGCACAAGATCTCTGTGTACATTTGGTTGCATACACTGACAGTGAGTATCCTGATAGTAAGCCCCTCCTCTAGCTCCCCTTGTCTGACCGGATTCCCCCTTCCTCCTTCCTGTCTTACATTTGTATGGAAGAGGTAGGTTTGATTCGTTTTAGCCCAAGGTCAATCCAGTTATTATTTATGTTAATATACGTATGTCATCCATTAGTTTCTTTTATCAGGTTTCATTTACAATCAATATATGTGTATTATTGTTGGGTTCTTTTTGTTGACTAAAGTCTAATTCTGTATTATTTATGTTTTGTGTCACGACATGGATGCTAGTTTTGCTGAGTGCTAGCTGTGACGCTGTTTGGAGGACTCATTGTATTTCATGTTGTCAACAGGTGCGCCATAATTATTATTTCTGTTTTAAACATATGTATATCTCTTTTGTCCTGTCTTACATTTGTATGGAAGAGACATGGATGCTAGTTTTGCTGAGTGCTAGCTGTGACGCTGTTTGGAGGACTCACTGTATTTCATGTTGTCAACAGAAAATAAACAGCAGCAAGTGAATCTTTGGGTCGTCACCTTTAATATAAAAACAAAACACAACGCAGAAGTTTCTCCCCGTTACACTTGCAATGACATACAAATCATATAAAAAAGTAGCAGCGTGATGACACAGCCGGCTGGTGCCATCATCACGTCAGCCCATAAATAGGGAGAGGCAGCCATCTTAGCTCTCTCTCCAACCATAGCGATATAGGAGCACCGTGGTCAACCATCCTGTACTGTATGTAATGTAACAGCTTGTGTAATAAAGTTCCAGTTCCAGCACACCTCTCTTCTCCATTGGTCATCCCCAGTTTACAGACATAACAGTTGGCGATGAGAGAAAACCATGGAAGCATGCCTGAGGCCACTGAGACCGTTTCTGGAGTACCCCAGTGAACCGCCTGTTCCTTGGCCATGCTGGCTCAATGCCTTCAAGACGTATGTAGCAGCATTGGATTTGGGCAAATTGGACAAGGTACGGAAGCGGGCTCTATGAATTTACAACCTGGGCATAGAGGGACAGCGCATTTTCCCTACGCTGGGACCAACGGACTCATTCGCTGATGCTGTGGAGCCGCTAGCTAGCTACTTTGCTACTCCTGACAATGTGTTAGCGCGGTGCATAAGATTCCGCCAACGGTGACACAGAATTGGTGAGTCAAGGCAGCAATTTGTTGCCGACCTTCACCAACTAGCTAGTATGTGCAGGTTTGGTCTTTTGGAAGACGAAATGGTGCGGGACCAGCTGGCCGAGCACACTAGCAACCCGCGGCTGCGAGCAAAGATGCTAGCAGCACCAAACGACATGACACTAGCTAACACCATCGAGCTAGCGTTCCAGCTTGAGTCAGCCAACAGGTTAGCATCGGAGCTACATGTACGCCAACATCAGTGACAGCCAAGCCAGACACTGCTAACATACGCAGTGAGTATGGAGGAACCCGGTGGCATGGCAGAAGAGTTTGAGGCAAACGCCGTGGACTGGAAGACCGCTTCAAGAGGCTCCGTGTGTGGCAGCTGTGGTTCCCCGATGCACCGCGAGAGAGCACGTTTTTGCCCAGCAAGAGGACAGCGATGCAAGAAGTGTAGGAAATCGTTACTTTACCAAGGTTTGTCAGTCACCGACACCGTGGAACCCACCAGCCAGGCAGAGCCATCTGTCCATGACGACCATCCATGCGGTAAAACCCGAGAATGCGTCATATCCTGGAATTTCCCCATTGTGGGACTAATAAAGGCTTACCTTATCTTATCTTATCTTATCTTATATGCGTACAGCATAGTGGAGTTGGATGACATTGCTTTGCTGCTCCTGTTCGACACCGCTGCAGTCAGGTTGATGTTAAATTGGGCCACGGTGAAGAAGTTTTTCCCCAACCATCTGATCAGAAAAAATCCAGCGGCGCTGTATGGGTATGGTGGCTACAGAGTTAGCAACATAGGGACCATCATGCTAACAGTCAGCTACGCGTCAAGAGTGGTTTATGACTTTGAGTTTCAAGTGGCTACGCATGGAGACACCATATTAGGATATGACTTTTTCTACCAACTGGGTTTTTGTGTCCGCAACAGTAACAGACTCAGCTTGATTGTCTATGGTCATTGGGATGCGCCAGAGACCGGTGACGATGATGACGTATGGGACGAGACTAAACAGGACAACAAGAATGCAAACATCCTGTGTGCAGAGAAGGAATGCTGCCCAGAGGGGAACAGCAGCCGGACTCGTGTCAGATCTTCATCTAGCATGAGCCTGCGGGAGCTGCTGCGGAGTTGCAGGAGAGGCAGCCCACACACACAGAGAATCCCGGGACACAACACTTCGGTACGAATGATATCTGTGATGATAGTGACACATTACAACAGCATATATCAGGTAAAGGAGAGGAGGAACTGGACTGCTTCAGAATCCTCGCTCAGCACCAGTCTACAGAAGCTGCAGCTGAGCCGGTGGATGAAGAGGCCGTAACCAACTTGACAACAGCGGAGGCGTTACAACTTGACGGACGCACCATGACAGACGTGAATGTGGCATTGCTGCGACCACAATGACGTCCAACCAAGCAAGATGCCTCTTAAGGTAATGGATTGGGTTCAGTTCCGTAGAGTTGAGCGACCGGGCCTGCAGCTGACCACATCACAGCCTACAGTCCCACTGATGCCCATGAGGATCGCAGCACAGCTGGGACCAGCGAGCTTCAGGCTGACGGACGGTTCGGTGTGGCACTCCAGTTGTCTTCAGCATGTTCGAGTGGCTGCTCCAGACGGCGAGGCTTCGCAGGAGTCAGCTTGTGTGGTGTGGGGCCCAGACTGGAGTTTTATGAGGGGTAGTCCCGGTTCAGGGGACCCAGCACCTCCAGGGCGTGTCCACCATGGGCCTGCTACAAGGCCCCTCCAGCAGAATTATCTTCCCCATGAAAGACAGTGAAAAAAAGGGACTGATTAGCTAGGAGCATGGCTGCCAGATGATGAGTGGCAGAATAGTCCACTCAGCTATGCTGGGCTATGCAGTCGTCCACCTGCTAGCCCTAGCCAGTGCTGTTAATGTTGTTTATGCCAGATTGGGGGGGGGGGGGTTGTAATTCATTGATGTGTTCTGTGTTTTTCCGGTGGGGGGGGGGATGTTATAAAGGGTTAATGGCAAGTAGCGGCGTGATGACGCAGCCGGCTGGTGCCGTCATCATGCCAGCCTATAAACAGGGAGAGCTGCCCATCTTAGCTCACTCTCCACCCATAGCGATATAGCAGCTCCGTGGTCAGCCAGCCTGTATTGTATTATTAACAGCTTGATTGATAAAGTTCCAGTTCCAGCACACCTCTCTTCTCTGTTGGTCATTCCCAGTTTACAGACATAACAGAGGTGAAGCATATAATATCTATAAAGGAAAAATGGCTGCTATAAATAAAGAAAAAGAGAGAAATATTTTACATTCTGGGGGAATGCACCCGTAAAGGCTGATGGGAAATGTTTAATGTCTAAAAGTGAGCATGTTCTCTTCACTCTATCAGACCCTCCAAGATTTCGCAAAGTCACAATTCTACCAATTCCCGCGACTTCAGCAGGTCCTGCATAATTTGAATTTTGTCCAATCACCGCAACTTTACCGCAGTTTTGGCCAATTGTCAACTTCAGCCAATTTCGCCAATCAAATTTGTCTCTCAGTAGCGCGCAGATGTGTACGTCATCAGTCTGACCAATCAAGGGCGGCGCTGCACCGCACTCACTTCTGTGTTTACAGTGAGAATATACTGAACACATCAGCAAAAAACAGTGTGTGATTTAAAAAAACACACTCACCTGCGAGTTTTCCCACATCGTTCCTTCATCTGTCTCCCCCAGCCCACCGGTGAACGTCTCCTCGAGTTTCTGTAATGACCACGTGTATGAAGTGCCGGGTTTGAGTTGAAAAACGTCCGGCTGCCTGAAAGCACCTCCATCGGTGGTTTTGAAACCACCGCCTGGGAGCAGCTCTGCGATCCACATGGTGAGGACACCGATGGCCTCACTCACACCTTCACGGACTACCTCAGCTTCTGTGTGGACGACACTGTTCCCACCAAGACCATACGGTGTTGCTCAAACAACAAACCCTGGATCAACCTTGAGATAAAAACACTTCTGAGAGAGAAGAAGAGGATCTTCAGGTCGGGGAACAGGGAGATGCTGAAGTCCGTACAGAGGGAGCTGAGGAGAAAGATCAGAGAAGGCAAGAACAGCTTCAGGAAGAAGATGGAGGACAATCTGCAACAGAGCGACATCAGCGGGGTCTGGAGAAACCTTAAAACCATCTCTGGGCTCCAGAATACCTCCCCCCAGGCCACGGGGGGGCAGGGAGTGGGCAAACAATCTGAATCTGTTTTTCAATAGGTTTGACCAACCGCCCTCCCCCCTGACTGCACAACAACCACTGCTGCCTCTAAAGACATCAAGTCCTGCTGCCCACTCCCCACTCCACCAACACCCCCCCACTCCCAACACACAGCCCCCCAACCTGACCCTGACCAAGACCCAGGTGAGGACGGAGCTGAGGAAGATCAAGGCGAGGAAGGCCTCGGGACCGGACGGCATCAGTACAAAGCTCCTCAAGTCCTGTGCAGACCAGCTGTGTGGGATTGTGGCGTACATCTTCAACCTGAGCCTGAAGCTGGGGAGGGTACCACAGCTGTGGAAAACATCTTGTGTGGTACCTGTACCAAAAACTTCCCACCCCAAAGACCTGAACAGCTACAGACCGGTGGCCTTGACGTCCCACATGATGAAGACCCTGGAGAGACTGCTCCTTGCTCACCTCCGCCCCCTGGTGGAACCAGCAATGGATCCACTCCAGTTGGCCTACCAGCACGGCATTGGGGTGGAGGATGCGGTGATCTTCCTCCTTCACCGTTCTCTGTCCCACCTGGAGAAGCCCGGGAATGCGGTGAGGATCATGTTCTTTGACTTCTCCAGTGCTTTCAACACCATCCAACCGATGATCCTGAAGGACAAGCTGCTGCGTGCAGGGGTGGACCAGCACCTGTCATCATGGATCCTGGACTACCTCACGAACCGGCCTCAGTTTGTGAGAACCCAGGATTGTGTGTCCAACACGATCATTGGTAGCACGGGGGCCCCCCAGGGAACGGTGCTGGCTCCCTTCCTGTTCACTCTTTATACTGCGGACTTCTCACACAACACAGCACACTGCCATCTACAGAAGTTCTCTGATGACTCTGCGATCATTGGCCTCATCTCCAATGGAGATGAAGCTGAGTACAGAGGGCTTATCCAGGACTTCGTGGACTGGTGCCATCGGAACTGCCACCAGATCAACGCGAGGAAAACTAAGGAGCTGGTGGTGGACTGCTGCAGGCAAGGACAACCCCTCACAGCACCAGTAAATATACAGGGAACAGACATCGAGATGGTGACATCCTACAAGTACTTGGGTGTTCATCTGAACAATAAACTAGACTGGTCACACAATACCGACGCACTCTACAAGAAGGGGCAGCGCAGGCTGTTCCTACTGAGGAGACTCAGGTCTTTTGGTGTACAAGGGGCGCTGCTGAAGACATTCTATGACACGGTGGTGGCATCAGCCATCACTTTTGGAGTGGTCTGCTGGGGCAGTGGCATTACCGCAGCCGATAAGAAGAGACTGAACAAACTGATCAAGAAAGCTAGCTCTGTCCTGGGGCAGCGCCTTGATCCGGTGGAGGAGATAGGAGAGAGAAGGATGGTGGCTTAACTGTCATCTCTGCTGGAGTCCGAGTTCCACCCTATGCAGGACATACTGAATGCACTGAGGAGCTCATTTAGCAGCAGACTACATCATCCCAGGTGCACAACTGAGAGGTTTCACAGGTCCTTCCTACCAACGGCTGTCAGACTGTACAACCTAAGCAGGGCTGCTCGCAGAGATAGCAAAAAGACATAACGACCTAATAGTTTTGAATGCAAAAGATGCAATAGACTTACACAATGGTCCCCTCCGGCATACAACTAGGAAAATACTGGTCACTATGGAGGGTGAGAATATATATGGGTACATAATCATACCATGTAGGATAACTAAGTAGACGGTTGTGCTGTTTCATCCCATCTAGCAACAATGCTCCGCACTGGGTGTGTTTATGTTTATATTTATATATCTATATATTTATTCCATCTAGCTACAATGCTCTGCACTGTGTGTCTGTGTATATATACTGTATATATTTATAGTAATATGTACATATGTACAGTATATTAGCTGCTCTTGTTTTTTTCTCTTGCCTTCTGATTGTTGCTCTGAGTGTTACTATCCCTGTGCTGTTGCAATCCTGGAATTTCCCCATTGTGGGACTAATAAAGGCTTATCTTATCTTATCTCGGGAGCACGTGCACCCAGACACGCCATAAAACCACACAAAAAACAAGTGAATCTTATATTACAGCAAGTGTTGTAACAGTTTATACGTCTTTAGAGGTAAAAGTCACTACTACATCTTGTCAGTGAGTTTTAAAGTTGGGACTCTCCGGGCTGGACATGAGCCAGTCCGCGACTCAGGCAATCCCCAAGGAGAGCCCCGCAACTTACCACAACAATAGAAAAAAAGTCCTGCGAAATCCTGGAGGGACTGCTCTATAAAAGCAAGAAATCTCTGTCTGTCACGCTTCATAGGACATCATAGGACGTCCTATGAACTCAGGCATCATAGGACACATAGACAAATGTGTCTTATGATATCATATAGACCATGGACTCAGGCATCATAGGACGACTCGCGATGCCTATATGACGGCACATAGACAAGTGTGTTTTTATGATGCCATATACATCAAGCCTGTCTTCATGTCTTTATGATGTCATATACAGTGAGTTCATGCCGGAAAGCCTCTTTTTGCTCTGATGCTGGCCGGATCATAGCCGATCCTTCACACACTGTTTGCCCCCCTCCCCTCAGGTAGAAGACTTCGGTCCATTCGGACTAAAACCTCCCGGCACATGAACAGCTTTTTCCCCTCTGCCATCAGACTGCTGAACATTAAGTGACTTATTGACTCTTGTGCACTATGTACAGCAGCTCAACCAGACTCATGTCAATCATCACTGTTTTTTCTGTTGCATTATCAACTGCACTGTGGTACCCCATATTATCTGCTACTTGCTAATTTTTTTTAAAACTGCCTTGACTAGTATTACTCATTATTACTATTATTATTATTATTATTATTATTATTATTATTATTATTATTATTACTTATTTTTCTACACTTATTGCACGTTTTTAGTCCTTTAGTTTCTTAGTTTATCTCTTTATCTCATTATGTTTTTAATGTTGCAGCATTGCACCAAGACAGATTCCTAGTTTGTGTACTACATGAACAATGGCAATAAATCTGATTCTGATTCTGATGTATTTTCATGATCCTGTCCATCCATCCATCCATGAACTGGAATTACGACGCACCTATCCCTCAACCAGTGGTCTCAATGAAGAGGAAGAAGAAGAAGAAGAAGAAGAAGAAGAAGAAGAAGAAGAAGAAGAAGAAGAAGACCCACCAGATGGAGAGCAATAGAATGACAACCAAACTGCTGCATGTCAGAAAAGATGCCATGAAGATGAAACAGCTGAGGTTCCAGCAGTACATCACACCCGTCTGAGACAGGAGGACACCTTTCACCAGCATAGGGGACGACAGACTTTAAAGCACATTTCTAGGATATCATAGGACGGCCTATGATCTCTGCCTCATCATCATAGCAAATCCTATAAACTCAGGCATCATAGGACGACTCGCCATGCCTACATGATGGCAAATGTGTAACCTTAACGAATGCCAGTCTACACTACAAATGTGTAAAATGCCAAGCAAAGCGCTGATTTTCTCCAGGTGCTCCGGTTTCTTGGTTTCTACAGGCATGCACGGGCCTTCCTGAACAGGGTCGAAAGCCATTTTTCAGGATCGTGCTCATGAACTGGAATTACGACACACCTATCCCTCAACCAGTAGTCTGAACGAAGAAGAAGAAGATCCACCAGATGGAGAGCAATAGAATGAGGAGAACTGCTGCACGTCAGAAAGGATGCCGTGAACATGAAACACCTCAGGTTCCAGCAGTACGCCGCAGGCAAGACTGTGAACAACACAGCCGTCTGAGACAGGAGACCCTTCACTGGTCTGAACGAAGAAGAAGAAGACCCACCAGATGATGTCTATATGACGGCACACAGACAACCATTTGCCAGTGACGTCCCGTGTCACGTGATTTTTGTTGATTCTGCCATATCGGACGGCAACTCGGGCGCTGTGTGAGTGCGTTTCAACATGGCGTCCGTTCAGTCAGATGTGCCGGCTTTGTCCGATGTAGCGCAACTACTAGATAAAAAACATCGTGACCGGTACATGGAAAAGATCAGTGTTATCGGCGTGGACCCTTACAACTTGTCGCTTGAAAAATTCACCAGTTTCATAGATTTTTGCCCCAAACCTGACGTACGCTATATGGACATCTACAACTACCTGGTCAACACACCGTCTAGGTGCACTGGAGAGTCTCTGAAAGCCGACAAAAGTTTGGACGCTTATAGTTATTTTGTTGCTGGGCTTGTGAGAAATGTGCTGATATCCCCAGTCATCACTTCAACGGTCCACTATGTCATGACGGCTCAGGTATTTTTCCTTTATTTTTTCCAAAATTCAGACTCTATTCTCTCCCCTACTGTATAGATTTGTCATGTTATATAGAATCTATTAAGTGATAAATTATTAAAATTTTATAAAATATTCAATTATTATTAGTATTATTATTAGCTGTATATATAGTATCTCAATTAAATTAAAAAATAATTAAATATTTTTATAGATCTATATATTCTGTAAAAGGATTTTTAAATACTTGTCTTATCAATAGAATACTGGATAAATAACTCCCAACACTATTAGATATATTACAAATTTTATTGTTCAGTCTATACAAGAAAGACTTATATCCAGATAAAAAGTCATCATACCCACATATTAATTATAAGAATATTTATCCACTACAGGTACATCACTGCCAGAAGATGTCGGACCCCCCACTGAAACCCTGGGTGATCATGAATCAAGATGGTGTCATATTGTCTTCACACTGTACTTGTATGGCAGGGTTAGGAGAGACTTGTTCGCATGTTGCAGCTGTGTTGTTTGCTGTTGACTGTGCTGTCCGCCTGTCCCAAGGCCAGACTTGCACTGATGTTCCCTGCGCCTGGAAGACACCAACAGCAAACTTGAAGCTTCCTTTTGCTGCATTGCGTGATATCGATTTTTCAAAACCCAAAACAAAACAACGGATGTCAATGCAGAAAAAAAAACATATTCCCCGTAAAAGGGAAAGCAAGCCCACTGCCCCTCCATCAGATGATGATCACCGAGCATTGTATCAAAGGCTGCATCAAACTTCTAGAATGACAGGCAAACGGTGTGCTATACCATCTCTGGTTGAGCCTTATAATCAGGAGTACATTCCACAGGTTAATAGCTTTGGTACAATTTTTTTCCTTGATTTTTTAGATGAATGAAAATGGCATCATGTCTAATGTATAATTGAAAATGAATGAAGACTGATGAACAGAACTACATATGCAGTGTTCCACAACTGTATAACTACACACGTCAGTTGAAAAGAACATCTAATTATATTTGCAGGTGGCCCACAATGATTGTCCTGCTTCTCTGGATACCCTTTTTAGTCCTGATTGTCTTCAGCTTACCTTTGAGCAGCTGTTGAATAGATGTGAACAGGTACAACAACTTCTGAAAGTCACTCCTGAGCAGGTCATTTTTCTGCAAATGTTTTAAAATTTATTTCTAAAAATAACAACTTTTAAAGTGCTTTACAGTCTATTAAATGCTACATAATCATTATGTGGGACGTCATAATATCTATGCAGGAAAATTTAGGTTAGTTATATAAGACATTGTTTCTTCTGCAGGTAAAATTTGTTGAAGAAACTACCAGATGGCAGAACAAGTGTGTGTTGTGGCATCAGCAGCGAGTTGGCAGAATCACGGCATCCATCTTCAAAGAAGCTGCACAGACTCATCTTGACGCTCCTTTGAGAAGCCTGCTGAACAAGATATGCTACCCAGTTAGTTTTACCAGTAAAGCAACAAAGTAAGAGACTAGAAAAGCACTCGGAGAGCGCAAACCTCCGCCAAGGCTGCATGCAATTCCTGAATTGTTTTTTTTACTGGTAATCATCTCTTTTTATCCTGCTATGCTTAGCTACTTACTGTAAACTACTTTTGGTGCTGTATTGAATCATTGAGTCCTAAGTTGGTTGATCATGGAAACTGACTACATTTAAATTGTAAAGAAGACATAATTCTAAAAAAATTGTCATTTCATTGTGCTATGTAAAATATTCAGATTTCTTTCACAAAATAGTTCTATATTGGTTTTAAGGAATACTGGTACATTTTTTTTGGTACTCTGTCAATAATTTTGCCGATTTGTTTACAGATGGGGATGCGACCATGAGAAAGTGGCCCGTGGTCAGTATGAAGAAATCAAGTCTTCTCAGCACCAGGATCTACTAGTGTGTGATGCTGGACTAGTCCTCAGTCAGCGCTTCCCCTTCATGGGTGCCTCTCCGGATGGATTTGTCTCCTGTAGCTGCTGTGGGGAGGGTCTGGTGGAGGTGAAATGTCCTTTCTGTAAGAGGAATCAGGCTTTAGAGGAAGCGGTGGAAGACCCTCAGTTTTGTGCAAGCAACAGTGATGGCGACATCAAGCTGAAACCATCTCATAAATATTTCTACCAAATCCAAGCTCAACTGGGTGTCACAGAACTTTTTTACTGTGACTTTGTTCTCTGGACTCAAAAAGGTTGTAATGTTCAAAGAATTGAGTTTGATGACCTCTTTTTTAATGAGAAAGTTCAACTTGTTGGTAAATATCACAGGTCTGTCATTTTACCAGAACTACTCGCCAAATGGTATACCAAAAATCCAAATTTGTTTCATATATCTTGTAAGACAAAAGAAACCCCAAAAGGTGATAATACTAGTGTCATTTGCTACTGCAGAAAAACCTGTGGTGATGCATCTATTGTAACCTGTGAGTCTGGCTTTTGTCAAATTGGTCAGTTCCATGTACAGGGTCTCAGGTTGAGAAATGTTCCAAAGAAAAAGTGGTGCTGTCCAGATTGTAGAGCAATTTCAAGGAGTCAGAAAAATCTGAAGAACTAAGTGTGTGTGGCATGTAGATTGTGGTTGTATCATCACCTGAGGTTTACTAAAAATAATAAAATGTATTGGCCAAATAGAATATAATATTTCTTTGTTGTACAACTAGCTTAGCTATTGCATGTAAAATATATCATGACTTAAGTAATAAATTTAATTGTTACCGGTATATATAATTTTCAGGTTATTTCATTGCGTGCATCACATAAAATGTTGATTGCGTAGCCGCGAGTAAAGCGGCTATGCAATCTTTCCTCTTTAGCGCTGCCACCCACCTCCTGCGCCTGTCTTCCTCAGCTGGGAGCCGGTAAAACTTCAAGTTGGATCCCTTTTTCTGGCGATTTGTACACCCAAAGGCACAGCAGTGAAACAACATAGTCTAGTTCAATGCCAACATAAAATAAAACAAAGACGTAGGTTGAAATCAGGTAAATATATCGCGATCTGGTACAACGCTGAACAGCTGCTGAATGCGCCGTCCACTCGCTTCCGCCGTTCAATATGGCGGCGTAAAAAAAAAACGTGTGACGTCACAGCAAATGGTCTATAGACACAGGTAAGCAACATAACACAGAACAGTGACAGGCAGGAGAAGAAGTAACAAGCAGGGGCAAACAGCCCCAGATGGCAGGGCATATTTTGTGTGATTTTTATGTTTTGCTGCATACAAAAGGCGTCACATGTGATTGCCACTTAGTGCTGTGTTGCTATACCAACTGTCCTGTAACTGGCAAGAATTCTGTTCCAATGCATCCCCTCTACGGGCATGCACGGGTTTCTACGGGCATGCACAGATATGCACTAGTTAAGTAAATTGTGAAAACAAGTTAAATGGTCAGTTACTGTGCTAAAGTTTGTTGGTTGAGATGTTTTTTTGTTGCAGTTTTTATGTTGGCACCATCAGTGTGAGCGCTGTCTGAGGGGATGACCCCCCCCCCCCCCCGTTGTACTACTGAAAAGAGAGAATAAAGTTAGATTAAGATGGGTGCTGTTTTAATCATTGTAGACTGTTGAACTTCATGTTAAGGGCTAGTCACTAGTCAGAGTTACTCATCCTGTCTTAATGGGTTGATAACGACCGCCACTGGTGCTGTTAACTAACAGGGTGCTGATGGAAATTGGGCTACTGTTGGTCGAAGATGGAGGAGGAGGAGAGGGGGAAGGCGTGTTAAGAGGGAGAGACAGAAAAGGAAAGGTAGAAGTGTGGAGGTGAGAGTAGGGACGTTAAATGTAGGGACTATGACTGGTAAAGGCAGAGAGTTGGCTGATATGATGGAGAGAAGAAAGGTAGATATACTGTGTGTTCAAGAAACCAGATGGAGGGGAAGCAAGGCTAGGAGCACTGGAGGTGGATTTAAACTGTTATACCATAGTGCAGATAGGAAGAGAAATGGAGTAGGAGTAATTTTGGAGGAAGAGTATGTGAAGAGTGTTCAGGAGGTAAAGAGGGAGTCAGACAGAATCATAAGTTTGAAGCTAGAAGTCAAAGGTGTGATGTTGAATGTTGTCAGTACGTATGCCCCACAAGTTGGATGTCAGGTAGAAGAGAAAGAAGAATTCTGGAGTAAGTTGGATGAAGTGGTAGAGAGTGTTCCCAGGGGGGAGAGAGTGGTGATTGGAGCGGACTTTAATGGACATGTAGGTGAAGGGAACAGAGGTGATGAGGAGGTCCTGGGTAGGTGTGGTCTTAAGGAGAGAAATGTGGAAGGACAGATGTAGATTTTGCCAAAAGGATGGAAATGGCTGTGGTGAATATACTTTAAGAAGAGAAAGGAACATAGGGTGACAGTTCAGGAAGGAATTGATACAGACTCTGGTTGGTAGGGAAGAACTACCAGATGACTGAGAAAGTACAGCAAAAGTATTGAGTAAAAGGGGTGGAAAGGTATGTGGTGTATCCAGTTGACAGAGAAAGGAAGACAAGGAGACTTGGTGGTGGAATGAGGAGGTACAGGAAAGTATCCAAAGGAATAGAAAAAGTGGGATAGTCAAGGAGATGAAGAAACCAGACAGGAGTATTTGGAATCTAGTAGGTACATGGCAAAGAGAGAAGTGGCAAAGGCAAAGGAAAATGCATATAGTGAGTTGTATGAGAGGCTGGACACTATGGAACAGAAAAGGACTTGTACCGATTGGCCAGACAGAGGGATGGAGCTGGAAAGATGTAGAGCAGGTTAGGATGATTAAGGACAGAAATGGTAATGTACTAACAAATGACAAGAGTGTGTTGAGAAGGTGGAAGGAGTACACTGAAGAGCTGACAAATAAAGAAAATGAGAGGGAGAGGAGGATGGATGAAGGAAAGATGGTGAACAAGGAGCAAGGCAGAAGTGAGGGCAGCTTTGAAGAGGATGAAGAATGGAAAGGCGGTTGGTCCAGATGACATACCTGTGGAGGTATGGAGATGTTTAGGAGAGATGGCAGTGGACTTTTTAACCAGATTGTTTAACACAATCTTGGAGAGTGAGAGGATGCCTGAAGAGTGGAGAAGAAGTATTTTGGTACCAATTTTCAAGAACAACGGTGATGCTCAGAACTGTAGTAACTACAGAGGAATAAAGTTGATCAGCCACACTATGAAGATATGGGAAAGAGTTGTTGAAGCCAGGTTAAGAGGAGAGGTGACAATCAGTGAGCAGCAGTACGGTTTCATGCCAAGAAAGAATACTACAGATAAGATAAGATAAGCCTTTATTAGCCCCACAACGGGGAAATTCCAGGATTGCAACAGCACAGGGATAGCAACACTCAGAGCAACAATCAGAAGGCAAGAAAAAAAAAAAAAAAAAAAAAAAAAAACAAGCAAGCAAGAGCAGCTAATATACATATGTACATATTACTATAAAATATATATATACACACACACACACACACAGACACACAGTGCAGAGCATTGTAGCTGGATGGAATAAATATATGAATATATGAACACACAGTGCAGAGCATTGTAGCTAGATGGAATAAATATGTAAATATATAAACACCCACAGTATGGAGCATTGCAGCTAGGTGGAATAAATATGTAGATATATAAAAACACAGTGCGGAGCATTGTAGCTAGATGGAATAAATATATAGATATATAAATATAAACACACCCAGTGCAGAGCATTGTAGCTAGATGGAATAAATATGTAAATATATAAACACACACAGTGCGGAGCAATGTAGCTAGATGGAATAATATGTAGATATATAAAAACACAGTGCGGAGCATTGTAGCTAGATGGAATAAATATATAGATATATAAATATAAACACACACAGTGCAGAGCATTGTTGCTAGGTGGGATGAAACAGCATAACCGTCTACTTAGTTATCCTACATGGTATGATTATGTGCCCATACATATTCTCACCCTCCATAGCGACCGGTATGTTCCTAGTTGTATGCCGGAGAGGACCATTGTGTAAGTCTATTGCATCTTTTGCATTCAAAAAAAAAAAAAAAAAAAAAAAAAAAAACCTATTAGTTTGTTACGTCTTTTTGCTATCTCTGCGAGCAGCCCTGTTTAGGTTGTACAGTCTGACAGCCGTTGGTAGGAAGGACCTACGAAACCTCTCGGTTGTGCACCTGGGATGATGTAGTCTGCTGCTAAATGAGCTCCTCAGTGCATCCAGTATGTCCTGCATAGGGTGGAACTCGGACTCCAGCAGAGATGACAGTTTAGCCACCGTCCTTCTCTCTCCTATCTCCTCCATCGGATCAAGGCGTTGCCCCAGGACAGAGCTAGCTTTCTTAATCAGTTTGTTCAGTCTCTTCCTATCGGCTGCAGTAATGCCACTGCCCCAGCAGACCACTCCAAAAGTGATGGCTGATGCCACCACCGTGTCATAGAATGACTTCAGCAGCGCCCCTTGTACACCAAAAGACCTGAGTCTCCTCAGCAGGAACAGCCTGCGCTGTCCCTTCTTGTAGAGTGCGTCAGTATTGTGTGACCAGTCTAGTTTATTGTTCAGATGAATACCCAGGTACTTGTAGGATGTCACCATCTCGATGTCTGTTCCCTGTATATTTACTGGTGCTGTGAGGGGCTGCCCATGCCTGCGGCAGTCCACCACCAGCTCCTTAGTTTTCCTCGCGTTGATCTGGAGGCAGTTCCGATGGCACCAGTCCACAAAGTCCTGGATAAGCCCTCTGTACTCAGCTTCATCTCCGCTGGAGATGAGACCAACGATCGCAGAGTCATCAGAGAACTTCTGTAGATGGCAATGTGTTGTGTTGTGTGAGAAGTCCGCAGTATAAAGAGTGAACAGGAAGGGAGCCAGCACCGTTCCCTGGGGGGGCCCCCGTGCTACTGATGATCGTGTCGGAAACACAGTCCCGGGTTCTCACAAACTGAGGCCGGTTCGTGAGGTAGTCCAGGATCCATGATGACAGGTGCTGGTCCACCCCTGCGCGCAGCAGCTTGTCCTTCAGGATCATCGGTTGGATGGTGTTGAAAGCACTGGAGAAGTCAAAGAACATGATCCTCACCATATTCCCAGGCTTCTCCAGGTGGGACAGAGAACAGTGAAGGAGGAAGATCACCGCATCCTCCACCCCAATGCCATGCTTGTAGGCGAACTGGAGTGGATCCATCGTTGGTTCCACCAGGGGGCGGAGATGAGCAAGGAGCAGTCTCTCCAGGGTCTTCATCAAGTGGGACGTCAAGGCCACCGGTCTGAAGCTGTTCAGGTCTTTGGGGTGGGAAGTTTTTGGGACAGGTACCACACAAGATGTTTTCCACAGCTGTGGTACCCTCCCCAGTTTCAGGCTCATGTTGAAGATATACGTCACAATCCCACACAGCTGGTCTGCACAGGACTTGAGGAGCTTTGCGCTGATGCCGTCCGGTCCCGACGCCTTCCTCGCCTTGATCTTCCTCAGCTCCGTCCTCACCTGGGTCTTGGTCAGGATCAGGATGGGGGGCTGTGTGTTGGGAGTGGGGGGGGTGTCGGTGGAGTGGGGAGTGGGTAGCAGGACTTGATTTCTTAGAGGCAGCAGTGGTTGTTGTGCAGACAGGGGGGAGGGCGGTTGGTCAAATCTATTGAAAAACAGATTCAGGTTGTTCACCCACTCCCTGCCCCCCGTGGCCTGGGGGGAGGTATTCTGGAGCCCCGAGATGGTTTTGAGGTTTCTCCAGACCCCGCTGATGTCGCTCTGTTGCAGCTTGTCCTCCATCTTCTTCCTGAAGCTGTCCTTGCCTTCTCTGATCTTTCTCCTCAGCTCCCTCTGTACGGACTTCAGCATCTCCCTGTTCCCCGACCTGAAGATCCTCTTCTTCTCTCTCAGAAGTGTTTTTATCTCAGGGTTGATCCAGGGTTTGTTGTTTGAGTGACGCCGTATGGTCTTGGTGGGAACGGATTTGTCCACACAGAAGCAATGTTTGCTCTAAGAGTGCTGATGGAGAAGTATGGAGAAGGTCAGAAGGAGCTTGTGATGTATGGGAGTTGTATGAGTTGCATTTGCATATGCCACCCCATTGGTGGGCGCTGTATCCTGTGGCATAGCCAATAGTATAAGAGTGTGCTCATTGAACTGAACAAAAACGTGTATGTGTGCGTATGCCTGAGTAAACGAGCAAGCTAATGACCTGCAGCCGTGTGTGTCTTTGTGTTTGTTCCTCCGAGTGGTAATCTAAAGTAGAAACCCACGGACATAACATCATTGGCGACGAGGATAACTTTAGGTTTCCAAGTCTCGCCGCGGTATTGACTGCGAGTGACGGAGGAAGAGGAACGTTTGTCCTGGTGGGAGTTTGGCTGGGCGCGGCACGCCAGGTGACAGGACGCCAGGTGACAGTTCGCCAGGTGACAGGACGCCAGGTGACAGGACGCCGGGTGACAAGATTGCTAAACGCTAGCTAACTGCACGCCATGGCTGGAGTTATCGGACACATTAACCCATTCGACGAGTCGGTGGAGCAGTGGACAACCTACGTTGAGAGGTTTGAGTATTTTGTTACGGCAAATGGTATTGCAGAGGAGAAAAAGCTTGCTGTTTTCTTAAGTGTAATTGGTGCGTCAACATATGGACTTTTACGTAGCCTCGTAGCTCCAGATAAGCCAGGGACTAAGACATATGCTCAACTCACGGAAGTTTTGAAAGACCATTTTTCCCCAAAGCCAATTGTGTTTGCTGAAAGATTTCGCTTTCATAAACGGAACCAACAAGAGGGAGAAACTGTGACGCAATACACAGCAGTCATTAAAAAGCTTTCTGAACACTGCGAGTTTGGTATGCACCTGCAGGATGCATTGAGGGATAGGCTCGTTTGTGGACTGAATATAGAAGCTATCCAGAAAAAATTGCTGACGGAGGAGAAGCTTACTTTTTCCAAAGCAGTGGAACTAGCCGTGTCAATGGAGACAGTAGCTCGCGAGACACATCAGCTGAGCAACGCGCTGAAAGTGCATGTACTGTCACCACATGACAAACAACACACGAAATGTTCGCGCTGTGGAAAAATGAACCACAAAGAGAGCAATTGTTTTCATAAGGAGCAAAAATGCCATAAATGTGGTAAGAGAGGACATATCTTGAAAATGTGCAGGAACAAAGAGACTGTAAATAAGGAGAAACCAGTGGAGGATAAAGCTAAAAAGAAAAAAAGGGTGCACCAACTGGATGTAAAAGAAATATCTAGTGATGGTAGCACTACAGACACTGAAGTGAGCCTGCATATGGTGTCTCAGCAGAGTAATTTGTCATACATGAGTGTTAAACCAAAAATTGAAGGTAAAAGGATTATTATGGAATTAGATGCCGGTGCGGCCGTTTCTCTGATTTCAAGAAAACTGTATGATGCACACTTTAAGGACGTGCCCTTGCGCCAAACCCAGATAATGCTGAAAACATACACGGGCGAAGTGATTCCAGCAGAGGGTGTCATCACCGTTTCAGTGAGGATGAACAAGCAGAGGGCTAGACTACCACTGTATGTGGTTCGAGGAAGCTCACCCCCACTTTTTGGTCAGGAGTGGCTGCGGAGGATTCAAATTGACTGGCGAGAAATAAAGACGGTCCGGGAGGAGACGCTAGAGGGCGTACTACAAAGACATGCAAAGGTCTTTAAGAAAGAATTAGGCACTCTGAAAGGCATGGAAGTAGCCATAGCGCTGAAGCCGGATCATGTGCCACGGTTCTGTCAAGCCAGAGTCGTTCCCTATGCCCTTAGGCCAAAAGTGGAGGCTGAAATTGACCGATTGTGTGAGCAGGGCATTATATCCCCTGTCAAATTCAGTGAATGGGCAACACCCATTGTGCCCGTTGTGAAAAAGAACGGAGATGTTAGGATATGTGGGGATTTTAAAGTCACAGTTAATCCTGCCCTGTGTGTGGAGAAATACCCAATTCCACGCATTGAAGATCTATTCGCATCACTTTCGGGGGGGCAACATTTTAGTAAACTGGACTTATCTCATGCCTATTTACAAATGGTGATAGAGGGAAATTCCAGAAAATATCTCACAATAACCACATCTAAGGGTCTGTTTTGTTACAACAGGCTGGCATTTGGAATTACCTCAGCACCAGCGATATTCCAGCGTGCCATGGACCAAGTCCTCCAGGGTCTGCCGAACGTTCACTGTTACCTGGACGATATATTGGTCAGTGGACAGGATCGTGTGCAGCATCTGAAAAATCTGGATGCAGTCCTAGGGCGCTTGGAAGAATTCGGTTTGCGAGTACAGAAGGAAAAATGTGAATTTTTTAAGGATTCACTGGAATATCTGGGTCACGTCATTGATGCCCAGGGTCTACACAAGGCACCAGAGAAAGTCAGGGCAATTGTGGAGGCTCCTGCACCTACAGACGTGAGTCAGTTACGTTCTTTCTTGGGGCTAATTAATTATTACAGCAGATTTATCCCCAACTTGTCATCTATCCTAAGCCCACTGAATACTCTGCTGTGCAAAGGAAAACAATGGCAATGGACATCTGAATGTGCTGCATCTTTCAAAGAGGCAAAAGAGCAGTTACTCTCTCAAAGCGTGTTAACCCATTATGATCCACAACTTCCCATTCGGCTGGCGTGTGATGCATCACCTTATGGTGTAGGTAGTGTCATCTCACATATTTTCCCGAATGGACAAGAGAGGCCCATAGCTTTTGCATCAAGGACTCTGAATAAGGCAGAACGCAATTATGCCCACATTGAGTGCGGAGCTCTTGGCATTATATTTGGAGTTCGTAAATTCCATCATTATCTGTATGGCAGGCAGTTTACACTCCTTATAGATCATCGCCCATTGACCACCATTCTGAGTCCGTGCAAAGCCACACCATCTATGGCTGCTGCTAGAATGCAGCGGTGGGCTCTCCTGTTAGCTGCCCATAATTACACCATACAGTACCGAGAGGCAGCTCGTCATGGAAATGCGGATGGGCTTTCACGCCTTCCATTACCAACATTATCAAGAGAGAGAATCAGTACTGTGGACAGTTTTCACATTAAACACCTAGAAGCCTTACCTGTGAACTGTCGAGAAATCTGCCGAGAGAGCAGGGGTGATCCTGTCCTTGCTCAAGTCCTGGAGATGGTCTCCACAGGTCGCTTTCCGAGGGTCCAGGATGTGGCCAGCACATTGGCGCCATTTATCAGCAGGAGGGATGAGTTGACACTCCAGCAAGGTTGCCTTATGTGGGGTGTGCGCGTTGTCATTCCCTCAAAATTGAGATCACGACTGCTGTCGGAACTGCAAACTGGACACCCAGGTGTTGTCAAAATGAAAGCTGTCGCCCGCAGTTACATGTGGTGGCCCGGAATTGACGCTCAAATTGAGCAGGTCTCAAAAACATGCCAGTCCTGTCAATTTACACAGAAAGCACCGGGACCAGCACCACTCCACCCATGGACCTGGCCTGGATCCCCGTGGCAGAGAATTCATGTCGACTTTGCTGGGCCGTTCCAAGGCCAAATGTTTATGGTGGTTGTAGACGCCCATTCAAAATGGCCTGAGGTACACCTTATGAGTTCCACTACAACGGCTAATACCATTCAGGTGCTCCGAGGGTTATTTAGTCGCTATGGGCTCCCTGAGGTGGTAGTGAGTGATAATCGTCCTCAGTTTACCTCACACGAGTTTGATACTTTTATGAAAGGCAATGGAGTAAAGCACATTCGCTCTACACCATTTCATCCATCAACAAATGGTCTTGCAGAACGTTTTGTACAGACATTCAAGCAGTCACTGAAGCGTTCCACTGGAACCACTTCCATACAACACCGACTGGATGCCTTTCTACTCACGTACCGTAATACTCCACACTCTACAACGAAGGAGTCCCCGTCTATGCTTTTCATGCATCGCAAGTTGCGATCTCGATTGGACCTGCTGAAGCCTAGCGTGACATCAGAGGTAGAGAAAGCACAAGAGGCACAGTATGCGTATCGAGGAATGCATGCAAAAGCCAGAACGTTCAAGGTGGGAGACGACGCGTGGTTGTGGTCTACAGATGACGGTGGAGCTGCATCGTCG
This sequence comes from Pholidichthys leucotaenia, assembly GCA_020510985.1. Lineage (NCBI taxonomy): Eukaryota > Metazoa > Chordata > Actinopteri > Cichliformes > Pholidichthyidae > Pholidichthys > Pholidichthys leucotaenia. The sequence goes on from CM035839.1 coordinate 477,565,726, forward strand.
TGCATCTCAGCAGACCTGCCTGTGCTGGAAAAGACTGTTCCAGAACCAGCTACTCCGGTTCCTGTGAGTGATCCCTCATCATTACCCCAGGTAACCTCAGAAGGAAACATCACATCACCTCCAGAGACTGGTAAGAGATATCCTTCTCGTATTACTAGACCACCAGAGCGTTATGTTCCATAAACTTTGTTTAAGATACTTTTAAGAGACATGTATTGGACATTTTGAATAAGAGACCTTTTTTATGTGTTAGATGAGAGAGTCACGTCTCACTAAAAGGGCAGAATAAACCCTTGACTGACTCAGGGGTTTGGGATCGTCTACTCCCAGCCTCAAGGCTAGTGTGTGTTTTTAAAATAATAAAAGTTGTGTGTTTTGTGTATCTTGGGGGTGGGTACAACATTTAGTGGGGAGGAGATGTGATGTATGGGAGTTGTATGAGTTGTATGAGTTGCATTTGCATATGCCACCCCATTGGTGGGCGCTGTATCCTGTGGCATAGCCAGTAGTATAAGAGTGTGCTCATTGAACTGAACAAAAACGTGTATGTGTGCGTATGCCTGAGTAAACGAGCAAGCTAATGACCTGCAGCCGTGTGTGTCTTTGTGTTTGTTCCTCCGAGTGGTAATCTAAAGTAGAAACCCACGGACATAACAGAGCTGCACTTGACATAATTGGCAGACCCAGGGAACAGACACAAGCTCAAGAGTAGGTTCAATTATCTTTATTGAGTAAGTGTTTGTGTGTGGATGCGTGAGTGTGTAGTGAATGTGGATGTGAGTGTGTAGATCCGTAGACTCGTAGCAGTTGGGAGTGAGCAGAGCGCTGTGCAATCTGGCAACCCTAAAACAGAGCAGAGGCACGGTGTTAGCACAGTTCAACACTGGAGTGTATTGGTGGAGTAACTGAGGCTTACTGTTCCAGCTGCGGTGGAGAATGAAGGTCAGCCTGGAGGCAATCCTGAAGGACAGCGTCTGCCACCCAGTGCTGCTGACGAGAGACGGTGTGAAGGTGAGAGGTTGGCGAAATCCGCCGCCTGGAGGAAAGGATTCCCCCGCCTGGGACTTCCGCCTGTGCACAGGGGACAATGCTGAACAGGTCAGTAGAATGATGAGCTTACTTGGAGTTTGAGGAGAATCCTTCCAGGTAGAAGCCGACATGGCAGGGATGATGAGGGCTGAATGTTTGGCTGTATGAAGAGCGCAGAGCTTCACGTAGCCAGGGAGACAGGCAGCTCCGTGCCAGTCTTGCAGGCAGAGCAGGTTATATAGCCCGTGAGTGATGGGGAGCAGGTGTGCGCGCAGCTGTGGCAGATAATGGCAGAGAGCGAGTCATCACAGTACTCCCCCGCCCCCGAGAGGTGCCTCTTGGCACCTGATCCAACCTACCTGGGTGCGCCCAATGGAAATCCCTGATGAGTTGACTATCCAACACGAAGGATGGATGCACCCAGGAGCGCCACTCGGGCCCATACCCCTCCCAGTCCACCAGATACTGCAGGCCGCAACCCTGGCGGCGGATGTCCAGGATGGAGTTGACTTTCCACTCCGGGTTGCCGTCGATCACCACTGGTGGGGGTGGAGACCTGGGAGGGGGACAGAGAGGGCTGGAGAAGAGAGGTTTGACCTGTGAAACATGAAACGTAGGACAGATGTGGGGGGGGGGGGTCAGGCGCACAGCAACTGGATTAATAATTCGCTCAACAGGAAAAGGCCCAATGAAACGCTGAGACAGCTTCCTATTCTCAGCCTTCAGGTTAATATGCCGTGTTAATATGCTGTGTGGAAAGCCAAACCTGTTGACCCACCTGGTAGGGTGGGGCCGGTCTTCTGCGGCGATTAGCCATCCTAGAGTTGCGCTCTGCGCCGTGCGTCAGAGCACCACCCCAACCGTCCTCCAAATCCGTCAACAGCGCCTTAGATAGACCCGGACAGATGGTATGGCGATGTCCCCCTCCTCCTCGGGAAAAAGCGGGGGATTGTAACCCAAGGAGGCTTCAAAAGGCGACATGCCGATCGCCGACGACACTGTGGAGTTATGGGCGTACTCGATCCACGGGAGGTGCGTGCTCCATGACACAGGGTTGGAGGAGATGACGCAGTGCAGCCTCCAGCTCTTGGTTGGCTCTCTCACACTGTCCATTGCTCTGTGGGTGATAGCCAGAGGACAGGCTCACCGTGGCTCCCAGAGCATTACAGAATGATTTCCACACGCGAGACACAAACTGGGGATCCCGGTCGGAGACGATGTCTGAGGGAATCCCGTGTAGCCTCACCACGTGATGTGTAAGCAGATCTGCTGTACCCTTTGCCATGGGCAGCCCCTGCAGGGGACGAAGTGGGGCGGCCCTTGGAGAAACGGTCCACTATAGTGAGAACAACAGTGTAATGGTTAGATGGAGGAAGACCAGTAACAAAGTCAAGTGCAAATAGTGACATGGGTCTGCCGGGAGTAGGAAGGGGATGGAGCAACCCTGCAGGAGAAGAGGATGGCGTCTTACCCGTAGCGCACTGAGGGCAGGCGCGGACGTAGTTGGCAATGTCCTTCCAGAGGGATGGCCACCAAAACGACCTCTGAAGAATCCCGATTGTGTGAGCCCCCCCCCCTCCCGGGTGACAAGTAACCCTGGAGGAATGAGCCCAGTGAATCACCTCACCCCGAACAGAAAAGGGAACATATAATTTACCTGCTGGCCCCCCGCCCGGGTCCGGTTCGGCCTCCTGTGCCCTCAAGACCTTTTCCCTCACTTCCCACGAGAGAGTGCCCACGATGCAAGATGACAGGAGAATGGGCTGCTCGGGTGCCTCCGTCGTGTCCAGAGCGAACTGTCTGGAAAGGGCGTCCGGCTTGGTGTTCTTTGACCCGGGCCGGTAGGTGATGGTAAAGTTAAAGCGCCCAAAGAACAGGGGCCAGTGGCCTGTCGGGCATTAAGGCGTCCGGCTGTCCTCAGGTACTCCAAGTTCTTATGGTCTGTCCAGACAACAAACGACTGGGTGGCCCCCTCCAACCAGTGGCACCACTCCTTCAGCCTGAGTTTCACTGCCAGCAGCTCCATGTCGCCAATATCATAGTTCGTCTCTGCCGGTGACAACCGGCAAGAAAAGAATGCACAAGGCCAGACCACCCCATCCACCGGGGAACGTTGGAAAAGCACAGCCCCCACCCCTGAGTCAGAAGCGTCCACCTCCACCAGACACTGAAGAGCGGGGTCCACCTGCATCAGAATGGGGGAGGATGAGAACTGCTCCTTAAGGGTAGCGAAAGCGGCAGCGGCCTCCTCGGTCCACCGGAAAACCCTCTTGGGGGAGGTGAGGCGGGTCGGGGGAGAGCAATGATGCTGTAGTTGTAAATGAAGCATCGGTAGAAATTAGCGAACCCCAGGAACTGTTGAAGCTGTTTCCTAGAAGGGGGGGCGCCAATCCACCACCGCCTTCACCTTGCCGGGATCTGGGATGATCTGGTTGTGAGAAATAATGAAACCGAGAAATGATGTTGTAGAAGTGTGAAACTCACATTTCTCAGCCTTCACATACAGTTTATTTTCCAGGAGTCGTTGCAGAACCCGCCTCACATGTACTTGGTGCTCCTCTAATGATCGGGAGAAGATCAGGATGTCATCGAGGTACACGAAGACGAAAGACCCCAGGAAATCACGTAGCACATCGTTAATCAGGCGTTGGAAGATGGCCGGAGCGTTGGTCAGCCCAAACGGCATCACTAAGTATTCAAAGTGGCCGCTTGGGGTCCGGAAACCTGTCTTCCATTCATCCCCCTCCCTGATCCGCACCAGATGGTATGCATTGCAGAGGTCCAGCTTGGTGAAGTAGGAGGCCCCCTGGAGGGAATCAAAAGCCGTGTCCATCAGAGGGAGGGTGTACTTATCCTTGATGGTGATGTCATTTAGGGCACAGAAATCGATGCACGGCCTCAGGGAGCCATCCTTCTTCCCGACAAAACCCCCCCCGCCCCCACTGCCGAAGACGGCGGCCGAATGATACCAGAGCTGAGGGACTCCTTAATGTACGCATCCATAGCCTCCCGTTCCGGGGCAGACAGGCTGTAGAGGCGGCTCACCGGCAGCGGGGCTCCAGCCTGGAGATTGATGGTGCAGTCATAGGGCCGATGAGGGGGGAGAGAAAATGCCTGAGATTTACTAAACACCACCCCCAGATCATGATATTCAGAGGGGACCCCAGTGAGATCAGGAGGGGGGGTGATGGGAGTAGCCAAGGGCTTGGAGGGTGAACATGCAGCGGACTGCAGACACACACTTAAACAAAAAGGGCTCCAGGCATCAATTTTACCGGTGCGCCAATCGATGGAGGGGTTATGGAGCCAGAGCCAGGGATAACCCAGAATAACTGGGGAGGCTGCGACCGGCAGGACAAAAAGGCTCAGGTCCTCCCGATGGTTCCCAGAAATGATGACAGGAGTAGGGGCAGTTTGCTTGTACACCACTGTCACCGGGGTTTTAGATAGAGTAATGAGCCTCAGGGGTGTCTCCAGAGAATGGCAGGGAAGCCTCAACTGGGTTGCCAGTTCCCCCAAGATGAAACTCTGCTCAGCTCCCAAGTCTACCAAGGCGTGTGTGCAATATTCAGTACGATTGTGCATGAACCTAATGGGTAAAAGACACTTAATGAGGGGATTTAACTGAGGTGAGCCCGTGAGACCCCCTACTGCGACGCACGGGCTCCCCTTTTTGGCCAAACGGGGCAGGATGTAATATCATGTTCCTCACTACCACAGTACAAACACAGGCCAAGCTCTCTACTGCGTTGTCTTTCTGCCAAAGGTGGTTTAGTTGGCCCTAATACCATAGGCTCTGATTCCTCAGCTGACTCGACCGAAGGCAAGGCCGGTAAGGGGAACTGGGAAGACCGGCAAAACTGGGCACCCAAGCGTCTGGATGTCTTCCGCTTGGCTGCCCGGTCCCTCAGCCTGTTGTCTAAATTAGTAGCTAAGAAAATTAGCTCTGTTAGCCTCTCCGGCTTCTCCAAGCGGGCTAGTTCATCCCACAGACTTGGGCTCAGACTCCTAGTAAAGATGCTGCATAACGAGGCGTCTTCCCACCCCATGTCCGCCGCTACCACCTGGAAATCGACAGCATAGTCCGCAACGGACCTACCCCCCTGTCGAAGATTTAGCAGCTGGGTGGTGAGCACATTATCCCGGTCAGAGTGGTCAAACACCTCGTTAAACTCGCTAACAAACTGGGTGTAGGTAAGGTTAGCGTAGCTAGGTTTAGCCATAACTGTGTAAGCCCACGCAAGAGCCTGCCCCTCCAGCAAATTAGCAACATAGCCAATACGGCTGTGATCGGTTGGGAAATCCCCAGGAACCCGCTGAAAAAACTATCTCACACTGGAGAAGAAAACCCCGGGCCTCCCCGAGTTTACCATTAAACCGAGTGGGAGTGGGTACCGGTGTGAGTCGGGCCAAGGGAACCTGACTAGCCTGGCTAGGAGGGAAGCTAACGGACCCCGGAGCGCTTCTTGAAGCTGGAGGAAACGCCTGCTGTCTGGCCAGGCCATCCAGTCGGCTGTTAATTTGGACCAGTTGATTTAGAATTACTTGCGGCTGGTTAGCTATTTGATCTACTCGAGCTTCTAAGCTGTTTACTTGGCACAATAGCGCGCTGTTCGCTGGGTCGTTCTGACGGAGCCGTGCTGACATAATTGACAGAACCAGGGAACAGACACAAGCTCAAGAGTAGGTTCAATTATCTTTATTGTGTAAGTGTTTGTGTGTGGATGCGTGAGTGTGTAGTGAATGTGGATGTGAGTGGGTGGATCCGTAGACTCGTAGCAGCTGGGAGTGAGCAGAGCGCCATGCAATCTGGCAACCCTAAAACAGAGCAGAGGCTCGGTGTTAGCACAGTTCAACACTGGAGTGTATTGGTGGAGTAACTGAGGCTTACTGTTCCAGCTGCGGTGGAGAATGAAGGTCGGCCTGGAGGCAATCCCGAAGGACAGCGTCTGCCACCCAGCGCTGCTGACGAGAGACGGTGTGAAGGTGAGAGGTTGGCGAAGTCCGCCGCCTGGAGGAAAGGATTCCCCCGCCTGGGACTTCCGCCTGTGCACAGGGGACAATGCTGAACAGGTCAGTAGAATGATGAGCTTACTTGGAGTTTGAGGAGAATCCTTCCAGGTAGAAGCCGACATGGCAGGGATGACGAGGGCTGAATGTTTGGCTGTACGAAGAGCACAGAGCTTCACGTAGCCAGGGAGACAGACGGCTCCGTGCCAGTCTTGCAGGCAGAGCAGGTTATATAGCCCGTGAGTGATGGGGAGCAGGTGTGCGCGCAGCTGTGGCAGATAATGGCAGAGAGCGAGTTATCACAGCACTGTGTCTTTGTGGATCTATAGAAAGCAGATGATAGGGTGCCAAGAGAGGAAGTGTGGTACTGTATGAGAAAGTCATGAGTGGCAGAGAAGTATGTGAGGGTGGTGCGGGACGTGAGGACAGCAAGACCGTGGTGAGGTGTGCTGTAGGAGTGACAGATGGGTTCAAGGTGGGGGTGGGGTTACATCAGGGATCGGCTCTGAGCCCCTTCTTGTTTGCCATGGTAATGGACAGGCTGACAGATGTCAGGCAGGAGTCTCCATGGACCATGATGTTTGCAGATGACTGATCTGCGGTGAGAGTAAGGGGCAGGTGGAAGAGAACCTGGAGAGGTGGAGGTGTGCTCTGGAGAGAAGAGGAATGAAAGTCAGTACAAGCAAGAAAGAATATATGAGTGTGAATGAGAGGGAGGCAGGTGCAACGGTGAAGATGGAAGGAGTAGAGGTAGTGAAAGTAGATGAGTTTAAATAGCTGGGGTCAGCTATCCAAAGCAATGAAAAATGCACAAGAGAGGTGAAGAAGAGAGTGCAGGCAGGGTGTTCTGTGACAGAAGGGTAGCATCAAGAGTGAAAGGGAAGATTAACAGACGGTAGAGAGACCAGCTATGATGTATGATTTGGAGACGGTGATGCTGATAAAAAGACAGAGGTGGAGCTGGAGGTGGCAGAGTTAAAGAAGCTAAGATTTTCATTGGGGGTGACTAGGAGGAACAAGATTAGAAATGAGTATATCAGAGGGACAGCTCAGGTTGAGCGGTTTGGAGACAAAGTAAGAGAGGCAAGGCTGAGATAGTTTGGACATGTGCAGAGGAGGGATAGTGGAGATATTGGAGAAAGGATGTTGAAGATGGAGCTGCCAGGCAGGAGGAGAAGAGGAAGACCACAGAGAAGATTCATGATGTAGTGAAGGACGAGAGGGTGGGTGTTACAGAGGAAGATGAAGGGATAGGGTGAGATGGAGGCAGATGATTGACTGTGGAGACCCCTGAAGGGAGCAGCGGGAAGAAGAAGAACAAAAGTAATTAAAGCTGTGAGCAGTGATAAACGCGCCCTCGCATCCTCGGCCTCACCACTCAGAGCGTGCAACTCTGCCGAGGCTTCATCCCTCCCTCCCTCCCTCCTGCTCTTTGTCTATGCGTCCATCCATACCACCATCCATCAGTCCGTCAATCCATTCATCCGTCCATACCGCCATCCATCATCAGTTCGTCCATTTGTCCATTGCAAGATAGGGCCTTGGCAGAGGTATGAGCTCATGGATTACATCAAATATCTAATGTTTATCCATCGCTTAAAGGCTACTTCTGATGAAAATTTCAGCAGAAAATTTGTTTGAATTTAGACAAGGTATGGCATCACTATGTTTTCTTTTTACCTAGGGGGCGCTATAGCTATATCATCATATAAATCTGTTCTGGGTGGTACTTGTACTGTGTATATCATGTTTGGGTCAATTTGGACGATGTACGTGTGAGTTATGACAACTTCCTGTCCATTAGCTGTAGGGGGCGCTCCTGCTGCATTTCATTGTATATTATAGAAATGTACACCATTGGCTGCTTATTCAGCACACTAAATTTGGTTGACTTCATACAAAGTATGCCAGAGTTATTAAGCTTTGTTTTTCTGCTAGGGGGTGCTGTAGATATGTGTAATTGTTCATTATAGAAAGGGTCAGTGTTGGTTAACCATGCACCACACAAAATTTGGTTGAATTTGGACAAAATATTTCAGCGTTATAAGGCTTTGTTTTTTTCTGCTAGGGGGTGCTATAGCTATGTCATTTTTCATTATACAAAGGTTCAGTGTAGGTTACCAATCTGCCACACAAAATTTGGTTGAATGTGGACAAAGTTTGCATGAGTTATAATGCTTTTTCCCCTAGGGGGCGGTATAGCTATTTGTTATTGTTGCATAAATCTTTTCTGGGTCTGACTTGTATTATATACACGGCATTCCAAATTATGATGCAAATGATATTTGTCTCTAATTTTTCTAAATAGTCAATGCATTTGACAGTCATTATAATTTTGAAGTCTTCAACCGTTAGGGCATAATTCAAATTTTATCGAACAAACCTCCCAATGACAACTACTTTTTGCAAAAATTAAAAAAAAAAACCTCAAAATGCACTGTTCCAAATTATTATGTACAACAGAGTTTCAAAACATTTATTGGTTGTCAAGAACTGAAAATGGTCATTTGTTGAATTTGCAGCATTAGGTGGTCATATTTACTGAAATCAAAAGCTATTTCAAATTCAAATCGGATAATTATAGTAGGGGACTTTAATATACATGTAGATGTAGATAGTGACTGCCTTAATATGGCATTCAATTCAATATTAGACTTGATGGGGTTTTCTCAGAAAGTAGGAAATTCTACCCATTATCTCCACCGCACAGACTTTGTTCTGACATATGGCATAGAAATAGAAAACCTGGTAGTGTCTCCTCATAACCCTGTACTCTCAGACCATTACCTGTTAATTTCTGAGTTTACTATTTCTGACTATTTGGCTCCTAAAGAAAAATATTACTACAGTAGATGTCTCTCAGATGATGCTGTTACTAAATTTAAGCAGATTGTTTCCTCAATGCCATGTGTCAACACAATGGAGATAAGCTATAGACAGCTTGCTCCTTCTGTAATTGATAGCATGGTAGATAGTGTTACAGCTTCTCTGCATCACACTCTAGACATGGTGGCCCCTTTAAAAAAGAAAAAGTCTAATCAGAGATTTCCAAGTCCTTGGCTCAACACAGAAACTCGTAGCTTAAAACAGAAGACTCATCACTTGGAAAGAAAATGGCGCTCCTCTAAATTAGATGAAATCTATTTAGCTTGGAGAACTCAACTTCTAATTAAAGCTGTGAGCAGCGATAAACGGGCCCTCGCATCCTCACTAGACCTTGGCCTTGCCACTCAGAGCGTGTAACTCTGTGCAGGCTCCATTCCTCCCTCCCCAACTTGTTCTCTCCCTCTCTTTGTCCGTCCATCCTTCCATAACGCCATATGCCCTTCCATCTATTCGTCCATCAATCCATTTGCCCATCCATACCACCATCCATCATCAGTCCAGCCATCTGTCCATTTGTACATTGCAAGAGATCGCCTCGACAGAGGTATTGTATAAACTCGTGGATTACCTCAAAAATCTAATATGTTTATCCATAGCCTAAAGACCACTTCTGGTGAAAATTTCACCAGGAAATTTGTTGGAATTTAGACAAGCTATGCCAGCGCTATAAATGTTTTTTCTTTTTTACCTGGGGGCACTATAGCTGTAAGTAGTATAGTCATATAACTGTTCTAGGTGATACTAGTACCATGTATATCAAGTTTGGGTCCATTTGGATGATGTAGGTGTGAGTTATGACAACTTCCTGTACATTGGCGGTAGGGGCGCTACTGCTGCGTCTCATTGTATATTAAAGAAATGTTCACCATTGGCTGCCTATTCAACACACTAAATTTGGTTGACTTCATACAAAGTATGCCAGAGTTATTAAGCTTTGTTCTTCTGCTAGGGGGCGCTGTAGCTACATGTAATTGTTCATTATAGAATGGTTCAGAGTTGGTTAACCATGCACCACAGAAAATTTGGTTGAATTTGGACAAAGTATTTCGGAGTTATAAGGTTTTGTTTTTTTCTGCTAGGGGGCACTATAGCTATGTGTCATTTTTCATTATACAAAGGTTTAATGAAGACTACCGATGCACCACACAAAATTTGGTTGAATTTGGACAAAGTATGCCTGAGTTATAAAGCTTTGGTGTCATGGTCCGAGCGCCGATCTTGTCCGTGCTCGGGCCATACATCATCTCCGCCAGGCTTGACAGCAGTGTTTACCTTCTGGCTCCCCGAGCTCTTATTGTGACAGCGCTCGGAGGAGCTTCCTGCTGTCAAAGCCCAACAGCTGTGCTGCATTTACAGCTCATCAGCAGCCCTGCATTTAAGCGGGTGCTGAGAGCAGTACAATGCAGCGGTCTTGTCAATAATCATCAATGATTCCTCGTCTACGAATTGTTATTGATTGCTCCTTGTTCATAATCCGAATCGTAAGTAGCTTGGTGTTAGCCTTACGATCTCTTGTGTCTAGTCCTGTGTGTTTTAGCCCACTGAGGCTCATTACTTTGTGTGTTATCTTCTGTTCGTGAATTAAACACCTATGCAAACCTCACCGGTGACTTTTGGTGTCTTATGGTGGCTCGCGAGGGCCACCGCATGATAGTAGACCGCTGCCAAGGCGCCTAAACTGAGACACCAAACTGAGACGCCGTTCCCGGTGAGTTTGCTTTAATTGGACAATTGTTCTTTCCTGTCTGGGTAACTGCGTGCTGGGACAATGCCGTCGCGGAGGGGCCACGCTCAGAGTTGGGACTACGAGCTGGCGGAGGCTTTGGACTGTGTGGACGAAACGCTCATTGCTGCCTCCCTCCTCGACTATCACAGTGACGTATGCTGGTACCTGGACTGCGCTGAGAATGTCCTAAATCATCTTCCCCGCTACGCCGACCACCCTGAAGTCGGCGCGAGGAGGGATGACATCGCCGCACAACGCGAGATACTCCGTATGGTGGAGGAGGACTACGGCAGGAAGCAGAGGAGGAGGCATCCTCGCTCACCACTTTGGGATCCTGTTCCTGTCCTCGATCCAGTCCAGGAGTTCGCACCATCCAGGGGCCGTCGAAGATGTCGGCGCCCCGGCCAAGGTAAACCTCAGCAAGATCCCTGTCCGGATCCAGTTCTGGGTCGTCGCAAGGACTCCACCTCTCGGACAACTGCCACTCCTGCGTCTCGTCTGGAGGGAACCCCCGCAGCCTCTCCCCCCGGGTCATCTTTCCCTGCTGTCCTGTCAGCTCATCGTGCCCGGTTCGGCTCGGCCATCGCCCCCTCCTCCTCGACGCCTTCCCCAGCCGCTGTGTGTGCCAAGTGTCCTGCTTCGGCGAGCCCCGTCCTTGATCCATCACGAGCAGCTCCTCCTCGTCCTTCCAGGGGGCCCTCTGTCACCGTCCAGTGGGGAAAGGGAGGAACAACGTCCCCTACAGCAGGCACCATCCTCCCTCCTGGAGACAGGCAAGTGCAAGTTCATTCTCTCCATCATAATTGTGATCTGTCTTGTCTGACTCCTGGGGTGGAGTTCGGGGTTCGCAGTCCTCCAAGCTCCCACCACCTGCTGTAGCTCTAATTACTAAACCTGCTGCCTCTGTGTCTCCCTCCGCTGAGTGGTCCACGATGCCAGGCCTACGTTGCCAGACGAGGAGGGGGCCTGCGGTTCTGGAGAGCCGGGTTCCAGCCCTGCGGCCACGTCATGGGCAGAGGAGAGGAGCAGACTGCAGCCTGGAGCCTGCGCCGATGGTAAAGCGTGCCTGGGTCTCCACGCTGGAACGGTTCGAGCCAGCGGGTCGAGGGTCCCCTGCCACCACTCCGTGTGGGTTATCGGCGTGGACGCCTGCGCCGGAGGATCCACAGACTGCAGGGACCATCATGCCGGCTGCAGAACCCGCCGTAGCTGAGTGGGAGCCTAAAGATGAACTTCTCCGTCCTGAGCCTGGATCGACGAAGTCCTGGACGGCGACAGAACCCGAGTGCAGGCAAGTGCTCTACCTTGTGTTTCTTCTTTCTGTCCTGGAGCATTTCTGCCTGCCTCTTGGGGAGGCGAGTCAGGGGCAGCCGCCTGCTGCGCCCGAGCTCATCTCGCTGGGCTCTGTCGCTACCGGTGATTCTGATCCCGGTTCTTTCTTGTCTTCCAAGCCTTGTTGCAGAGTCACCGGTGCGGAGCCAGTCGTGGTCGCTGTGCTGGAGGTTCCAGGTTTAGGGTCGGAGGTCGTTGCCAGTGCTGCGCCGACCCAGTGAGGGTCCGACGCGGGTGCAGCCGAGACCCAGTGGGGGTCTGATGCTGGTGCATCCGAGACCCAGTCAGGGTCCGACGAGACCCAATCGGGGTCCGACGTGGGTGCAGCTGAGACCCAGTGGGGGTCCAACACGGGTGCAGCCACGACTGCAGCATCGGTACGGGTCAAGGTCGGTGGAGGAGCTGCAGACCCTTCGCTGCCTGACATGGTGCGGGCTCGTCATCACCACCATCCCCCTCGTCTGAGTCACCAGCCTTGCTCATCATCGCCGGGAGCCGTTGGGGGGCCTCTACGCTCGGCCCGGCTCTCCCATGTCTTTCCCCCGCCAGGGAGGCCGCCACAGACTGTCTTCCCACGGTTCTGGTGGCTGAGGGATGCGGGTCGGCCACCCGAGGAACTCTTTTGCCGGTTCAGCGCCCTGGGTCAGCCACCCGACACACTGTGTTTGCTGCTGGGCGACCTGGTTCGGCCGCCAGAGGATTGGACTTTCTGGGCCTGGGACTGGGGCAGGCCGCCCGATCATGTATTGTTCCCCGTGACCACCCGTCGGCTATTGGTCGCAGGGAGACCACCGGAACTGTCCCCGTGGGTTTTGGTCTCTGCCTGTCGTCATTTTCCTGAACTGTGGGTTAAAGGTCATTCGGGGGGATAATCTGGCTCTGTGTGTGTTCCTGGTTGTTTTTTTTTTTCGCTCTTGTCCTTGGTGTTAATGTGCATTATGGGGTATGGTGTTTTCTGTGTATCGTGCTCTGTAATTGCTTCATTTATGCCATGTGTTAATTGTGATTTTTGTGCTTTGGGAGTCTTATATTTTCTGTTATCGTGCCCTGTGATTGTTTCATTTGCATTGTATTTTTTGGTGTTCTATGTGCCTCTGTTATGATCGTGATCCTTCCCCTTCGGGCCTGCCCCCCCATCTGCCCGCCCTGGGGGGGTGGGGGGGGGCTTGGGTGTCAACGGGCGTTTGGAGCCCGCCCTCAGGGGGGAGGTACTGTCATGGTCCGAGCGCCGATCTCGTCTGCGCTCGGGTCATACATCATCTCCGCCAGGCTTGACAGCAGTGTTTACCTTCTGGCTCCCTGAGCTCTTATTGTGACAGCGCTTGGAGGAGCTTCCTGCTGTCAAAGCCCAACAGCTGTGCTGCATTTACGGCTCATCAGCAGCCCGGCATTTAAGCGGGTGCTGAGAGCAGTACAATGCAGCGGTCTCGTCAATAATCATCAATGATTCCTCGTCTACGGATCGTTATCGATCACTCCTTGTTCATGATCCGAATCGTAAGTAGCTTGGTGTTAGCCTTACGATCTCTTGTGTCTAGTCCTGTGTGTTTTAGCCCACTGAGGCTCATTACTTTGTGTGTTATCTTCTGTTCGTGAATTAAACACCTTTGCAAACCTCACCGGTGACTTTTGGCGTCTTATGGTGGCTCGCGAGGGCCACCGTATGACATTTGTTTTTTTCCTAGGGGGGCGCTATAGCTATGTTTGTTATCATTACAAAACTCTTTTCTGGGTCTGACTAGTATCAGTATTGCCTAGTACCAGTACCAGTATTGGTACTGGTATCAGTACCAGTATTGCTCCTGGTGGGTCTGGAAGCGTCATGTTAGGGAGCATGCCACCATCAGTGTGTGAATGTGTGTGTGAATGGGTGGATAGCAGGATCTGTAAAGCGCTTTAGTCATCAAGAGATGAGAATAAAAGCGCTATATAAGTGAACGCCATTTACCATTTACCATATATATAAAGTTAAGCAGCAATCAAACATTCAACATATGAGTTATGGCAACTGCCTGTCCATTGGCAGTAGGGCGGCGCTGTCGCTATGTGTCATTCTTTATTATAGAAATTATCAGTATTGGCTACATATTCACCACACAAAATTTGGTTGAAATCAGTCAATGTATTCCAGAGTTAAAGCCATTGGAAGCGTGATGACAATACTGCAAACTTGGCCAAGCCCCTTCCGCCAAATCGTCGGGCATTTGGAAAAGTTTTCAACATCTTTTGATGGCATATGGGTATAGATGATTGTCATGATAAATGGTACCAATCAGACTATTTATTTCAGAGATATTGAAGAAAACCTTTGGTGTAACCTTCATGTCTCCAAGAGAGGGCACTATTGCTACTCATGAATATTCATAGCTATAATTGTTCGGAGGCATACCCATATACATCATACCTATATTGGTGGCAATCTTGACATTCCATTCCCAAGGTATTAAAAAAACATGATGCAAACTTTCTGATGCAACATTTTCTGCCTCCTATAGATGGCGCTGTAGATTTCTATGAATATTGTTTTAAAGAACTGTTTGGAACTGGACTAATATCCAAAATATTGAATTTGGTTGAAGTCTGACAATACATACCAGAGTTAATGCCATCAGAATGGTCATAGAATGATCATAGTGAGGCATCAAACTTTGCCACACCCCTACGGCCAACTCGTTGAGTTTTGTGAAAAGTTTTCATGAACTTTTAATGGCACATGGGTATAGATGATTGTCACCACAAATGAGCTCAATCGGACTAAAACCCTAGGAGGAGTTCGATCAAATGCGTACGGTGGAAATCAGGTCAAGGCCAGTTCCTGCCAAAATGGCCAACTTCCTGTTGGGTGTAGACCATCACTTCTATGGAGTTTTTTGCATGTTTTTACATGATAAACATGTCACACAATTTTCATCTTTCTACGTGAAAGTAAGCGTGTGCCATGCCCCATTGACTTCACATATTAGGTGGCGCTGTAGAGCTATTTTTGTGGGGTCATTCATATTTCCTCCAAAATCTTAAATTTTTTGCCAGTCTTGAGGTCCCTGCAAAAAATTGTGAGTTTTCGTGTGTGTTGACTACCCCGAAAATGAGTTCTTAGATGGAGAAAAAGAGAAAAAAATCTGAACAATTAAAGCTGCAAGCAGCTGTAAGCGGAAACTCGCCCCCGTGCAACCGCGGAACCCCGGCACCCGTCATACCTAGCTGGCTCAGAAAATTTCCTGTCATTGCAGCAAGTCCTGCATAAATAATAGAGTAAACCGTTTGATGCAGTACTTCCTGTGAGCAGTAGGTGGCGCTATAACTTTTTCAATCATTTTTATCTAGGAGCGTGTGGGGTGGGACTAATATCCATCCATCTTCTACCACTTAATCCTTTTCGGGTCGCGGGGGGGGCTGGAGCCTATCCCAGCATCTTTGGGCGAGAGGCAGGGTCCACCCTGGACAGATCGCCAGTCCATCGCAGGGCCAACACAGAGAGACAGACAACCATTCACTCTCACAGTCATACCTAAGGACAATTTAGAATTCCCAGTTGATGCCAATTAACCTCACCTGCATGTCTTTGGCATGTGGGAGGAAACCGGAGTGCCCGGAGTAAACCCACGCAGACACGGGGAGAACATGCAAACTCCACACAGAAGGGTCACCGGTGGTCTGGGGTGGGATCGAACCCATGATGCTCAAGGGTGGAATCGATCCCATGACCTTCTTGCTGTGCTGCCACTGTGCTAACCACTGTGCCACTGTGCTGCCCAGGACTAATATCCATCGTAGAAAATTTGGTGAAAATCAGACAAAGTTTGTCCAAGTTACATCTTTCCCATGTTCCATTGCAAGGAGCCAACCTTCGCTATGTCGCCATGGCAACACTTCCCTGTCAGTTATGTGTTGCCCACCCATATACAGTAATACTACATATGACAGTCACCTCAGCCTATGTTCCAGATTTCATGACTCCAGGTCATTCCCAACCATCCCAACAAGATCACAGATTGAATGGCGAGGAGGGTGTGTCCATGGTAACAGCAGTAACACAATGCTAAAGGTGATGTGCACTTAAGATCAACTAGGTGTTCTGATAAACCTCAGAAAATTGCATGTCATTCTGGCAAGCGGTGTGTGAGTATGGCATGTGAGTTATGGGAATTTCCTGTCCATTGGCAGTGGGGGTGCTGTCACTACACTACCGTTCAAAAGTTTGGGGTCACCCAGACAATTATTTTGTGTTTTCCATGAAAAGTCACACTTATTTACCACCATGAGTTGTAAAATGAATAGAAAATATACTGTAGTCAAGACATTGACAAGGTTATAAATAATGATTTGTATTTGAAATAATAAAAGGAAGGTCAGTTTTATAGCTTCTCTAACCAGCTAAACTGTTTTCAGCTGTGCTAACATGATTGCACAAGGGTTTTCTAATCATCCATTAGCCTTCTGACGCAATGAGCAAACACATTGTACCATTAGAACACTGGAATGATAGTTGCTGGAAATGGGCCTCTATACACCTATGTAGATATTGCACCAAAAACCAGACATTTGCAGCTAGAATAGTCATTTACCACATTAGCAATGTATATTAGATATTAGAGTGTATTTCTGATTAGTTTAAAGTTATCTTCATTGAAAAAAACAGTGATTTTCTTTCAAAAATAAGGAAATTTCTAAGTGACCCCAAACTTTTGAACGGTAGTGTATGTGTCATTATTTATTATAGAAATTATCAGTATGGGCTACCTTTTCACCACACAAAATTTGGTTGAAATCAGTCAATGTCATCATCATAGCAGTCTGTGGGGGGCAACAGTGACTGTTTCATTTAGGTCTGATCAGATTCCTCCACGCAGCTCTGTCCTTCGCCTTCTGCTGCCAGGAACTCCTAACCTTATTAACCTGGGCGATGTCTGAGCCGGTATGAGTTGCTTTCTGACTGACCATTTCATGAAACTGCTTGCAAAGTATTTGAGTACCGCTAGCTTTTGCTGGACTAGCGGCACATTCTTGGCAGATAGAGGTATTATCAGTGGCAAGGACAGGCCAAGACAAACTGACTCCAGTATCTGTTGCAGTGACTGACCAGATGATAGGTTTGTTTATCTCTGCTCTTTGTGTAGTGCATGTCACGATGCACCAACTGGCAAAGGTCCACCACAGACCTTGAGACAGATGTGCTTATCTGCCATGATGTCTAGTCTCACCCCATGTAACTGGGAGTGGTCCACCACAGACCTGTGACAGATATTGTTTTAAGTTCTGCCAGGGTGCCCAGTTTCACCCTCCACGCCCTCGGAAGGGCAATAGATGATTGTCACCATAAATTACCAGTCAGACTATTTATTTCAGAGATATTGAAGAAAACCTTTGGTGTAACCTTCATGTCTCCAAGAGAGGGCGCTATTGCTACTCATGAATATTCATAGCTATAGTTGTTCGGAGTGGGGTCTAAATGGGTTAGGATGTGCTGGGGTGGAATACAGAAATGAGCACCTACATTTCCACTGAAATACCCCACTCATAGCAAAGCGTCTCTTCAATAGCCTCTCGTAACCAAATCCTAGTGTCTGGCTTCTCGTGCCGACCCTATTTTCACTAAATGACAGAGGGTGTCAGCAAGTCTCTGGCGCTATAACCAGGTTGTTCCGGGTAGGTGGGGCTCATCAGACTTGGGTGTCAGTCCACCTAGGAGAAGGACCACTCTGATTTCAAATCCGGGCAGGTGGTGCCCATTAGCCTTGGTCGGCAAACTACCTAGGAGAAGGGAAACTCTGATTCCAAACCGCCGCTGCCTTACGGCTATACCTGATTACAGGAAAGGCTTCAGGAGTAAACCTCGAGGATAAATCCGGAGTGGAGCCCTAAGGCGATTGACAGATCCTCAGCACTACTTCTGGCAACTTCTGCAGTGGAACTGGTCCCAAACTGTATTGGATCATCCTTTCCTTTGGACTCAGCCAGTGACACCGAGAGGGGGGACACTGACGTATGGGTAGCCCAGTGTCTCCATACTACCCCGCCCAGGCTTCTTTAGCGCAAACTGGAGAGGCCACTCCAGCGGCATCACAAGATTCTGGCACAACATGGGACGAGGCAGTTACCAGTTATAAGCTCCAACTGACTGGCGTAAGGAGGAGCACCAGGGGTCTCGTCTGACGGTGGGAGAAGCCTTTGCAGCTTCATTGTACAGCTCCACCTGCCTCAAGCTGGGCAGCCCCCAGCCAGTAAGGTGCTGCCCCGCCATGGCTTGCCTGCTCTACTGGGTGCGTAGAGTTTAGGGGTCTCTCCCGACAAGCAAGCGTCAATCTGCATCTGGCAGTCAAAAGGAGAAATATACGAAGACTCCAGCTCTTCGATTTGCAAGTTGGAACGTTCGCGCCCTGTGCCCCGGACTTACCGCTGATCTCCAACAAATGGACGACTCTCACAAGACCGCCATCTTCAATAAGGAACTGGCACGACTTAACATCAGTGTTGCCTGCCTTCAGGAAACCCGCCTGGCCGACAGCGGCTCTCTTAGAGAATCAGACTACACCTTTTATTGGCAGGGCCTGTCCCAGGATGAGTCCAGGCAGCATGGTGTAGGTTTTGCAGTGACAAATTCGCTGATTGCCACCACAGAAACCCCTACAGGAGGGTCTGAAAGTATCCTCGCCCTCTGAATGAAGACATCATTGGGCTTTGTGAACATCCTTTCTGTAGATGCCCCGACCCTTACTGACATAATGATTGGACCTAGGGGACAGAAGACAGACTCGAGTTGTACATTTAACCTTTTATTCACCCAAGTGGGACGTGTGAATGTGTGTATGTGTGGTAGTGTGATGTGTAGAGCTTGTGCTGGAGCTGAGCAGGTCTCGCTGCTGCCTGGCACCCCTAGAGGGACAGAGGCAGAGGAATTAGTACTGCACCGCAGCGGGGGATGTAACAAAGACTGCTGCTTACTTGCAGATGGTGATGCTGCGCCTCTGCCTGTCCAGCGAGCGACTGCCAGGAGGGGAGCGTGCTGCTCGGCATCGTGAGGTGGAGGGAAGACTCCGGTGCTGGGGAGGAGCTGAGCCGCCACCGGGAAGAGATAATCCGCCGCCTGGAGGATCCACCTGTGCACAGGGGAGAATATCTTGGCAATGTAAGAGCGTTGAATGCTTACGTGGCAAGGAGTGACGAGCTTGGTCAGGCGTAGAGTCAGACTGTGACTGCGAACGCGGGACGTGCCTCTGTGAAGATGACAGACGGCTCCGTGCTGAGTCGCTGGCAGGTCTGGCTCTTATAGTCCACAGGGAATTAGAGACAGGTGCTCACGCAGCCGGGACTGATGATGGCCCCGCGGCCGCCATGACACTTATGTCCACCCCAGAAGCCAAAGATCAGTTCTGCGAGGCTCTAGAGGAAGTGCTATCTAGAACCCCCAACTCTGAAGGCTTATTTTTGCTAGGCAACTTCACTGCTCACGTCGGAGCAGACTGGTAAGTGTGGCCATCCTGTCTTGGCCTCTTTGGCATAGGCAGGATGAACGAGAGCGGAGAGAGGCTGTTGGACTTCTGTTGTCATCACAGCCTCTGGATTACAAACTCCTACTTCAAGTGTAAAGAGCTGTGGAAAGTGTCTTGGAGACACCCCCGGTCCCGTCACTGGCACCAGCTGGATCTTGTCATCACCAGAAGAGCAGACCTCAGCAGTGTTCTTCACACAAGAAGCTATCACAGTGCTGACTGTGATACAAATCATTCCCTTATTGCCAGTAAGGTCAGATTGAAGCCAAGGAAGATCCACCATGCCAAGACTAAAGGTCTCCCTCGCATCAACACTTGTGGAACTTCTGATCCGATCAAGGGTCAGACCTTCGCTGACAGCTTTCAGAGGAAACTTGAACCTCACCTCCAGTCTGATATTCCAGGCGACTTGGATGCCAAATGGAACCACTTTCACGACGCCATCTACAATTCAGCCATGACTGCATTTGGAAGAAAGAATGCAAGAATGCTGACTGGTTCGAGGCTCACTGGGACGAAATGCAACCAGTCACAGAGGCCAAAAGAGAAGCACTGCTGGCTTACAAGCAGAACCCTTGCCCTGGCACATGCGACACCCTTAGAGCAGCAAGGAGCAAAGCACAGCAGATTGCCCGCCGTTGCACCCATGAGTACTGGTAGAACCTGTGCGCCAACATCCAGGTAGCTGCCGATTGTGGATACGCCAAAGGAATGTATGAGGGCATCAAAACAGCTATTGGCCCCACAAGCATCAAAACAACACCGCTCAAAGCTAAGACAGGCGAAGCCATCACCAACAAGAGCAAGCAACTCCAGCGTTGGGTCAAGCATTATCTTGAATTGTACTCAACCCAGAACATCATGACAGACATTGCCCTCAACGCCCAGCCTGGCCTACCAGTCATGGAGGAGCTTGACGAAATGCCCACGCTGGAAAAGCTCAGCAAAGCCATAGACTGCCTCGCCTGTGGCAAGGCTCCAGGGAAAGACGGTATCCCCCCAGAAGTTCTGAAACACGGGAAAACAGCCATCTTACAACCACTATATGATCTCCTCTGCCTTTGCTGGGAGTAAGGTCACATTCCCCAAGATATGAGAGATGCCAACATAGTCACACTGTATAAGAACAAAGGCGACCGCAGTGACTGCAACAATTACTGCAGCATCTCTCTTCTGAACATAATTGGCAAAGTCTTCGCCCGGGTCACCCTGTTCCGCCTGCAGAGCCTCACTTCATGAGTCTATCCTGAGTCCCAGTGTGGCTTCAGAGCCGGAAGGTCCACAGTGGATATGATCTTCTCCCTCTGTCAGCTGCAGGAGAAGTGTTGAGAGCAGCAGCAGCCATTGTTCCTTGCGTTCATGGACCTGACCAAAGCCTTTGACTTAGTTAGTCAAAGTGGGCTCTTCCAGATCCTGTGAAAGATCGGTTGTCTCCCAAAGCTCCTTGCAATCATCTCCTTCCACATGGACATGCATAGTACTGTTTGCTTTGATGGAGCCACCTCAGATGCCTTCCCAGTCAGCAGTGGAGTGAAGCAGGATTGCATTCTAGCACCGACTCTCTTTGGGATTTTTTTCTCAATGCTCCTCCACTACGCCTTCACCGACTGTCCTGAAGGTGTTTACGTCCGCACGAGATCAGACGGAAAACTCCTCAACATTGCAAGACCATGCTAAAACCAAAGTCTACGAGGTTCTCATACATGAGCTGCTGTTTGCAGATGACGCTGCTCTAGCATCGCACAGTGAGGAGGGCCTGCAGCACCTGGTCGACAAACTCTCCCACACCTGCAAGGAGTTTGGGCTCATGATCAGCCTCAAGAAAACCAACATCATGGCGCAAGATGCTGTCTCCTCCCCTGTCATTACCATTGACAACACACAGCTGGAGGTTGTGGATACCTTTACCTACTTAGGGTCCACTGTTTCAAACACACTCTCACTGGACACTGTGATCAGCTCCAGAACCGCCAAAGCCGCTGCTGTCATAGCCAAACTCAACAAGCGTGTGTGGAACAACGATCTGCTGAGTTTGAAGACCAAGCTACTCGTCTACCAAGCTTGTGTCCTGTCCACTCTCCTGTACGGCAGCGAGTCCTGGATAGCCTATGCCAGGCAGGAGAAGTGGTTAAACGGGTTCCACCACCACTGTCTTCGGCACCTTATGCACATCAAGTGGCAGGACAGAGTCCCCAACACTGAGGTCTTTGAGTGCACTGACTTGCTAGGCATCCCTGCATTTCTCAGCCAGAGATGACTCCAGTGGCTTGGCCACATGCACCGCATGGAGCCTGACCGCCTGCTGAGAGAAATCCTTTATGGAGAACTGTGGGGGGACATCTGCCGTGTGGGCCGACTGCTGTTGCATTTTAAAGATGTCTTTAAATGCAACATGTGGTGTGCGCAGATCAATGCCAATAACTGGGAGGTTATTACCAAAGATAGAGTCACCTGGCGCCACAGTGTCAAAGAGGGTGCTCTCAAGATGGAAGTGAACATGAGAGTCCAGATGGCGATGAAGTGTGCGGCGAGTAAAGAACGCGCAGCGTCAGCACATGTACCATCAATCTTCATCTGCACCAACTGCTCCAAAGACTGCCACTCAAGGATTGGGCTGTATAGTCATTCCAGGCACTGCTCCAACCCTTGACATGCTAACCATCGCCTCTTCAAGATGAGGATGCCAGAAGAGTTGTTCGGAGGCATACCCATATACATCATACCTATCTTGGTGCCAATCCAACATTCCATTCCCAAGGTATTAAAAAAACAACATAATGCAAACTTTCTGATGCAAAACCTTCTGCCTCCTATAGGTGGTGCTGTAGATTTCTATGAATATTGTTCTATAGAACTGTTTGGAATTGGACTGATATCCACAATATTGAATTTGGTTGAAATCTGACAATGCATACCAGAGTTATTGCCATTAGAATGGTCATAGAATGACCATGGCGAGGCATCAAACTTTGCCATGCCCCTACGGCCAAACCTAAGTCCAACTCCTAGCCTGCCCGTGTGGTTTAGTCTCTAAGCCCGGTGGAACTGCTTTTACTAATAGGAGAAGGGGCAAGGGCGGATCTCTGGCGCCTTAAAACCAGATGCTTCGGGTAGATGGTGAATCGTCAACCTGGGAAGGTAGCCCATCTAGGGGAAGGTAAACCCTGATTTCAAACCTCCGCTGCCTTGCGGCACACCCGGTCACGGGAAAGGCTTTGGGAGTCAACCCTGAGGAAAAATCCGGAGTCGGAGTCCCTAAGGCAGTTCTCTGTTGTGCTCAACATCATTCTGGCAGCTCCTGCGACGGCGCTGGTGCCAAACTGTAGCAGCCCTGCCGTTCCTTTGGATTCATCAGTGACGTGGAGAGGGGGGACATGCTGCATGGGCAACATCTTGTCCTCCATATCTTCCTGCCCAGGCTTGAATCCTACCAACGCCTAACCCTGGAAGGTAGAACACCGGATCACTGGAGAGGACACTCGAGCTTCGCCTTTGGCGTAGACAAAACACGGGGAATGACAGTTACCAGTTATAAGCCACCGCTCAATTGGCGTAGAGCGCGGCGCCAGGGGTTGTTCCTGATGGTGGGAGGGATCATCGGATCTCACTGGACAGCTACTGCCTGCCTCAAGCTGGGCAGCCCCCAGCCAATAAGGTGTTGTCCCGCCACAGTTTGCTTTCCTCATTGGGTGCATGGGGATGAGGAGAAGTCCAAACGGCAGGCTGAGAACTTTTGCACCAGGCAAGACAAAAAAACAAAAGAGACCAACTCTAAAACTGGGAACTTGGAACGCCCGCACTATGATGACAGGACTCGCTGCTAACCTCAAGGACATCAACAACACCAGGAAGACTGTCATCATCAATAATGAGCTGAAGAGACTGGAAGTGGATATCGCCGCTCTCCAGGAAACACGGTTGGCTGACGCAGGCACACTGAGAGAGAAGGACTACACGTTCTACTGGCAGTGAAAGGGCAGTGACGAACACAGGGAACACGGAGTGGGCTTCGCAGTGAAGAACACCTTGCTGAAGATGGTGGAACCGGGCAGCAATGGCTCTGCACGACTCCTCATCCTCCGCCTGAACACCGCTCAAGGCCCAGTCACCCTCGTCAGTGTGTATGCCCCAACACTGACAGCCACACCAGAGGCAAAAGACGAGTTCTACGAGAATCTCGCAACAACTGTCAGGATCATCCCCAACTCTGAACAACTCATTCTCCTTGGAGACTTCAATGCCAGAGTGGGTGCTGACCACGACTCCTGGCCCTCCTGTCTTGGACCATTTGGCGTGGGCAGAATGAACGACAACGGACAGCAGCTGCTCAAGTTCTGCACATATCATGATCTGTGCATCACAAACTCGTTCTTCAAGACCAAGCCCCAACACAAGGTTTCCTGGCAACATCCGCACTCAAAGCACTGGCACCAGCTGGACTTGATCCTGACCAGGCGCACCTCACTGAAGAACGTGCTAATCACCCGTTCGTTCCAGAGTGCAGATTGCGACACAGACCATTCATTGGTGTGTTGCAAGGTCAAGCTGCAGCTGAAGAAATTCCATCGTGCTAGACAACCTGGAAAGGCATGGATTGACACCAGCAAGATGGCCCAACCAGAACTTGTTGAGCAGTTTGCCTCCACCTTTGAGAAGGAACTTGGTGTACCACAAGAAGGAGAATCTGCAAAGCAGAAGTGGGAAGAGCTGCGAAACACCATCCACCGCACAGCCTTGGCTACCTTTGGGAGGAAGACCTCGAAGTCACAGGACTGGTTTGATGCCAAGTTGACCGAGATGACCCCCATCATTGAAGCCAAGCGCTCAGCACTTGCTGAGTACAAGAAGTACCCAAACGAGAAGAATCTCCAGATTCTCAGGGCTGCGAGAAGCAAAGTTCAGCAGACTGCTTGGCGCTGTGCCAACGAGTACTGGACTCAGCTCAGCCAAGACATTCAAACCGCTGCCATAACAGGGAACATCCGTGGTATGTATGATGGCATCAAGAAAGCACTTGGTCCGGCTCAGAGCAAGACGGCCCCCCTCAAATCCTCCACTGGGGAGATGATCACAGAAAAGAACAAGCAGATAGCGAGATGGGTGGAACACTACTCTGACCTCTACTCCAGACAGAACACCGTGACACCGTCAGCCCTTGATGCCATCGACTGCCTGCCATCCATGGACGAACTTGATGCCGAGCCAACCATCAACGAACTCAGCAAGGCCATTGATAGCTTGGCCGCTGGCAAGGCACCCGGCAACGACGGCATACCCCCCGAACCTGATCAAACACTGCAAGTCCGCCTTACTGCTGCCATTGCATGATGTCCTCTACCAGGCTGGAAGGAAGGTGCCGTACCACAGGACATGAGGGACGCCGAGATCATCACCCTCTACAAAACAAAGGGGAGAGAAGCGACTGCAACAACTACAGGGGCATCTCCCTCCTCAGCGTTGTTGGCAAAGTCTACGCACGAGTTGTTCTCATTCGTCTACAGAAGCTTGCCGAACGTGTCTACCCCGAGTCTCAGTGTGGCTTCCGTGCTGAGCAATCGACGGTAGACATGATATTCTCCATCTGCCAACTTCAGGAGAAATGCAGAGAACAGAACATGCCCCTGTACGTCGCCTTCATCGACCTCACCAAAGCGTTCAATCTGGTCAGCAGAGAGGGCCTTTTCAAGATCCTGCCAAAGATAGGATACCCACCAAAGTTGCAAAGCCTCATCGAATCGTTTCACACCAACATGCAGGGGATAGTGCAGCACAATGGCAACGTCTCAGAGCCATTCAACATATGCAGCGGAGTGAAACAGGGCTGTGTACTTGCGCCAACCCTCTTTGGGATTTTCTTTGCTATGCTCCTGAGGTATGCCTTCAGCACAGCAACAGAGGGAATCTACCTGCACACAAGATCTGACGGCAGGCTTTTCAACCTCGCCCGCCTGAAAGCCAGAACCAAAGTACGCGAGGCTCTAATCAGAGACATGCTGTTCGCAGACGATGCTGCAGTCGCGACCCACACACAGCAGGAGCTTCAGACCCTGATGGACCACTTCTCCCAGGCATGCAATGACTTCGGGCTTACCATCAGCCTGAAGAAGACTAACGTCTTGGTGCAAGGCACGGAAGCACCACCAACCATCACCATCGACGACTACGAGCTGGAGGTCGTGAATCAGTTCACGTACCTGGGGTCCACGATCAGCAACAACCTCTCCCTTGATACAGAGATCGACAAGAGGATTGGAAAATCAGCCTTCACACTCGCTCGCCTCACCACACGAGTGTGGGAGAATCCCAAACTCTCTGTCAAGACGAAGATGGCAGTGTACAACGCCTGCGTCATCAGCACACTGCTCTATGGGAGTGAGACGTGGACAACATACGCCTGGCAGGAAAAGAGACTGAACTCCTTCCACTTGCGCTGCATTCACCACATCCTGGACACATCCTGGCAGGACAAAGTGCCCAACACAGAAGTTCTGTCCCGCGCCGGCCTTCCCTCCATGTTCACTCTACTCAGGCAGTGCAGGCTCAGCTGGCTAGGCCACGTTCACCATATGGAGGATGGCAGAATCCCCAAAGACGTCCTCTACGGAGAACTGGCGACTGGCAGGAGAGACGTTGGCCGCCCACAGCTGCGCTTTAGAGACGTCTGCAAGAGAGACATGAAGGCCCTTGAGATCAACACAGAGCGCTGGGAGGACCTTGCAACGGACCGCTCCAGATGGAGAGGCACCCTGACCAGACAGCTCAAGGCGGGTGAAGAGAGACTGACTGCTGCAGCAGATGAAAAAAGGACCCGCAGGAAGAACTGCCACAGACCCAGCAGCACGGAGACCACCCACAAGTGCGACCTGTGTGACAGGGACTGCCATTCATGCATCGGCCTGTTCAGCCACAGGCGGTGCTGTTCCAGCAGAGTAGACGTTTAGGATTCTTTTCCATGGTCATCATAGACCGACGGAGGCCGATGAGAGCGAGAGAATGACCATGGCGAGGCATCAAACTTTGCCATGCCCCTACGGCCAAACCGTTGAGCTTTTTCACAAGCTCAATCGGACTAAAACCCTAGGACAAGTTTGATCAATGCGCGAGGTCAAAATCAGGTCACCGCCACTTCCTGCCAAAATGGCCGATTTCCTGTTGGGTGTAGACCAGAGGTCTCAAACTTGTGGCCCACGGGCCCCCTGTTTGTGGCCCCCTACTTGACATCAAAGTTTAGAGTTAGTGCGGCCTGCGCATTTTTCTTTTTTCACAACATTTTTCACAAGCATCTTTTTGCTGAGTCGTTGCCCTGGGCGTTTTATATATTTTTTTATCGTTTATGGCAGCGGTCCCCAACCTTTTTTGTGCCACGGACCGGTTTAATGTCAGACAATATTTTCAGGGACCGGCCTTTAAGGTGTGGCGGATAAATACAACAAAAGAACATGATACGACCGCCATAAAAACTGTGGTATTTTCTAAATATATATATATATATCAGCTCTCAGACAAACCTCTGCCATTTCCCAGCATGCAAGGCACTCATGGATGCGGGCACACCATTCAGTGGTGAGAAGTATGCTGATGCCATTGTAAAGCTACAGGAGGAATTTGATCACAGGTTTGCAGACTTCAAGACACACAGAGCCAATTTTCAAATTTTTGCTGACCCCTTCTCCTTCGATGTGCAAGATGCCCCTCCTGTGCTTCAAATGGAGCTAATTGACCTTCAGTGCAATTCTGAACTCAAAGCCAAGTTCAGGGAGGTGAGTGGAAAAGCAGACAAGCTTGGACAATTTTTGAGAGAACTGCCCCCCACCTTCCCTGAGCTGTCCAGGATGTTCAAGCGGACCATGTGCCTTTTTGGGAGCACATATCTGTGTGAAAAGCTCTTCTCCACCATGAACTTTAAGAAGTCCAAGTACAAGTCCAAACGTACTGATGAGCATCTTCAAGCCATACTGCTTCCTCCCTCAAGCCAAATGTGGCTCAGCTGTGTAAGAGGAAGCGCTGCCAGGTCTCTGGTAGCAAGGAGTAGATAAGAGAAGCCTATGTTCTGAAGAACCACTCATGTTCTGAACTATTATCAAAGATTGAGAAGATTGAATCAGTTGTACTTTTTTTTGGAATACTTGAAACCCTTTTTCTGTGGAATACTTGATGCGGCCCAGCCTCACCCAGACTCTACCTCCAGCGGCCCCCAGGTAAGTTGAGTTTGAGACCCCTGGTGTAGACCATCACTTCTATGGAGTATTTTGCATGTCTTGACATAATAAACATCTAATAAGATTTTGATCTTTCTACACAAAAGTAAGCGTGTGCAACTCCCCATTGACTTCACATGTTAGGTGGCGTTGTAGAGCCATTTTTGTGGGGTCATTCATATTTCCTCCAAAATCTTAAATTTTTTGCCAGTCTTGAGGTCCCTGCAAAAAATGGTGAGTTTTTGTGCATGTTGACTACCCCAAAAATGAGATCTTAGATAGAGAAGAAGAAAAAAAAAATTCTAACAAGTACAATAGAGCTCTTGCCCACTGACGTTGTCAATGGCCTGGGCACTAATTAAAGCTGCAAGCAGCCATAAACGGGCCCTTGCTTCCTCTCTAGACCCCGGCCTTGCCACTCAGAGTGCATAACTCTGCACAGGTTCCATTCCTCCCTCCCCAATTCACTCCCTGCTGCTCTTTGTCCGTCCGTCCTTCCATAACGCCATACACCCTTCCATCCATTCGCCCATTAATCCATTTGCCCATTCCATCCATCCATCATCAGTCTGACCATCTGTCCGTCTGTACATTGCAAGACAGCACCTCAGCAGAGATACTGTATAAGCTCGTGGATTACCTCAAAAATCCTATATGTTTATCCATAGCCTAAAGGCCACTTCTGGCAAAAATTTCACCAGGAAATTTGTCTGAATTTAGACAAGCTATGCCATTGCTATAAATGTTTTTTGATTTTTTGTTGTTGTTTTATTTATTTTTTTTTAACCTAGGGTGCACTATAGCTGTATGTGGTATAATCATATAAATCTGTTCTGGGTGGTACCAGTACCATATACTGTATATCAAGTTTGGGTCCATTTGGATGATGTACGTGTGAGTTATGACAACTTCCTGTCCATTGGCGGTAGGGGGCGCTGTAGCTATGTGTCATTATTCATTAAAGAAATGTTCAATGTGGGCTACCGATCCACCACACAAAATTTGGTTAAATTTGGGCAAAGCATGACTGAGTTATAAAACTTTCCAAGGGGGCACTATAGCTATGTTTGTTGCAGTTATATAAATCTGTTCGAAGACTGACTAGTAGCATATATATTAAGTTTTGCAGCATTCGGACAATCTACATGTGAGTTATGACAACTTCCTGTCCATTGGTGGTAGGGGGCGCTGTTGCTATGTGTCATTCTTTGTTATAGAAATGATCAGTATTGGCTACCTATTCACCACACAAAATTTGGTTGAAATCAGTCAATGTATGCTAGAGTAAAAGCCACTGGAAGGATAATGGCGATACTGCAAACTTGGCCTCGCCCTTTCCGCCAAATCTTTGGGCATTTGGAAAATTATCAACAACTGTTGATAGCATATGGGTATAGATGACTGTCACCAAAAATGGTACCAATCAGACTATTTGTTTCAGCGATACTGAAGAAAACCTTTGGTGTAACCTTCATGTCTCCAAGAGAGGGCATTTTTGCTACTCATGGATATTCATAGTTGTAATTGTTCGGAGGCATACCCATATACATCATACCTATCTTGGTGCCAATCTGACATTCCATTCCTGAGGTATTAAAAAAACAACATGATGCAAACTTTCTGATGCAAAACTTTCTGCCTCCTATAGGTGGTGCTGTAGATTTCTATGAATATTGTTCTACAGAACAGTTTAAAATTGGACTGATATCCATAATACTGAATTTGGTTGAAATCCGACAATGCATACCAGAGTTATTGCCATCAGAATGGTCATGGAATGATCCTGGCAAGGCATCAAACTTTGCCACACCCCTACGGCCAAAGCGTTGAGTGTCATGAAAAGTTTTCATGAACTTTTAATGTCACTGACATAAGTCCGGACCCAGGGAACACGCACACAGGCTCGAGTGTGATTCAAAGAATTTATTAAACAATAATTGATGTATGAGTGTGTGTGTGTGCAGGGTGTAATGTGATGCTGGAGGACGGGGAGCGTCGAGGGCGGAACGGAGCGCCGTACAGCCAGGCAAACCTAAGGGCAGAGCAAACACAGAGGTTAACAGCCGGCAAACACCCAACGGAATTAATATTCAATCTGGTGCTTACTTGCAGGTGGAAAGGTGGCCGGCGTTGGTTATAGCCGCAGGCTTCCTGCCTGGGAGACAGTGTCCTGATGCGTGCTCTGCGTGGTGAGGAGAGTAATGGCTGCACGGTGGCGCAGTGGTTAGCACTGCGGCAGCACAGTTTACCCTTGGCCGGGGGATTGTGGGGATCGTGGGATCGTGGGTTCGATCCCAGCCCCCGACCAACAGTGATCTGTGTGGAGTTTGCATGTTCTCCCCGTGTTGCGTGGGTTTACTCCGGGATTTCTCCGGTTTCCTCCCACATGCCAAAAACATGCATGTTAGGTTAATTGGCTGTTCTAAATTGTCCCTAGATATCTGTTTCCTATAGGCCCTTAGAATAGAGGGTTAGCATTAATGAAAGCGCTTTGAGTGGTCTTTGTGACTAGAAAAGCGCTATATAAGTGCAGGTTAGTTAGTTAGTAGTTAGTAATGGCGAGGATGAGGGAGGAATATCCGCCGCCAGAGGATCCACCTGTGCACAGGGGAGAAACTGGAGAGAAAGGTGAGTGGATGATAGCTTACGTGCAGGATGAAGGATTATCCGAGGAGCGCAGGCCGTAAGGGAGCAGGCGTGCGCTGGAGAGAAGAGCGTTGATGAGCAGACGGCTCCAGACCGAGGCTCAAGGTGGAGCGGGCTATATAGCCCGAGGTTGATGAGGCGCAGGTGTGCGCGCAGCTGAGACGGGAGACAGGTGAGAGCGAGTCGTAACAGTCACATGGGTATAGATGATTGTCACCACAAATGAGCTCAATCAGACTAAAACCCTAGGACGAATTCGATCAAATGTGCGAGGTGGAAATCAGGTCACTGCCACTTCCTGGCAAAATGGCCGCCTTCCTGTTGGGTGTAGACCATCACTTCTATGGAGTTTTTTTGCTTGTCTTGACATGATAAACGTCTTATTATGTTGCTTCTAAATATCCACATGTAAACAATTTCACATGCACACAGAACCACACGGACACATTTTTTCCTGGTTCACTACTTCTTTTCATCATTGTGTGCAAGAACTCCAGTTACACAAACATCAGTTTCAGGGTTCCTTCTACTGGTTGGTAATTGTATAACACATACAGTGGGGCAAAAAAGTATTTAGTCAGCCACCAATTGTGCAAGTTCTCCCACTTAAAAGATGAGAGAGGTCTCCAATTTTCATCATAGGTATACCTCAACTATGAGAGACAAAATGAGAAAAAAAATCCAGAAAATCACATTGAAGGATTTTTAATGAATTAATTGATAAATTCCTCGGTAAAATAAGTATTTGGTCACCTACAAACAAGCAAGATTTCTGGCTCTCACAGACCTGTAACTTCTTCTTTAAGAGGCTCCTCTGTCCTCCACTCATTACCTGTATTAATGGCACCTGTTTGAACTCGTTATCAGTATAAAAGACACCTGTCCACAACCTCAAACAGTCAGACTCCAAACTCCACTATGGCCAAGACCAAAGAGCTGTCAAAGGACACCAGATGTGTGGGATTGGGTACTTGTCCACACAGAGCTGGGTTGAGGGTGACCTTGAAATCCCCACAAAGTCTCACTGTGCCATCCTTTTTACTTACAGGCACCACTGGAGTAGCCCAGTCACTATGATCCACTGGTGAGATCACCCCAAGCTCAGTCAGGCATTTATGCTCGGCCTCCACTCGAGGTTGAAGGGCATAAGGCACATTACGTGGTGGGCAGCACTTAGGTACACTGTTAGGCCTAAGAGTCAATCTAGCTTTAATCCTATTCATTGTTCATAGCTTTTTAGAGAAAACAGCTAGTGTCTCTTTAACACAGTCTCTAAGTTGTCTTTTTATCTTTGCTCAATGATTTGCAGTCTTTAAGTCTTTCCAGTTCAGTTTAATAATGCTCAGCCATTCCCTACCAAACAGTGGAGGTGCATTCACTTTCACTACATACCAGGGCAAATCAGCACATTGCTTGTTTAGTTTTACCTGCACTTCCTTCTGGTGCCAGAGGCTCTCCTGTGTCTTTAGCATGATATCTGTGGGTCGCTCAGCTTGCTTCTGTACTGCTCCCATGGAATCAAAGACACAGCAGCCCCAGTATCCAATTCCATTTTCATTTTCTCTCCATTTATTAAAGACAGCACTGAGATTCTTGAATATTTTCCTTTTCGAGACACAGAATACAGTCCCAATTCATAGTCAGTGTCAGATTTAGCTTCCTCACTTTCACTTTCATTTGCCTGGACATGATGAATTTTCTTCTTTTTGTCTTTCACACTGCATTTAGTTGTATTACCTTTCTGTTCAGGCTTTCCCTCTTTCACCTTCCTTTCTCTGTCTTGGCTGCTTTTGACTTTGCTTTTACACAAGCGTTTCATGTGGCCTGTCCTCCCACACTGGTAGCAGTCATGGTCTTTGTACCAGCAGTCATCATCAGTATGATTTGTTTTCCCACAGCGGCAGCATTGATCACATTTTTGGGTCAGCACCGTGTTCACTTTAAGAGAACTGCTTAACTGCTGCACATTGCGTGCTGCTGTCTCTGCCAACACAGCATAATCCACTGCTTTCTGAAAGGTGAGATCTTTTTCCATTAAAAGGCGCTTCTGAACAGTTTCACATTTTAATCCACAAACAAATCTGTCCTGTAGTGCGTCTTCCAAATAACCACCAAAGTCACAATGTTCTGAGAGTGTTTTCAATACTGCAACATACTGTAATACCGTTTCTCCTTTCCCCCTGATTTTGCTTGTGGAACCGGAATCTTTCAGAGATCACAACTGCCTTTGGAGCAAAATGGGCTTGTAAAACTTCCACAACGCGGTCATACTGCATTGTCTCAGGCTTTGCAGGAGCTACCAAGCTGCGGAGTCATCCATACGTTTTAGGTCCCATCACATGAAACAGCACAGGCAGTTTCTTTTCAGCCTGAATGTTATTAGCCAGGATGTATTGTTCAAAACCTTCAATATACGTTGTCCATTGCTCACCGGCATCATCAAAGGGATCCATATGCCCAATTACTCCAGCCGTGATGCGTCTGTTTTCCGTGGCTTACACTGTGGTGTTAGACTCATCGGCGAAAAGTGGCTCATCACCTCTTAACAGTCAGTATTAGCTCACTAGCTACTTCACAACATGGTTGTTCTTTTTCCATCCAAACTTGACCAATGCTGCTATCCATACGCAGCTGATGAGAAAAGTCAGTGGAGGCGGGGGAGAAACATTCAGCATGCTCGTGTGACTGCTGTGATGAACCATTTACCTGGGGAGCTCTCAATGGGGGTCTTCCTCGCTGAGGAGCTCGAGCCAAAACCAGCTGCTCGTCTGCCACAACAAAGGCGGGCTTAAGCTTGTCTATACAGATTCTCTCCCGGCAACCCCCCAGGTCTAACACAAAATGTTTGTCCCCGGTTTCCAACACTCTGAACGGGCCATCGTAGGGTGGGTGCAATGGGTCCGGTGGGCACCGTGCCTGACAAACACGAATGCTGCATCCTTCAAGGTTTTTGTCACAAACGCGCGGGGAAAACAGTGGTGGGCCGGGCCAGGGAGCGTCCGTGCGTCTGCGCTATGCTGTGAACGCAGGGACGGATGGTTGTTCGGCATGGGGTTATCTGGTAGAAACTCCCCGGGGAGCCACAGGAGCTGCGTAAAAACCAGCTTTGCCGGGGAAGCCGCTAAATCCTCCTTCGGTGTGGAATGCAACCCTAATAGAACCCATGGCAACCGGTCCACCCAATTTTCAATTCAATTCAATTCAACTTTATTTATATAGCGCCATTTCACAACAACAGTCATCTCATAGCACTATCAACTGTAGGGGGGACCCCCACAGTTGCAGAAAGACCCCAGCAATCAGGCGATCCCCTGTGAGCAAGCACTTGGCGATGGTGGAGAGGAAAAACTCCCTTTTAACAGGAAGAAACCTCCAGCAGAACCAGGCTCAGGGAGGGCCAGTCATCTGCTGCGACTGGCTGGGGGGTGAGGGGATAAAGAAGAAGAAAAGAACAGACATGTAGAGAGCAAACAGCACGATGGGGACTCAATCTATGGGAGAGAACAAACAAATGTTAATGACCAGCAAAAAAAAAATATTTCATAGAGAGTGAGGAAAGGAGTGAGGCCCAGTGCATTACTGGAGGTCCCCCGGCTGACTAAACCTATTAGCAGCATAACTAAGGGAGGGTTCAGAAACACATGATCCCTCCCTAATTGTAGGCTATATCAAAAAGGTAGGTTTTAGCCCTATTCTTAAAAACAGAGATCGAGTCTGACTCCCGAATCCAGATTGGCAGCTGATTCCACAGGAGAGGAGCTTGATAACTGAAGGCTCTGCCTCCCATTGTACTTTTGGAGATTCTAGGTATTACAAGTAATCCTGCATTTTGGGAGCGTAGTGCTCTGTTGGGATGATACGGTAGTATCAGATCTTTTAAATAAAAAGGAGCCTGATTGTTTAGAGCTTTGTAAGTAAGAAGAAGGATTTTAAATTTAATTCTAAACTCTATGGGAAGCCAATGAAGGGAGGCCAGAACCGGAGAGATATGATCTCTCTTTCTAGTACCTGTTAAAACTCTTGCTGCAGCATTTTGGATCAGCTGAAGACTTTTTAAAGATGTTTTAGGACAGCCTGATAATAAAGAATTACAATAATCTAATCTCGAGCTAACAAAAGCGTGGATCAGTTTCTCAGCATCACTCTGAGACAAGATGCTCCTAATTTTGGCAATATTACGCAAATGATAGAAGGCAGTCTTAGAAACAAATTTAATATGTGAATTGAAGGACAAATCCTGATCAAAAATAACTCCAAGGTTCCTCACAGAGCTATTAAGAGAAAGAGTAACTGCGTCCAAACTGAAAGTTTGATTTGGAAAGGAATTTCTAAGGTTTTTTGGACCAACAAGAATGACTTCAGTCTTATCTGAATTTAATAGCAGGAAATTACAAGTCATCCAAGCTTTGATTTCCTTAAGACAGGCTTCTAACTTGGCTAATTGATTAGTATCAACTGGCTTCATTGACAGGTATAATTGTGTGTCATCTGCATAACAATGAAAATGTATACAGTGCTTTCTAATAATGTTGCCTAACGGAAGCATATATAAACTAAAAAGAGTAGGGCCTAGCACAGATCCCTGTGGAACTCCATGACTTAGCTTTGAGCTGAAAGAAAACTCATCATTTACATGAACAAACTGGAACCTATCAGATAAATAAGATCTAAACCACTGCAACGAAGTTCCATTAAGTCCAACATAGTGTTCTAATCTATCAAGTAGAATATTATGATCAATAGTATCAAAAGCTGCACTAAGATCTAAAAGGACAAGTACAGAAACTAGTCCATTATCAGATGCAATGAGGAGGTCGTTAGTGACCTTCGCTAAGGCTGTTTCAGTACTATGATGGATTCTAAACCCAGATTGAAACTCTTCAAGTAAACCATTTCCCTGCAGGTGGTCAAATAATTGCGTAGCAACAACTCTTTCTAAGATTTTTGAAATGAAAGGGAGATTAGAGATTGGTCTATAGTTAGCTAAAGCT
The DNA here is from genome assembly GCA_020510985.1 of Pholidichthys leucotaenia. Classification (NCBI taxonomy): domain Eukaryota; kingdom Metazoa; phylum Chordata; class Actinopteri; order Cichliformes; family Pholidichthyidae; genus Pholidichthys; species Pholidichthys leucotaenia. The sequence goes on from CM035839.1 coordinate 477,601,034, forward strand.
CCTGGATCTAGCATTGGCTTTTTGAGTAAGGGTTTAATTACAGCCGTTTTAAAAGCCTGCGGTACATGGCCTAAAGTTAATGAAGAATTGATTATATGAAGAATAAAGCTACCAATAAGTGGGAAGACTTCTTTAAATAACCTGGTAGGAATAGGGTCTAAAAGACAAGTTGAAGGTTTGGATGAGGAAACTATTTTGTCTAACTCACAAAGGTCGATTGGAGTAAACTCATCAAGACAGACATCAAAAGAAGGAATCAGAATCAGAATCAGAATCAGGTTTATTGCCATTGTTCATGTAGTACACAAACTAGGAATTTGTCTCGGTACAATGCTGCAACATTAAACATGATAAGATAAGAGAAATAAACTATACATGTAATAAAGTGTAGGATAAGATTAAGTGATACTGGTCAACAGTTAAAATATATATTAGCCAGCAGCAGATACTGTGGAGAACTATATAGTGCAGTCGGTAATGCAGGAAGAAAACAGTGATGATTGACATGAGTCTGGTTGAGCTGCTGTACATGGTGCACGAGAGTCACTTAGTGTTCAGCAGTCTAATGGCAGAGGGGAAGAAGCTGTTCATGTGACGGGAGGTTTTAGTCTGGATGGACCGAAGTCTTCTACCAGAGGGGAGGGGGGCAAACAGTACATGACCAGGGTGTGAGGGATCGGCTATGATCCGGCCAGCACGCCTCCGGGTCCTGGAGATGTACAGATCCTGGAGAGATGGGAGCTTGCAGCCGATCACCTTCTCAGCAGTGCGCACGACGCGCTGCAGCCTTAGTCTGTCCCTGGCAGTGGCTCCTGCGTACCACACGGTTATGGAGGTGGTGAGGATGGACTCGATGATGGCTGTGTAGAACTGCACTAACATCTTGGTGGGTAGCTTGAGCTTCCTCAGCTGCCGCAGGAAGAACATCCTCTGCTGGGCTTTTTTGATGAGTGAGCTGATGGTCAGCTCCCATTTGAGGTCCCTGGTGATGGTAGTGCCTAGGAAGCGGAAGGAATCAGCAGTGGTGATGGGAGAGCCTGAGAGGGTGAGGGGGGGCAGAGGAGTAGTGACTTTCCTGAAGTCTACAATCATCTCCACTGTCTTCAGAGCGTTCAGCTGCAGGTTGTTATTGCTGCACCAGGACGCCAGCTGGGCCACCTCTCTCCTGTAGGCGGACTCGTCGCCGTTGGAGATGAGCCCAATGAGGGTGGTGTCGTCCGCAAACTTGATCAACTTGACAGACTGGTGGCTGGAGGTGCAGTAGTTACAGGAGTTGTAGTAGTTACAGTATTTAAGTTAACTGTGGGAAGAATCTGATTGATTTTATCTCTGATGGATGAAATTTTATTATTGAAAAAGTTCATAAAGTCCTGACTAGTAAGCTCTAAGGGGATGCTAGGATTGACAGAGTCCTGACTCTTTGTCAACCTGGCTACAGTACTGAAAAGAAACCTGGGATTATTCTTGTTTTCTTCTATTAATGCAGAGTAATAACTCGTTCTAGCTTTTCTAAGAGATTTTTTATAAATTAAAAGATGATTTCTCCAAGCTAAATAGATTTCATCTAAATTAGTAGAGCGCCATTTTCTTTCTAATTGACAAGTCTTGTTTTAAGCTACGAGTTTCTGTGTTGAACCAAGGAGTTAAAAATCTCTGATTAGACTTTTTCTTTTTTAAGGGGGCCACCAAGTCTAGAGCCTGATGCAGAGAAGCTGAAACACTATCCACCATGTTATCAATTACAGAAGGAGCAAGCTGTCTATAGCTTATTTCCGTTGTGTTGACACATGGCATAGAGGAAACAATCTGCATAAATTTGGAAACAGCATCATCTGAGAGGCATCTACTGTGATAATATTTTTCTTTAGGAGCCAAATAGTCAGAAATAGTAAAATCAAAGGTTAACAGACAATGGTCTGACAGTACAGGGTTATGAGGAGACACTACAAGATTTTCTATTTCTATGCCATATGTCAGAACAAGGTCCAATGTATGGTGGAGGTAATGAGTAGAATTTCCTACTTTCTGAGAAAACCCAATCGAGTCTAATATTGAATTAAAAGCCACATTAAGGCAGTCACTATCTACATCCACATGTATATTAAAGTCCCCTACTATAATTATTCTATCAGATTTCAGCACTAAATCAGCTAAGAAATCAGCAAATTCGGATAAAAATTCTGAATAGGTTGATGGGGGACGATAAACTATGGCAAATAAAATTGGGTTTAACCTGAAATTGCTAAAGTGCCCAACACTGAGGACCAGGCCCTCAAAGGAATTATAACATGTTTTTTGCTTTACATTAACTAGTAATTTGGAATGGTAAATTGTTGCTACTCCTCCTCCACGACCAGAACTTCTGGGATTTTGACAGTTTAAATAACCAGAGGGAGTTGATTCATTTAAACCAACATAATCCTCTTGCCCTAACCAAGTCTCTGTAAGGGAAATTAAATCAATCTGATGATCAATTAACAGATCATGGACTAACAGAGACTTGGGAGTTAGAGACCTAATATTTAATAAACCACATTTAATTTTTAAATTATGAGGAGGAACAGAGGCTAAATCATTCAATTTAGAGGCTTTATGTTTGTTTAATTTGAGTTTTACCAATATTTTGCTTTATCACTTTGGGATGCTTATACATTATATTTTTATTTACTTTGGAGGGAGCAGACAACGATTCTCTGATGGGGAAGACAGGGGCTAAGCTGAGGGGTGGCGGATGAAGAGGAGCTGCAGAGAGGCGTGTAAGACTGCGACTCTGCTTCCTGGTCTCAACTCTGAGTAGTCACGGTTTTGGAAATTTGGATAAAAAAGATGCCAGATTGTTAGATAAATGAGAAGCACCATCCAAAGTGGGATGAATGCTGTCTCGTCTCATAAGACCAGGTTTTCCCCAAAAAGAGCTCCAATTGTCAATGTAGCCCACATCATTTTTAGGACACCACACAGACAGCCAGCGGTTCAAGGATGACGAGCGACTAAACATGTCATCACTGGTCAGATTGGGGAGGGGCCCAGAGAATACTACAGTGGCAGACATCGTTTTGGCAAACTCACACACCGATTCTATATTAAGTTTCGTGACTTCCGACTGCCGGAGACGGATGTCATTAATGCCGGCGTGAATAACAATTGTGGAGTATTTACAGTTACTTTTAGCCAGCATTTTCAAATTTGACTCGATGTCGCCTGCTCTGGCCCCAGGAATACATTGGACTATGGCCGCTGGAGTCTCTAGGTTCACGTTTCTGACTACAGAGTCGCCAATGATCAGAGTTTTTTCCTCAGTGGGTGTGTCGCTGAGCGGGGAAAAACGATTAGAAACGTGAACAGGTTGGTGGTGAACCGGGGCTTTGCGACTAGGCTTCCTTCTCACCGTCACCCACCCAGTCTCCTCGCTGCTGAGGAGAGCCGGGGAACCGCTGACAGTGGGACCTAAGCTAGCTAGCTCCGCTGCAGCTAATGGGCGTCCGTCGAGATTAACTGGCGCAGACGGTGTTTCAATGCAGCGGAGCCGGGATTCCAAATCAGACAACCTCGCCTCGAGCGCCTCAAAAAGACAACATTTATTACATTTACCGTTATCACTAAAAGAGGCAGAGGTGTAGCTAAACATCTGACAGAGAGAGCACACCAGAGGAGGAGAGGAAAGAGAGGTAGTAGCCATAGCTAGTGGCTAGCTAGTGGCTGGAGAGCAAACCACACAGGCAGACAGCAAAACAGGAAGTGACGATACGTTACCACAAGGAAGTGACAATCAACTTTTGCATCCGTAAGCGAAGCCCTGAGCGCTGCTTTCAGTGGCCTATGGAAACGCTCACATAACCCATTGGCCTGTGGGTTGTACGCGGTCGTGCGATGAATTGAGACACCCAGGCTCCAGGCCATCGTGGACCAGAGGTCGGAAACAAACTACGGGCCCCGATCAGACGTGATGTCCGAAGGGGTACCAAAACGTGCCACCCATGTTGTTAATAAGGCGCGTGCCACGTCTGCGGACACGGTGGAAGCTAGTGGGACTGTTTCGGGCCATCGCGTGGTGCGGTCCACCACTGTCAGGAGGTGCGTGAACCCCTGCGATGGTGGGAGGGGGCCGACGAGGTCCACATGAATGTGGTCGAACCTCTTACCTGGGATATGGAATGGCTCAAGGGGGGCCTTTGTGTGCCTGTGCACTTTGGCTCATTGGCACGCTACGCAGGCTGCAGCCCACTCTTTCACCTGTTTGTGCAGGCTCAGCCAGACAAACTTTGCTGCCACCATTTTGACTGACGGGCATACGCCTGGGTGCGGCAGGGAGCGAACCGACTCAAAAACGCGGCGTCGCCAAGCGTGTGGTACAACCGGGCGCGGGTGGCCCATGGAGACGTCACAGATTGGGGGGGGGCCCCGTCTTGCATAACTCTGCTCTCCAGCCTTAACCCTGTTGGTCCAGACTGGAGCACGCAAACGTCGGCATCGCCGATCTGCTCTGCAGCCATGGCCGTGTAATCTATCCCCACGTAGACTGCGGCCACTAATGCGCGTGAGAGACAGTCAGCCCCCGTGTTGAGTTTACCGGCCACATGACGAATGTCAGTCGTAAACTCCGAGATCACAGCCAGCTGTCTCTGCTCCCGGCCCGACCATGGTTCCAAAACCTTGGCCATCGTGTACGTTAGCGGCTTGTGGTCCACGAATGCAGTGAAGGTGCGCCGTTCCAGCCAGAACTGGAAGTGGCGTGTGGCCAGGTGGAGAGCCAGCAACTCCCTGTCGAACGCGCTATATTTACTCTCATTTTCGCGCAAAGACCTGCTAAAAAAGGCGAGTGGCTGCCAAGAACCAGCGACACACTGCTCCACAACGGCCCCTATGGCCACGTCTGATGCGTCTGTAGTGAGTGCAATCTGAGCCACCGGGTCTGGGTACACCAGTAGTGCAGCTTTCGCCAGAGCTGTTTTAACCTTGGAAAACGCTTGCTCCCGCTCAGGAGTCCAGTCAACTCTGTCCACCGGCTTCCATTTCTTAAGCACAGCGTACAACAGCTGCATGAGCTGGGCTGCGCGGGGAAGGAAACGATTGAAGAAGTTCACCATCCCCAAAAACTCCTGCAGTGCCCTGACCGTCTGAGGCCGGGGAAAATTTGCCACTGCGCACATCTTGTCTGGCAAGATTATTGCTCCCTCCGGTGAGATGCGGTGTCCCAAAAAATCGATCCCCGTCACACCGAATTGGCATTTCGCCGGGTTGATTATTAACCCGTGCTCCTCCATCCTCCGGAAAACCGTCCTGAGGTGGGTTACGTGTTCGTCCTTGGACGCGCTGGCCACCAGGATGTCATCCAGGTAGATGAACACAAACGGCAGATCACGCAACACTGCATCCATCATGCGTTGGAATGTCTGTGCCGCACCTTTTAACCCGAAAGGCATGCGTAAAAACTCAAACAGGCCAAACGGGGTTATTACTGCCGTTTTAGGCATGTCCTCCGTGCGCACCGGGACCTGCTTGTAACCACAGTCCAGGTCTATCTTAGAAAAAATACATGCCCCGGCGAGATGAACGGAAAAATCCTGAATATGGGGGATCGGGTAGCGGTTGTGCGCTGTGGCGTTGTTTAATCTGCGGAAATCTCCACAAGGTCGCCACGATCCCTCGGCCTTAGGGACCATATGAAGTGGGGATGCCCATGGGCTGTTTGATCGTCTGATGATGCCCAGCCTTTCCAAGTTGGCAAACTCCTCGGGCGCTATGGCTAGTTTAGCTGTGTCCAGGCGCCGAGGTCGTGCAAAAATGGGCGGCCCAGTGGTGGTAATAAAGTAGTCCACCCCGTGTTTAGTGATGGCCGCCAAAAACTTCGGGACCGTGAGTGCTGGGAACTGGGTGAACAGTGTGTGGAACTTACCACCTGGAGCTGGGACGTTGGCTAGCGTTGTTGGCCCGGCTCCTCGAGCTGTACAGGGGAGAGAATCAAAAGACATTGCATTAATCAGGCGTTTGTTAGTAACATCAACTAGTCGTCTGTGTGCACACAAAAAATCAGTGCCTAAGACTGGGAAACTGCATGCCGCTATGACGAATGTCCACTGGTATGTACGGCTGTGCAGGGATACAGCCAGTGTCCTCTCACCAAAAGTCTTAATGTCTGAGCCGTTTGCGACCGTCAGCTTGGGGCCGCTAGTTCCCACTAGCCAGTCGGCGTAGGATGGCAGGATGAGGCTCTTTTGGGAGCCGGAGTCCACGAGGAATTGTCTCCCCGAGTGTGAGTCTGTCATGTAGAGCAGCTTGCTTTCTTCACCGGCGGTCGCAGCTGCTATCAACTGCCAGTCCTGGCGTTTCCGAACGCTTGAATTGGCAAGGTGGCACGCATTGGCGTGCGTCCTCTCCAAAACGGCGGTGGTAAGAGCAGAGCGTGTCTTTCTGGCGCTTCCTGGCCCCTGCTGCCGCTACCATCACTGGCTCTTCGCTTCCGCTGGCCGTCTCACTGGGTTCTGACGCCACTGCGTTCACTGTGAGGGCTCTGGTGGTGAGGATGATCCGATCTGCCTCCTGGGCTAGCGCACAGTAGTCATGCATGGCCAGCAACGGCAAGTTGGCAAGGACTGCTCTGGCCGCCGTTGGGAGGTTTTGGAGGAAAAGGTGGGCATGTAGCCGCACATGTGACTTACATAATGCCTTACATAATGCCTCACATCTTAGATAAGAACAAAGTGCAGAGTTTCCTTGGAGATAACAGGAAGTTGTGAAAGTGTGATCTTTTGTGTGTCAGAGACTGCTTGGAGGATCCTTTGTGTGTCAAAGACTGTGAGGGGGATGTTAAGGGATTAAGGAAGGAATGCAATGTTACCTTTGATGTGAATGCAATGTGACTTGTGAGCTGTAGGGAGACCTGAGTATTTAAGGGACGAGTTTTTTCTGAGATGTCCTCTTTCTACTATGCTCATGTTGGAGACGTGTAATAAACTGCCTGAGACAAACCTGCCTCGTCATTTACACACTCCACAGGCAAATAGAAAATGCCCATCGTCCGTGCCCATCAACGCCAACATCTTCTCCATCCGTTCGACCGCTGACCTGTCTCCCAACTCGGAGGGCGTCAGGAGCCTCTCCGCTCTCTCGCAGTCCGAGAGCATGTAGTGCCGGGTCAGCGTGGCTTTGAGAGCCCTGTATTTGTCATGGGCTGGGGGCTGTTGGAGCAGGCTTGCTACTTGCTGAGTCGTGCGAGCGTCCAGCGCTGCGACAACGTAGTAATATCTGGTGTCATCTGCCGTTATTCCCCGGCCTCGGTGTGGAGGAAGCAAGACTTCGGGTCGTGCAGCCAAAAGTCTGGTAGTTTGACCGAAACGGCACACGCATTGCTGGGGTTTCCCGTCCGGGTCGTCTCTGGGGTGTTCGCCTCGTGTTCCATTCTGCGTCAAGGGTCACAAGTGTGGAGATGAAATAACCAGACTGAACTTTCCGAGCAGATGAACTTTATTTCACTCTCACATCTTCCAGAATCAGAACATTAAACTCGTGAAGCAGGGACTCTCTCTTTTATATTCCAAAACTCACACCTCCCTGCTACCTGAGGTCCTGCAGTCACCATTCAGTCTCTCCAGACAATTCCCCTTACCCCCCAGCCCTTTGATCTCCATGTTCTCTCAGTATGAGAGGAAAACTACTGAACTCTACAGCATGGGTCCCCCACAGCTTCTAAATTTCCACATGTAAACAATTTCACATGCACACACAGAACCACATGGACACATTTTTCCTGGTTCACTACTTCTTCTATTCAACATTGTAAGAACTTGTTACAGAAACATCAGTTTTGGGGTGCCCTCTACTGGTTGGTAATTGTATAACACACATTTAAGGTTCATACATGACACATCTCACCTGATTTTCATCTTTCTATGTTAAAGTAAGCATGGGCCACTCTCATAGGCATAATTTATGGGGGGGTTAGAGGGGTTATAACCCCCCACACCTCCAAGAATCAAATCCAGACAATATAACCCCCCCCAGTAATCATATTGTGGTGGCACTGTGTGGGGTTCTCCACCCAGAGTCAGAAGCTGGGGGAAGATGGAACAAAAGGACTGAAGGAGGAAGTGGCTCCAGGGGGCCTCAGAAGTAGCAGAAAGGACTAGTCGCCCCCCTGGTGAGTTGGAAGACACAGGAGTCGAGAGAGGAAAAGAGGGGGTTGTTATGTTAATGTGCCACGCATGTCTTTGTGCACTGAAAGTAATGTGTTTGGACTTCCTGGGTCTCATTGTGCAGATATAAGGGTTATAAAAAGGAGGTGCAGAGAGACCCAGAGAGAGTATTTCCTGTACTTGATGTTGGAAGGAGAAAAAAGTTCATGTGTCGTCCAGCTCACTGCCTCGTCTGCTTTCTTCTTCCACATTGGTGACCCCAAGACATGCCATGGAGAGCAAGCCGAGCACCGCCCCGGAGACTACCCAGAAGGAGAATGCCAGCGCCGCGTGCACTGTCACAGTCAAGCTCCCAGACTTCTGGCTTCACAACCCGACCGCGTGGTTCTTGCATATAGAAGTCCAGTTCGCACTCACAGCGGACGACATGAAATATTACCGTGTGGTCGCTGCACTGGATGCGCGTGCCATGCAACAGGTCCAGGAGCCGCCGGCCCAAGGGAAATATGAAGTGCTCAAGAGGACGCTACTCCAGCGTTATACTCTCTCTGACAGTGAGAGGGCGAAAAGACTCCTCACACGAGGTCGAGGGGCCGTTGATGGTAGCCGGGATGGATGCCAAGAGATGCAGGAATGGGGCGATCTGTTTCTATCATCGCTGTTTTGGCTCAGATGCCCAACGCTGTCTGCAGCCGTGCCAATTCAAGAAGCCGGGAGCACGGCATGGCCAGCAGTCAGTAGCAGCTGCGACCGCTGGTGACAGGAACAAGCTGCTTTTTACCACGTACACACATGCAGGGAGACAGTTTTTGGTGGACTCCGGCTCCCAGAAGAGCCTCATCCTTCTGGTCAGCGCAGACAGATTGGCAGGAGGCAGCGGTCCCGAGCTCACAGCCGCCAACGGATCCACCATCAGGACGTTTGGCAAATGGACGCTGACGATATATGCTTGCACGGACGCAATTATCAGTGGGACTTTGTGGTAGCTGCATGCTCTGCCCTCATTTTAGGCACAGATTTTTTATGTGCTTATGGGTTGTTAGTTGATGTTGCCAACAGACGTTTAGTGAATGTTGTCTCTTTCACCTCCCTGCCCTGCACAACTCAGGGAGCTGGGTCAACAACACTGGCTAATGTTAAAGCTCCAGGGGGTAAGTATCAGCATTTACTTGCACAGTTCCCAGCACTCATGGTCCCAACGTTTTTGGCTTCGGTAACCAAACACATGGTTGAACATTTCATAACCACTAAAGGCCCCTGGTGTTCATGCAACGGTGACTGGACGCAGCTAAACTGACCAGGGTGCGCAAGGAGGTTGCCAACTTGGAGCAGTTGGGCATCACTAGGTGCTCCAACAGCCCATGGGCATTCCCGCTACACATGGTGCCTAAGGCCTTAGGCACAATGGACCGTTCAGGGTGTTGGAGACTGGGGCAAAGCATTTTGTGATAGAATTGGGGGGGGGGGACATAGGGACACCGTCTGCATCGACAGGCTGAAGCCCACTTTTGTGTTGGCAGACGAGCAGGTGGTGTTGGCCTAAGCTCCCAGGTGCAGACGCCCAACATTGGCGGCTCTGCAAGTTGGTGCTCCCGCGGTAGAGACCTGCGCTCGCGAAGCTGACATGTACCCCCCACCCTTTTTCCCTCCACAGACTAATGTGCCCGCCTGCAAACCTCGCCAGCAGGGTGTTTCGACCGGACCGGCGATCCCCCACTACAGCCGCTATGGGCGCAGGCTCAAACTCAAAGGAGAGGGGATTAGTGCCCTTTCTGGGTGTTCGGGGGGGAGGGGGGGCTGTGTGGTGGCACTGAGTGGGCGTTCTCCACCCAGAGTCAGAAGCTGGGGGAAGATGGAACAAAAGGACTGAAGGAGGAAGTGGCTCCGAGGGGCCTCAAAAGTAGCAGAAAGGACTAACCACCCCCCGGGGAACTGGGAGATGCAGGAGTCGAGAGAGGAAAAGAGGGGGGTTGTTATGTTAATGTGCCACGCATGACTTTGTGCACTGAAAGTATTGTGTTTGGACTCCCTGGGTCTCATTGTGCAGAAATAAAGGTTATAAAAAGGAGGTGCAGAGAGAACCAGAGAGAGTATTTCCTGTACTTGATGTTGAAAGAGGAATAAAGTTCATGTGTGGCCGACACACATTGTGGGCTCACGCTGCCACAGAGACAGGACTGCGTGTGTAGTGTGGGGTGTCACGTCTGCAAGGACTGAGGACTCGAATCTACAGGAGATAACAAGGAAGTGCGAGATTTGTCTCTTTGTCCCACAGAAGACGCCCCGGAGGGTATTCCGGTTCATCAGGAAATGAGAGACAATGGTGAAGCTTCAAAGGGATGCTTTGTAACTGTATGTTGACTGAAGACACCATGTGACTTGAATTCTGATGCTGGAAATGTATAAAAGGGTGTTGAGGTGTCTGCACCTCAGAGGACCCTTCGGTGAAGCTCCTGAAGTTTGCGGACGACACCACAGTCATCGGTTTGATCCGGGATGATGATGAGTCTGCATACAGGCGGGAGGTGGAGCAGCTGATCCTCTGGTGCAGCCAGAACCATCTTGAACTTAACCCAGCCAAAACGGTGGAGATGACTGTGGATTTCAGGCGACACCCCCCTTCATTCCCCCCACTCACCATCCTCAACAGCACAGTGTCCACTGTGGACTCCTTCAAGTTTCTGGGAACCACAATCTCCCGGAACCTGAAGTGGTCCTCCCATATTGACACTGTCCGGAAAAAGGCCCAGCAGAGGTTGTTTTTTCTGCGTCAGCTCAAGAAGTTTGATTTGCCTCAGGAGCTGCTGGTTGTCTTCTACACCGCCATCATCCAATCTGTCCTCTGCTTTTCCATCACTGTCTGGTTTGGATCTGCCACTAAACAGGACAAGACCAGACTGCAGCGGATCATTAAGTCTGCGGAGAGGATCATTGGTACCGACCTACCCTCCATTGAGAACTTATATCGGTCCATAACCAGGAAACGGGCGGGAAACATCTGTGCTGACCCATCACACCCCGGCCACAAACTGTTTGAACTTCTATCTTCTGGTCGTCGTTACAGATCACTGAAGGTCAAAACCACCCGTCACAGGAACAGTTTCTTTCCTCAAGCCATCACTCTGATGAACTCCTAACATTCACCTAGTCCTACCTGTTGCTGTACTCATGACTTTTCATCCATTATTACATTGCACATAACTCTCACACTGCTTTTTACTTCATTCACATTATATCACTGAATCTGAGTTCACATTGAAATACTGTGTGACTGTATATTTTTTCATATATTTCTGCAAAGTGTGGTTAGTCCGAGTAAATAACTGCATATATTCCTGTATATATTTACATCCTTTTATAGAAACGTGGACAGACTGTAATTTACTGTACATACTCTGTTGTCATTGAATCCTTATTTAAATCCTCCACCTGAACAACGAGAGCAAGTTTTTAGCCAAAGTCAAATTCCTTGTATGTGTTGTGCATACTTGGCCAATAAAGCTGATTCTGATTCTGATTCTGATTCTGATTCTGAGATATGATTCTGTCTCTTTCCTGCTTTGAGAATGCTAGAAGCTGTGTTCTGTCAAATAAAGCTGGTTTTATGACTGAAACTCAGCCTCGTTATTTGAGCATGCTTCTACACTGGTGACCTACGACGGAAAATGAGCAGACAGAATTCTCCCGAGCGGGGCTCGGTGGAAGCCAGCCTGATGGCTGCCTCCACGATCCGGCTGCCCGATTTCTGGCAGCACAGCCCGCGCTCATGGCTTAGCGCAATCAAGGCGCAGTTCAACCTCCGGAGAATCTTCAACGACGACACAAGATTCTACCACGTGGTAGCGAAGCTGGACAGCAACACGGTCCAGAGAAGTGGAGGATCTGGTTAATCATCCACCAGACAGCGACAAGTACAGCGCATTGAAGGACGCGCTGATCAGCCATTTCACCCCCTCAGTCCAACAACGAGCAGAGGGGCTCCTGGTACTGACAGAGGCAGAAAACGATAGACCTGCGGACCTGATGGTGAAGATGCTGCAGCTGAAAGCCTCTGAGGATGGCGAATTCATTTTCGCCCACCTTTTCCTTCGAACCCTACCACCAGCAGTGAGAGTGGCCCTGGCAGAGTCACCCCGATTGGCCAAGCGAGACTACCATGGGTTGAGCAAGGAGGCGCAGAAGTTGGTCGACGCCCACAAGCGGAACGCGGTTTCGGCCGTGGCGGCCAGTCCAGGAACGGCGTCCGGAGACAGCGCGGGTCCAGCGGCCGCGGCGCCAGACGCACCAACAACGGCGGCGACAGGAGCCAGACGACGCGGAGCGGAGAACGGCTTGTACTTCTACCACCGCCGTTTTGCAGAGAGAGCGCACAGGTGCGTCCCACCGTGCAATTTTAAGCGCCAGAGAAACGCCAAGACCGAGGGCCGGTAGCAGCTGCGACCCTCGGCAACGAGAACAGGCTGCTTTACCTGACGGATGCACGCTCGGGGAAACAGTTCCTCGTGGACACGGGCTCTCAGCTGAGCTTCGTCACACCCACCTACGCGGAACGGCTGTCGCCTTCTAAAGACCCCTGGGTGTCAGTGTCAGCAGCAAACGGCTCCACGATTAAAACGTTCGGTGAGAGGACCATGCTTCTGTCCTTACAGGGCCGTTCATTTGAGTGGACATTTATTGTAGCAGCAGTCAGTTTCAACATGTTAGGGGCTGATTTTTTTGTGCTCACATGGTTTATTGGTTGACCTTACTAATAGACGTCTGATTAATGCACTGTCCTTTCATTCTATCCCCTGCACAGCTCGGGTGGCCCCGCCAACTGCACATGCCAGCGTCTCAGCTGCGGATGGTAAGTTTCACACTCTGCTTGCTCAGTTTCCAGCACTCACAGTCCCCACGTTTTCAGCAACGGTGGCCAAACATGGGGTAGAACACTTCATAACAACCACAGGCCCTTCCGTTTTTGCAAAGGCTTGGCGCTTGGACCCAGCTAAACTGGCCATCGCGCGCGAGGAGTTCACTAATCTGGAAAAACTAGGCATTGTTAGACGCTCCAAGAGCGCTTGGGCTTCGCCGTTACACATGGTTCCAAAGGCTGACGGCTCGTGGCGACCTTGCGGCGATTTCCGCAGGTTGAACAACATTTCAGCTCATGACCGCTACCCGATTCCGCACATTCAGGATTTTTCTGTTCATTTGGCGGGGGCGCGCATTTTTTCTAAAATAGACTTGGTACGCGGCTATCACCTGACATAACGTTCGGCTCAGGAGACGCACACACACAGGCTCAGAGTAGTTCAAACTGTTTATTAACAACAGGGATGTTTGGGTGCGTGTCTGCGGAATGTTAATGTGTTGGTGGTGGCGTCTGCTTCGGACCCAGAGGCAGGAGACCGTTCAGCCGGCAACCCTATGGGAGAAATCAGACACAGGGTGATGAGCACACACCAACACGGGAGGAGAATAGGCGAGGGAGAGAAGCTTACTTGTTTGGGCAGATGACTGGCGCTTCAAGGATGGAAGCCCGGGAGACAGCCACCTGCAGGGCTCGGTGCAGCAGCGAGGAGAGACGAGGGACGGGATTGTCCGCCGCCGAGGAATCCACCTGTGCACAGGGGAGCAGACTGGAGAGATGAGGTAAGTGAACTTCTTACCGGAGATGAGGATGCTGAAGAGAATGTGGTAGAAGTCCATACAAAGGAAATGAAGTCTACGGCTTCAGGCCGACGCTCAGGGCGAGGCGGCTTTTATCCTTCGCCGCTGACGAGTAGCAGGTGCGTGAGCAGGTGGCGCCGCTGATGAATGGCGCGGCGTGACAGTACTCCCCCCTCTAGCAGCGCCTCCTGGCGATGGCTTATCCGGGTGCGCTCGGTGGAAGTCCGCGATGAGCGATGGGTCCAACACAAACGACGGGGGCACCCACTGTCGATGCTCGGGCCCATAGCCCTCCCAGTCCACCAAGTATTGCAACCCACGACCCCGGCGCCGGGAGTCCAGGATGGAGGAGGCGGACCAGGCCGGATGGCCACCAATCATCTGGGGCGCGGGTTGCGCTGCAGGAGGAGGGCAAAGGGGGTCAGTAACCGCCAGTTTCACCTTCGACACGTGGAAAGTAGGATGAATGCGGAGGGAGGGGGGAATAGCCACGCGCACAGCCACCGGGTTGATGATCCGGGTGATGGGGTAGGGACCCATGAAGCGCTGTGCCAGCTTTCTCCTCTCGCCTTTTAGAGTGACGTCCTGGGTGGAAATGTAAACAAGCTGCCCAACTCTGTACGCCGGGGCAGGTCTCCTACGCCGGTCCGCCACAGTCCTGTTGCGCTCCGCTGTGCGCAATAGCGCATGGCGCGCGGCAGCCCAGGTGGAGCGGAACTGCCTGAGATGGGCCCTAACTGACGGGACAGTTACCTCACTCTCCTGCTCCGGAAACAGCGGGGGGTCGTAACCCAGGGACGCTTTGAAGGGGGACATCCCTGTAGCAGAAGAGCGAGCGGTGTTGTGGGCATATTCAACCCAGGCAAGATGGTTGCTCCAGGACGCGGGTTTGGATCTGGACACACAGCGGAGCGCAGCCTCCAGCTCCTGGTTGGTCCTCTCACACTGCCCGTTGGATTGGGGGTGATGGCCAGAGGAGAGGCTCACCTTGGCTCCGATGGCGTTGCAGAAAGACCTCCAAACCTCAGATGAAAACTGGGGGCCCCGGTCCGAGACCACGTCCACCGGAATCCCATGCAGCCTGACCACGTGTTGGACGAGGAGGTCCGCCGTCTCCAGGGCAGTAGGGAGGCCTCGCAGGGGGACGAAGTGCACGGCCTTGGAGAAGCGGTCCACGATGGTCAGGATGGTGTCATAGGAGTTGGAGATGGGGAGTCCGGTGACGAAATCCAGAGCGATGTGCGACCAGGGCCTGCCAGGGACGGGCAGGGGCTGGAGCAGACCCGCTGGAGGGGCATTTCCCGACTTGCAGGTGGCACAGATTGGGCAAGCCCGGGCGTAGCGGGCTGCATCCCTCCGCAGGCCTGGCCACCAAAAGGACCGTTGGAGGAGATCTATCATCCGGGAGGTGCCAGGGTGACAGGTGAGCTTGGAGGTGTGGAGCCAGTGGATGACCTCTCCTCGGACCGCGGATGGCACGAACAGCCTCCCCTCTGGTCCGCCGCCAGGGTCAGGTTCCACCTCCTGTGCCTTCCGGATCTTGCTCTCAATGTCCCACGAGATGGCTCCCACGACGCACGACCTGGGCAGGATGGAGTGGGGCGCCTCCTCCGACTCCACGGGGGCGAACTGCCTGGAGAGGGCGTCAGGCAGGACGTTCTTAGAGCCAGGCCTGAAGGTGATGGAAAATTGGAACCTGGCGAAGAACAGGGACCAGCGCGCCTGGCGGGCGTTCAGGCGCTTGGCAGACCGTAAGTATTCCAGGTTCTTGTGGTCCGTGAGGACCACAAACGGCAGGCTTGCCCCCTCCAACCAGTGGCGCCACTCCTGCAGGGCGAGCTTGATGGCCAAG
Source organism: Pholidichthys leucotaenia (assembly GCA_020510985.1). Lineage (NCBI taxonomy): Eukaryota > Metazoa > Chordata > Actinopteri > Cichliformes > Pholidichthyidae > Pholidichthys > Pholidichthys leucotaenia. The sequence goes on from CM035839.1 coordinate 477,616,670, forward strand.
AGCTCTCTGTCCCCCACATCGTAGTTTCTCTCCGCCGGGGACAAGCGCCGGGAGAAGAAGGCGCACGGTCGCTTGGCGCCATCGTCCGGTGACCGCTGGGACAGCACTGCTCCCACTCCCGTGTCCGAGGCGTCTACCTCTACAATGCACTGCAGCGCGGGGTCGACCTGGCGAAGGACCCGGGAGGAGGAGAATTCCGCCTTCAGCGCCTCAAAGGCGGCAGCGACCTCTTCGGTCCACCGGAACGGGACCTTCGGGGACGTGAGGCGGGTCAGTGGTCCCACGATGGCACTGAAGTTGGGGACAAAGCGGCGGTAGAAATTGGCGAAGCCAACAAATTGCTGCACCTGTTTCCGAGATGCAGGTGTGGGCCATTCCACCACCGCCTTTACCTTCTCTGGGTCGGGGAGCACCTTATCGTGGGCGATGATGAACCCCAGGAAGGATGTACTCCTGGCGTAAAATTCACACTTTTCCGCCTTAACGTACAGACGATTCTCCAGCAGCCTTTGGAGGACCCGCCTCACGTGGACCTGGTGCTCATCCCTGGACTTGGAGAAGATGAGGATATCGTCCAGGTAGACGAACACGAAAAGGCCAATGAAGTCCCGGAGGACGTCATTAATGAGGCGCTGGAAGACTGCAGGAGCGTTGGTCAACCCGAACGGCATCACCAGATATTCAAAGTGGCCGTTCGGGGTACGGAAGGCCGTTTTCCACTCATCTCCCTCCCGGATCCGGACGAGGTGGTAAGCGCTGCGTAGGTCCAGCTTGGTGAACCAGGTCGCCCCCTGGAGGGAGTGGAAGGCAGTGTCCATGAGAGGCAGGGTGTAACGGTCCCTCTCCGTGATATTGTTGAGGGCCCGGTAGTCGATACAAGGGCGGAGGGACCCATCCTTTTTCCCCACGAAGAAGAACCCTGCCCCCACGGGTGACGATGATGGGCGGATAATCCCAGCACTTAATGATTCCTTCAGGTAGGCGTTCATCGTCTCCTTCTCCGGCGCAGACAGGCTGTAAAGGCGACCAGAAGGTAAGGGAGCCCCCTGGCGGAGGTTGATGGCGCAGTCATAGGGCCGATGAGGGGGAAGAGACATAGCTTTCGCTTTGCTGAACACTATACCCAGGTCGTGAAATTCTGGGGGCACCAGAGACAGGTCCGGGGGTGCAGCGTCCGTAGCAGGGGGAGGAGCGGACGGAGAGCAGGCAGCGGACTGAAGGCAGGTGCCCATACAGAACGTACTCCATGCCGAGATCCCAGCTGATTTCCAATCCAGGACCGGATTGTGAAGGCGGAGCCAGGGATACCCCAGGATGACGGGCGACACAGAGTTGGGAAGGACGTAAAAGGTCATTTCCTCCCGGTGGTTTCCCGAGATGATGACCGGTAGGGGATCAGTTTGATGTGTCACTCTCCCGAGGGTGGCACGGGAGAGGTGGATTAGGGAGATGGGAGTGTTGAGTGCCTGGCAGCGGATGCCCAATCGGGTTGCCAGGCCTTGTGAAATGAAGCTGCCTTCTGCGCCCGGATCCACCAGTGCGTGGGTGAGGTGCCCAGTAGGGTTATGGCAGAAACGGATGGGCAGCTTCAATTGAGTAAGTGATCCTAACCGATTGACATCCGCGAGGCTTCCAACAGTGACTCGCGGACCCCACCGACTGGCTTTCCGTGGACAACGCTCCACGGTGTGTTGGTCGCCTCCGCAATACATGCAGAGGCCCAACTCACGGCGGCGTTGTTTCTCCACAGGGGAAAGTTTAGTCCAGCCCGTCACCATCGGCTCCGACTCCTCGGGGCGCGATGCTGGCGGCGCCGCCAGGGGGCGAGCTTGGAACAGGTGCGGCGAGACTCCACGAGGGCGAGAAGAAGAAGACCTCCGCCCCGAGGAGCGCTCGCGCAGCCTGTTATCCAAACTTATCGCTAAGGATGTCAGCTCCGCTAGCGTCCCAGGGATATCCCGACCAGCCAGTTCATCCCTCAGATCACTATTGAGGCTGCGGAGGAACAGGCCACAGAGGGAGCGTTCCTCCCAGCCCAATTCCTCCGCCGCTACCCGGAAGTCGACCGAGTGGTCCGCTGCCGACCGGCTTCCCTGCTGGAGAGCGAGAAGCCGATCGACCTGGACCGTTTCGGTTTGTGAGTGGTCAAAGACCTCCAGAAAGCGCCTCACGAATTGGTCATAGGTGAGGGTGGCATAACTGGGCCTCGCCATTACGGCGTAGGTCCAGGTTAACGCACGCCCCTCCAGAAGATTCCCTATGTAACCAATTCGGCTGTGATCCGAGGGAAAATCTCCGGGCACACGGTGGAACACGGACTCACACTGCATAATAAACCCCCGCGCTCCGCCGAGCTTACCGCTAAAGCGGGCGGGGGTCGGAATCGGCGTGAGCCGAACCGGTGCCACTGGAGCCGGCTGGACGGCCGCTGGAACAGCAGGAGCCGCGCCACCCTGGTGAGTCGGGAGGAATGGCTGTTGGGGGTCCAAGCGGTTCAATCGGTTAGTCAGTTCTAATAATTGATGAAGAACCACCTGTTGCTGATAAACAATCTGATCCACCCGAGCCTCGAGGATGGTAAACCGGTGTGCGAGCCCGCCGTCCGCCGAGCCGCTCTGCTGAAGCCGTACTGACATAACGTTCGGCTCAGGAGACGCACACACACAGGCTCAGAGTAGTTCAAACTGTTTATTAACAACAGGGATGTTTGGGTGCGTGTCTGCGGAATGTTAATGTGTTGGTGGTGGCGTCTGCTTCGGACCCAGAGGCAGGAGACCGTTCAGCCGGCAACCCTATGGGAGAAATCAGACACAGGGTGATGAGCACACACCAACACGGGAGGAGAATAGGCGAGGGAGAGAAGCTTACTTGTTTGGGCAGATGACTGGCGCTTCAAGGATGGAAGCCCGGGAGACAGCCACCTGCAGGGCTCGGTGCAGCAGCGAGGAGAGACGAGGGACGGGATTGTCCGCCGCCGAGGAATCCACCTGTGCACAGGGGAGCAGACTGGAGAGATGAGGTAAGTGAACTTCTTACCGGAGATGAGGATGCTGAAGAGAATGTGGTAGAAGTCCATACAAAGGAAATGAAGTCTACGGCTTCAGGCCGACGCTCAGGGCGAGGCGGCTTTTATCCTTCGCCGCTGACGAGTAGCAGGTGCGTGAGCAGGTGGCGCCGCTGATGAATGGCGCGGCGTGACATCACCAGGTTCCAGTGCGCGCGCAGGATGTACCCAAAACAGCGGTCATAACGCCTTTCGGCCTTTTTGAGTTCTTGCGCATGCCTTTTGGCCTCAAGGGGGCCGCGCAGACTTTCCAACGCATGATGGATGCAGTTTTACGCGACCTGCCTTTCGTGTTCGTTTATTTGGACGATATTTTGGTAGCCAGCACGTCCGAAGGCGAACATGAAAAACACCTCACAGCAGTTTCCCAGAGGTTGGCAGAGCACGGGTTAATAGTTAACCCAGCGAAATGCCAGTTTGGGGTGGCGCAGATTGATTTTTTGGGACATCGCGTTTCGGCAGAGGGAGCAGTTCCCCTTCCAAATAAAGTGCGTGCCATAACGGATTTTCCACAACCTCAAACGGTCAAGGCGCTTCAGGAGTTTCTAGGGATGGTTAATTTTTACAACCGATTCCTCCCAAGCGCAGCACGACTCATGCAGCCATTGTACACCGCGTTAAAAAAACAAAAGCCCGCAAATAAAGTTGAATGGTCTCCGGAGCGGGAGCACGCTTTTGCCCAGGTCAAATCAGCCCTGGCAAATGCAGTTTTGTTAGCGCACCCAGTTCCAATGGCCCGCATGGCGCTCACCACTGACGCTTCAGATGTAGCGGTGGGGGCGGTAGTTGAACAGTTTGTGGCAGGTACCTGGCAACCCCTTGCGTTTTTCAGCAGGACTTTGCGCGATAGTGAACGGAAATACAGCGCGTTTGACAGGGAGCTTTTGGCCCTACACTTGGCCATTCGTCATTTTCAGTTCTGGTTAGAGGGGCGACGTTTCACCGCTTTTGTGGATCACAAACCGCTAACGTTTGCGATGGCCAAAATTTCAGAACCCTGGTCAGGCCGGCAACAAAGGCAACTAGCCGCAATATCGGAGTTCACTACTGATATTCAGCATGTCGTGGGTAAACACAATGTTGTAGCAGACTGCCTCTCGCGTGCGGTAGCACCGCCAAGCCCCATAGGGGCAGACTCTGTAGCCATGGCCGCGGGCCCGGGCAGCGACGCGGGAGCGCGCGCAGCCCCGGTCTGTGTTGGGTTAGATTATGCAGCCATGGCTGCGGAGCAAGCAAACGACGCAGACGTGCGCGCGCTCCAGTCTGGACCAGCAGGGTTAAGGCTGGAGCAGAGGGTGCAACAAAACGGTATGCCCCCGCTAATCTGCGATGTCTCCACCGGACGGCCCCGCCCTGTGGTGCCAACTGCGTGGCGTCGCCGTGTTTTTGACTTGGTCCATTCTCTCGCGAACCCGGGGGTGCGCGCATCGATCAAATTGGTGGGGGAGAAATTTGTTTGGCCCGGGTTGCGCAAACAGGTCAAGGAATGGGCAGCAGCCTGCGTAGCGTGTCAGCGAGCCAAAATACACAGACACACTAAGGCCCCGTTAGAACCTTTCCACATCCCCGCTAAGCGTTTTGATCATGTGCATATTGACCTGGTCGGCCCGCTTCCGTTATCACACGGGCACACACATCTTTTGACGATGGTAGACCGCACCACGCGCTGGCCAGAGGCGATTCCTCTGACATCAACCACAGCGGAAGAAGTTGCGCGAGCATTTTTAGCAGCGTGGGTTGCGCGTTTTGGTGTACCGTCGGACATAACGTCCGACAGGGGTCCCCAATTTATTTCCGAGCTATGGTCATCGATGGCCCGCAGCTTGGGGGTGAAGATTCATCGCACCACCGCGTATAACCCCCAGGCTAATGGTTTATGCGAACGGTTTCACAGGTCATTGAAAGCAGCCCTCAGAGCGTCGCTAACGGATACAAATTGGGTAGACAAACTTCCATGGGTTTTATTAGGGTTGCGTTCTGCACCTAAGGAAGATTTGCACGCTTCCCCGGCTGAATTAGTTTTCGCACAACCGCTCCGTTTGCCCGGGGAATTTCTTCCTGATAATCCCGCACCTAATGGCCCCCCCGCTCAGCCGTGGCAGAGCGGCTCAGGAGCAAACACGCTCCCTGGCCCAGTCCATCACAGTTTCCCACACGTTTTTGTGCCCAAGGCTTTAAAAAATGCAGAGTTTGTTTTTGTTAAACATGACGCCCAGCGTCCAAGTTTGCGGCCGTTTTACGACGGACCGTTTCGAGTGCTGGAGACCGGGCAGAAGCATTTTCTGCTAGATTTAGGGGGCAGAAGGGAGCTGATTTGCATTAACAGGCTCAAACCTGCTTTTGTTCTGGCTGACGAGGAGGTGCAGCTCGCGAGGCCCCCCCGCCGGGGCAGGCCGCCGAGGAGACACTCTCCAAAGTCCTCACAGAAAGGTGCTAACAGCTTTAATCCACAGGTGCAGAGAGACGTTGCAGGTGCAGCCAAGCCAGGTTGCAGCAGATTCGGCAGAAGATTAAAACCTAGGCAGTTGGTGGATTGATTAGCGATGTATGGAGTGCTTTGTGTTTTTCTTTTTGTTATGCCATGCAGATTTTGCCTTACTAGACGTTTGGGGGGGGGTAGTGTGGCCGACACACATTGTGGGCTCACGCTGCCACAGAGACAGGACTGCGTGTGTAGTGTGGGGTGTCACGTCTGCAAGGACTAAGGACTCGAATCTACAGGAGGTAACAAGGAAGTGTGAGATTTGTCTCTTTGTCCCACAGAAGACGCCCCGGAGGGTATTCCGGTTCATCAGGAAATGAGAGACAATGGTGAAGCTTCAAAGGGATGCTTTGTAACTGTATGTTGACTGAAGACACCATGTGACTTGAATTCTGATGCTGGAAATGTATAAAAGGGTGTTGAGATATGATTCTGTCTCTTTCCTGCTTTGAGAATGCTAGAAGCTGTGTTCTGTCAAATAAAGCTGGTTTTATGACTGAAACTCAGCCTCGTTATTTGAGCATGCTTCTACACGTGTCATTCAGCTCACTGCCTCGTCTGCTTTCTTCTTCCACAATATCATTATAATTAATAAAAAATATCAATAACTCAATCAAGCCAGTTTAGAAAGTTTGGGATCAGCTTTCTCTCTTCAAAAAAGGGGACTGGAGGGTGTGCTCCAACTTTAGAGGGATCACACTCCTCAGCCTCCCTGGGAAGGTCTATGCCAAGGTACTGGAGAGGAGAGTCCGGCCGTTGGTCGAACCTCGGATTCAGGAGGAGCAATGTGGTTTTCGTCCTGGCCGTGGTACATCGGACCAGCTCTTTACCCTCTCGAGAATCCTTGAGGATTCGTGGGAGTTTGCCCAACCAGTTTACATGTGTTTTGTGGACTTGGAGAAGGCATTTGACCGCGTCCCTCGTGGATTTTTGTGGGGGGTGCTTCGGGAGTATGGGGTATCGGGCTTGTTGTTACGAGCTATTCGGTCTCTGTACGACCGTTGTGAGAGTTTGGTTCGTATTGCCAACACTCGGTCGGAGTCATTCCCAGTGAGAGTTGGACTCTGCCAGGGCTGCCCTTTGTCACCGATCCTGTTCATAATTTTTATGGACAGGATTTCTAGGCGCAGCCAGGGAATGGAGGGTGTCATGCTTGGTGACCACAGGATCTCATCTCTGTTGTTTGCAGATGATGTTGTCCTGTTGGCTTCATCCAGCAATGACCTACAGCTCTTGCTGGGACGGTTTGCCGCTGAGTGTGAAGCGGCTGGGATGAGAATTAGCGCCTCCAAGTCCGAGTCCATGGTCCTCAGCCGGAAAATGGTGGATTGTCCTCTCTGGGTTGGGGACAGGCTCCTGCCCCAACTGCAGGAGTTTAAGTATCTTGGGGTCTTGTTCACGAGTGAGGGGAGAATGGAGCAAGAGATTGACAGACGGATTGGAGCAGCATCTGCAGTGATGCGGACGTTGTACCGGTCTGTTGTGGTGAAGAGGGAGCTGAGTTCTAAGGCAAAGCTGTCGATTTACCAGTCAATCTACGTTCCTACTCTCACCTATGGTCACGAGCTTTGGGTAATGACTGAAAGAACAAGATCGCGGATACAAGCGGCTGAAATGAGCTTTCTCCGTAGGATTGCTGGACTCACCCTCAGAGATAGGGTGAGGATCTCAGTCATCCGGGAGAGGCTCAGAGTAGAACCGCTGCTCCCCCACATTGAAAGGAGCCAGTTGAGGTGGTATGGGCATCTGATTAGGATGCCTCGTGGACGCCTCCCACTTGAGGTGTTTTGGGCACGTCCCACTGGGAGGAGACCCCGGGGCAGACCCAGGACTCGGTGGAGAGACTATGTCTCCCAGCTGGTCTGGGAATGCCTTGGTGTCCTCTCTGGAGAGCTGGAGCAGGTGGCAGGGGAGAGGGAAGTCTGGGCTTCTCTGCTTGAACTGCTGCCTCCGCGACCCGGACCTCCGGAAAAGCGGTAGAAGATGGATGGATGGATGGAATAACTCAATCAAGAATGAAAAAGTTGTCATTTTTTCATTTGCATGCAACAAAAAGTAATATTTCCAATAATCAGACAATGTATCCCCCCCTGCTGCAGACTTGGTATTGCCCAACCGGTCCTTGCACCTTCACTGATCTGGAGTCAGTTGTCAGGGCGGCAGGTGGGGATGCTGGTATGGAACGCATTCAACTCAGTAAGAGAACATGAAACAAGTTCCACAAGGGCAACAAACCATTTTAAATTGGTTGAACTTGTCAAACCAAAGGACCAAACCCTCTGTCCAAAACGAGGTAAATATCATATTTAGCTTGTGAATTGTTGTGTGAAGTTAGCTTGTTGCTAGCTTGCTAATAGGAGTTACACCACAGAATAACACACACAGAAAACACACAGGCTTATATGGGGTGTCCTAATTTTTTCACATGACTATGCCAGGAGCAAGAATGTGAAAGCGACAGCAGCAGGGATAACAAAGAGGGAGAGAGGGAGTAGAGAGGTGGCCCAGGTGACCAGAGGGAGTGAGGCAGCACAGGAGGCACAAGTGACCAGGTTGTTATGTCTGGAATCAGAGTTGGACTTATGCCATGCAGCAAACTCTCCTTTACTGAACACACAGAAATATATACAGGTGCCGCAGCTCGCTTGACGTCACTCTGCACACAACATTCACACACATACACCACACTCTCCACACAACATTCCCCTCCCCCTCACAAAAGTTCAAAACACATATACACAATTCAGACCCACCCCAATTTAAAACCCAAATCATGCACTAAGGGAAATAATGGGAACAATGAACTATAATGGCCAAACGTCGTCATCGGCCTCCGTCGGTCTATGATGACCATGGAAGAGAATCCTAAACGTCTACTCTGCTGGAACAGCACCGCCTGTGGCTGAACAGGCCGATGCACGAATGGCAGTCCCTGTCACACAGGTCGCACTTGTGGGTGGTCTCCGTGCTGCTGGGTCTGTGGCGGTTCTTCCTGCGGGTCCTTTTTTCATCTGCTGCAGCAGTCAGTCTCTCTTCACCCGCCTTGAGCTGTCTGGTCAGGGTGCCTCTCCATTTGGAGCGGTCCGTTGCAAGGTCCTCCCAGCACTCTGTGTTGATCTCCAGGGCCTTCATGTCTCTCTTGCAGACGTCTCTAAAGCGCAGCTGTGGGCGGCCAACATCTCTCCTGCCAGTTGCCAGTTCTCCGTAGAGGACGTCTTTTGGGATTCTGCCATCCTCCATACGGTGAACGTGGCCTAGCCAGCGGAGCCTGCGTTGCCTGAGTAGAGTGAACATGGAGGGAAGGCCGGCGCGGGACAGAACTTCTGTGTTGGGCACTTTGTCCTGCCAGGATATGTCCAGGATGTGGCGAATGCAGCGCAAGTGGAAGGAGTTCAGTCTCTTTTCCTGCTGGGCGTATGTTGTCCACGTCTCACTCCCATAGAGCAGTGTGCTGATGACGCAGGCGTTGTACACTGCCATCTTCGTCTTGACAGAGAGTTTGGGATTCTCCCACACTCGTGTGGTGAGGCGAGCGAGTGTGAAGGCTGATTTTCCAATCCTCTTGTTGATCTCTGTATCAAGGGAGAGGTTGTTGCTGATCGTGGACCCCAGGTACGTGAACTGATTCACGACCTCCAGCTCGTAGTCGTTGATGGTGATGGTTGGCGGTGCTTCCGTGCCTTGCGCCAAGACGTTAGTCTTCTTCAGGCTGTTGGTAAGCCCGAAGTCCTTGCATGCCTGGGAGAAGCGGTCCATCAGGGTCTGAAGCTCCTGCTGTGTGTGGGTCACAACTGCAGCGTCGTCTGCGAACAGCATGTCTCTGATTAGAGCCTCGCGTACTTTGGTTCTGGCTTTCAGGCGGGCGAGGTTGAAAAGCCTGCCGTCAGATCTTGTGTGCAGGTAGATTCCCTCTGTTGCTGTGCTGAAGGCATGCCTCAGGAGCATAGCAAAGAAAATCCCAAAGAGGGTTGGCGCAAGTACACAGCCCTGTTTCACTCCGCTGCGTATGTTGAATGGCTCTGAGACATTGCCATCGTGATGCACTATCCCCTGCATGTTGGTGTGAAACAATTCGATGAGGCTTTGCAACTTTGGTGGGCATCCTATCTTTGGCAGGATCTTGAAAAGGCCCTCTCTGCTGACCAAATCGAATGTTTTGGTGAGGTCGATGAAGGCGACGTACAGGGGCATGTTCTGTTCTCTGCATTTCTCCTGGAGTTGGCGGATGGAGAATATCATGTCTACCGTCGATCGCGCAGCGCGGAAACCACACTGAGACTCGGGGTAGACACGTTCGGCAAGCTTCTGTAGACGAACGAGAACAACTTGTGCGTAGACTTTGCCAACAACGCTGAGGAGGGAGATGCCCCTGTAGTTGTTGCAGTCGCTTCTCTCCCCTTTGTTTTTGTAGAGGGTGATGATCTTGGCGTCCCTCATGTCCTGTGGTACGGCACCTTCCTTCCAACACTGGCAGAGGACGTCATGCAATGGCAGCAGTAGGGCGGTCTTGCAGTGCTTGATCAGGTCAGGGGGTATGCCGTCGTTGCCGGGTGCCTTGCCAGCGGCCAAGCTATCAATGGCCTTGCTGAGTTCGTCAATGGTTGGCTCGGCGTCAAGTTCGTCCATGGATGGCAGGCAGTCGATGGCATCAAGGGCTGACGGTGTCACGGTGTTCTCTCTGGAGTAGAGGTCGGAGTAGTGTTCCACCCATCTCTCCATCTGCTTGTTCTTTTCTGTGATCATCACCCCAGTGGAGGATTTGAGGGGGGCCGTCTTGCCTCTGAGCCGGACCAAGTGCTTTCTTGATGCCATCGTACATACCATGGATGTTCCCTGTTATGGCAGCGGTTTGAATGTCTTGGCTGAGCTGAGTCCAGTACTCGTTGGCACAGCGCCGAGCAGTCTGCTGAACTTTGCTTCTCGCAGCCCTGAGAATCTGGAGATTCTTCTCGTTTGGGTACTTCTTGTACTCAGCAAGTGCTGAGCGCTTGGCTTCAATGACGGGGGTCATCTCGGTCAACTTGGCATCAAACCAGTCCTGTGACTTCGAGATCTTCCTCCCAAAAGGTAGCCAAGGCTGTGCGGTGGATGGTGTTTTGCAGCACTTCCCACTTCTGCTTTGCAGATTCTCCTTCTTGTGGTACACCAAGTTCCTTCTCAAAGGTGGAGGCAAACTGCTCAACAAGTTCTGGTTGAGCCATCTTGCTGGTGTCAATCCGTGCCTTCCCAGGCTGTCTAGCACGATGGAATTTCTTCAGCTGAAGCTTGACCTTGCAACACACCAATGAATGGTCTGTGTCGCAATCTGCACTCTGGAACGAACGGGTGATTAGCACGTTCTTCAGTGAGGTGCGCCTGGTCAGGATCAAGTCCAGCTGGTGCCAGTGTTTTGAGCATGGATGTTGCCAGGAAACCTTGTGTTGGGGCTTGGTCTTGAAGAACGAGTTTGTGATGCACAGATCGTGATATGTGCAGAACTCGAGCAGCCGCTGTCCGTTGTTGTTCATTCTGCCCACGCCAAAAGGTCCAAGACAGGAGGGCCAGGAGTCGTGGTCAGCACCCACTCTGGCATTGAAGTCTCCAAGGAGAATGAGTTGTTCAGAGTTGGGGATGGTCCTGACAGTTGTTGCGAGATTCTCGTAGAACTCCTCTTTTGCCTCTGGTGTGGCTGTCAGTGTTGGGGCATACACACTGACGAGGGTGACTGGGCCTTGAGTGGTGTTCAGGCGGAGGGTGAGGAGTCGTGCAGAGCCAGTGCTGCCCAGTTCCACCGTCTTCAGCAAGGTGTTCTTCACTGCGAAGCCCACTCCGTGTTCCCTGTGTTCGTCGCTGCCCTTTCCCTGCCAGTAGAACGTGTAGTCCTTCTCTCTCAGTGTGCCTGCGTCAGCCAACCGTGTTTCCTGGAGAGTGACGATATCCACTCCCAGTCTCTTCAGCTCATTATTGATGATGGCAGTCTTCCTGGTGTCGTTGATGTCCTTGAGGTTAGCAGCGAGTCCTGTCATCATAGTGCAGATGGGCCTAACACAGTCACCCAAAAAACAACTAAAATAGGACTGTGTCTCTAAAATACGTAAAATAATCCCATATCACAACACCTATTCACATGCACACCATAAGAACTTATTTACAACAAAGTTATTTATGTTACACCACAGTCCATGGGCAGCCAAGGGTGAAACCGGCTTGGGGGCCCAGGGCAGCCTCACGGCATGCGCGGCCCTAGCAGCTGCCTGCCCCTGGGATCGAAGCTGACCTCCTCGGCGAGAATGTCCCCTCTCACCACTGACCGCTTCTCTCATCTGGACCTGCAGTGCTGCTGCCCGGCAGTCCCTCCGTGCCTGTCGGTCCACCCCTGACAGTCTTCAGAACTGCTGTAGCTGCTGCCGTTGTAGCCACAGACACTCCAGCCCCCCTGTGGCTGAACTCCGGGGAAGACTGTAGCCCACTCGTCAGCGTCGCTCATTGACCCAGGCGCCTTGCCGCTGCGCCCAGCAACTTCGTCCAAGGCGCTCCGCTGTACTGCCTCTGCGCCCGGCTGTCACTATTGTTTCCCGGGGCTTTCAGCATGCTTGCTCACACTCTCCTGCTGGCCAGACTCCAGCTGCGGGGAAAACTCAGTTGAGTCCGGTCGCTGCTCTCCCTCTATGCTGCCATGGCTCACTGCGGCGTCATCACCACCAGTGCTATGGTCACGCACCGCCGTGAGCTCCTCGGCTGGCTTGCCGTTCTCGGTGACCGGGGGCTCACCCACTTATGGCTCCAATCCCCCTTGAAACCTAGCTGGTAGCTTGTAACTTGGTTTTGGCTCGCACCTTCCCTTGGCGCCAACAGCCTCACTACCCACTGCTTCGTGTCCCTTGTACATTTGGCAAAATCTCCAGCTGGCTGCCCGACAGCATCCGAATAAAGTGCTGCCTCTCCCAACATGCCGAGAATTCTCTGATCCTCCATGCTTAGATGATGGATCAGGAGTGCCCGTCCTCGGTCTCTGTCGGGTCTACCCAGGCCCAGTCCAGCGATGTATACCCCAAGCGTGGCCATCCAGTCTGGCCACACGATTGCTGGCTCTCCCGGACGCTCCAGAAACGACGGCAGAGGTGGAGGTAGTCCATACGCCTCCATGGTTTTCTCCTCAATGCCAGAATGTTATGTCTGGAATCAGAGTCGGACCTGTGCCATGCAGCGAACTCTCCTTTAATGAATCAGAATCAGAATCAGAATCAGATTTATTGCCATTGTTCATGTAGTACACAAACTAGGAATTTGTCTCGATGCCATGCTGCAACATTAAAAACATGAGAAAAAGAGATAAACTAAAAAACTAGAGGACTGAAAACGTGCAATAAGTGTAGAAAAATAAGTAATAATAAGTAATAATGATAATAATAATAATAACAATACTAGTAATAATGAGTAGTACTAGTCAAGGCAGTTTTAAAAAATTAGCAAGTAGCAGATAATGTGAAGTACCACATAGTGCAGTTGATAATGCAACAGAAAACAGTGATGAATGACGTGAGTCTGGTTGAGCTGCTGTACATAGTGCACGAGAGTCAATAAGTCACTTAGTGTTCAGCAGTCTGATGGCAGAGGGGAAGAAGCGGTTCATGTGCCGGGAGGTTTTAGTCCAAATGGACCGAAGTCTTCTACCTGAGGGGAGGGGAGCAAACAGTACGTGACCAGGATGTGAAGGATCGGCTATGATCCGGCCAGCACGCCTCCGGGTCCTGGAGATGTACAGGTCCTGGAGAGATGGGAGCTTGCAGCCTATCACCTTCTCAGCAGTGCGCACGACGCGCTGCAGCCTTAGTCTGTCCCTGGCAGTGGCTCCTGCATACCACACAGTTATGGAGGAGGTGAGGATGGACTCGATGATGGTCGTGTAGAACTGCACTAACATCTTGGTGGGTAGCTTGAGCTTCCTCAGCTGCCGCAGAAAGAACATCCTCTGCTGGGCCTTTTTGATGAGGGAGCTGATGGTTGGCTCCCATTTGAGGTCTCGGGTGATGGTGGTGCCCAAGAAGCGGAAGGAATCTGCAATGGTGATGGGAGAGCCTGTGATGGTGAGGGGGGGCAGGGGGGTTGTGACTTTCCTGAAGTCCACAATCATCTCCGCTGTCTTCAGAGCGTTCAGCTGCAGGTTGTTGTGGCTGCATCAGGACACCAGCTGGGCCACCTCTTCCCTGTAGGCGGACTCGTCGCCGTTGGAGATGAGCCCGATGAGGGTGGTGTCGTCCGCAAACTTAATCAGCTTAACAGACTGGTGGGAGGAGGTGCAGGAGTTGGTATAAAGGGAGAAGAGTAGGGGGGAAAGTACACAGCCCTGGGGTGATCCAATGCTGATGCTAACAGAGTCTGAGACAGACTTCCCCAGCCGCACATGCTGTCTCCGGTCTGTCAGGAAGTCGGTGATCCACCTGCAGAGGGAGTCAGGCACATCGAGCAGGGACAGCTTGTCCTGGAGCAGATCGGGGCGGATGGTGTTGAATGTGGAGCTGAAGTCCACAAACAGAATCCTGGCGTAGGTTCCCGGGGAGTCCAGGTGCTGCAGGATGGAGTGGAGGGCCAGGTTGACTGCGTCATCCACAGACCTGTTAGCATGGTAGGCAAACTGCAGCGGGTCTAGGAGGGGTGTGGTGATGGACTTGAGGTGAGACAGGACCAGGCGCTCAAAGGACTTCATGACTACAGAGGTGAGCGCTACAGGTCTGTAGTCGTTAAGACCAGTGATCCGTGACTTCTTGGGGACAGGGATGATGGTGGAGGATTTGAGGCAGGTTGGCACGTGACATTGCTTAAGGGAGGTGTTAAAAATGTCTGTGAAGACAGGAGCCAGCTCTTTCGCACAGTGTCTCAGGGTGGAGGGAGACACACCGTCCGGCCCGGGGGCCTTGCGCGGGTTCAGTCTGGAGAACTGTCTGTGCATGTCCTGCTCACTGATGACAAGGGGAGGCGGGGAGGAGGAGGAGGAGGAGGAGGAGGGGGGGAACACACAGAGAAATATACACAGGTGCTGCAGAATCCATGAACTCTTCGTTCTTTTAATATTTTGTTTGTGAAACGAAAACAGAACTACCGAAAATAGCTGTTATGTCGTTCTCACCTTGTCAAAAAAAATCAAAATTGAGCAAAAACGACATAATGGATCTGATTCTGTTTGGTGTCGTTTTCCTTTCATTTTGTCGGTCACAGCTGGAAGTGGTGATTGCAGCCGTAGAGCGCCGCCATTTTCAAATAAGCCTGAAGACTAGCTGCTAAATGTTACCTTAAAATCGGGAAAATGCCCCAAACTGCAGCATAGACTCATGCAGACATCAGCATCTGATTAAAGGTGAGAAGGACTGGCAGAAATAGACGTTTCTCTGGTAAGTCTACTGGGAGACAGATTATTAAGGTCCATTGATCCAAAAATTAGGACCAAATTAATTAGGCCTAAATTAATAGACTATTTTTCTTTGAAAATTAAGGTTGCATTTATGTCTCACCATCATAGGGATAAATGAGTTAATTAAACATGCTATTTATGACAGACATAACAGTTTAATTTTTATTGACCATATTATTAAGTATACTGTATACACATTAATACACTAAATGCAAAGTGTGTACATATGTGGCGTGGTGGATGAGAAGGAGGATGCCATGTTGGATGGTAGAGTTGTAGTAAACTTATTTATTTGAGGGCTGGTTTGAACTGCATAGAACCATTTTTAACAATTAGACTTTAGGACCAATGAGCTTTCAGAACATTGACTCGTCACCCAAATTGTGCTTTCAATTATTAGTATAAAACAGTCACTAATTTACTGAATTGTGTTTCTACTGTTGATGAGCAACAAGTTTAAAAAATATATCAAAAAATAATAAACCAATAAATGAAAATTTTGAAGTCCTTCGCTGTCCAGCAGCCACACAAGTCAGTAAAGGTTATTTTCTATTGTAAACAGCTGAGCAGAGGAGCTAATGTGCGTTAATCACTGTGAATTTTTTAATCCAGCAAACGTCTGTGTGATCCGTGACTGTGGCGGGACGGAGGCAGCCATTCCTCGCGTGAAGACGGATAATTTTTTCACACATAAGGAGTTGTTCAGAAGTCTTTATACAAAGATATAGTTGTGGGGAGCGTGAAATAACGAAGCTGAATTGGTTCTTAATTCAGGTTTTATTCAACCACTTCATCCCCAGCCTTCTCTCAAGAACACAAGAGGAAGAGCTGAATCAGACCTTCACATTTATACCTCTCACACAAAGGGAGAATCACATGTCCCTGTCAGAACCCCCTATTGACATTAACTGCCCCTCCGGCCTCTCAGTCCTCCACCTGTCTCCCAGGAGGTCGGGAAGTCCTTTCAGCCCCTTGTCGCCATACCTCCGTCCTCTTGTTGTTAACCGCAGGTGGTCCAGACATATTGTTCCATTCAGGACGTGAAGCCAATCCACACATGCAATCTCCAGCATCCGCTTTATGCTTATGCATATGTGGGCCAAAATACATGGGCTACATAGTGATGATAATCAAATCAGTGGCGGTAATGCACCTGTGAGCTGGTTGCCAACCGCCAGTCAAATCTAAAAGAAGAAGAAGAAGAAGAAGAAGAAGAAGAAGAAGAAGAAGAAGAAGAAGAAGAAGACAACTACATCTGACATGGAGCTGAGAGCTGCAGACACCAGGGGACCAGTCTGGTGTGACTGGTGTCCACATCCACTGGTTCTGAGATGGAAGCACCGTCTCCCTTCTTCTTTAAAACCTATGTGGCCGACACACATTGTGGGCTCACGCTGCCACAGAGACAGAACTGAATGTGTATTGTGGGGTGTCACGTCTGCAAGGACTGAGGACTCAAATCTACAGGAGGTAACAAGGAAGTGTGAGATTTGTCTCTTTGTCCCACAGAAGACGCCCCGGAGGGTATTCCGGTTCATCAAGAAATGAGAGACAATGGTGAAGCTTCAAAGGGATGCTTTGTAACTGTATGTTGACTGAAGACACCATGTGACTTGAATTCTGATGCTGGAAATGTATAAAAGGGGGTTGAAGTATGATTCTTTCTCTTTCTTGCTTTGAGAATGCTAGAAGCTGTGTTCTGTCAAATAAAGCTGGTTTATGACTGAAACTCAGCCTCGTTATTTGAGCATGCTCCTACACTGGTGACCTACGACGGAGAATGAGCAATGAGAATTCTCCCGAGCGGGGCTCGGTGGAAGCCAGCCTGATGGCCGCCTCCACGCTCCGGCTGCCCGATTTCTGGCAGCACAGCCCGCGCTCATGGTTTAGCGCAATCGAGGCGCAGTTCAACCTCCGGAGAATCTCCAACGACGACACAAGATTCTACCACGTGGTAGCGAAACTGGACAGCGACACGGTCCAGAGAGTGGAGGATTTGGTTAATCATCCACCAGACAGCGACAAGTACAGCGCATTGAAAGACGCGCTGATCAGCCATTTCACCCCCTCAGTCCAACGAAGAGCAGAGGGGCTCCTGGCGCTGACGGAGGCAGAAAACGATAGACCTGCGGACCTGATGGTGAAGATGCTGCAGCTCAAAGCCTCCGAGGATGGCGAATTCATTTTCGCCCACCTATTCCTTCGAACCCTGCCACCAGCAGTGAGAGTGGCCCTGGCAGAGTCACCCCGATTGGCCAAGCGAGACTACCATGGGTTGAGCAAGGAGGCGCAGAAGTTGGTCGACGCCCACAAGCAGAACGCGGTTTCGGCCGCGGCGGCTAGTTCGGGAACGGCGTCCGGAGACAGCTTGGGTCCAGCGGCACCAGACGCACTAACAACGGCGGCGACCGGAGCCAGACGACGCGGAGCGGAGAACGGCTCGTGCTTCTACCACCGCCGTTTTGCAGAGAGAGTGCACAGGTGCGTCCCACCGTGCAATTTTAAACGCCAGGACCGAGGGCCGGTAGCAGCTGCGACTCTCGGCAATGAGAACAGGCTGCTTTACCTGACGGATGCACGCTCGGGGAAACAGTTCCTCGTGGACACGGGCTCGCAGCTGAGCTTCGTCATGCCCACCTACGCGGAACGGCTGTCGCCTTCTAAAGCCCCCTGGGTGTCAGTGTCAGCAGCGAACGGCTCCACAATTAAAACGTTTGGTGAGAGGACCATGCTTCTGTCCTTACAAGGCCGTTCATTTGAGTGGACATTTATTGTAGCAGCAGTCAGTTTCAACATGTTAGGGGCTGATTTTTTGTGCTCACATGGTTTATTGGTTGACCTTGCTAATAGACGTCTGATTAATGCACTGTCTTTTCATTCTATTCCCTGCACAGCTCGGGTGGCCCCGCCAACTGCACATGCCAGCGTCTCAGCCGCGGGTGGTAAGTTTCACACTCTGCTTGCTCAGTTTCCAGCACTCACAGTCCCCACTTTTTCAGCAACGGTGGCCAAACATGGGGTAGAACATTTCATAACAACCACAGGCCCTCCCGTTTTTGCAAAGGCTCGGCGTTTGGACCCAGCTAAACTGGCCATCGCGCGCGAGGAGTTCGCTAATCTGGAAAAACTAGGCATCGTTAGACGCTCCAAGAGCGCTTGGGCTTCGCCGTTACACATGGTCCCAAAGGCTGACGGCTCGTGGCGGCCTTGCGGCGATTTCCGCAGGTTGAACAACGTTTCAGCTCATGACCGCTACCCGATTCCGCACATTCAGGATTTTTCTGTTCATTTGGCGGGGGCGCGCATTTTTTCTAAAATAGACTTGGTGCGCGGCTATCACCAGGTTCCAGTGCGCGCGCACGATGTACCCAAAACAGCGGTCATAACTCCTTTCGGCCTTTTTGAGTTCTTGCGCATGCCTTTTGGCCTCAAGGGGGCCGCGCAGACTTTCCAATGCATGATGGATGCAGTTTTACGCGACCTGCCTTTCGTGTTCGTTTATTTGGACGATATTTTGGTAGCCAGCACGTCCGAAGGCGAACATGAAAAACACCTCACAGCAGTTTTCCAGAGGTTGGCAGAGCACGGGTTAATAGTGAACCCAGCGAAATGCCAGTTTGGGGTGGCGCAGATTGATTTTTTGGGACATCGCGTTTCGGCAGAGGGAGCAGTTCCCCTTCCAAATAAAGTGCGTGCCATAACAGATTTTCCGCAACCTCAAACGGTTAAGGCGCTTCAGGAGTTTCTAGGGATGGTTAATTTTTACAACCGTTTCCTCCCAAGCGCAGCACGACTCATGCAGCCATTGTACACCGCGTTAAAAAAACAAAAGCCCGCAAATAAAGTCGAATGGTCTCCGGAGCGGGAGCGCGCTTTTGCCCAGGTCAAATCAGCCCTGGCAAATGCAGTTTTGTTAGCGCACCCAGTTCCAACGGCCCGCATGGCGCTCACCACTGACGCTTCCGATGTAGCGGTGGGGGCGGTAGTTGAACAGTTTGTGGCAGGTACCTGGCAACCCCTCGCGTTTTTCAGCAGGACCTTGCGCGATAGTGAACGGAAATACAGCGCATTTGACAGGGAGCTTTTGGCCCTACACTTGGCCATCCGTCATTTTCAGTTCTGGTTAGAGGGGCGACGTTTCACCGCTTTTGTGGATCATAAACCGCTAACATTTGCGATGGCCAAAATTTCAGAACCCTGGTCAGGCCGGCAACAAAGGCAACTAGCCGCAATATCGGAGTTTACTACTGATATTCAGCATGTCGCGGGTAAACACAATGTTGTAGCAGACTGCCTCTCGCGTGCAATAGCACCACCAAGCCCTATAGGGGCAGACTCTGTAGCCATGGCCGCGGGCCCGGGCAGCGACGCGGGAGCGCGCGCAGCCCCGGTCTGTGTTGGGTTAGATTATGCAGCCATGGCTGCGGAGCAGGTTAACGACGCGGACGTGCGCGCGCTCCAGTCTGGACCAACAGGGTTAAGGCTGGAGCACAGGGTGCAACAAAACGGTATGCCCCCGCTAATCTGCGATGTCTCCACGGGACGGCCCCGCCCTGTGGTGCCAACCGCGTGGCGTCGCCGTGTTTTTGACTTGGTCCATTCTCTCGCGCACCCGGGGGTGCGCGCATCGATCAAATTGGTGGGGGAGAAATTTGTTTGGCCCGGGTTGCGCAAACAGGTCAAGGAATGGGCAGCAGCCTGCGTAGTGTGTCAGCGAGCCAAAATACACAGACACACTAAGGCCCCGTTAGAACCTTTCCACATCCCCGCTAAGCGTTTTGATCACGTGCATGTTGACCTGGTCGGCCCGCTTCCGTTATCACACGGGCACACACATCTTTTGACAATGGTAGACCGCACCACGCGCTGGCCAGAGGCGATTCCTCTGACATCAACCACAGCGGAAGAAGTTGCGCGAGCATTTTTAGCAGCATGGGTTGCGCGTTTTGGTGTACCGTCGGACATAACGTCCGACAGGGGTCCCCAATTTATTTCCGAGCTATGGTCATCGATGGCCCGCAGCTTGGGGGTGAAGATTCATCGCACCACCGCGTATAACCCCCAGGCCAATGGTTTATGCGAACGCTTTCACAGGTCATTGAAAGCAGCCCTCAGAGCGTCGCTAACGGATACAAATTGGGTAGACAAACTTCCATGGGTGTTATTAGGGTTGCGTTCTGCACCTAAGGAAGATTTGCACGCTTCCCCGGCTGAATTAGTTTTCGCTCAGCCGCTCCGTTTGCCCGGGGAATTTCTTCCTGATAATCCCGCACCTAATGGCCCCCCTGCTCAGCCGTGGCAGAGCGGCTCAGGAACAAACACGCTTCCTGGTCCAGTCCATCACAGTTTCCCACACGTTTTTGTGCCCAAGGCTTTAAAAAATGCAGAGTTTGTTTTTGTTAAACATGACGCCCAGCGTCCAAGTTTGCGGCCGTTTTACGACGGACCGTTTCGAGTGCTGGAGACCGGGCAGAAGCATTTTCTGCTAGATTTAGGGGGCAGAAGGGAGCTGATTTGCATTAACAGGCTCAAACCCGCTTTTGTTCTGGCTGAGGAGGAGGTGCAGCTCGCGAGGCCCCCCCGCCGGGGCAGGCCGCAGAGAAGACATTCTCCAAAGTCTTCACAGAAAGGTGCTAACAGCTTTAATCCACAGGTGCAGAGAGACGTTGCAGGTGCAGCCAAGCCAGGTTGCAGCAGATTCGGCAGAAGATTAAAACCTAGGCAGTTGGACTTCCGGTTATGGCTGCCACGTAGGACGGACGTGTCTCGCTCTGCTCTGCTCCTGGAGAAAAAAAATCGGCAAATAACTCTCTCATTTGGGACAGAACGTATCCCAGCATTTGGGCGAGGATATGTCGGCGAAGCCTAAGGCTGGAAAACCAGGAAAAGGAAAAAGCGAGCCGCCGAAACAGTCCAAATTAACGGACTTTCAGGTCTGTGACGCAGCAAACAAGGCTCCATATATGGCGGAGGAAGCTGGCGGCGGTGCGATTTCTGCGGGGAATGGCGCAGATGCGCTGATGGCTGCCATGAGTTCAATGAGAGCGGACTTTTCCTCTAGATTTGATGGGATTATGACAGCGTTGGAAGGAATAAGAAAGGAATTGGGTGACTGTGTAGAACGAACGGCGCAGATGGAGCTCCGTCTCGCTAGTGCTGAAGATGACGTCACCCGTCTTCAATTAAAGGTGCGCACTTTGGAAAAAAAAAATAAATCTCTGGAAGATAATATTTTGGATTTGGAATCTCGGTCGAGACAGAATAATTTGAGGCTGGTGGGTCTTCCAGAGGAATCAGAAGGTCGGGACGTATGTTCCTTTCTGGAAAAGTGGATTCCGGAGGTGCTGGGCAGCGAGGAGTTGCAATCAGCAGTGGTTCTGGAAAAAGCACATCGCATTGGCCCACGGAGAGATAAGGGACCGCCGAGGACCTTAATTATGAAGTTTCTTAGCAACAGAGACAGGATGAAGATCTTCAACGCTGCACGTGCTAAAGGAGAGATTAAACACCAGGACCAGCAGGTGCGGTTCTACCCAGATTTGGCCACAGGAATCCAGCAATTGAGGAAGCAGTTTGATCCCATACGTAAGAAGCTGCGCAACCTTGGGATTCGGCATGGTGTAATCTATCCTGCGAGACTGCTGACCACGTATGAGGGCAGAACCCACATCTTCAAGACCCCAGAGGAGGCGCAGGAGTTCATCAAGAAGATCAAAGAAGAAGAAGAGACTGGTGGGAGCTAAGCATGAACAAAATATAAGGTAGAATAATTAAGCATTTGCACAGGCATCTGACTGACTTGAAGTAAATAGTAAGTTTACAAAATATAGATTGTATTATATATTAAAAAAACAAAACAAAAACAAAACAAACAAAAAAAAAACTATGATGTACAAAGTTGTTAAAAATTTTGGAGTTAAGTTGGAAAACTACAGAGGAGAGTTAATGTTACGTCATTAAAAGCAGTAGAGTTAGGGTGATTGGGAGGATGAAGAAGGAGTGGCTTAGGCTGTTCCCCGTGGGTGTGGAACGGTCGATGGCTATATCGGGAGACAGAATTTTTTTTTTGATTTTGGGGGGTTTGCCACAAGTGTGGGAAGGGGAAATTTGTTTGTGTGTAGTTTGTAGGATGAATGTTCAACCACTCATGTTTTTGCTTCTCTGTATGAGCATGTTTACACTGCAAGGTAATCCTAAACTCTCTATTGATCATGGACCAAAGTGTTAATCTTAATTTAACTTCATGGAATTGCAGAGGTCTACAAAATTTAAAAAAACTTAAACAAGTTATGAATAAAATAAAGGACATGGGTTCAAGAATTGTGTTTTTACAAGAAACTCATCTGATAGAGGAGGATGTTAAAAGAATTAGGAGTAGATGGCAGGGAAGTGTATTCACCTCTTCATTTTCATCCCGAGCCAGGGGAGTTATGACTCTCATACATAAATCAGTTCCTTTTCAAGTGAAAAATGTAATTGGAGACAAATTTGGAAGATATGTAATCATTCAAGGTTCTTTGCTATTAGAAAATATAAATCTTGTGAACTTATATGGTCCCAATATAGATGATCAGAAGTTCTTTGCTAATTTATTTCTCATCTTATCATCACTTACAGGGCAACATATAATAGCAGGGGATTTTAATTGTACATTGAATCCAGGTGTGGATAGATCAACAGGACTGGATTGTACGCACATTGGATGTAGGATGACTATTAATCATTTTATGAAAGAATTGAGATTGTTAGATATATGGAGAGAAATGAAACCACAAGTTAAAGCCTATTCTTGTTATTCCAGTACCTACAAGACATTCTCACGTATTGATTATTTTTTGATTTCCACAGAATTAAGGTCCAAGATTCAAAACTGCTTTTATGATAACATCGTGATCTCTGATCATGCACCCTGTTGTCTAATATATGTAGATAAAAAATTGACAAAGGAATCAGGTAGATGGCAATTTCAGCATAAGTGGCTTCAGGATGAGGAATTTGTCAAGTATATAGAAAAACAGATAGACGAGTTCTTTGACATCAATACTACACAAACATCAGCATGTGTAAAGTGGGAGGCTTTCAAAGCTTTTATTAGGGGACATATTATTAGTTATACAGGATCAAAATCTAAGAAGACTCGAGAGGAGAGAGCTAAATTGGAACATAAAATAAAAAATCTTCAGGAAAAAGTGTATGCAGGAAGTGACCCAAGGTTGGAGAATGAATTACTGATTTTGAGAGCTGAATACGACAAAAAATCAGCGAATAGAGCTGCCTCGAGTCTTCTAAGATTGAAACAATCTTTTTATGAACAAGGTGAAAAATCAGGAAAATTATTAGCATGGCAGATTAAACAATTGGAAATTAAAACACCAATTACCAGTATTATAAGTAATGGACAGGTAGTTATAGATCCTTTAGAAATTAATAGAGCCTTTAGAGATTACTATGAAAAATTATATGATACCAAAAATGAACCTGATTTAACAAAACTAAATGGGTTTTTGAACGAACTATCTATACCATGTATTCCAAATGAAAACAGGGAGATATTGGAGTCTAAAATTAGTCAAGAAGAAGTTGGGCTAGCCATTGATAATATGAAATCAGGAAAAAGTGCAGGACCAGATGGTCTTCCAGTTGACCTTTATAAAAAATTTAAGAATAAATTAATAAAACCTTTTTTGGAAATGGTTTTAGAAGCATTTCAAAATAATAATTTACCATCATACATAAATAATGCCTTAATTATACTGCTGCCAAAACCAGGTAAGCCCTCTAATAAATGTGAAAATATGAGACCAATAAGCCTATTAAACGCCGACCTTAAGATAATCTGTAAAATTTTAGCAAGACGAATACAAGAAATTTTACCAAATATTATTAATCGAGATCAGAATGGCTTTATAAAGGGTAGACAAGGCTTCCATAATGTAAGAAGACTATTTAATATTATTTATTTTAATAAAGAAGCACCGGATACAGCTCTCCTATCATTGGACGCCGAAAAGGCCTTTGATAGAGTTGAATGGCCCTTTCTTTTTGAAGTCCTACAAAGGTTTGGACTTGGAAATAATTTCATAAAATGGGTTCAGATAATATACAATAATGCTACAGCAGAAATCCTAACAAATAACAATATTTCAAAACCAATAAAAATCAATAGAGGATGTCGACAAGGCTGTCCACTTTCACCTTTACTGTTTACTATGGCAATTGAACCTTTAGCGATAGCGATACGTTTACATTCACAAATATATGGAATTAAAGTTGGACCAACAGAACATAAAATCTCCCTGTACGCCTGATGATATAATTTTGTTTATGTCGAATCTAAAAAAATCAATTCCAACCTTGTTGAATTTAATAAAGAATTTTGGGGAAATATCAGGATATAAAATAAATAAAACTAAATCTTCAATATTAATGCTAAATGAGACCCAGAGAAATTACCCAGCCCCTGAGGTAAATCAATTCAATGTTGTAAATCAGTTTAAATATTTAGGAATCCAAATTATGCCTAAGCTAGAATCAGTCGCCAGTGTCAACTATGAAGCCTTAATGTCAGATATCAGTGAGTTAACTCAGAGATGGATGTCACTACCAATGTCGATGATCGGGAGAATCAATATACTTAAAAGTAATATTTTACCTAAAATACTTTATTTATTTCAATACATTCCCTTATCACCACCTTTAGATCTATTCTCAAGAATAAAAAAAAAGTTAGTGGAATTTATATGGAACAACAGGAGGGCTAGATTACGTCTGTCTTTATTATATTTACCATTTGATCGTGGAGGTCTGAAATGTCCAAATTTTATGTTGTATTATTGGTCGGCACAACTGAGGTCTATGACATATTATTTTTCATCAAATGATCTCCCTCACTGGACTGAAATGGAATCATACAATTTACCTTTACCTCTTCCCATATTCATATACTCAGATTCGGCAAAAAAATTACAAAAACAAGTTAAAAATCCATTTGTAAAGCATATGATCAAAATATGGTGTGAAGCTAAAAACTATTTAAAAGAACCACAGTTATTGTCACAATTTAGTCCAATATGGGGTAATCAATATTTTAAACCAGGGAGAGCGGACGCTGTATTTAAAGTATGGAATTTAAAAGGGATACAAAAGATTCAGGATTTATATTTGCCATGTGCAGACAACATAATGTCTTTTGAAGAGCTGAGGATCAAATTTAATCTCAATAGAACACATTTTTTTAAATATCTTCAACTTAGAAACTTTATTCGATCAAATCAAAATAAAGCTCTCACTCGACCTATTTATTCATCCTTGGAAAAAATGATGATGAAAGATAGTAAAAGAAAGGGTATTATTTCAGAGTTTTATAACTCATTGACACTATCTTCAAGTGAAAATTCACTGAAAAGATTAAACTACTGGAAAGAAGATCTGCAAATTGAAATTTCAGAGGAACAATGGGAATTGTTTTGTACAGAAGCTCAAACCAAATCAATAAATGCACGCCTTAAATTGATACATTTCAAATGGTTAATGCGGATGTATGTTACACCGGAGGAGTTAAATAGATATAACAAAAATATACCAGATACATGCACAAAATGCATGGAAAGTAAAGGAACCCTATTTCATTGTTTATGGGAATGTAGATTAATAAGAATGTTTTGGGAGGAGGTGAGGGTAACAATTGAAAAAATAATCTCAAAACAAATCATATTGAATCCTAAACTGTTTTTGTTGGGTCTGTACCCAGAAAAGCATAATTTCAATAAAAGTGAAAGAACATTCATAGACCTCAGTTTGCTTAATGCCAAAAAATGTATTGCACTATTATGGAAAAAGACTCATAGACCAGATGTGACTCAGTGGTTAAGACAGATGTTAACAAACCTTCCATTAGAAAGAATAACATATATACTGAAATCAAAGGAAATTGTGTTTGAGAATATATGGAGACCTTTTATTGATTATGTAAAAAATTTAAACATAACTCTTGAAGAAGAAGGTGAATGATGTGTGTGGACCTTGTAAATTCCAAACTGGTGAACATAATATGTATACTTATGTATTGGATTGTCTAGACTAAACAGAGGAGCATTGTTGAAGACTTGATTTTGTTGGTGGTTGTTGGTGTTTTTAGTGCATTTTTTTTTTTTTGTAGTACTTTAGTGTTAGTGTTTGATTGTTTGTATCATGTTTGTTAAAAAAAAAAAAAAAGGTTCAATAAAGATATTGTGGAAAAAAAAAAAAACCTAGGCAGTTGGTGGATTGATTAGCGATGTATGGAGTGCTTTGTGTTTCTCTTTTTGTTATGCCATGCAGATTTTGCCTTTCTCGACGTTTGGGGGGGGTAGTGTGGCCGACACACATTGTGGGCTCACGCTGCCACAGAGACAGAACTGAATGTGTATTGTGGGGTGTCACGTCTGCAAGGACTGAGGACTCAAATCTACAGGAGGTAACAAGGAAGTGTGAGATTTGTCTCTTTGTCCCACAGAAGACGCCCCGGAGGGTATTCCGGTTCATCAAGAAATGAGAGACAATGGTGAAGCTTCAAAGGGATGCTTTGTAACTGTATGTTGACTGAAGACACCATGTGACTTGAATTCTGATGCTGGAAATGTATAAAAGGGGGTTGAAGTATGATTCTTTCTCTTTCCTGCTTTGAGAATGCTAGAAGCTGTGTTCTGTCAAATAAAGCTGGTTTATGACTGAAACTCAGCCTCGTTATTTGAGCATGCTCCTACACCTACATTGATGTTTTACATGTTTACAATTTAAATCCATAAAAAGTCTTTTTAACTGTGTTAACCTTTTTAAATAACCAGTCATTCACCTGTTTCCACAACTGTGAGCTGCACCTCAGTTCATCCATTCTTTATGCATTTATTTATGACAAGACATCATCTGCTATTTCCCAAAATGTTTTTTTTCTACATTATAGGTTAATCTCAAGTACTTCATCTGTATTCACTTCTTTCTAATCATTAATATTCTCTGCAGGTTTGGGTAGAATCCAAGTTCTATTTGTTCAGAACAGTCAGACACTGGCAGTGATGCAGAGACCTGCTGCCAGAAAAGGTTCTGGTTCTTGCAGATCCTTTGACAGAACAGTTCTTAGATGAGTAACTTTACTGCAGGATACTTTCTACTCAAGTACACATGAGGATAAAATGACTTTTACTCAAGTGCCTTTGGTCACAGTCACTAAATTTTAATTTCACTGATTTGAAAACTGATCAGAAATGTGCCTGTTTAAAACGACTGATTAGTCTCACTAGAAATGACTGCATCTGTGGTCATTTTACTAGATTTACCATCTGATTTAGCTGAGACGGGCGTTGATATTATTGTTCTTCTGTTCCAGCTACAAAGAACAATTTAAACAAGTTAGAATTAAAGAGTTAAAAATTTATGTGAAAAGTTTAAATCTAAAATGCTACACATTCATGTTTTTAAAAAAATCATATAAAACAGTCACATATGTGACAAAAAAGTGATGCATTTAAAAGAAAAATGCTTGAAATGTAGAACTGCTAATTTTTTAAGAAGTCGAAAATGTATGTTACAAAACTCTAATTTATGTGGAAAAACTCTGATTTATAGGATCAAAGTTGTAGATTCAAATTAGACAAATTATATGAAAAGACTCACAAATTTAGGAGAAAAAGTTTGCAAATTTAGAACCGTCATTACTGCTCCAGAAACTTTTTTATTGAATACTTCCATCTTCAGTTTAGAAAGCTTGGGATCAGTCCGAGTCCATGGTCCTCAGCCGGAAAAAGGTGGATTGTCCTCTCTGGGTTCGAGACAGGCTCCTGCCCCAACTGCAGGAGTTTAAGTATCTTGGGGTCTTGTTCACGAGTGAGGGGAGAATGGAGCGAGAGATCAACAGACGGATTGGAGCAGCATCTGCAGTGATGCGGACGTTATACCGGTCTGTTGTGGTGAAGAGGGAGCTGAGCTCTAAGGCAAAGCTGTCGATTTACCAGTCAATCTACCTTCCTACTCTCACCTATGGTCACGAGCTTTGGGTAATGACCGAAAGAACGAGCTCGCAGATACAAGCGGCTGAAATGAGCTTTCTCCGTAGGATTGCTGGACTCACCCTCAGAGATAGGGTGAGGAGCTCAGTCATCCGGGAGAGGCTCAGAGTAGAACCGCTGCTCCTCCACATTGAAAGGAGTCAGTTGAGGTGGTATGGGCATCTGATTAGGATGCCTCCTGGACGCCTCCCACTTGAGGTGTTTCGGGCACGTCCCACTGGGATGAGACCCCGGGGCAGACCCAGGACTTGGTGGAGAGACTATGTCTCCCAGCTGGTCTGGGAACGCCTTGGTATCCTCTCTGAAGAGCTGGAGCAGGTGGCTGTGGAGAGGGAAGTCTGGGCTTCTCTGCTGGAACTGCTGCCTCTGCGACCCGGACCTCCAGAAAAGCGGTAGAAGATGGATGGATGGATAGATGAACTTTCATCTTCACCTTTTCTGGTGATGACTCTGATACCTGAACAATTCCAATAACAGTAATATTACTGGAGAACAATTTCTGGCTTCTCTGCCCACCTCTGGTTTTAAACAAAGATGTAGATAGAAAATTTAAAAATAAATAAGAAAATATTATTTTGCTGTCCTGTTAAATTTTATTATAACAATTAAAACAGGGAGAAGAGTGCACGGTGGTGGTGATGACGGTGTGAGTCCTGGTTGTTCCTGGTTGGTGAGAAACCTCCTGAGCAGGAGGAAATGAAGGACCAGGGATCTTCTCTGAACTGGTTCTCATCAGTCTGGGACAAATGGTCGACTCTGTCTTCAGTTTCCACATTATGAAGATCCCACCCCCCCCCATCCTGTCAGGCAGCTCGGCAAACAGAACAGGGATCTGTCACCCTTATTGTGCCAAAACACTTTGCCAAGAGGAGCTTATACAGTAACTAACTGTGTATTGTATATTGTTGTAAACTCCTCCTGTAATAACTTTTAATACTTTATTTTAATTATTTCACCCATGGAGGGCCCGACAGGATGGGGAAGAGGGAAAGGAAGTGCGTGGAGGGGGAAAAAAAAGGGAGGGGAACAGACAAAAAGAACAAACAAACCAACAACTAAAACAAACAAAAGACAAACTGCTTCTTCCACCAAAGATGTCTCAACACGGGTCTGGTTTCCACACCTGTTAAAGGAGAGACACTTGTGCGTGTACGTCTGTGTGCATATATATGAGAGCGCGTGCAAAATAAGTGTGTGCATGTGAGTGGTTTGTCAGTAAACATATGAAGCGAAGGGCCGGTCGCAGCAGCTCTCCCCTGGGCACCCCGAGCAGGCAAGGCAGCACCACCAACCCCCACAGGGCACAAACATCCGAGATGAGCAAGCCCCAGGAAAGCCAGGCATCCACCCCCGGACGATCGAGGGAGGTCAGGTTGCTCAGCAGCTGGCATGGTGAGCCCACACCCCCGGACCCACCTGCCCCCTACCCCCTCCAGCAGGGCCATTGCACCAGGAGGCCAGTGATCCCACCCCCCCGGGCCGGAGACCGGCCTGTGAGCCCCCCCAGGCACCCCTAGAGCCCCCCCACAGCGCCACCGCTGCACACCCCAGGGACCCCCATGCCCAAAGAAGTCCCCCCCCCAGGGGAGCCCACATTGCTGAGAGGCACTACCCCCCTTAATCCAGCACCTCCCGACTCGCAGACACACCTCTCCCCACACCTTCACACCCACATGCTCCCATGTGGACCCATATGCACTAACTCACTCTCACTCATCCAGACCGACCCATTCTTTCTCACTCCTGTACCCATTCAAACTCACCCCTCATTCACCCTTTTTTCATAAGGCAGCTGCAAAGCAGATGTAGTGAGCCTGAACATGCACCAGCGCCCAGCAGTGGCCAGGGAGACCGCCAGCGCGGGCCACAGAAGCAGACCCCCACCCCTGGCGCCCACCTGAGCGACTGATCAGCGGACCACCACAGGCACCCTGAGATGCCACCCGACATGCAAAGCGCTGCACAAAACCGACCCACCATCACCACCTCCATCCATCACCCCCTCACTCTCACTTACTCTCATATTCAGTCCCGCTCTCACTCCCTTGGTTGTATCTATGCATTCAGTAGCACCCAGGGATTTTGACAACATGATGGGTCCCAGGCTCCTCACCGGGCCCCCATGCCCCCAGCAGGAGGAGGGCAACAGGGGTGGGGGAAGACCCCCCCCCCTGCACACAACATGGTGGGTGTATGTTGGTTATCTGATGTCCATCCATCCATCCATCCATCTTCTACCGCTTTTCCGAAGGTCCGGGTCGCGGAGGCAGCAGTTCAAGCAGAGAAGCCCAGACTTCCCTCTCCCAGCCACCTGCTCCAGCTCTTCAGAGGGGATACCAAGGCGTTCCCAGACCAGCTGGGAGACATAGTCTCTCCACCGAGTCCTGGGTCTGCCCCGGGGTCTCCTCCCAGTGGGACGTGCCTGAAACACCTCAAGTGGGAGGCGTCCAGGAGGCATCCTGATCAGATGCCCATACCACCTCAACTGACTCCTTTCAATGTGGAGGAGCAGCGGTTCTACTCTGAGCCTCTCCCGGATGACTGAGCTCCTCACCCTATCTCTGAGGGTGAGTCCAGCAATCCTACGGAGAAAGCTCATTTCAGCCGCTTGTATCCGCGATCTCGTTCTTTCGGTCATTACCCAAAGCTCGTGACCATAGGTGAGAGTAGGAACGTAGATTGACTGGTAAATCGACAGCTTTGCCTTAGAACTAAGCTCCCTCTTCACCACAACAGACCGGTACAACGTCCGCATCACTGCAGATGCTGCTCCAAACCGTCTGTCGATCTCTCGCTCCATTTTCCCCTCACTCGTGAACAAGACCCCAAGATACTTAAACTCCTCCACTTGGGGCAGGAGCATGTCCCCAACCCGGAGAGGACAATCCACCTTTTTCCGGCTGAGGACCATGGACTCGGACTTGGAGGTGCTGATTCTCATCCCAGCCGCTTCACACTCAGCGGCAAACCGTCCCAGCAAGAGCTGTAGGTCATTGCTGGATGAAGCCAACAGGACAACATCATCTGCAAACAACAGAGATGAGATCCTGTGGTCACCAAGCATGACACCCTCCATTCCCTGGCTGCGCCTAGAAATCCTGTCCATAAAAATTATGAACAGGATCGGTGACAAAGGGCAGCCCTGGCAGAGTCCAACTCTCACTGGGAATGAGTCCGACCGAGTGTTGGCAATGCGAACCAAACTCTCACAACGGTCGTACAGAGACCGAATAGCTCGTAACAACAAGCCCGATACCCCATCATACATATATGATGTCATTGTGTGTAAATGTGTGGACTACCAAAGTGCAATTAAAATTGGGGGGATAGTGATTGGAGCACCGCTAGCCACTGCAATGGGCAGCGGGCCCCCCATCCCCCCAAGCCCTCAGTGTCTAAAATGCAATTAAAATTGAGGTGAGGGCAGCCCCACTGCACAGCAAAGGTATCCCCTTTGCCGACACAGTGCAGCACACCCCCACCCCAAAGCCCTAAATGTATCCAAGAAGATGTATATTCCACCCAGAGTCAGGAGGAGGGGGAGGGGGGGAAATAAGACTGGGAGGGAGGTGGTCTAAAAGCCAGCCCCCCCCCCCCAGAAGCCAGCTTGCAAACTGGTTCATGAGACCACCCACTGCCCCCAAATCCCAACCCAGGGTGAGGGCCGCCAATGCAAGCAGCCCAGAACCCACCAGCATCGCGCCCTGGCGCTCCAGCACCATAAACATGATGGGACAGCCATACCCATTCCCACTCATCTTACACACACAAACATGGACAACAACAATAGTCACAATAGTGAACAATGGGCCGGACCCACATGGCGCCCCACATGCCAAGCGACATCCCCGAGTGCCCGCACAAGCCCACTGACCACCCACCCCAGACGCACACCAACAGCGGCAAGCCGCCCTACAGCCACAGCCACCCCGGAGCAACCCAAAGGAAACACAGCCACCAACCCGTGCCAACATCCCCCCCAACCACCCCCGAGCACCAACACACACCCGCCGCCAATGACACCAGGTGCAGTGCAACAAAGCACCCCACCCCGAGACAGAACAGCAGGGCGGCCGGGACAAGCAGGCGCTGAAACGCCAACCCCCATGCCACTAGATGGACTGCCCCATCCCCGCCACCCAACAAAGTTCTCCTACCTATACATACATCCTCCACCTCCAAACATCCACCCACAGGTAACTGCACCCATACACACATGTACCCCCACCCACCATCACACATGCCCACCTACACCCACACACAGCCCCACCTGCCCACTCACAACACACAGACCCACTTCCGCACCCACTCATACACAAGCCCCCACTCACACCCACTGTCTCTCTCTCTCTCTCTCTCTCTCTCTCTCTCTCTCTCTCTCTCTCTCTCACACACACACACACACACACACACCCGCAGACACCAATGGACGGGGAGGGCGACCCAGGACGCAGGCACCTGCCCCAGGGTGATGATGAAGATCTTTTATAAGACACACAGAGAAAGAGAATATCAGACCATAGTACACTATGAAGTCTGTTTTTCTGAGTTTATTACTTTGCATGTTAAAGTTTGTGAAGAGACTATAACAAATAAAGCTGTTTACTGTGGTCACAAAAATGATTACTTGTATATTAAATTAGTTTTATGGAAGAAAAAATTTAAAGCTGTAACACTTGTAGGAAAAGACAAAAACATCACTTTCTAAAGTGGGACATTTTAAATTACAAAAGACAATCAAGTACAAATACGTGAGAATCACCCAGAATGCAAATATCAACACTAAATATCACAAAAAATCAAAGCGACTCCAGTCATATTAAAACTGCTGGAAACCTGCATCACCTCAGTAAACACTGAGCCGACATGTGGAGCCCAAACTAATCCAAAAAGAGAAAACAGTAATAGAAGCATAATTGATAAGTACACCTTACCTGTTGTAAAGTGGTCAGAACAGAGGTCACGTCAACCTTTCATGACTCCCCAGGCCTTCGGTGTCCATTTGTCCACAACGTCCTCCTTGCTGGCTGATGGGAACTCTATAAACGTCTATTTCTGGCAGTCCTCATCTTTCATCAGGTGGTGATGTCTGCATGAGTCGATGCTGCAACTTTGGGCATTTTCCCAATTTTAAAGTGAGAATTAGCAGCTAGTCTTTCAGGTTTGTTTGAAAATGGCGGCATTCTGCTGCTGCTACCACCACTCCCAGCTGTGACCGACAAAATAAAAGGAAAATGACACCAAACAGAATCAGATCCGTTATGTTGTTTTTGCTCAATGTCGATTTTATTTTGACAAGGCTATAACTATACGCTATTAATTGCAATTTTCAGTCGTTCTGTTTTCGTTTCACAAGCAAAATATTAAAAGAACAAAGAGTCCACGGATTCCGCAGCCCGCCTGACATCACTCTGCAGGGCGGCTACAGCAAGCCCCGAGGGCCACACACATACACCACTCTCTACACAACACAGGCAACAACAAAAAAATCAACTTTGCACCTTAGAGAACAGACTGCTGACTAGATCGTCATAATAATGTTCTGTTGGACAAACTAATGAATTCTAGCCTTGTCCTGATAAGTGATTGACATTTTCTTTTTGTTCACGTGATTTCCTCACAGAGAGACATGGGGTGAGGACAGCAGTCAGGCAAATCCATTCTGTTATTATCACTGTGTAGTGATTTAGCTAAGAGTCAGGCTCAGATTAATTCCAGTGACTTGTCTGTCAGTGCAGGGGTCATCATCATCATCATCATCATCATCATCATCATCATCATCATAGCAGTCTGTCGTGGGCGACAATGACTGTTTCATTTAGGTCTGATCAGATTCCTCCACACAGCTCTGTCCTTAGCCTTCTGCTGCCAGGAACTCCTGTCTAGGTCCAACTTCTTCAAGTTTCTTTTTACAGTGTCTTTAAATCTGAGCCTTAGTCTACCCTAATTGTGTTTGCCCTCGCATAACTGTGAGTAGAGTAACTGCCGAGGGAGACGCTGGTGGTCCATCCTCTCAACATGTCCGAGCCATCTCAGGTTCATCTGTATTAACATGTCCTCCATTGATGGTAGACCAGCTTGTTTCAACACTTCTATGTTGGTTATCTTGTCTTTCCATGAGATGTTCATTATGGCTCGAAGGTGTCTCATCATGTACGCGTGGAGTTTCTTCACCTGCACTCTGTAGACAGTCCAAGTTTCAGCACCGTACAATAGAGTATCAGAATCAGAATCAGAATCAGAATCAGAATCAGAATCAGCTTTATTGGCCAAGTATGCACAACACATACAAGGAATTTGACTTTGGCTAAAAACTTGCTCTCGTTGTTCAGGTGAAGGATTTAAATAAGGATTCAATGACAACAGAGTATGTACAGTAAATTACAGTCTGTCCACGTTTCTATAAAAGGATGCAAATATATACGGGAATATATGCAGTTATTTACTCGGACTAACCACACTTTGCAGAAATATATGAAAAAATATACAATCACACAGTATTTCAATGTGGACTCAGATTCAGTGATATAATGTGAATGAAGTAAAAAGCAGTGTGAGAGTTATGTGCAATGTAATAATGGATGAAAAGTCATGAGTACAGCAACAGGTAGGACTAGGTGAATGTTAGGAGTTCATCAGAGTGATGGCTTGAGGAAAGAAACTGTTCCTGTGACGGGTGGTTTTGACCTTCAGTGATCTGTAACGACGACCAGAAGATAGAAGTTCAAACAGTTTGTGGCCGGGGTGTGATGGGTCAGCACAGATGTTTCCCGCCCGTTTCCTGGTTATGGACCGATATAAGTTCTCAATGGAGGGTAGGTCGGTACCAATGATCCTCTCCGCAGACTTAATGATCCGCTGCAGTCTGGTCTTGTCCTGTTTAGTGGCAGATCCAAACCAGACAGTGATGGAAAAGCAGAGGACAGATTGGATGATGGCGGTGTAGAAGACAACCAGCAGCTCCTGAGGCAAATCAAACTTCTTGAGCTGACGCAGAAAAAACAACCTCTGCTGGGCCTTTTTCCGGACAGTGTCAATATGGGAGGACCACTTCAGGTTCCGGGAGATTGTGGTACCCAGAAACTTGAAGGAGTCCACAGTGGACACTGTGCTGTTGAGGATGGTGAGTGGGGGGAATGAAGGGGGGTGTCGCCTGAAATCCACAGTCATCTCCACCGTTTTGGCTGGGTTAAGTTCAAGATGGTTCTGGCTGCACCAGAGGATCAGCTGCTCCACCTCCCGCCTGTATGCAGACTCATCATCATCCCGGATCAAACCGATGACTGTGGTGTCGTCCGCAAACTTCAGGAGCTTCACCGAAGGGTCCTCTGAGGTGCAGTCGTTGGAGTAGAGGGAGAAGAGCAGTGGGGAAAGGACACATCCTTGGGGGGCGCCAGTACTAATTTTTCGGGAGCTGGATGTAAATCTCCCTAGCTTCACCTGTTGCCACCTGTCAGTCAGAAAGCTGGAGATCCACTGGCAGGTGGAGGGGGGCACCTTGAGCTGGAGGAGTTTCTGATGAAGAATGCCTGGGATGATGGTGTTGAACGCTGAGCTGAAGTCGACAAACAGGATCCTGGCGTACGTCCCTGGGGAGTCGAGGTGTTGCAGGATGTAATGTAGTCCCCTATTCACTGCATCATCCACTGACCTGTTTGACCGGTAGGCAAACTGCAGTGGGTCCATCAGGGGGCCTGTGATGACCTTCAGGTGGTTCAGCACCAATCTCTCCAAGGATTTCATGACCACAGAGGTCAGGGCAACAGGTCTGTAGTCGTTTAATCCTGTAATAGAGGGTTTCTTGGGAACTGGAATGATGATGGAGCGTTTGAAGCAGGAAGGCACTTCACGCAGCTCCAGTGATCTGTTAAAGATCCGGGTGAAGATGGGGGCCAACTCGTTGGAGCAGACTCTCAGGCAGGACGGAGACACACCATCAGGTCCTGCAGCCTTCTTGATCTTTTGTCTCTGAAAGACCCGGCGCACCTCCTCTTCACAGATCATTAGTGCTGGTGGGAGGTCAGAGTGGAGGAGGGATGGAGTTCCTGGGGCTGCAGATAATCCTTTTGTGTGGGTGGGAGGTGAGAACTGTAGGTTCTTTTCAAACCTGCAGTAAAAGCTGTTTAGGTCATTAGCCAGCTGGAGGTTTTCCGCAGGGTGGGGGGATGGTCTCCTGTAGTTGGTGATATTCCGTAGGCCTCTCCAGACAGAAGCAGAGTTGTTAGCTGAGAAGTTTTTTTGTAACTTCACACTGTAGCTCCTCTTAGCAAGCCTGGTCTCCTTCGTCAGCATGTTTCTGGCCCGCTTGTACAGAGTCCAGTCACCAGTCCTGTAGGCCTCCTCCTTGGTCTGACGTAGCTGCTTCAGTTTAGGAATGAACCAGGGTTTATTGTTGTTGTATATGCAGAAGGTCTTGGTCTGCACACACATGTCCTCGCAGAAACAGGTGTATGATGTCACAGTGTCAGTGAGTTCATTTAAGTTAATGGCTGCAGCTTCAAAAACACTCCAATCTGTGCAGTCAAAGCAGGCTTGTAACTTCAGCTTTGATTCCTCAGTCCATTTCTTCGTAGCCAGTACTGTTGCTCTGTAGACTTTGCATTTCACACGGATTGACACGTCAATTGCTCCACAGTCTCTCCCTCAAGTTTCCAAACACAGCGCTCGCTCTTCCCATTCTGAGAGAGAGTTCATCCTCCAGCCTAGCATTCTCTGTAACAGTACTCCCTAGATACATGAAAGTCTTGCACTTGACTAGTGGCTCTGTACCAATGCTGATCTCTTCTGGTAGTGATGTTGATAACTGGAACTTTGGCAGTTGATAAAGGCACTCTGTGTTCTTGATGTTGATTTGGAGGCTGAATTTGCTAGCTGCTCTTGCAAATTTCTCCACTAAAGATTGCATATCTTCCACGCTGTGTGCAACTAGAGCACTGTCGTCGGCAAAGAGCATTTCCCTTACTACCTTTGTCGATGTCTTACTCTTGGCTTTAAACTGTGCCACAATGAACAAGTCTGCTTCTTTCCTTGTTTGAATGTATACTCCTTCTGAAGTGTCTTTGAAAGCCACCTCTAGCATGGCTGCCAGATATAGCGAGAAGAGTGTAGGTGCCAGCACACACCCTTGTTTCATCCCGTTGTTTACTGAAAAGTCTTTAGATACTGAACCACTCATTGCCACGTTTGCTTGCATACCTGTATGGAGTGCCTCGATCAGGCTGACAAACTTCTCTGTACAACCACATTTCTTGAGTACCTGCCAAAGTCCTTGTCGTGAAACAGTATCAAAGGCTTTACTGAAGTCTATGAAGACTACATAAAGCGGCATGTTCTGTTCGATACACTTTTCTTGAACCTGTTTCAAGCAGAAAATCATGTCCATTGTGCTTCTTCCACTTCTAAAGCTGCACTGGGTTTTTGGTAGTACATTCTGCGAGATGTGTTCACTGAGTCTGTTAAGCAGTACACGTGAGAGAATCTTACCAACAGTGGCTAGCAGTGATATACCTCGGTAATTTCCACAATCTTTTCTGCCACCTTTCTTGAAGAAAGGCACAATACTTGCATCCTTCCAGTCTTGAGGTACTTTCTGGGCATCCCATATCTCTTGGATGAGCTTGTACAGGCAGTTGGTCAGCTGAACACCACCAAATTTCCACACCTCTGCTGGAATTACATCCCTTCCTGGAGCTTTACCATCCTGTGTTGTCCTGATAGCTGCCATTAGTTCATCAAAATTTGGTGGTTCATCCAGACTTGATACAGCTGGTCACTGCACCAGAGCTTCTTTAGCCTCTTCAGTGAGATCTCCAGGGTTGTTTAGTAGTTGGTCAAAGTGGTCTGCAAATCTGTCTAGGATCTTGTCTTTCTCCTGCAAAACCGTTTCACCATCCATAGCCTTTAGTTGGATCAATCCTCTTGGTTTAGGGCTGTAGATTTCTCTCAAACCTGTGAAGAATGTTTTCATGTCCTTCCTGTCTGCTGCAGTTTGAAGTTTCTCCGCTTTTTCATCCCACCAGTTGGACTTCATCTCTCGGGTGTACTTCTGTAGCTCACTCTGAGCCTTTGAGTATTTCTTCTTCTTCGACCTTGTTACACTGTAGGTTTTCCTGCCTAGCTGTATTCCTCGCTTCTAGCAGTTTCTTCAGGTGTTCATCATGCTCATCAAACCAATCTTGTTGTTTCCTCTCAGGGTGGCCTAATACATCACTCGCAGTCTGATACACCGTATCCTTCAGTGTTGCCCATTTCTCTTCTATGTCATTCTCTGAGTTGTTGTTGTCCCAGTCTTTCAAGTTTTCATCCATTTCCTGTGTAAGTTCTTCCTGCTTCTTTTGGCCTTTCAGTGCACTAGCGTTTAGCTTCCGTGGTGGCTTCACACCTGTCCTGGAGTGCTGTTTTCGTCTGCAAATCCTTAATCTAGATCTCAGCATAACATGATCAGTACCACAGTCCGCGCCTCTCATTGCTCTGTCCAATACATCCCTTATGTCTCTCTGCCTGACTATGATGTAGTCTAATAAGTGCCAGTGCTTGGCTCTTGGGTGCATCCATGTCTTCTTGTGTGTGTCCTTGTGCTTAAATAGAGTGTTAGTTATCACAAGGTTGTACTCTGAACACAGTGCAAGTAGAAGTTCTCCATTAGCATTGCACTTGGCTACTCCATGCCTGCCTAGCACTCCTTTCCATTTCTCAATGTCCGAACCAACTCTGGCATTAAAATCTCCAACGAGTATCAGCCTGTCATCAGTCAGTACACGCTTGATAGTCTCATGTAAATCACTGTAGAACTCTTCCTTCACCTCCTCTGTGTTGGTCATTGTTGGGGCATATACACTGATGAGTGTGGCATACATCTTCTGCTGTAGTGGGAGTCTCATAGTCATTATCCTGTCATTGATTGGCACCGGTTCCTCATCAAGCATTGCTGCTATCTCTTTTCTAACTGCAAAGCCCACTCCTGCTTCTCTCCTTTCTTGAGTTGATCTCCCACTCCAAAAGAAGATGTACCCATGGTCTTCCAAGCTGTCATATCCAGGCAATCTTGTTTCGCTAAGTGCAGCTATGTCTACATTGTACCTGTTCATTTCCAGGGCCACAAGCACGGTCTGTCTTTCTGGGCGCTGTGATGTTGTTCTGTCCAACAAAGTGAATACTTTCCATTCTGCTACACACAAGGCTGCTGTTTTCCTCTTTTTTGTCTTCCCGCTCCTAGCTTACTTTTCACTGCCTGTCGGAGTGTGAACAGATCAGCGCGGACCTTGTAAGCCCGGGCGATGTCCGAGCCGGTATGAGTTGCTTTCTGATTGACCATTTCATGAAACTGCTTGCAAAGTATTTGAGTACTGCTAGCTTTTACTGGACTAGCAGCACATTCTTGGCAGATAAAGGTATTATCAGTGGTAAGGACAAACCAAGACAAACTGACTCCAGTATCTGTTGCAGTGACTGACCAGATGATAGGTTTGTTTATCTCTGCTCTTTGTGTAGTGAATGTCACAATGCACCGACTGGCACAGTCCACCACAGACCTTGCGACGGATGTGTTTATCTGCCAGGATGTCCAGTCTCACCCTGTGTAACTGGGAGTGGTCCACCACAGACCTGTGGAAGATGTTTTTAGTTCTGCCAGGATGCCCTGTTTCACCCTCCACGCCCTCGGAAGGGCGGGGATGCCGGTTGAGTCGCCGACGGCCCCACCCATGAGACGGGTAGTACCGGTTTTCATGGTTATCTGGTAGCAAGCAAGCCAATGCCTGACCTTGAAATGTCCCCTACAAATGAAGAGACTCAAACTGAAGAAAAACGAAAAATGGCCGCTCGCCTTCCCCACATCCTCGCTGGATTGATTTTAGTATATGTAAATTATATCAATCAAAACATTATTTATATAAGATAAGATAAGCCTTTATTAGTCCCACAACGGGGAAATTCCAGGATTGCAACAGCACAGGGATAGCAACACTCAGAGCAACAATCAGAAGGCAAGAAAAAAAAACAAGCAAGCAAGAGCAGCTAATAAACATATGTACGTATTACTATAAAATATATATATATACACACACACACAGACACACAGTGCAGAGCATTGTAGCTGGATGGAATAAATATATGAATATATGAACACACAGTGCAGAGCATTGTAGCTAGATGGAATAAATATGTAAATATATAAACACCCACAGTACGGAGCATTGCAGCTAGGTGGAATAAATATGCAAGTATATAAACACACACAGTGCGGAGCAATGTAGCTAGATGGAATAACATGTAGATATATAAATATATAAACACCCACAGTACGGAGCATTGCAGCTAGACGGAACAAATATGCAAATATATAAACACACACAGTGCAGAGCATTGCCGCTAGATGGAATGAAACAGCATAACCGTCTACCCAGCTATCCTGCATGGTATGATTATGTGCCCATACACACTCTCACCCTCCATAGCGACCGGCATGCTCCTAGTTGTATGCCGGAGAGGACCACTGTGTAAGTCTATTGCATCTTCTGCATTCAAAAAACTAT
This sequence comes from Pholidichthys leucotaenia, assembly GCA_020510985.1. Classification (NCBI taxonomy): domain Eukaryota; kingdom Metazoa; phylum Chordata; class Actinopteri; order Cichliformes; family Pholidichthyidae; genus Pholidichthys; species Pholidichthys leucotaenia. Next base: position 477,657,180 of record CM035839.1, read on the forward strand.
TAGTTTGTTACGTCTTTTTTGCTATCTCTGCGAGCAGCCCTGCTTAGGTTGTACAGTCTGACAGCCGTTGGTAGGAAGGACCTACGAAACCTCTCGGTTGTGCACCTGGGATGATGTAGTCTGCTGCTAAATGAGCTCCTCAGTGCATTCAGTATGTCCTGCATAGGGTGGAACTCGGACTCCAGCAGAGATGACAGTTTAGCCACCGTCCTTCTCTCTCCTATCTCCTCCATCGGATCAAGGCGCTGCCCCAGGACAGAGCTAGCTTTCTTAATCAGTTTGTTCAGTCTCTTCCTATCGGCTGCAGTAATGCCACTGCCCCAGCAGACCACTCCAAAAGTGATGGCTGATGCCACCACCGTGTCATAGAATGACTTCAGCAGCGCCCCTTGTACACCAAAAGACCTGAGTCTCCTCAGCAGGAACAGCCTGCGCTGTCCCTTCTTGTAGAGTGCATCAGTATTGTGTGACCAGTCTAGTTTATTGTTCAGATGAATACCCAGGTACTTATAGGATGTCACCATCTCGATGTCTGTTCCCTGTATATTTACTGGTACTGTGAGGGGCTGCCCATGCCTGCGGCAGTCCACCACCAGCTCCTTAGTTTTCCTCGCGTTGATCTGGAGGCAGTTCCGATGGCACCAGTCCACGAAGTCCTGGATAAGCCCTCTGTACTCAGCTTCATCTCCATTGGAGATGAGGCCAACGATCGCAGAGTCATCAGAGAACTTCTGTAGATGGCAGTGTGTTGTGTTGTGTGAGAAGTCCGCAGTATAAAGAGTGAACAGGAAGGGAGCCAGCACCGTTCCCTGGGGGGGCCCCCGTGCTACTGATGATCGTGTCGGACACACAGTCCCGGGTTCTCACAAACTGAGGCCGGTTCGTGAGGTAGTCCAGGATCCATGATGACAGGTGCTGGTCCACCCCTGCGCGCAGCAGCTTGTCCTTCAGGATCATCGGTTGGATGGTGTTGAAAGCACTGGAGAAGTCAAAGAACATGATCCTCACCATATTCCCGGGCTTCTCCAGGTGGGACAGAGAACGGTGAAGGAGGAAGATCACCGCATCCTCCACCCCAATGCCATGCTGGTAGGCGAACTGGAGTGGATCCATCGCTGGTTCCACCAGGGGGCGGAGGTGAGCAAGGAGTAGTCTCTCCAGGGTCTTCATCAAGTGGGACGTCAAGGCCACCGGTCTGTAGCTGTTCAGGTCTTTGGGGTGGGAAGTTTTTGGTACAGGTACCACACAAGATGTTTTCCACAGCTGTGGTACCCTCCCCAGTTTCAGGCTCATGTTGAAGATATACGTCACAATCCCACACAGCTGGTCTGCACAGGACTTGAGGAGCTTTGCGCTGATGCCGTCCGGTCCCGGCGCCTTCCTCGCCTTGATCTTCCTCAGCTCCGTCCTCACCTGGGTCCTGGTCAGGGTCAGGATGGGGGGCTGTGTGTTGGGAGTGGGGGGGTGTTGGTAGAGTGGGGAGTGGGCAGCAGGACTTGATTTCTTTAGAGGCAGCAGTGGTTGTTGTGCAGTCAGGGGGGAGGGCGGTTGGTCAAATCTATTGAAAAACAGATTCAGGTTGTTCGCCCACTCCCTGCCCCCTGTGGCCTGGGGGGAGGTATTCTGGAGCCCCGAGATGGTTTTGAGGTTTCTCCAGACCCCGCTGATGTCGCTCTGTTGCAGCTTGTCCTCCATCTTCTTCCTGAAGCTGTCCTTGCCTTCTCTGATCTTTCTCCTCAGCTCCCTCTGTACGGACTTCAGCATCTCCCTGTTCCCTGACCTGAAGATCCTCTTCTTCTCTCTCAGAAGTGTTTTAATCTCAGGGTTGATCCAGGGTTTGTTGTTTGAGTGACGCCGTATGGTCTTGGTGGGAACGGATTTGTCCACACAGAAGCTGAGGTAGCCCGTGAAGGTGTGAATGAGGCCATCGATGTCCTCACCATGTGGATCGCAGAGCTGCTTCCAGGCGGTGGCTTCAAAACAGCCCTTTAGGGTGTCCATTGTCTCCTCAGACCATAACTCCACAGTGTGCATGGCCGGAGGTTGTCTGTGCACTAGGGGTTTGTACACCGGCCGGAGAAGAACCAAGTTGTGATCCGATCTCCCGAGTGGGGGTAGTTGTGATGAGGTGTACGCCTCCTTAGTGTTTGCGTAGAATAAATCCAGTGTTTTATTGTCTCTAGTGTGGCATGTGACATACTGGGTGAACGTGGGTAGAATGGGAGACAGTGAAACATGGTTGAAATCGCCTGAGATGAGGAGAAGAGCATCTGGGTGTTCTGTCTGCAGCCTGCTGGTTACTGAATGGATGACGTCACGTGCTGTCCCAGCGTTCGCCGTCGGATTTGCATAAACAACAATGCAGATCACGTGTGAGTGTTCTCTCGGGAGATATGTAGGCCTCATGCTAACAGCTAGCAACTCAATGTCTTTGCTGCAGTGTCGTTGTTTAACAGTGATATGTCCCGGTCTGCACCAGTTGTTGTTAACATACATTATCACTCCACCGCCCCTAGCCTTGCCACTGTCTGGTGTTCGGTCAGCTCGTATCATGTGAAAACCCTCCAGCTCAATGTTAGCATCTGCTGCTAGTTCAGTTAGCCACGTCTCAGTAAACAAAAGGAGAGAGCACTCCCGGTATGTGCTATCATAACGGGAGATAGCCGCTAGCTCATCTAACTTTCCCAGTATCGACCGTACATTTCCCATGACAACAGATGGAAGGGAGGGTCTGTACCTTATATTTTTTGTCCTCCGCCTTACTCCAGCCCGGCAGCCGCGGCGTTTTCGCCTCAGTTCTCTCGGTATGTCGAGTATTTCCAATGGGACCGGGTGGCGGTTGAATGCTAGCAGCTGTTCTCTGCTGTATCGTATCCTGCTATAGACAGTGGCTCCGTCCACCGGCTCAGGAGACATTTAGGACGATCTGTGTGTCCGTGATATAAGTGGGGTGAAAAAAAAAGACGGATCAAAAGAGAGAGGAAGGGAAAAAGACTCGGAATCGAGCCGCTGTTGCAAAAGGCAGCCGACTCGTGTGGCGCCGAGAGAAAAAAAAAAAAAAAAAAAAAAAAAAAAAAAAATAGCACTTTTCATACAAGAAAAAACTGTAGCACAAAGTGCTTTACAAATTACACCCTCTTCCCACCCCACCCCTTGATTTTCAAGGGGTGGGGTGCAGGGGTCAATGCTATGAGAAACCAGGCTTTTCACATCACTAAACTGTAACCGTGTTTAATGATGTGGGATGATGGCAGTTGTTGTCCACTAGTCGTTTAAACAAAAACTAAATATTACTCTGTTATTATATGACAGCCAACAACTTTAATTTTATGGAAAGTTATCTTTTAAATTGACAAACATCATAAGGGTAACTTGTGGCAAAATTTGATCGGGATCTAAAGATAATATTGCTCTTACCCTTTATTTCAATGGAGAAATTTTTTTTTCGATTTAAGGTCCAATATGCAGAACTGGAGGGGGCGTAACTTAGGCTCTCTATACGGGCAGAGATCTCAACCCCCCCAATGTTTGAAACAAAGTTAAGCACTTGCCCACTCCCCATTGACTTCACATGTTAGGTGGCGCTGCAGTGCCATTTTTGTGGGGTCATTCATGCCCATCCATCCATCCATCTTCTTCCGCTTAATCCTTTTCAGGTCACGGGGGGGCTGGAGCCTATCCCAGCATCTTTGGGCGAGAGGCAGGGTCCACCCTGGACAGATCACTAGTCCATCGCAGGGCCAACACAGAGAGACAGACAACCATTCACTCTCACAGTCATACCTAAGGACAATTTAGAATCCCCAGTTTGAGACCAATTAACCTAACTTGCATGTTTTTGGCATGTGGGAGGAAACCGGAGAAATCCCGGAGTAAACCCATGCAGACATGGGGAGAACATGCAAACTCCACACAGATAACCCACCTGGATTATCTCCACCTACATGGCCAATCTTTTCCACCATCTACTTCCAAGTAAGCAATCTGGAAACAGTTCACCACTAACCCCCTTTCTCCAGATAACCCCCAAGCTTGGGCAATCCTCAGCCCCTTGCCTCCTAGGTAAACCTACTTTAGTGCAGCTTTTGATACTATCGAGAGGAGCTCACCTGGAGAGGAGACCAGGAGTAGCTGTGCAGGTGGCCGAAGTCGCGGACAGGATCGCGGCTTGCTAACGACATCTGTTCGGCTGGTGAGAGCTGTGGAGGTGGCAGGACGACGCAACCAGTTAACGGCTTCTGCTCATCTGTGCGGGGCGCCGAAGAGGAGCAAAGTGGAGGTGTCCTGGGCAGCGAGACAAGCACTGCGGGAGCCAAGGACACCAGAGGGCCAGCAGCACTTCGGTAGCTGGAGAGGAACGTGGCTGTGGCACCTGTTCACCTGGACGAGCAGCCAGAGAGGCGTGGTGGCGACATCTGGGACGTGGACCACTTGTTTGGGGACTTTTCCTGCATAATCCATGTTTCAAGAACCGGGTGTTTTTCTGTGAGAGAGACGATTCTACTCTGTGATGTTCAGCTGAGCCAAAGAGGATTAGTGAAGGACGACGCTAGCTAGGTCGAACCTCGGATTCAGGAGGAGCAATGTGGTTTTCGTCCTGGCCGTGGCACATCGGACCAGCTCTTTACCCTCTCGAGAATTCTCGAGGGTTCGTGGGAGTTTGCCCAACCAGTTTACATGTGTTTTGTGGACTTGGAGAAGGCATTTGACCGCGTCCCTCGTGGATTTTTGTGGGGGGTGCTTCGGGAGTATGGGGTATCGGGCTTGTTGTTACGAGCTATTCGGTCTCTGTACGACCGTTGTGAGAGTTTGGTTCGTATTGCCAACACTCGGTCGGAGTCATTCCCAGTGAGAGTTGGACTCCGCCAGGGCTGCCCTTTGTCACCGATCCTGTTCATAATTTTTATGGACAGGATTTCTAGGCGCAGCCAGGGAATGGAGGGTGTCATGCTTGGTGACCACAGGATCTCATCTCTGTTGTTTGCAGATGATGTTGTCCTGTTGGCTTCATCCAGCAATGACCTACAGCTCTTGCTGGGACGGTTTGCCGCTGAGTGTGAAGCGGTTGGGATGAGAATCAGCACCTCCAAGTCTGAGTCCATGGTCCTCAGCTGGAAAAAGGTGGATTGTCCTCTCCGGGTTGGGGACAGGCTCCTGCCCCAAGTGGAGGAGTTTAAGTATCTTGGGGTCTTGTTCACGAGTGAGGAGAGAATGGAGCAAGAGATCGACAGACGGATTGGAGCAGCATCTGCAGTGATGCGGACGTTGTACCGGTCTGTTGTGGTGAAGAGGGAGCTTAGTTCTAAGGCAAAGCTGTTGATTTACCAGTCAATCTACGTTCCTACTCTCACCTATGGTCACAAGCTTTGGGTAATGACCGAAAGAATGAGATCGCGGATACAAGCGGCTGAAATGAGCTTTCTCTGTAGGATTGTTGGACTCACCTTCAGAGATAGAGTGAGGAGCTCAGTCATCCGGGAGAGGCTCAGAGCAGAACCGCTGCTCCTCCACATTGAAAGGAGTCAGTTGAGGTGGTATGGGCATCTGATTAGGATGCCTCCTGGACGCCTCCCACTTGAGGTGTTTCAGGCACGTCCCACTGGGAGGAGACCCCGGGGCAGACCCAGGACTCGGTGGAGAGACTATGTCTCCCAGCTAGTCTGGGAACGCCTTGGTATCCCCTCTGAAGAGCTGGAGCAGGTGGCTGGGGAGAGGGAAGTCTGGGCTTCTCTGCTTGAACTGCTGCCTCCGCGACCCGGACCTCCGGAAAAGCGGTAGAAGGTGGATGGATGGATGGATGGATGGATGGATATGAGATGTACACACAAAATAGGAAATGTAAAAGTGGTGGTGGGGTAGCACTGTATGTTGATAGAAAATTAAAAAGTAAAAAAGTGGACAGCATGACATCAACAGTGAATTGAGATTATGATGGAAAATAGAAAAACCATAATAGTAAGTTGTATATATAGAGCACCAGGATCTGATGTGGAAAAATTTAGAAATGGGATGGAAAAGATGTATACAAAAATAAGACAAAAAGATATCTTTATTTGTGGTGACTTTAATATAGATTTAATGAAAACAAAACAACATAAACCAACTGAAGATTTCTTAGAGATAATGTATAGCTTAACCTAATTTCCAAAGATTACAAAACCTACGAGAATAATGACACACTGTGCTACCCTGATAGACAACATTTTTACCGTTATTGAATATAATATGGTGAGTGTTATACTAATAAATGACATTAGTGACCACCTGCCTGTATTTGTTTCTTTAGATGTTAATTATGGGGTTAATGAGAGTAAGAATAATAATAAAACCATGTAAAAAGATTACTTGTAAAAGAATACAAACAGAAGATAGAATCAGTGCTTTAAAAGAAGACTTAATGTTACAGAATTGGGATGTTGTCTATAGAGAGAAAAAAGTGGACTTGGCATATGATAAATTTATTGATATATTTAAATCATTATATGATAAAAACTGTCCAATTAAAGAAATTAATAAAAAACATATATACTGTAGACGCTGGGATAATCATCTCAGACTGGATGCAGAGGGTAAACAGATGAGGACAATAGGTATTGAGATGGGAGAGATTATGGTGATGTAACAGGAAGGAGTAGCTGGGGGACAGTGGGGGGAGAATGGTTGAATGTATTGTGATGCGAGATTTCATGCAGATGGGAGATGGAGGGATGATATAAAAGGAGAGACCCTGGTGTATTGTAAAAATGCTTTTCTGTGTATGACTGAAGTGAGAGTGAATAAAGTTGTCTGCTGCGCAAGTCTGGCTCTGTTATTTGTACTCTCCACAATACAAAAATTGCCAGTGGCTAACCAGGGGGCTACAAAACGCTTGTAAAAAGAAAAATTATCTCTATAAAAATTTCATTAAATTATTAACCAAAGAATCTGAAAAAAGATATAAAATGCGGCGGATGAAAAAATAAGCAGCGTTGTTGAAGGTTTTAAGTAGAGTTTATTATATCATACCGCCGTCATGAGCTCTGCTCCCGGCGCCGTGCATGCGCGCCGGGAGCAGAGCCCAAGCGGCTCTTAGAGAAGAAGGACACAAAGTCTGTGTCCTGCAGCAGCAGTTGCAGAATCAGAATGAGAGAGAGTTTGCGTTACAGAGTTGCAGCATATATACCCAACTACAACAATACATCAAAGAGCAGATTCACAGCAGTTGGTAGGATCAAAGGGACTGCAGAACAGGCATGAAATATTTGCATTTGAAAGACCTACATAACAATAGGCAGATTTGCTAGCCTCTGCTCCAGGTGTAGGACAAAGAGGTTACAAGGCACATCTACATATTGATCTCAGCCTCTAGGTCACAGTAAGGACAGGACGCATGAACACTATACATGAATGGCACATTACATCTCAGTAGTGCAGCGGGAAAAACCAAGAGAAGAGAGCTGACTGTCCTGTGTGTTGTGGGGGGGTTGAATCAACCCGCCACACGCTCCCCCCCAGAGGGAACGGCAGGGGGCCGAGACCTCAATAATCCATCTATGGGAGCGAGCTGTGGGAGAAGCTCGGTGCAGGCGGAGGGGGAGGGAGGGGAGAGGTAGTAAGTGCCGGCAGGGGCGGTGAAATCGTCCGAGCCGTGCAAAAATTGCTTGCTGCTCCGCGACGTTGAGGGGCTGTCCCGTTGCGCGTGCGGAGATCACAAGAAGAAAAATTTGTCTCTGACTCCTCTTGTGGCCATGAAGAAAAGCAGGAGCGGCTGTAAGAAAAAAAATAAAAGCAGAGGGACTGGCGTGTTGACTTTAGGGCAGGCGCAACTCTAAAGCCTCGGGAACCGCAGACAGCTGAATTCCCCTTGTGTGCCGTGGCTAAGACCATAAAATCCAGTGAGCAAGCTGCGGGCCTCAGGTGTACAAGCAAGCCTGAAGGGCCAGTATGCAGCAGAAGGAAGGCGGTCAGTGAAGCCGTTATTGTCCCGTGCGTGGTGTGCCGTCCTCGTAATTCCCTGGTGCGCGCGCGGGGGTTCCATGCGTGGGTGGGCTGCTGGAGTGGCGAGTCAGGGTGCAGAATCTTGGTGGAGATCGGCGCAGACGGCGCCGATAAAATCCAGGTTTGGGCTGTGGCTGCAGCTTGGCCATGGTGCGTTGGAACGGTGGGAGGAAATAGATGATCTTTTGTCCCTCAGGCTCGTGCAGATGCGTTGGAGCGGATAGACGATCTTTGGCACCGCTCGGCCGTGGTGCGTTCAGGTCCACGTGTTGCGTTCTCCGCCGGCCATGGAGGACGCCGTCGTGGAGAGGGGACGAGGTGCCTGCGCTCTCGTGTGGAGGAACTGTGAGTGCGGCCGGTCCAGCGTGGATGAGCAGATCTCAGACGTGCAGATCTTGTCATGAAGAACGGGTCACCAGTGCAGCTGTCCAGATCAGAAGGTTGCGTCGCACAAAGTGTGTGCGTCTTCGGGGTCACCAGTGAAGCGTTCACTGGCAGCATGTTCTTTTCTGCCTTCAGGTCATGGTGCGTTGGGGCGGCGAGAGGGAGGAGACGTCTTGTGTCCCTCGGCCGGTTCAGCGTGGATGTCCAGACCAGAAGGCTGCGTCGCACAAAGCGTGTGCGTCTTCGGGGTCACCAGTGTGGCGGATGATAAAAAATAAGCAGTGATGCTGAGGTTTTAAGTAGAGTTTATTATATCATACCGCCGTCACGAGCTCCGCTCCCGGCGCCGTGCATGCGCGCCGGGAGCGAGCCCAAGCGGCTCTCAGAGGAGGAGGACACAAAGTCTGTGTCCTGCAGCAGCAGTTGCAGAATCAGAATGAGAGAGAGTTTGTGTTACAGAGTTGCAGCATATATACCCAACTACAACAATACATCAAAGAGCATTCCCCAGCAGTTGGTAGGATCAAAGGGACTGCAGAACAGGCATGAGATATTTGCATTTGAAAGACCTACATAACAATAGGCAGATTTGCTAGCCTCTGCTCCAGGTGTAGGACAAAGAGGTTACAAGGCACATCTACATATTGATCTCAGCCTCTAGGTCACAGTAAGGACAGGACGCATGAACACTATACATGAATGGCACATTACATCTCAGTAGTGCAGTGGGAAAAACCAAGAGAAGAGAGCTGACTGTCCTGTGTGTTGTGGGGGGGTTGAATCAACCCGCCACATAAAACATATAAAAATAAATTAACTGAAATAATACGAACTAGTAAAAAATTATACTATAGGAAAATGTTAAATGAAAATAAAAGTAATATACATAAAAGGAGTCTGGGATATATTAAATAAATTAAGGAAAAATGGAACTAGGAAAATGATATATCCAGAGTATTTTACTGATAATTGTGGTGATAATTATGATAAGAATATGGCAGTAAATAAAATGAATAAATTTTTGTAAATGTTGGACCAGAGTTGGCAGCAAAAATTCCAAACCAAGGAAGAGACACCGTGAGTGAGACATTGATTGGAAATAACCCTCACGTCAATCTTTCTCTCAGCGGTGGATGAACTAGAGGTAAAATCTGTTGTTGAAAAGTGTAAAAATGAATTATCTACTGATTGTGATGGTATTGATATGGCACTAGTAAAAAGAACTGTTGATGGCATATTAAAACCATTCACATATATTTGTAATCTATCATTTCAAACTGGCTCATTCCGGCAGAAAATGAAAATAGCAAAAGTAAAACCATTATTCAAGCAAGGAAATAAACACCACGACACAAACTACAGACCAGTATGGCTTCTCCCACAATTTTCAAAGATTCTGGAAAAACTTTTCAACAACAGATTAGAAAACTTTTTAAATACATAAACACGATGTGCTTAATCAGAATCAATATGGATTTAGAGCCAAGAGTACAACATCGTTGGCAATAATGGAAGCAACAGAGGAAATAATAAATGCAGTAGATCAAGGAAAATATGCAATTGGTGTATTTATAGATTTTAGAAAAGCATTTGATACAATAAATCATTCAATACTTCTTGATAAACTGCAAATGTATGGTATTAGGGGAGTGGCTCTGAATTGGGTTACAAGTTATTTATCTGAAAGACAACAGTTTGTGAAAATGGGAGAATATCTGTCTGGGTGTATGGGAATTGCCTGTGGGGTCCCCCAAGGGTCAGTATTGGGCCCCAAATTATTTAACATATATATAAATGATATATTCCAAGTTTCTAAATTATTAAAAATAATATTATTTGCTGATGATACTAATATTTTTTTATTCTGGAAATAATTATGATCAATTAATCCATACTCTAAATAATGAATTAAATAAGCTTAAAAAATGGATGGATTATAATAAATTATCACTAAATACAGATAAAACTAAGGTAATGATATTTGGTAACTGTAAAAATAAAGAAGATATACATATTCATATAGATAATGTGATTATTGAAAAAGTTAAGGAGATCAAGTTTTTGGGTGTAATACTAGATGATAAAATTAGTTGGAAACCACATGTCAGATACATACAAAACAAAGTGGCAAAAAATATTGCAATTATAAATAAAATTAAGCAGGTCCTGGATTACAAATCACTTCATATCTTGTATTGCTCATTAGTACTTCCATGCTTGACCTATTGTGTAGAGGTCTGGGGTAACAATTATAAAAGTAAACTTAATTCATTGCTAATATTACAAAAAAAGGGCAGTCCGTGTTATACACAAAGTCGGGTACCTTGAACATACTAATTTATTGTTTTTACATTCAAAGTTATTGAAATTACAGGATCTGGTTGATTATTATACAGCACAGTTAATGTTTAAAGTCAGTAAAAACCTTTTGCCACACAATATATAAGATCTTTTCAGTGAGAGAGAAGGGAAATATAATTTACGGGGCAATACAAAATTTAAAATGCATATGGCGGATGATAAAATAAAGGCAGCGAAGTGAAGGTTTTAAGTAGGTTTATTAAATCATACCGCCATCATAGGAACTCCACCCCAGCCCTTGTGCAGGCGGGCTGGTGTGGGTCCTCAGGCTCTCCAGCAAAGAGACACAGAGTGTGTGTGTCAGCAGCAGTTGAAGGAATGAGAGAGTGAGCATGGATTTCAGTGAGCTTATATACCCAGTCATAGACAATACATGAAAGGCATGGTATCATCAAAGAGACTGCAGACAGGCATGAGACATTTGCATTTGAGAGACACAGTAAGGACAGGATGCATGAACACAATGCATGAATGGCACATTAACATCACAGTAGTACTTCCGGTTATGGCTGCCACGTAGGACGGACGTGTCTCGCTCTGCTCTGCTCCTGGAGAAAAAAATCGGCAAATAACTCTCTCATTTGGGACAGAACGTATCCCAGCATTTGAGCGAGGATATGTCGGCAAAGCCTAAGGCTGGAAAACCAGGAAAAGGAAAAAGCGAGCCGCCGAAACAGTCCAAATTAACGGACTTTCAGGTCTGTGACGCAGCAAACAAGGCTCCATATATGGCGGAGGAGGCTGGCGGCGGTGCGATTTCTGCGGGGAATGGTGCAGATGCGCTGATGGCTGCCATGAGTTCAATGAGAGCGGACTTTTCCTCTAGATTTGATGGGATTATGACAGCGTTGGAAGGAATAAGAAAGGAATTGGGTGACTGTGTAGAACGAACGGCGCAGATGGAGCTCCGTCTCGCTAGTGCTGAAGATGACGTCACCCGTCTTCAATTAAAGGTGCGCACTTTGGAAAAAAAAAATAAATCTCTGGAAGATAATATTTTGGATTTGGAATCTCGGTCGAGACAGAATAGTTTGAGGCTGGTGGGTCTTCCAGAGGAATCAGAAGGTCGGGACGTATGTTCCTTTCTGGAAAAGTGGATTCCGGAGGTGCTGGGCAGCGAGGAGTTGCAATCAGCAGTGGTTCTGGAAAAAGCACATCGTATTGGCCCACGGAGAGATAAGGGACCGCCGAGGACCTTAATTATGAAGTTTCTTAGCAACAGAGACAGGATGAAGATCTTCAACGCTGCACGTGCTAAAGGAGAGATTAAACACCAGGACCAGCAGGTGCGGTTCTACCCAGATTTGGCCACAGGAATCCAGCAATTGAGGAAGCAGTTTGATCCCATACGTAAGGAGCTGCGCAACCTTGGGATTCGTCATGGTGTAATCTATCCTGCGAGACTGCTGACCATGTATGAGGGCAGAACCCACATCTTCAAGACCCCAGAGGAGGCGCAGGAGTTCATCAAGAAGATCAAAGAAGAAGAAGAGACTGGTGGGAGCTAAGCATGAACAAAATATAAGGTAGAATAATTAAGCATTTGCACAGGCATCTGACTGACTTGAAGTAAATAGTAAGTTTACAAAATATAGATTGTATTATATATTAAAAAAACAAAACAAAAACAAAACAAACAAACAAAAAAAAAAAACTATGATGTACAAAGTTGTTAAAAATTTTGGAGTTAAGTTGGAAAACTACAGAGGAGAGTTAATGTTACGTCATTAAAAGCAGTAGAGTTAGGGTGATTGGGAGGATGAAGAAGGAGTGGCTTAGGCTGTTCCCCGTGGGTGTGGAACGGTCGATGGCTATATCGGGAGACAGAATTTTTCTTTTGATTTTGGGGGGTTTGCCACAAGTGTGGGAAGGGGAAATTTGTTTGTGTGTAGTTTGTAGGATGAATGTTCAACCACTCATGTTTTTGCTTCTCTGTATGAGCATGTTTACACTGCAAGGTAATCCCAAACTCTCTATTGATCATGGACCAAAGTGTTAATCTTAATTTAACTTCATGGAATGGCAGAGGTCTACAAAATTTAAAAAAACTTAAACAAGTTATGAATAAAATAAAGGACATGGGTTCAAGAATTGTGTTTTTACAAGAAACTCATCTGATAGAGGAGGATGTTAAAAGAATTAGGAGTAGATGGCAGGGAAGTGTATTCACCTCTTCATTTTCATCCCGAGCCAGGGGAGTTATGACTCTCATACATAAATCAGTTCCTTTTCAAGTGAAAAATGTAATTGGAGACAAATTTGGAAGATATGTAATCATTCAAGGTTCTTTGCTATTAGAAAATATAAATCTTGTGAACTTATATGGTCCCAATATAGATGATCAGAAGTTCTTTGCTAATTTATTTCTCATCTTATCATCACTTACAGGGCAACATATAATAGCAGGGGATTTTAATTGTACATTGAATCCAGGTGTGGATAGATCAACAGGACTGGATTGTACGCACATTGGATGTAGGATGACTATTAATCATTTTATGAAAGAATTGAGATTGTTAGATATATGGAGAGAAATGAAACCACAAGTTAAAGCCTATTCTTGTTATTCCAGTACCTACAAGACATTCTCACGTATTGATTATTTTTTGATTTCCACAGAATTAAGGTCCAAGATTCAAAACTGCTTTTATGATAACATCGTGATCTCTGATCATGCACCCTGTTGTCTAATATATGTAGATAAAAAATTGACAAAGGAATCAGGTAGATGGCAATTTCAGCATAAATGGCTTCAGGATGAGGAATTTGTCAAGTATATAGAAAAACAGATAGATGAGTTCTTTGACATCAATACTACACAAACATCAGCATGTGTAAAGTGGGAGGCTTTCAAAGCTTTTATTAGGGGACATATTATTAGTTATACAGGATCAAAATCTAAGAAGACTCGAGAGGAGAGAGCTAAATTGGAACATAAAATAAAAAATCTTCAGGAAAAAGTGTATGCAGGAAGTGACCCAAGGTTGGAGAATGAATTACTGATTTTGAGAGCTGAATACGACAAAAAATCAGCGAATAGAGCTGCCTCGAGTCTTCTAAGATTGAAACAATCTTTTTATGAACAAGGTGAAAAATCAGGAAAATTATTAGCATGGCAGATTAAACAATTGGAAATTAAAACACCAATTACCAGTATTATAAGTAATGGACAGGTAGTTATAGATCCTTTAGAAATTAATAGAGCCTTTAGAGATTACTATGAAAAATTATATGATACCAAAAATGAACCTGATTTAACAAAACTAAATGGGTTTTTGAACGAACTATCTATACCGTGTATTCCAAATGAAAACAGGGAGATATTGGAGTCTAAAATTAGTCAAGAAGAAGTTGGGCTAGCCATTGATAATATGAAATCAGGAAAAAGTGCAGGACCAGATGGTCTTCCAGTTGACCTTTATAAAAAATTTAAGAATAAATTAATAAAACCTTTTTTGGAAATGGTTTTAGAAGCATTTCAAAATAATAATTTACCATCATACATAAATAATGCCTTAATTATACTGCTGCCAAAACCAGGTAAGCCCTCTAATAAATGTGAAAATATGAGACCAATAAGCCTATTAAACGCCGACCTTAAGATAATCTGTAAAATTTTAGCAAGACGAATACAAGAAATTTTACCAAATATTATTAATCGAGATCAGAATGGCTTTATAAAGGGTAGACAAGGCTTCCATAATGTAAGAAGACTATTTAATATTATTTATTTTAATAAAGAAGCACCGGATACAGCTCTCCTATCATTGGACGCCGAAAAGGCCTTTGATAGAGTTGAATGGCCCTTTCTTTTTGAAGTCCTACAAAGGTTTGGACTTGGAAATAATTTCATAAAATGGGTTCAAATAATATACAATAATGCTACAGCAGAAATCCTAACAAATAACAATATTTCAAAACCAATAAAAATCAATAGAGGATGTCGACAAGGCTGTCCACTTTCACCTTTACTGTTTACTATGGCAATTGAACCTTTAGCGATAGCGATACGTTTACATTCACAAATATATGGAATTAAAGTTGGACCAACAGAACATAAAATCTCCCTGTACGCCGATGATATAATTTTGTTTATGTCGAATCTAAAAAAATCAATTCCAACCTTGTTGAATTTAATAAAGAATTTTGGGGAAATATCAGGATATAAAATAAATAAAACTAAATCTTCAATATTAATGCTAAATGAGACCCAGAGAAATTACTCAGCCCCTGAGGTAAATCAATTCAATGTTGTAAATCAGTTTAAATATTTAGGAATCCAAATTATGCCTAAGCTAGAATCAGTCGCCAGTGTCAACTATGAAGCCTTAATGTCAGATATCAATGAGTTAACTCAGAGATGGATGTCACTACCAATGTCGATGATCGGGAGAATCAATATACTTAAAAGTAATATTTTACCTAAAATACTTTATTTATTTCAATACATTCCCTTATCACCACCTTTAGATCTATTCTCAAGAATAAAAAAAAAGTTAGTGGAATTTATATGGAACAACAGGAGGGCTAGATTACGTTTGTCTTTATTATATTTACCATTTGATCGTGGAGGTCTGAAATGTCCAAATTTTATGTTGTATTATTGGTCGGCACAACTGAGGTCTATGACATATTATTTTTCATCAAATGATCTCCCTCACTGGACTGAAATGGAATCATACAATTTACCTTTACCTCTTCCCATATTCATATACTCAGATTCGGCAAAAAAAATTACAAAAACAAGTTAAAAATCCATTTGTAAAGCATATGATCAAAATATGGTGTGAAGCTAAAAACTATTTAAAAGAACCACAGTTATTGTCACAATTTAGTCCAATATGGGGTAATCAATATTTTAAACCAGGGAGAGCGGACGCTGTATTTAAAGTATGGAATTTAAAAGGGATACAAAAGATTCAGGATTTATATTTGCCAGGTGCAGACAACATAATGTCTTTTGAAGAGCTGAGGATCAAATTTAATCTCAATAGAACACATTTTTTTAAATATCTTCAACTTAGAAACTTTATTCGATCAAATCAAAATAAAGCTCTCACTCGACCTATTTATTCATCCTTGGAAAAAATGATGATGAAAGATAGTAAAAGAAAGGGTATTATTTCAGAGTTTTATAACTCATTGACACTATCTTCAAGTGAAAATTCACTGAAAAGATTAAACTACTGGAAAGAAGATCTGCAAATTGAAATTTCAGAGGAACAATGGGAATTGGCTTGTACAGAAGCTCAAACCAAATCAATAAATGCACGCCTTAAATTGATACATTTCAAATGGTTAATGCGGATGTATGTTACACCAGAGGAGTTAAATAGATATAACAAAAATATACCAGATACATGCACAAAATGCATGGAAAGTAAAGGAACCCTATTTCATTGTTTATGGGAATGTAGATTAATAAGAATGTTTTGGGAAGAGGTGAGGGTAACAATTGAAAAAATAATCTCAAAACAAATCATATTGAATCCTAAACTGTTTTTGTTGGGTCTGTACCCAGAAAAGCATAATTTTAATAAAAGTGAAAGAACATTCATAGACCTCAGTTTGCTTAATGCCAAAAAATGTATTGCACTATTATGGAAAAAGACTCATAGACCAGATGTGACTCAGTGGTTAAGACAGATGTTAACAAACCTTCCATTAGAAAGAATAACATATATACTAAAATCAAAGGAAATTGTGTTTGAGAATATATGGAGACCTTTTATTGATTATGTAAAAAATTTAAACATAACTCTTGAAGAAGAAGGTGAATGATGTGTGTGGACCTTGTAAATTCCAAACTGGTGAACATAATATGTATACTTAGGTATTGGATTGTCTAGACTAAACAGAGGAGCATTGTTGAAGACTTGATTTTGTTGGTGGTTGTTGGTGTTTTTAGTGCATTTTTTTTTTTTTTGTAGTACTTTAGTGTTAGTGTTTGATTGTTTGTATCATGTTTGTTAAAAAAAAAAAAAAAAAAGGTTCAATAAAGATATTGTGGAAAAAAAAAACATCACAGTAGTGATGAATGGCACATCACAGCAGTGAAGCGGAAAAAGCCAGAAGTAGCAGGCTGTCTGTAGACATTAATACACACATTGCCGTGCCTGTCCCTAGTCTGTTGTGGGGGTTATCCCAAACCGCCACATGCACCTAGTAAGATCTACTAGGAAGGGTTTTTGTGTGTCTGTGTGTGTGGGGGGTAAAATTGTGGAATGGGTTGGGGGAGAAACACAGGCAATGTCCAAACATCCATATATTTAAATCAACATATAAAGACATGATTTTTGAGTAATATAAAAATAAAGGGCAGTAATATTACACTGTGTCTTCAATGAAAAAAGGTTGTGATTGTGTGTGTTATTGTGTTATGGTGATGGTGATGGTGTTGACTGTGTTTGTGTTGAACATACCAGAAGTATTTATTTATTATTGTTGCAATTATTGTTGGATGTTGGTATTGTTGTCAGTATGGACGGTCTTTGTTGTGTCATTTCTGTTGCATAATTTGACTATGGGTGTATTATGGTGAATGTGGTTGTGCGATGAATGATGACTAAGAGTGATGTTGTAATTTGTTGGGTATGGAAAAGGGGTGGGACTATATAAGCGTTGGCTTCTTCCCACTCCTTTTGAACATTTTATTTTTGGCTTGATTTTTGTTTTGTTTTAAATTCTTTTTTTTTTCTTTTGTCGGCCAAGGGTGAGTTGCTGTGCTGCCGCATTACTAACCCCTCCACCACTGCACTGCATTCATGTGTCCTCCAAAATATTAAATTTTTTGCCAGTCTTGAGGTCCCTGCAAAAAAATGGTGAGTTTTCGTGCACGTTGACTACCCCAAAAATGAGATCTTTGATGGAGAAGAAAAAAAATTCTAACAAATACAATAGGGCTCTCGCTGATTGACATCATCAGTGGCTCGGGCCCTAATTATAAAAAATCTCTTAGGAAAGCTAGAAAAGTTATTATTCTGCATTAATAGAAGAGAACAAGAATAATCCCAGGTTTCTTTTCAGCACTGTAGCCAGGCTGACAAAGAGTCAGGACTCTGTCAATCCTAGCATCCCCTTAGAGCTTACTAGTCAGGACTTTATGAACTTCTTCAATAATAAAATTTCATCCATCAGAGATAAAATTAGTAGAGTCTTCCCACCGTTAAATACAGTAACTACTACAACTCCTTCAATTGATATATGTTTGGATCAGTTTACTCCAATTGACCTTTGTGAGTTAGACAAAATAGTTTCCTCATCCAAGCCTTCAACTTGTCTTTTAGACCCTATTCCTACCAGGTTATTTAAAGAAGTCTTCCCAGTTATTGGTAGCTCTATTCTTAAAATAATCAATTCTTTTTGTCACTTAGATTTTTATTAGTTTTTCAGCTTAAATCAGGGGTGGGCAATCATGTGCCATGGAGGGCCATTCCACTCTAGGTTTTCTATTCCACCCAGTCTCGTCAGCAGGTGCTTTCACTGATTAGCAATCCTTGAAGGTGATCAGAGCAAACACCTGCTGAAGAGACTGGGTGGAACAGAAAATCTGCAGTGGAATGGCCCTCGCTGCCCACCCCTGGCTTAAATCATACACACACACACACACACACACACACACAAAAAAAAGTGTATATAAAAGAAGAAAGAAATCTATAACAGCAAAATCAACAAAAAAAACAAATCAATAACATCCACTGCTCAAGTCCGACGTTAGCTCTTGTTCCTCCCCATAGTCCACATTATTTCTTTGAAGTCCACTTATTTATCACCATTTCGGAATTTGTAAATTGTCCATTTTTCCTACTTCTCGTCAAATTCTGCTTCTTGTAGTTGTAGTTTGTGTGTTAGTTTTTCCATTATGTAAATCAGAATCAGAATCAGAATCAGAATCAGAATCAGCTTTATTGGCCAAGTATGCACAACACATACAAGGAATTTGACTTTGGCTAAAAAACTTGCTCTCGTTGTTCAGGTGAAGGATTTAAATAAGGATTCAATGACAACCAGAGTATGTACAGTAAATTACAGTCTGTCCACGTTTCTATAAAAGGATGCAAATATATACAGGAATATATGCAGTTATTTACTCAGACTAACCACACTTTGCAGAAATATATGAAAAAATATACAATCACACAGTATTTCAATTTGGACTCAGATTCAGTGATATAATGTGAATGAAGTAAAAAGCAGTGTGAGAGTTATGTGCAATGTAATAATGGATGAAAAGTCATGAGTACAGCAAACAGGTAGGACTAGGTGAATGTTAGGAGTTCATCAGAGTGATGGCTTGAGGAAAGAAACTGTTCCTGTGACGGGTGGTTTTGACCTTCAGTGATCTGTAACGACGACCAGAAGATAGAAGTTCAAACAGTTTGTGGCCGGGGTGTGATGGGTCAGCACAGATGTTTCCCGCCCGTTTCCTGGTTATGGACCGATATAAGTTCTCAATGGAGGGTAGGTCGGTACCAATGATCCTCTCCGCAGACTTAATGATCCGCTGCAGTCTGGTCTTGTCCTGTTTAGTGGCAGATCCAAACCAGACAGTGATGGAAAAGCAGAGGACAGATTGGATGATGGCGGTGTAGAAGACAACCAGCAGCTCCTGAGGCAAATCAAACTTCTTGAGCTGACGCAGAAAAAACAACCTCTGCTGGGCCTTTTTCTGGACAGTGTCAATATGGGAGGACCACTTCAGGTTCCGGGAGATTGTGGTACCCAGAAACTTGAAGGGGTCCACAGTGGACACTGTGCTGTTGAGGATGGTGAGTGGGGGGAATGAAGGGGGGTGTCGCCTGAAATCCACAGTCATCTCCACCGTTTTGGCTGGGTTAAGTTCAAGATGGTTCTGGCTGCACCAGAGGATCAGCTGCTCCACCTCCCGCCTGTATGCAGACTCATCATCATCCCGGATCAAACCGATGACTGTGGTGTCGTCCGCAAACTTCAGGAGCTTCACCGAAGGGTCCTCTGAGGTGCAGTCGTTGGAGTAGAGGGAGAAGAGCAGTGGGGAAAGGACACATCCTTGGGGGGCGCCAGTACTAATTTTTCGGGAGCTGGATGTAAATCTCCCTAGCTTCACCTGTTGCCACCTGTCAGTCAGAAAGCTGGAGATCCACTGGCAGGTGGAGGGGGGCACCTTGAGCTGGAGGAGTTTCTGATGAAGAATGCCTGGGATGATGGTGTTGAACGCTGAGCTGAAGTCGACAAACAGGATCCTGGCGTACGTCCCTGGGGAGTCGAGGTGTTGCAGGATGTAATGTAGTCCCCTATTCACTGCATCATCCACTGACCTGTTTGACCGGTAGGCAAACTGCAGTGGGTCCATCAGGGGGCCTGTGATGACCTTCAGGTGGTTCAGCACCAATCTCTCCAAGGATTTCATGACCACAGAGGTCAGGGCAACAGGTCTGTAGTCGTTTAATCCTGTAACAGAGGGTTTCTTGGGAACTGGAATGATGATGGAGCGTTTGAAGCAGGAAGGCACTTCACGCAGCTCCAGTGATCTGTTAAAGATCCGGGTGAAGATGGGGGCCAACTCGTTGGAGCAGACTCTCAGGCAGGACGGAGACACACCATCAGGTCCTGCAGCCTTCTTGATCTTTTGTCTCTGAAAGACCCGGCGCACCTCCTCTTCACAGATCATTAGTGCTGGTGGGAGGTCAGAGTGGAGGAGGGATGGAGTTCCTGGGGCTGCAGATAATCCTTTTGTGTGGGTGGGAGGTGAGAACTGTAGGTTCTTTTCAAACCTGCAGTAAAAGCTGTTTAGGTCATTAGCCAGCTGGAGGTTTTCCGCAGGGTGGGGGGATGGTCTCCTGTAGTTGGTGATATTCCGTAGGCCTCTCCAGACAGAAGCAGAGTTGTTAGCTGAGAAGTTTTTTTGTAACTTCACACTGTAGCTCCTCTTAGCAAGCCTGGTCTCCTTCGTCAGCATGTTTCTGGCCCGCTTGTACAGAGTCCAGTCACCAGTCCTGTAGGCCTCCTCCTTGGTCTGACGTAGCTGCTTCAGTTTAGGAATGAACCAGGGTTTATTGTTGTTGTATATGCAGAAGGTCTTGGTCTGCACACACATGTCCTCGCAGAAACAGATGTATGACGTCACAGTGTCAGTGAGTTCATTTAGGTTAATGGCTGCAGCTTCAAAAACACTCCAATCTGTGCAGTCAAAGCAGGCTTGTAACTTCAGCTTTGATTCCTCAGTCCATTTCTTCACAGTCCTTACAACAGGCTTGGAAGTTTTTAGTTTCTGTCTGTATGTTGGAATAAGATGGAGCAGGCAGTGGTCAGAAAAACCCAGAGCTGCACGGGGGACGGCATGATAGGCATTTCTTAAAACTGTGTAACAGTGGTCAAGTGTATTTGTGTCCCTGGTGGGACATTTAATGTGCTGTCTGTATTTAGGAAGCTCATTTGTGAGATTAGCTCTATTGAAATCACCCAGAATGATAAGCAGAGAGTCTGGATGTTTTTCCTCCACCTCTGCTATCTGGTCAGCGAGGTGCTGCAGTGCCTCTGTTGTACAAGCAGCAGGCGAGATATAAATTCCGACCAGAATAAATGAGGAGAACTCTCGCGGTGAATAAAAGGGTTTACAGTTTATGAACAGTGACTCTAGGTTAGGGCTACAAAACTTCTTCAACACTGTGACATCAGTACACCAACCTTCGTTTATGTAGAAGCAGATGTCTTCTACATAATGTCTTCTACAATAGCCCAGTGTTGCTCCTTTGTAGGTGGTTCTTTCTTCAACCAGTTCCTTGTTATGGCTTTTTTACTCGCTACTAACAATATTTTGACAAGATATCTATCACTCCCCAAGATGTTTGCCTCTGTTAGATCACACAGATAAAGTATCTTACAGGTCATAGGGATCTTGTATCCTATTATCCTCTGTAACATTTCACTTATCATTTCCCAAAACACAGTTATTCTCTTACACTTCCAAAAAAACGTGTGTGATCCACATCGTATTCTCCACATTCTCTCCAACATTTCTGAGGTTGAGTTGTTTATTTTTCATCTTTGGTGTGATAAAGTAACGCACTAAGTTTTTCCAGGCACATTCCCTCCAAATCTGCGAACTGGTGGATGAGTGGTGAGTCTTGCATATATTTTGCCATTCATCTTCTGTGATTTCGATGCCAATTTCTTTCTCCCACTTCTTTTTTATATACTCGGTTGTATGTTTATTATTTAGGTTTAATGCCTTATACATTGATGATATAAATTTATTTTTGTTTTCTTTATATGCTTTAATTATGATTTTTATCACATCATTCACTTCTTTGGAGGGATCTACCCGGATTACTTTTGTGTAGTAGTCTCTTAGTTGGAGATATCTGAAAAAATCAGAGATCCCCAATTCATATTTTTCTTTTAAATTCTGATAACTCTCCAACTTTCCTTTCTTTTCTAAAACACACCAAGCTGTGGCTCCTTTTTCTGTCCATCTTTTAAATCTCTGGTCATATTGATTTGGTTTCAAATTTTTATCATATCCTACCCAATTCAGAATTTTTATGTCTTCCTTAATCTTGTATCTTTTTAAAATTTTAAACCATGTGTCTAATGTATGCTCACTGATTGAATTCATTTCATGTTTGAGTTTCTTATATAAGTCTTTATCTCCAATCACAGTTTGAATCGGCATATTTGATATTACTTCTTCTATATCTTTCCATTTTGCTACAAAATTTGGATTGCACCAACAGCACAAAGGTCTTAATTGAGCAACATAAAAATATTCCTTTAATTTTGGTAATGCCATTCCACCTAGGTTTTTGGAAAGCTGGAGAGTTTGATATCTAACTCTGGGTCGTTTGCCTCCCCAAATGAACCTGGATATTGTTTTGTCCCACTTTATAAATTGGTCTGGAGGGATCTCTACTGGTAATGATTGGAACAGATAGAGAAATCTGGGTAGTATATTCATTTTAACTATTTCGATTTTTGAATTAAAGTCCAGTGGTAGGGTTGCCCATCTTTCTATATTTTTCTGTATATCTTGATATACCTTTTCATAATTTATATTGAATAGTTCAGAGAGGTCTTTTGTTAATGTTACTCCCAAGTATTTAATTTGCCTCATATTCCAGCTAAGTTTATAAGATTTCTGAATTGTTATTGAGGGTGTATAATTAATTGTAAGTATCTGAGTTTTAGAAATCTTTATTTTATATCCTGATAAATGGCCATATGTTTCAAGGAGCTTCATCACTATGGGAAGTGTTATGTTTGGTTGTTCGAGGAAGATCATTACATCATCAGCAAAAAGTCCAATTTTATGTTCTACTCCTTTGATTGTGACCCCTCTAAGTTTCTCATTTTGTCGAACCACTTGAGCCAGTGGTTCAATGTAAATGGCAAAGAGAGCTGGTGATAGGCAGCATCCTTGTCTTGTGGACCTTTGCAGATGTATTTTACCGGTTAAGCTTCCATTTAGTTTTATTCTGGCTGTAGGTTCTTTGTAAAGTGTTTTAATCACCTGTATTGATTTTTCATTAAATCCTAACCGCTCTAGCACCAAATATAGATATCTCCAATTCACACAATCAAATGCCTTTTCGGCATCTATACTCATCAAGACTGTTTTTTCTTTTGTGCTTGTTCTATGATATGTAAGGTTCTCCTAATATTGTCCTGGGTTTTACGTCCCTTTATAAATCCTGTTTGATCTTCATCTTTGAGTTCTGCCAAAAATGTGTTTAATCTTTTGGCTATTATTTTTGTATGTAGCTTATAATCTATGTTTAACACTGAGATTGGTCTATAGTTGTGGCACTCATACTTATCTTTATCTGCTTTGGGAATGACTGTTATTATTGCTTCTGACCATGTTGGTGGGATTTTATTTTTTGAGAGTGTCCAATTAAAGGATGTCTGGAGCAGTGCAATTAGTTCTTCTTTAAACAGTTTGTACCATTCTGCTGGATATCCGTCACTCCCTGGAGATTTATTATTTTTTAATGAATTTATTGCTTCTTCTACCTCTTTTTCTGTAATTTTGGCTGTTAATCTATCATTTTGTGAGGTGCCAATTGCCAGTAAATCCAAATCATTTAAAAAGGATCTCATTTCATCTTCCTCTGCAGCAGGTGGCTGCGTATATAATTTTTTATAGTACTGGTAGAATATTCTTTCTATCTCTTCTGGATCATCAATTATCTTCTTAGTTAGTGGGTCTTTAATTTTGTGTATTGTATTTATCGCCTGTTGTTTTCTTATACGTTTTGCTAATAATTTTGTAGATCTCGAGCCCGTTTTGTAATAATTCTGTCTTAAGAATAAGTTTCTTTTCTCAATTTCATTCAGTAGTATATCATCTATTTTCTTTTTGGTATCCTTGATTTGTTGAAATACCTCCTGATTGTTTGTGTCTTGATATTTCTTCTCATATTCCCTTAACTTAACCCTGGATCAACCCTGAGATAAAAACACTTCTGAGAGAGAAGAAGAGGATCTTCAGGTCGGGGAACAGGGAGATGCTGAAGTCCGTACAGAGGGAGCTGAGGAGAAAGATCAGAGAAGGCAAGGACAGCTTCAGGAAGAAGATGGAGGACAAGCTGCAACACAGCGACATCAGCGGGGTCTGGAGAAACCTCAAAACCATCTCTGGGCTCCAGAATACCTCCCCCCAGGCCACGGGGGGCAGGGAGTGGGCGAACAATCTGAATCTGCTTTTCAATAGGTTTGACCAACCGCCCTCCCCCCTGACTGCACAACAACCACTGCTGCCTCTAAAGACATCAAGTCCTGCTGCCCACTCCCCACTCAACCATCACCCCCCCACTCCCAACACACAGTCCCCCATCCTGACCCTGAACAGGACCCAGGTGAGGACGGAGCTGAGGAAGATCAAGGCAAGGAAGGCGTCGGGACCGGACAGCATCAGCGCAAAGCTCCTCAAGTCCTGTGCAGACCAGCTGTGTGGGATTGTGACGTACATCTTCAACCTGAGCCTGAAGCTGGGGAGGGTACCACAGCTGTGGAAAACATCTTGTGTGGTACCTGTACCAAAAACTTCCCACCCCAAAGACCTGAACAGCTACAGACCGGTGGCCTTGACGTCCCACTTGATGAAGACCCTGGAGAGACTGCTCCTTGCTCACCTCCACCCCCTGGTGGGACCAGCGATGGATCCACTCCAGTTGGCCTACCAGCATGGCATTGGGGTGGAGGATGCGGTGATCTTCCTCCTTCACCGTTCTCTGTCCCACCTGGAGAAGCCCCGGAATGTGGTGAGGATCATGTTCTTTGACTTCTCCAGTGCTTTCAACACCATCCAACCGATGATCCTGAAGGACAAGCTGCTGCGCGCAGGTGTGGACCAGCACCTGTCATCATGGATCCTGGACTACCTCACGAACCGGCCTCAGTTTGTGAGAACCCGGGACTGTGTGTCCGACACGATCATCGGTAGCACGGGGGCCCCCCAGGGAACGGTTTTGGCTCCCTTCCTGTTCACTCTTTATACTGCGGACTTCTCACACAACACAACACACTGTCATCTACAGAAGTTCTCTGATGACTCTGCGATCGTCGGCCTCATCTCCAATGGAGATGAAGCTGAGTACAGCGGGCTTATCCAGGACTTTGTGGACTGGTGCCATCGGAACTGCTTCCAGATCAACGCGAGGAAAACTAAGGAGCTGGTGGTGGACTGCCGCAGGCAAGGACATCCCCTCACAGCACCAGTAAATATACAGGGAACAGACATTGAGATGGTGACATCCTACAAGTGCCTGGGTGTTCATCTGAACAATAAACTAGACTGGTCACACAATACTGACGCACTCTACAAGAAGGGACAGCGCAGGCTGTTCCTACTGAGGAGGCTCAGGTCTTTTGGTGTACAAGGGGCACTGCTGAAGACATTCTACGACACGGTGGTGGCATCAGCCATCACTTTTGGAGTGGTCTGCTGGGGCAGTGGCATTACTGCAGCCGATAGGAAGAGACTGAACAAACTGATCAAGAAAGCTAGCTCTGTCCTGGGGCAGCGCCTTGATCCGGTGGAGGAGATGGGAGAGAGAAGGACGGTGGCTAAACTGTCATCTTTGCTGGAGTCTGAGTTCCACCCTATGCAGGACACACTGAATGCACTGAGGAGCTCATTTAGCAGCAGACTACATCATCCCAGGTGCACAACCGAGAGGTTTCGTAGGTCCTTCCTACCAACGGCTGTCAGACTGTACAACCTAAGCAGGGCTGCTCCCAGAGATAGCAAAAAGACGTGACAACCTAATAATTTTTTGAATGCAAAAGATGCAATAGACTTACACAATGGTCCCCTCCGGCATACAACTAGGAACATACCGGTTGCTATGGAGGGTGAGAATATGTATGGGCACATAATCATACCATGTAGGATAACTAAGTAGACGGTTGTGCTGTTTCATCCCATCTAGCAACAATGCTCTGCACTGTGTGTTTATATATTTACATATTTATTCCATCCAGCTACAATGCTCTGCACTGTGTGTCTGTGTGTATATATATATATATATTTATAGTAATATGTACATATGTATATTAGCTGCTCTTGCTTGCTTGCTTTTTTCTTGCCTTCTGATTGTTGCTCTGAGTGTTGCTATCCCTGTGCTGTTGCAATCCTGGAATTTCCCCGTTGTGGGACTAATAAAGGCTTATCTTAACTTCTCTGAGTATTTCTTATAGGTTTCCAATCTTGCTCTTTTCAATAAAGCCATTTTTGCTGTTAGTTTTCCTCCAATAACCACATTCAAAGCATCCCATAGTATGGTTGGATCCACTTCCCTGTTATTGTTTTCTTCGATATATTGTTTGATTTCTTTTTTTATATCCTCTACCAGGTCTTTGTTGTTCAGTATTCCCACATTGAGTCTCCGACACGTTTGTCTCTTTCGGGCGTTTAACTGAATCTTTAAATATACAGCATTGTGGTCTGAGATATCAGCGCCTCCTATTTTACATTCATCTACTCTATACCTATCACCCATATTAATAAAGAAGTGATCTATCCTCGAGTGGACCTTGTGGGTGGCTGAGTAGTGAGTATAATCTTTTCATATGGATTGAGACTCCTCCAAATGTCAATCATACCCATCTCTTCTAGTTGCAGTTTTAAAAATTTTGTCAGATGTTTTTTGTTTCTCTTTAAACTTGTTGTATCCAGGTGCTGTAAGATGTGCCTAATGCAGGTGTTTAGAAAGGACAGCTCAGTGCGTGAACGTGAGTGAGTGCGTGCGCGCAGCCGAGGCGCGCCCCAGGGGTGTGTGGAACGGCCCCGACAAGTGAACGGTGTGTGTGATTTTGGGCGGATGAGAGACAGAGAGCGAGGCGACCGGAGCAGGTAGATATCATTGCTATCAACAGTGCAGTCGGTGAATAAAGCCCCAACGCTTCAGCAATACGGCCTGTGCCTCTGTGTACCACCATATCTCCTGCTTAACAAGAGTGAGGTTTTACTCGGGAGTTGACCCCGGAGGAAGAAAGGCGCCTCCGGCCCTGGAGAAGACAGATCTCTCCTGCGTCCCCCAACCACGGTTAGGAGACGAGAAGCAGGAACGGTTAACACAGGGTATGATTCATAATTATGTTAAAATCACCTCTACAAATTAGAATTCCCTCTGTTTCTGTTGCAATGTTATCAAAGAGAACTTTGAAAAACTGTTTATCACTTTCAGGAGGAGCGTAGACATTTACCAGGGTAACTGGTTCATTTCCCAGCTTCCTTTTCACCAGTATACATCATCGCTCTTTATCCCTGATTTCTTTTCCAAATTCAAACTTAGTTGCATTTGAGATTAATAACAAGACTCCTCTTTTATGCCCCCGTTTGCATGAGCTGTAAAATGAGTTTCTAAATCCTAATCTTTTAAATTTTTCATGCTCTTTTTGGGGTAAGTGAGTCTCTTGCAGAAATGTAATTTCCACCTTTTCCTTCTTCACTTTTGTTCAGACTTTTGCTCTCTTTACAGGTGTATTTAGACCATTTACATTTAGCCATATAATCTGAAGACTATTTTTTATCATAACACTTAAACCATGTTTTCATGTGCTTCCCCGAGCAGTCTGAACCAGAACTGTGCACACATTTGATACACAAATGATTCACTCACTGCTCTCTCTGTGTCTTTGTGAACTTTTTTTTGTCTGCTGACTGTGCATTGAGGGCTTTTTTTTCTTGTAATCATAATATTGATCATATATGACCACTATTCTGACAATCAATGATTTTTTTGCTCCTTCCTATTGTATTATCCTTTCTTCCCATGCTTCCTGTACCCTTCTGTTGACAGGCGCGTTCACAGATGCAGCCGTGTCACCGGAAATGCAGGTCGTTTTCTGTGTCAAGTCAAATCCCTCGTATGTTATCAGTGATCTGTTAATGTACTTGGCAATAAATCTTTTCTGAGTTCTGAGTTCTGAGTTCTGACATTTGAACATCACAGTAAGAACATAAACCATAAGTAACTTCCACCTGGGGGTCTCTCGGTTTTTAGGAAATCCTCTTCTTCAATAAGGGCCCATCCCTAGACTGAGAAAACCATTCTGATGGATCCCCCCTCAGTCTAATTAAGTCCAACACATGAACTTTCAGTCTATTATGAATTTAAAAAAATAAGCATAAGGCCATACAGTATTACAAAACTCTTATTATATATTCATAAGAAAATGTATTCCCTTGTTTTTATGAGTAGAGTCTATATATCAGTGGGTGAGAACGCTGTTCTTTTACCCCATTTGGAGATTTCGACTCTTCATCTCCAACTTTTACACACGAGTCTTACCATTGTAGTTCGTTACTTAACCCCTGAAGTTCTCCGTCTTCCTTGTTGCTATTTCCTTTGAAACTCACGCAGTTTCTCCTTCACTCGGTGCACTGTATACCAGCTCGGGGACACAGCTGTCCCGCCGCCTCTCTTCGTCTCTTCGCCTCTCTCTCGTTGCCAACCCGACGCTCTGCGGTTCCCTCCTTCACTGTCGCCGTCTGTGTTGTTCGGCATGTCCAGCTGGAATCCCCTCGCTCTTACGTCCCGTGCAACTTCCCCAGCGTCGTTGTAACTCTTTACTCCATCACTCCAATAAATTCGTATTTTCATGTACGGGGTTTGGAAGCACCCCTCATGGATCGTCACCTTATCGTGGTGGGGGGGTTTGCATGCCCCAGTGATCCCAGGAGCTATGTTGTCCGGGACAATTTGCCTCTGATAGGGTCACCCAAGACAAACTGGTCCTGGGTGAAGGGCCAGACTAAGAATGATCCAACAGACTCTCATGATAAATTGTATATCAAGGATTCAGTGTACCCCGCCCAGTATGGGGTTACCGGGGCCCCACCCTGGAGCCAGGCCTGGGGGATTTGCTCGAAGGCTAGCGTCTGGTGGCCGGGTTTCCACCCATGGGACCCGGCCGGGCTCAGCCCGAAGGAGTTACATGGGTCCGCCCTCCAGTGGGCTCACCACCTGCAGGAGGGATCATGGGGGTCCGGTGCTATGTGGATTAGGTGGCGGTCAAAGGCGGAGACCTTGGCGGACTGATCCCAAGCTTTCTAAACTGGCTTTTGGTACGTGGAATGTCACCTCTCTGGTGGGGAAGGAGCCTGAGCTGGTGTACGAGGTTGAGAGATAACGGCTAGGTATAGTCGGCCTCACCTCAACACACAGCTCCGGTTCCGGAACCAGTCTCCTGGAGAGGGGCTGGAGCTTGGCCTTTTCTGGAGTTTCCCCAGGCGAGAAGCGACGAGCAGGGGTGGGTATTCTTGTATCCCCCCACCTTGCTGCCTCTATATTGGAGTTTTCCCCGGTGGACAAAAGGGTTGCTTTCCTGCGCCTTCGGGTTGGGAAACGGGTCCTGACCATCATTTGTGCCTATGCACCAAATGATGTTTCAGAGTACCCACCCTTTTTGGAGTCTGTGACTGGGGTGCTGGAGGGTACTCCTCTTGGAGACTCCATTGTCCTACTGGGGGATTTGAATGCGCACGTGGGCAACGACAGTGAAACCTGGAGGGAGGTGATTGGGAGGAACGGCCTGCCTGATCTGAACCTGAGTGGTGTTCAGTTATTGGACTTCTGTGCTAACCACAGTCTGTCCATGATGAACACCATGTTCAAGCATAAGGGTGTCCATATGTGCACTTGGCACCAGGACACCCTAGGTCGCAGGTCGATGATCGATTTTGTTATCGTGTCATCAGACCTGCGACCGTATGTCTTGGACACCCGGGTAAAGAGAGGTGCAGAGCTGTCAACTGATCACCACCTGGTGGTGAGTTGGATTCGATGGCAGGGGAGGAAGCCATTCAGACCTGGTAGACCCAAACGTATAGTGAGGGTGTGCTGGGAACGTCTGGCTGAGGTCCCTATTCGGGAGGTCTTCAACTCCCACCTCCGGAAGAACTTCAACCACATTCCGAGGGAGTCTGGAGACATGGAGTCTGAATGAGCCATGTTCTCCACCTCTGTTGTTGAAGCGGCGGCCCAGAGCTGTGGCCGCAAGGTGGTCAGTGCATCTCGTGGTGGCAACCCCCGAACCAAGTGGTGGACACCATTGGTGAGGGGGGCCATTAAGCTGAAGAAGGAGTCCTATCAAGCTTGGTTGGCTTGTGGGACTCCCGAAGCAGCTGAGGTGTACCGGCAGGCCAAGCGGAGTGCACCTCGGGTGGTTGCTGAAGCAAAAACTCGGGTATGGGAGGAGTTTGGTGAGGCCATGGAGCAAGACTTTCGGTCGGCGTCGAAGAGATTCTGGCAAACTGTCCGGCGGCTCAGGAGGGGAAAGCAGCTCTCTGTCCACACTGTGTATGGTGCGGATGGGACACTGTTGACTTCAACTGGGGAGTTCGTCGGGCGGTGGAAGGAATACTTTGAGGATCTCCTCAATCCCAATGATACGCCTTCCACAGGGGAAACAGGGTTTGGGGACGAGGGGGATGACTCGCCTATCACAGGAGCTGAGGTCACCAAGGTGGTTAAAAATCTCCTTGGTGGCCGGGCCCCGGGGGTGGACAAGATTCGCCCTGAGTACCTCAAGGCCCTGGATGTTGTAGGGCTGTCATGGTTGACACGCCTCTGCAACATTGCGTGGAGGTCGGGGCAGTGCCTTTGGCATGGCAAACCGGGGTGGTGGTTCCTCTCTTCAAAAAAGGGGACCGGAGGGTGTGCTCCAACTTTAGAGGGATCACACTTCTCAGCCTCCCTGGGAAGGTCTATGCCAAGGTACTGGAGAGGAGAGTCCGGCCGTTGGTCGAACCTCGGATTCAGGAGCAGCAATGTGGTTTTCGTCCTGGCCGTGGCACATCGGACCAGCTCTTTACCCTCTCGAGAATCCTTGAGGGTTCGTGGGAGTTTGCCCAACCAGTTTACATGTGTTTTGTGGACTTGGAGAAGGCATTTGACCGCGTCCCTCGTGGATTTTTGTGGGGGGTGCTTCGGGAGTATGGGGTATCGGGCTTGTTGTTACGAGCTATTCGGTCTCTGTACGACCATTGTGAGAGTTTGGTTCGTATTGCCAACACTCGGTCGGAGTCATTCCCAGTGAGAGTTGGACTCCGCCAGGGCTGCCCTTTGTCACCGATCCTGTTCAAAATTTTTATGGACAGGATTTCTAGGTGCAGCCAGGGAATGGAGGGTGTCATGCTTGGTGACCACAGGATCTCATCTCTGTTGTTTGCAGATGATGTTGTCTTGTTGGCTTCATCCAGCAATGACCTACAGCTCTTGCTGGGACAGTTTGCTGCTGAGTGTGAAGCGGCTGGGATGAGAATCAGCACCTCTAAGTCCGAGTCCATGGTCCTCAGCCGGAAAAAGGTGGATTGTCCTCTCTGGGTTGGGGACAGGCTCCTGCCCCAAGTGGAGGAGTTTAAGTATATTGGGGTCTTATTCACGAGTGAGGGGAAAATGGAGCGAGAGATTGACAGACGGATTGGAGCAGTATCTGCAGTGATGCGGACGTTGTACCGGTCTGTTGTGGTGAAGAGGGAGCTTAGTACTAAGGCAAAGCTATCGATTTACCAGTCAATCTACGTTCTACTCTCACCTATGGTCACGAGCTTTGGGTAATGACCGAAAGAACAAGATCGCGGATACAAGCGGCTGAAATGAGCTTTCTCCGTAGGATTGCTGGACTCACCCTCAGAGATAGGGTGAGGATCTCAGTCATCCGGGAGAGGCTCAGAGTAGAACCGCTGCTCCTCCACATTGAAAGGAGTCAGTTGAGGTGGTATGGGCATCTGATTAGGATGCCTCCTGGACGCCTCCCACTTGAGGTGTTTCAGGCACGTCCCACTGGGAGGAGACCCCGGGGCAGACCCAGGACTCGATGGAGAGACTATGTCTCCCAGCTGGTCTGGGAACGCCTTGGTATCCTCTCTAAAGAGCTGGAGCAGGTGGCTGGGGAGAGGGAAGTCTGGGCTTCTCTGCTTGATCTGCTGCCTCCGTGACCTGGACCTCCAGAAAAGCGGTAGAAGATGGATGGATGGATGGATGGATGGATGGATGGATGGATGGATGAATGGGTTTGGAAGCATACAGTATGTTCCTGTCTTTTAGTGTCTTCTTGATGTCACGATATGCTCTGCGTTTCTGTACAATTTCAGCAGGATAATCATGGTCAAACTGAATACGTGCATCACCCACTTTAATTTTCTTCTGCCACGCTTTTTTTTAGCACCATGTCCTTGATTTCGAATTTCTGAAAATTAACCACTATTGCCCTCGGTTGAGCACCTGCCCTCGGTTCCTGCGGCGGGGTTCTGTGAGCGCGTTGGATCTGCAGACTGAAATCCCCAGAGATCTCCAGCTCTCTTTTTAATAACTGTTCCAGGTAGTTCTTCACAGAGCTTCCTTCAGTTTCTTCCGGTAGGCCAAAGATGCGAACGTTATTTCTCCGAGACCTCGCTTCTAGGTCTACCATTTTATCTTGCATGTAGCTTGTCTGCTTTAGCATCTTTTGCAGCATCTCATTAGCCTCCGTGTTCCACTCTTCCAGCTCAGATATGCGACCCTGGGCCCCGGCTATACTCGCCTTTTGGTCCTGTACTTCTTGGTTGCATTCTGTGAATTTATGGTCCATATCTTGTCTGAGGGATGCAATTTCTTGTATCACTTCCTTCTTTGTTTCATCTTTAAAATGTGTCAATTCCTCATGAAGATTTTGTTGCAGCTCTTTTATATCTTCTGATATAAAATATCATTATATAATAGCTATAAATATATATTTATATATTTAAATATATACCAGATATAAATATATATTTATATCTGGTGACTTCTTCGGACACAGTTCGGACACTGACGGGCTTTAAGTCTAGGCAGGGGGTCGATGATGACGACGCTTCGCTTCCAGACAGGCTTAACGACTTCTTTGCACGTTTTGAAGCATCAAACTCGACAATCAGAGGGAGGGCCGGCCCACTCCCACCATCGGTCGGACCAGCTTTTACCATTAACACAGCGGACACACGGAGGACCCTATCCAGAATCAACCCACGCAAAGCTGCAGGTCCAGACAACATTCCGGGACGTGTGCTCCGAGACTGCGCGAGCGAGTTGGCGGATGTCCTGACTGACATTTATAACATCTCCCTGAGTCAGGCCATTGTCCCCAGATGCTTCAAGACCTCTATCATTGTACCGGTGGCAAAGAAACCAGTGGTGTCCTGTTTGAATGACTATCGTCCTGTTGCACTTACACCAATTGTGATGAAGTGTTTTGAACGGCTTGTCAAACCACACATTACAGCCTGCCTCCCTGCATCACACGACCCGCTCCAGTTTGCATATCGTTCAAACCGCTCCACGGAGGATGCTATAGTCACCACCCTACACTCTGTCATCACCCACCTGGACCAGAAAGACACCTACGCCAGACTCCTGTACATTGATTTCAGTTCAGCATTCAACACCATTATTCCCCAGAGACTGATAGAGAAATTACTCCTTCTCGGTCTGAACACCGCCACATGTCTCTGGATCCTGGATTTCCTGACTGAGAGACCTCAGTCTGTCCGGGTTGGAAACAACATCTCCAACTCTGTCACGCTGAGTACCGGAACCCCTCAAGGCTGTGTACTCAGTCCACTGTTGTTTACACTTCTAACACATGACTGTATATCCAAACACGAGGGGAACCAGATTATTAAGTTTGCAGATGACACCACGGTGGTGGGACTTATTCAGAGGGATGAGGAATCAATGTACAGGGAAGAAGTGAGAGACCTGGAGGGCTGGTGCAGGGAGAACAATCTGGTGCTCAACGTGGACAAAACAAAGGAGATGATTGTCGACTTCCGGCGGTCACAGCCTGAGCACGTCCCCCTCAGCATCGGCGGCCGTTTAGTGGAGAGAGTAGAGAACATCAAGTTCCTCGGAGTGCAGATCTCGCAGGACCTGACCTGGAGCAAGAATTCCTTGGAGATCAGAAAGCGAGCTCAGCAGAGACTACACTTCTTGAGGAAACTCAAACAGGCCTCTCTCCCCATCTGCATCCTCAGGACCTTCTACAGAGGTGTGGTGGAGAGTGTTCTGACGTACTGCATTGCTACATGGTACTCCAGCTGCAGTATGTCAGACAAAAAAGCCCTGCAGAGGATAGTTAAGGGAGCTGAGAGGGTAATTGGAGTCTCCCTCCCCTCTGTCCAAGAACTTTTTCAGAACTGTTGTAGGAGCAGGGCACTGAACATTGTCAAGGACCTGAATAAGATCATTAATCCAGTCCTTCGTGCCCCTGCATGAGCAACACAGGCCCAATTTCATCTTCATGGACAACAATGCTCTAGCTCACATCCTGGTCACATCATTAGGGAACGGCTGCTGAAGGCTGGGGTACCTCAAATGGAGTGGCCAGCACTTTCTCCAGACCTGAATCCCATAAAAAACCTATGGGATCAGCTGAGTCACCATGTTGAGGCTCGTAACCCTGCACCCCACAACCTCAATGACCTGAGGGTCGCCCTTCAAGAAAAGTGGAATGTCTTACCTCAGTAGACAATAAGACGACTTGTGAACAGCATGAGATGTCGTTGTCAAGCTGTAATTGATGCTCAAGGGTACATGACAAGTTATTGAGACACTGACATTTTTTGTTGTGGTTTTCCCACCACTGTTGGCTTTTGTTTCAATAAATTGAGATGAGGAACTCACCATTGCATGCTTCTACTAAAATGCCCTACTTTCATGATATAATATCTCTGTAGCATGAACTTTTTACATTTTCCATAAAATTCACCCAAAAACTAAATATCCCTAACTTGTTGTGAGTAGTGTACTTTGCCAAGGTCATTTTCACACCTTCAGGGACCCTAAAGGGCCCTACCAGCTCTCTCCCCATGATTCCAACCAGAAAAACATGACACCATCACTTCCTTACTGACGTTGCAGCCTTGTTGAGACATAACCGCCATCCATCAACCATCCACTACTCCAACCATCTGGACCAGGGGTGGCCAATCATGTGCCATGGAGGGCCAAGACCCCGCAGGTTTTCTCTTCTACCCAGTGTCTTCAATAGCTGTTTTCACTAATCAGCAATCAGTGGGAAGAAATTCAGTGAAATCTGCTGTCGAAGACACTGGTTGGAGGTAAAGCCTGCAGGGTCTTGGCCCTCCATGGGACATGACTGGACACCCCTGATCTGGACCATCCAGGGTTGCACGGCACTCCTCAGTATACAAGACTGTTTGAAAATTAATCATGTATTTCTGGGCTCACTGCAACCATTTCTGTTTGTGAGCATTGGTTAGGGGTGGCTGAATAGTAGGTTTATGCACAACTGCAAGCCTCTGGAGGATCCTACACCTTCAGGTTCGTGGGACTCCAGAGGCATCAGCAGCTTCAAATACCCGTTTGCTGCTTTGTAATGGCATTTTAGCAGCTGCTCTCTTAATCCAATAAATTTGTCTGGCAGAAACCTTCCTTATTCTGCCTTTATCTGCACGAACTCGTCTGTGCTCTGAATCAGTACGATGATCACACTTAAGTTTTTGTGAAATATCCATTATGTTTTCATACCTTGTCCAAGGCATTGCACTATTGACACTTTTTGTTAGCAGAGAGATCCTTTTTCTTTCCCATATTGCTTGAAACCTGTGGCATGCTTAATAATGTGGAATGTGGGGAGCGTGAAATAACGAGGCTGAATTATTTCTCAATTCAGGTTTTAATGTAGCTTTCACATCCCCAGCGATCTCTCAAGAACAGAAGAGAGAGAGCTGCATCAGAACCCCCACATTTATACATCAACATCAAAGGAAGAATCACACATCCCTGTCAAAACCCTGCATTGACAATAACTCTCCCCCGAGTCCCGTAGTCCTCCGCCTGGCCCCAGGAGGTCAGGAAGTCCCTTCAGTTCCTTATCCCGATACCTCCGTCCTCTTGCCTCCTCTTGGTGAGGGATCGTCACTTCCTTGTGGTAACGTATCGTCACTTCCTGTTTTGCTGTCTGCCTGTGTGGTTTGCTCTCCAGCTCTCTAGCCACTAGCTATGGCTACTAGCTCTCTTTCCTCTCCTCTGGTGTGCTCTGTCTGTCAGATGTTTAGCTACACCTCTGCCTCTTTTAGTGATAACGGTAAATGTAATAAATGTTGTCTTTTTGAGGCGCTCGAGGCGAGGTTGTCTGATTTGGAATCCCGGCTCCGCTGCATTGAAACACCGTCTGCGCCAGTTAATCTCGACGGACGCCCATTAGCTGCAGTGGAGCTAGCTAGCTTAGGCCCCCCTGTCAGTGGTTCCCCGGCTCTCCTCAGCAGCGAGGAGACTGGGTGGGTGACGGTGAGAAGGAAGCCTAGCCGCAAAGCCCCGGTTCACCACCAACCTGTTCACGTTTCTAATCGTTTTTTCCCGCTCAGCGACACACCCGCTGAGGAAAAAACTCTGATCATTGGCGACTCTGTAGTCAGAAACGTGAACCTAGAGACTCCAGCGGTCATAGTCAAATGCATTCCTGGGTCCAGAGCAGGCGACATTGAGTCAAATTTGAAAATGCTGGCTAAAAGTAACTGTAAATATTCCACAATTGTTATTCACGCCGGCATGAATGACATCCGTCTCCGGCAGTCGGAAGTCACGAAACTTAATATAGAATCGGTGTGTGAGTTTGCAAAAACGATGTCTGCCACTGTAGTATTCTCTGGGCCCCTCCCCAATCTGACCAGTGATGACATGTTTAGCCGCTCGTCATCCTTGAACCGCTGGCTGTCTGTGTGGTGTCCTAAAAATGACGTGGGCTACATTGACAATTGGAGCTCTTTTTGGGGAAAACCTGGTCTTATGAGACGAGACAGCATTCATCCCACTTTGGATGGTGCTTCTCATTTATCTAACAATCTGGCATCTTTTTTATCCAAATTTCCAAAACCCTGACTACTCAGAGTTGGGACCAGGAAGCAGAGTCGCAGTCTTACACGCCTCTCTGCAGCTCCTCTTCATCCGCCACCCCTCAGCTTAGCCCCTGTCTTCCCCATCAGAGAATCGTTGTCTGCTCCCTCCAAAGTGAATAAAAATATAATGTATAAGCATCCCAAAGTGATAAAGCAAAATATTGGTAAAACTCAAATTAAACATAAAGCCTCTAAATTGAATGATTTGGCCTCTGTTCCTCCTCATAATTTAAAAATTAAATGTGGTTTATTAAATATTAGGTCTCTAACTCCCAAGTCTCTGTTAGTCCATGATCTGTTAATTGATCATCAGATTGATTTAATTTCCCTTACAGAGACTTGGTTAGGGCAAGAGGATTATGTTGGTTTAAATGAATCAACTCCCTCTGGTTATTTAAACTGTCAAAATCCCAGAAGTTCTGGTCGTGGAGGAGGAGTAGCATCAATTTACCATTCCAAATTACTAGTTAATGTAAAGCAAAAAACATGTTATAATTCCTTTGAGGGCCTGGTCCTCAGTATTGGGCACTTTAGCAATTTCAGGTTAAACCCAATTTTATTTGCCATAGTTTATCGTCCCCCATCAACCTATTCAGAATTTTTATCCGAATTTCCTGATTTCTTAGCTGATTTAGTGCTGAAATCTGATAGAATAATTATAGTAGGGGACTTTAATATACATGTGGATGTAGATAGTGACTGCCTTAATGTGGCTTTTAATTCAATATTAGACTCGATTGGGTTTTCTCAGAAAGTAGGAAATTCTACTCATTACCTCCACCATACATTGGACCTTGTTCTGACATATGGCATAGAAATAGAAAATCTTGTAGTGTCTCCTCATAACCCTGTACTGTCAGACCATTGTCTGTTAACCTTTGATTTTACTATTTCTGACTATTTGGCTCCTAAAGAAAAATATTATCACAGTAGATGCCTCTCAGATGATGCTGTTTCCAAATTTATGCAGATTGTTTCCTCTATGCCATGTGTCAACACAACGGAAATAAGCTATAGACAGCTTGCTCCTTCTGTAATTGATAACATGGTGGATAGTGTTTCAGCTTCTCTGCATCAGGCTCTAGACTTGGTGGCCCCCTTAAAAAAGAAAAAATCTAATCAGAGATTTTTAACTCCTTGGTTCAACACAGAAACTCGTAGCTTAAAACAGAAGACTCGTCAATTAGAAAGAAAATGGCGCTCTACTAATTTAGATGAAATCTATTTAGCTTGGAGAAATCATCTTTTAATTTATAAAAAATCTCTTAGAAAAGCTAGAACGAGTTATTATTCTGCATTAATAGAAGAGAACAAGAATAATCCCAGGTTTCTTTTCAGTACTGTAGCCAGGTTGACAAAGAGTCAGGACTCTGTCAATCCTAGCATCCCCTTAGAGCTTACTAGTCAGGACTTTATGAACTTTTTCAATAATAAAATTTCATCCATCAGAGATAAAATCAATCAGATTCTTCCCACAGTTAACTTAAATACTGTAACTACTACAACTCCTTCTATTGATGTCTGTCTTGATGAGTTTACTCCAATCGACCTTTGTGAGTTAGACAAAGTAGTTTCCTCATCCAAACCTTCAACTTGTCTTTTAGACCCTATTCCTACCAGGTTATTTAAAGAAGTCTTCCCACTTATTGGTAGCTTTATTCTTCATATAATCAATTCTTCATTAACTTTAGGCCATGTACCGCAGGCTTTTAAAATGGCTGTAATTAAACCCTTACTCAAAAAGCCAACGCTAGATCCAGGAGCTTTAGCTAACTATAGACCAATCTCTAATCTCCCTTTCATTTCAAAAATCTTAGAAAGAGTTGTTGCTACGCAATTATTTGACCACCTGCAGGGAAATGGTTTACTTGAAGAGTTTCAATCTGGGTTTAGAATCCATCATAGTACTGAAACAGCCTTAGCGAAGGTCACTAACGACCTCCTCATTGCATCTGATAATGGACTAGTTTCTGTACTTGTCCTTTTAGATCTTAGTGCAGCTTTTGATACTATTGATCATAATATTCTACTTGATAGATTAGAACACTATGTTGGACTTAATGGAACTTCGTTGCAGTGGTTTAGATCTTATTTATCTGATAGGTTCCAGTTTGTTCATGTAAATGATGAGTTTTCTTTCAGCTCAAAGCTTAGTCATGGAGTTCCACAGGGATCTGTGCTAGGCCCTACTCTTTTTAGTTTATATATGCTTCCGTTAGGCAACATTATTAGAAAGCACTGTATACATTTTCATTGTTATGCAGATGACACACAATTATACCTGTCAATGAAGCCAGATGATACTAATCAATTAGCCAAGTTAGAAGCCTGTCTTAAGGAAATCAAAGCTTGGATGACTTGTAATTTCCTGCTATTAAATTCAGATAAGACTGAAGTCATTCTTGTTGGTCCAAAAAACCTTAGAAATTCCTTTCCAAATCAAACTTTCAGTTTGGACGCAGTTACTCTTTCTCTTAATAGCTCTGTGAGGAACCTTGGAGTTATTTTTGATCAGGATTTGTCCTTCAATTCACATATTAAATTTGTTTCTAAGACTGCCTTTTATCATTTGCGTAATATTGCCAAGATTAGGAGCATCTTGTCTCAGAGTGATGCTGAGAAGCTGATCCACGCTTTTGTTAGCTCGAGATTAGATTATTGTAATTCTTTATTATCAGGCTGTCCTAAAACATCTTTAAAAAGTCTTCAGCTGATCCAAAATGCTGCAGCAAGAGTTTTAACAGGTACTAGAAAGAGAGATCATATCTCTCCGGTTCCGGCCTCCCTTCATTGGCTTCCCATAGAGTTTAGAATTAAGTTTAAAATCCTTCTTCTCACTTACAAAGCTCTAAACAATCAGGCTCCTTTTTATTTAAAAGATCTGATACTACCGTATTATCCTAACAGAGCACTAAGTTAGTTAATCCCTTCACACCTGAAGGTGTATATGGGCGGCGCCTATCTCCGTTTCTCTGACCCTAGGCCACACAGCTACTGTAAGTAGTGAAAGCTACAGCGGGGGGTCAGTCCTCTGGTAGCTCTGTGTGTAACTTTACTTTCCCCATTCCATTATGCGGAGCACCACGCTAGAAGGCAGAAAGCACCATTTTTATATGGTCTTTGGTATGACCCGGCCGGGATTTGAACCCCTGCCTCCCGGGTGTGGGGCGGATGCTCTACCAACTGAGCCACCACTCCGGTCTAACAGAGCACTACGCTCCCAAAATGCAGGATTACTTGTAATACCTAGAATCTCCAAAAGTACAATGGGAGGCAGAGCCTTCAGTTATCAAGCTCCTCTCCTGTGGAATCAGCTGCCAATCTGGATTCGGGAGTCAGACTCGATCTCTGTTTTTAAGAATAGGGCTAAAACCTACCTTTTTGATCTAGCCTACAATTAGGGAGGGATCATGTGTTTCTGAACCCTCCCTTAGTTATGCTGCTAATAGGTTTAGTCAGCCGGGGGACCTCCAGTAATGCACTGGGCCTCACTCCTTTCCTCACTCTCTATGAAATATTTTTTTTTTTTGCTGGTCATTAACATTTGTTTGTTCTCTCCCATAGATTGAGTCCCCATCGTGCTGTTTGCTCTCTACATGTCTGTTCTTTTCTTCTTCTCTATCCCCTCACCCCCCAGCCAGTCGCAGCAGATGACTGCCCCTCCCTGAGCCTGGTTCTGCTGGAGGTTTCTTCCTGTTAAAAGGGAGTTTTTCCTCTCCACCATCGCCAAGTGCTGCTCACAGGGGATCGCCTGATTGCTGGGGTCTTTCTGCAACTGTGGGGGTCCCCCCTACAGTTGATAGTGCTATGAGATGACTGTTGTTGTGAAATGGCGCTATATAAATAAAGTTGAATTGAATTGAATTGAATTGCCGTTATCCACAGGCGGTCCCGACATATTGTCCCATCCTAAGACGTGAGGTCAATCCACATATGCAGTCCTAAGCATCTCACTTTATACTCATACATATGTAGGCAAAAACACATGCGCCACATGGAACATCCTTCTGAAGATATGATTATTGACTTTAGGAGGAAAACTCCCAGGCACAAAGTCACTGTACTAAAAGGCCAGACTGTGGTCTATATTAATCATATATTCCATAACCTACATATGTTGAAGCATGTGGAAATGTTTGGTAATTACATATGTAAAGCAACTTCACACCTCTGAAAGGACAAAGGCTCTCAACCGCCAAGTGAAGAACAAAGATGTTCCCAGACACTGCGGTGGAGACCGGAGGAGCCACCCTCGCCCCCCTAGGGAGAAGAGAGGAAGCGCCAAGACAATGGGGGGATTAAGATAATGAGGGATGTCAGCCTTTGTTATGCATGTCTTTTGTTATGTGCAAGTATAAAGTCAGTGAGCCGGAGATATTCGGTCTCTTTTCCTTCTGCTGCCTCTGCACTAAGATGAGACTTGTTAGGAGAGCTGATAAATAAACTTTGGTTTATATATCAAATCGCCTCGTCATTTCAAGCTCTTCTACACAGACCACTGAATGTGTACAATCCTACAAATATCTTGGGACGATTATTGATAGTAATTTAAACTTTGAAGAGAACTGTGAAAGGGTGTGCAAAAAGGGTCAGCAACATTTGCATTGCTTAAGGAAACTTGCACGCTTCCAAATTGACCGAACCATAATGACAATGTTTTATTGGGCTTTTATTGAATCTGTTTTATCCTTTTCTTTAGTGTCATGGTTTGGTCAGATAAAACTGAAACAGAGGAAATCCTTGGATCAGGTAGTTAGATGGTCCAGTCGTTTGCTTGGTGAGTCACAGCTGAGCCTGACATCCCTGTACACCAGACAGGTACAGAGGATGGCTGCCTCCATTTTAAATGATGACTCCCACCCTTTGCACTGCAACTTTCAGCTTCTTCCCTCCAGACAGAGGTTTGCTGTCCCAAAAAGTAGAACCCAGCGCTACAAAAACAGCTTTGTTCCTGCTGCTGTCAAAGAGTTGAACAAGATGTAACAATATATTGCACATAATTTAGTTACCTATTTATTAATTTTTATTTTATATTTACTTATTTTTGTAGGCTTTTTATTTGGGTTCTAAATCTTTTATTGGGTTTTAGACTTTTTTGTGTTTTTAATCTCTTTGACTAGTTTTTAACTTTTTAATACTCTTTTTTCTCTCATCTCTTTGTCTTATGTCCTGATTGGTGGAGCCTTGAGTATTTTTATCATGTTTATAGTCAGCTTCATGTGTGCCTGTGTTTGGGTTCATATTGAATGTAATTGTGGCTTGTAAATATGGATGTCACCTGACTGCAAAACAAATCTACCTACGGGTACAAATAAAGGAACCTGAACCTTAAGTAGTTTTCCTTTAATTGGGTTCACCCCTGAGACTTTTCCGGAGGTCCGAGTTGCAGAGGCAGCAGTTCAAGCAGAGAAGCCCAGCCTTCTCTCTCCCCAGCCAAGGTGTTCCCAGACCAGCTGGGAGACATAATTTCTCCAGTGATCTAAACAGCCCTGAGACACAATACCATCATCCATGAGTTTAACTGAAAAACAAAAAATTGAATGTTTAGACACTAAAATCCTATTTGCATAGTAATTTGGAACGCGGTGTATATGAAGTTTGGCGGCATTGGACAATCTATGTGTGAGTTATACCCTCCTGTCCATTGGCGGTTGGGGGCGCTGTCACTATGTGTCATTCTTTATTATAGAAATTATCAGTATCGGCTACCTATTCACCATACAAAATTTGGTTGACATCAGTCAAGGTATGCCAGATTTTTTTTTTATTTACCTTTTGTTCTTATTAAAGACAAAATTAGAAAGGGATAAGGGCCTGCACTTATATAATGCTCTTCTTGTCTCAAAGCGCTTCACTAGTACTAACCCTCTATTCTAAGGGCCAACAGGAGACAGACATCTGGGGGCAATTCAGAACAACCATTTAACCTAACATGCATGTCTTTGGATTGTGGAAGGAAACCGGAGCCCCCGGAGTAAACCCACGCAGCACAGGGAGAACATGCAAACTCCACACAGAAAAGTTCCTACCCCTGCCAGCCTGGGGATTTGAACCTGGAACCTTCTAGCTGTTAGGCAACGGTGCTAACCACTGCACCACCGTGCTGCCAAAGGAGATGTTTTTACCTTCTTTACATGTTTTGACTGTTCACTGCAGCCTTCGTCATAAGTGTCAGCTGATTGCTGCAAGATGTCATTTTATCAGCTGACTTTTGTAGGCGGGACCAGCCCAGCAGACCTGTCAGATCCACCGAACCGGCCCCGCTTCCCGCCGTCCGATGGTCTCTGGAGAATGTGGTCCCAGGTATGAGAAAGCATAAAGACCCCCCTTATCCTGGTTCATGGTGTCTTTTCCCCGCTTCCTGATCTCTATGGCCTCCTTGATCCAGCGTTTGTGTCTGTTGCTCTCTGATCCAATAATTTTTGCGTTGTCCCAGTCCATGATGTGATTATTTCTTTGGCAGTGATCTGATATTGCTGATTTTAATGTTTCTTGTTCTGCCTTTTCTTTTTGTGATCTTGTGAGTCGTCCTTGTGTTTCCTTCTCACATTCATTCTGGTGTTCTTTTTTTCTTGTGGTGAATGATCTTCCAGTTTCTCCAATGTAGGTTTTGTTGCATGATCTGCATGATATTTCATATATTACATTGCATTTTTTGTCTCGTTCTATTTTGTCCTTGGGGTGTACTAATAACTGTCTTAATTTTTTGTGTGGTTTGACTGCTGTGTTTATTTTGTATTTTCTCCAGAGACCATCAGATGGCGGAAAGCGGGGCCGGTTCGGTGATCTGACAGGTCTGCTGGGCTGGCCCCGCCTAAAAAAGTCAGCTGATAAAATGTCACCTGGCAGCAATCAGCTGACTGTTCTGTCAACGGCTGCAGTGAACAGTCGAAACATGTAAAGAAGGTAAAAACATCTCCTTTCTATATATATATATAACACTGGTCAACACCAAATTTATTGTCTAAGGTTTTTTTAGCTGATTTAGGACAATTTTGATGTGCTGGATCCAAAAATCACATTGGTTTTGCTCAATCAGGTCAACTTTTTGAATTATGGCCACATGTTGTTTTATACGTTTTTCTTTACATGTACGGGTATTTTTGCTTTATATGATGCAAAATTCTTTGTCTTGAAATTGTCTGAATTTTGAACAATGACGATGTAACATTCAATTTACATGTACTTACCTTTATATAAAGTTAAGTACATGCACAGTACTAAGTACTAAGTAAATACCGATTTTTACTTAGCACCTGATTGAGAAACGGATGTCATTTTCAGATTCAGCAGTGCAAAATTGTCTTAAATCAGTTGAAAAAAAAACCA
The DNA here is from genome assembly GCA_020510985.1 of Pholidichthys leucotaenia. Taxonomy (NCBI): domain Eukaryota; kingdom Metazoa; phylum Chordata; class Actinopteri; order Cichliformes; family Pholidichthyidae; genus Pholidichthys; species Pholidichthys leucotaenia. The sequence goes on from CM035839.1 coordinate 477,701,593, forward strand.
GACAACTTACAAAAAAATTATTTTTGTAACCCTGTGTAATTAAAAGAAGACAAAATGAACCTACTTGAGGTAAGGTAGGCCAGAGTTATAACCATTGGAAGAGTAATGGCGATACCACAAACTTGGCCGTGTTCCTTCCACCAAACTGTTTTCAACAGCTATTGATGGCATATGGTTATAGATGATTGCCACCATAAATGGTACCAATCAGACTATTTCAGAGATATTGAAAAAACCTTTGGTGTAACCTTCATGTCTCCAAGAGAGGGCACTATTGCTACTCATCAATATTCATAGCTATAATTGTTTGGAGGCATATCCATATACATCTATACATCGTACCTATCTTGGTGCCAATCGGACATTCCATTCCCAAGGTATTAAAAAAACTCAATATGAGGCAAACTTTCTGATGCATATCTTTCCGTCTCCAATAGATGGTGCTGTAGATTCTTATGAATATTGTTCTATAGAACTGTTTGGAACTGGACTAATATCCATAATATTGAATTTGGTTGAACCCCCACAATGCATACCAGCATTATAGCCATTGGAACAGTCACAGAATGATCATGGCGAAGCGTCAAACTTTGCCACACTCCTACGGTCAAACTGCCGAGCTTTTGGAACTTTTCATTAACTTAATGGCACATGGGTATAGATGACCGTCACCACAAATGAGCGCAACTGGACTAAAACCCTCGGACAGGTTTGATCAAACGCGCGGGCTGGATATCAGGTCACCAACACTTCCTTTAAAAATGGCTGACTTCCTGTTGGGTGTAGAACATCATTTCTGTGGAGTTTTTTTTGCATGTTAAACATCTCACCCGATTTTCATCTTTCTACGCCAAAGTAAGTGTGTGCTGCCCCCCACTGACTTCACGTTAGGTGATGCTGAAGAGCCATTTTTGTGGGGTCATTCATATTTACTCCAAATTATTTTTTTTTCCAGTTTTGAGGTCCCTGCAAAGAATGGTGAGTTTTCATGCACACCGACTACTCCAAAAATGAGATCATAGATGGAGAAAAAGAAAAAATACTAACAGATAGGGCTGTGAGATATGGCAAAAAATTCATATCACGATGTCATCTTACATCATGATAAGATAAACCTTTATTAGTCCCACAATGGGGAAATTCCAGGATTGCAACAACACAGGGATAGCAACACTCAGAGCAATAATTAAGAAGAAAATAAAATAAGAGCAGTGAATATACAGTACATATGTATACATAAATATATAAATATATATACACAGTGCGGAGCATTGTAGCTAGATGGAATAAACAGCATAACCGTCTATTTAGTTACCCTACATAGTATGAATATGTACCCATACATATTGTCACCCTCCGTAGCGACTGATATTGTCCTAGCTGTATACTGGAGGGGACCATTTGTGTAAGGATAATATCACAATAGACATTTTCAGTAAATTCTGGTTTAATCACATTCTGGTTTATTTTTTTACATGTACCATTTTCCCTCATAAGGCAACATCTTGCCCCACCTCGGCCATTCTGACCACCTATCTGTGATGCTGGTGCCTGCCTACAAACCTCTACTGAAGCGCAGCAGGCCAGCAGTGAAACAAATCAGGATTTGGCCAGAGGGTGCAACCTCAGCACTTCAGGACTGTTTTCTGCACACAGACTGGGAGGTCTTCAAAATAGCAGCCTCCCAGGGAGACAGGACAGATGTGGAGGAGTACGCTGAAACAGTCACCAGCTACATCGCAAAGTCCACAGAGGATGTCACTATAGTGAAGACTTTCACTGCACGGCGCAACTATAAACCCTGGATGACTGCAGAGGTGCGCTCGCTGCTCACAGCCAGAGATGCAGCCTTCAGAGCGAAGGACAGGATCGCCCTCCACTCAGCCAGGTCTGCGCTCTCAAAGGGAATTAAGACAGCGAAGCGCACCTATGAGAAGAAAATCCAGGGACACCTCTGTGACACAAGGAACACCAAGCAGATGTGGCAGGGAGTTCGGGCGCTGACGGATTATAAGTCTAGGCAGGGGATCGATGATGATGATGCTTCGCTTCCAGACAGGCTCAATGACTTCTTTGCACGTTTTGAAGCACCAAACCCAACAATCAGAGGGAGGGCTGGCCCATCTCCACCATCTGTTGGGCCAGCTATCATCATCAACACAGCGGACACGTGGAGGACCCTAATCAGGGTCAACCCACGTAAAGCTGCAGGTCCGGACAACATCCCGGGACGTGTGCTCCAAGACTGCGCGAGCGAGTTGGCGGATATCCTGACTGACATTTACAACATCTCCCTGAGTCAGGCCATCATTCCCAGATGCTTTAAGACCTCTACCATAGTACCGGTGGCAAAGAAACCAGTTGTGGCCTGTCTGAATGACTATCGTCCTGTTGCACTGACACCAATTGTGATGAAGTGTTTTGAACGGCTTATCAAACCAAACATCACAGCCTGCTTCCCTGCATCACATGACCCGCTCCAGTTTGCATATCATTCAAATCACTCCACGGAGGATGCTATAGTCACCACCCTGCACTCTGTCATCACCCACCTGGACCAGAAAGACACCTACACCAGACTCCTGTACATTGATTTCAGTTCAGCATTCAACACCATTATTCCCTAGAGACTGATGGAGAAATTACTCCTTCTCAGTCTGAACACCGCCACAAGTCTCTGGATCCTGGACACTCCTAACTGAGAGACCTCAGTCTGTCCGTGTTGGAAATAACATCTCCAACTCGGTCACGCTGAGCACCGGATCCCCTCAAGGCTGCGTACTCAGTCCACTGTTGTTTACACTTCTAACACATGACTGTGTATCCAGACACGAGGGGAACCAGATTATTAAGTTTGCAGACAACACCACGGTGGTGGGACTTATTCAGAGGGATGAGGAATCAATGTACAGGGAAGAAGTGAGAGACCTGGAGGGCTGGTGCAGGGAGAACAATCTGGTGCTCAACGTGGACAAAACGAAGGAGATGATTATCGACTTCCGGCGGTCACAGCCTGAGCACGCCCCCCTGAGCATCGGCGGCCGTTTGGTGGAGAGAGTGGAGAACATCAAGTTCCTCGGAATGCAGACCTCGCAGGACCTGACCTGGAGCAAGAATTCCTTGGGGATCAGGAAGCAGGCCCAGCAGAGACTGCACTTCTTGAGGAAACTCAAACAGGCCTCTCTCCCCATCTGCATCCTCAGGACCTTCTACAGAGGTGTGGTGGAGAGTGTTCTGACGTACTGCACTGCAACATGGTACTCCAGCTGCAGTATGTCAGACAAAAAAGCCCTGCAGAGGATAGTTAAGGGAGCTGAGAGGGTAATTGGAGTCTCGCTCCCCTCTGTCCAAGAACTTTTTCAGAACTGTTGTAGGAGCAGGGCACTGAACATTGTCAAGGACTGTTCTCACCCGCTGCATAAACACTTTGAACTTCTTCCATCTGGCAAACAATTCCGGAGCATCAGAGGCAGAACCACCAGACTGATCAACAGCTTCCTTCCACAAACTGTTAGGATGCTGAACAGTTGATCCAGAATCTTTCATACACACTACTGCACCTATGGACATTATATTATTTGTATATTATAGTTCTAGTTAGTTTTCAAGTATGTCTCAGGGATGTGTGAATGGCTGTTTTGGGGTGGGGGGTGAGGGTGTGTGTGAGTGTGTCTTAAATTATGTTCTTTTTACTTGTATGGATGCCGAGAGTGTGGCGGGTTGATTCAACCCCCCCACAACACACAGGACACTCAGCTCTCTTCTCTCGGTTTTTCCCGCTGCACGACTGCGATGTAATGTGCCATTCATGTATTGTGATGTAATGTGCCATTCATGTATTGTGATGTAATGTGCCATTCATGTATTGTGATGTAATGTGCCATTCATGTATAGTGTTCATGCGTCCTGTCCTTACTGTGACCTAGAGGCTGAGATCATATGTAGATGTGCTTTGGTGTAACCCCCACAAACACACTGGTCAGACACAGCGCTCGGCTAGAGCAATTAACAGAACAGTGAAATGTGTATTAATGTCTACAGAAAGACTCGTTTCTTCTGGCTCACTTCTGTGATGTTAATGTTGCCTTTCATGCATTGTGTTCATGGGTCCTGTCCTTACTGTGACCTAGGGACTGAGATCAATATGTCTCTCAAATGCAAATGTCTCATGCCTGTTCTGTTATCTCTGATCATACCAACTGCTGGGGAATGCCCTTTGATGTATTGTTGTAGTTGGGTATATATGCTGCAACTCTAACGCAAACCCTCTCTCAATCTCACTTCTGCAACTGCTGCTGCTGGACACAGACATTGTGTCCTCCTTCTCTGAGAGCCGTGGGCTCGCTCCCGGCGCGCATGCATGGCGCCGGGAGCGGAGCTCGTGATGGCGGTAAGATTAATAAACTCTGCTTAAAACCACAGCATCACTGCTTATTTTTTATCATCCGCCGCAAGAGAACGCAATTTCATCTTGCCTGCACTACAGTTGTATGTACAGCAACATGACAATAAAGGTTGATTTGATAATTTTGCAGTGTTATAAAAGTTTAATGCACTTTTGAGACCTGATTTGTCATAAAATTCAGGTTTTTCTTCTAAATCATATATGAATAAAAACTAAACATCAATAAGTTAAATATTTCCTGAGCCCGAGGAAAATAGCAAAAAAACATTAAAAAATGTCTGAAAATGACCCATGGCTGCCATCTACAGATATAAATCAGCTGTTAGTTTAAATTAGTGAAAATGTAAGTGTAGATCCACAGCCTGAAGATGCTATTCTGGCCTGATTTAATCCGTTTGCTTCTTAGTAAAAATATTTCAGACTGGTCATGATCTGAAAATCAAAGACAGAAAAGGTAATTAATAAAATAATGACTAACTTTATTATCACTACTTGACTAATTAAAATGATTAGAAATCAAAGTTGCATTAAGAGCCAACTTGCTCCTCTGACCTGTTTTATCTATTTTGCATGCATGTGCCACCATCATGCACTTTTGCAGCTTCAATACAATTTTTTCAGACAAAACTAAGAAACTCAGCAGTAATTTAAACCACAAAAAAAAAAAGATCTGCTACGGTTTTCAGTTCCCACAACTTAGCACTGTCATTTAGCATTTTATAATTAGACATGCTGTTAACTTACCTCCTATTAAAATGAGGTTAGCGAACTATCCTAACTAAAAGACGATGAAAAATGGTCCCACATCCCTGGCAAACAGGAGTAGCAGCTATCTGAATCGGTAGTTTGGAGTTAGCATTAGGAACCACTGGACTGAAGCCTAGCAATCCACCACACTTGTTCTGTCGCGTGCAGTCACGCACTGCAGGGAGGAGACGGGGCGCTGACTAGTGGTGAGGTGGGAGCTTTACTGAATAAACGGGAATACATTTTAAACATGATATAAATGAGTATTCTATGAAACAATAGACGTTTTTATAGTCATCCGATGTATATCATATTGGGTTCTCACCCACTGACATCAGTGGCTTGGGCCCCAATAAGTGTTTATAAAACAGAACTGTTGAGTAGGTACTTCAGAAGATAAAAACGTATCCAATACCGGTCACCAAAACCATCGGTAATCAGCCGGTAGCTAGTAGTTGGCATGCTAGTAATTTACAACATTTTGTTTGCTTTTCTTCACATTTTCCAATGAAACAAAGAGTCCATCACCACACAGATATTGTGGTTTGTTAATCAAGACAATAAATCAAACTCTAGCACTTCCCTTTTTTTTTTAAAAAAAAAAAGATGTGAAATCGCTTAATGAGTTGAAAATGACAGAAGGGCTGAGGTAGACCTCTCTAAACCCCATAGAGAAACTATGGAGGATTGTCAAGAGGAAGATGAGACACCAGACCCAACAATGCAGACGAGCTGAAGGTCACTATCAAAGCAACCTGGACCTTCATGACACCTCAGCAGAACCACAGGCTGATCACCTCCACGCCACACTGATACAGTAATTAATCCAAAAGGAGCCCCGACCAAGTATTGAGTGGTACATGGACAGACTTTCAATCGGCCAACATTTCTACTAAAAAAAAAAATATTTTTCAAAATTAATTTTATGCAATATTCTAATTTTTTGAGAAACTGAATTTGGGGTTTTCATGAGCTGTAAGCCATAATCATCAAAATTAAAAGAAATAAACACTTGAAATATAGCACTCTGTGTGTAATGAATCTATATAATACAGATGTTTAATTTTTTTGAATTACCTTAATAAATCAACTTTTTGTTGACATTCTAATTTATTGAGATGCACCTGTATAGTAACTCCTGGAATCCCTATTGTCCAATAAAATAGCTCGGTCGGAACCAACTTTTGTGTAATGAGAATCACTTCACCTACTGTGTATATTATGGCATTATCATTGTCTACACTGTAAAATACCAGTTAAATTTATCCTCATCCAACTTCACTGAGCATGCTCAGTACCAAAATGTTCAAGACCTGCTAAACGTCTTTATTTTACTGGTCTACAAACATAAAACCTTACGCCAACATTTAAACAATCGCTATCAGACATATTTCCAATATTTAGATGACCACTATCAAACGTCTAGCCGACGTTTAAACGAATGCTACCAGACGTATTCCCAATATTTAAATGACTGGTAATAGATGTATTCCCAATGTTTAAATGACCGCTAACAGACATATTCCCAATATTAACGACTAACAAGACGTATTCCCAATGTTTAAACAACTGCTAAAGACATATTCCCAATATAAACAACTACTAACAGACGTATTCCCAATATTATCGACTGCTAACAGACATATTCCCAATGTTTAAACAAGTGCTAACAGACATATTCCCAATATTAACGACTAAAAAGACGTATTCCCAATGTTTAAACGACTGCTAACAGACATATTCTCAATGTTTAAATGACTAAGACATACTCCCAATATAAACAACTACTAACAGACATATTCCCAATATTATCGACTGCTAACAGACGTATTCCCAATGTTTAAATGACTGCTAAGATGTATTCCCAATATTAACGACTGCTAAAAGATGTATTCCCAATATAAATTTTGTATTTATAAATATTGTGACTTGGTGTACACAAACACAGATGCTTATAAGGCAACACCTCGCCCCCACCTCGGCCATTCTGACCACCTATCAGTGATGCTGGTGCCTGCCTACAAACCTCTACTGAAGCGCAGCAGGCCAGCAGTGAAACAAATCAGGATTTGGCCAGAGAGTGCAACCTCTGCACTTAAAGACTGTTTTCTGCACACAGACTGGGAGGTCTTCAAAATAGCAGCCTCCCAGGAAGACAAGACAGATGTGGAGGAGTATGCTGAAATGGTCACCAACTACATCGCAAAGTCCACAGAGGATGTCACGATAGTGAAGACCATCACTGCACGAGGCAACCATAAGCCCTGGATGACTGCAGAGGTGCACTCGCTGCTCACAGCCAGAGATGCAGCCTTCAGAGCGAAGGACAGGATCGCCCTCTGCTCAGCCAGGTCTGCGCTCTCAAAGGGAATTAAGACGGCGAAGCGCGCCTATGCAGAGAAAATCCAGGGACACCTCTGTGACACAAGGAACGCCAAGCGGATGTGGAAGGGAGTTCAGGCGCTGATGAACTATAAGTCTAGACAGGGGGTCGATGATGACGACACTTCGCTTCCAGACAGGTTCAACAACTTCTTTGCACGTTTTGAAGCATCAGACCTGACAATCAGAGGGAGGGCTGGCCCATCTCCACCATCGGTTGGGCCAGCTATCATCATCAACACAGCGGACACACGGAGGACCCTAACCAGGGTCAACCCACGTAAAGCTGCAGGTCTGGACAACATCCCGGAACGTGTGCTCCAAGACTGCGCGAGCGAGTTGGTGGATGTCCTGACTGGTTTATAACATCTCCCTGAGTCAGGCCATCGTTCCCAGATGCTTCAAGACCTCTATCATAGTACCGGTGGCAAAGAAGCCAGTTGTGTCTCGTCTGAATGACTATTGTCCTGTTGCACTGACACCAGTTGTGATGAAGTGTTTTGAATGGCTTGTCAAACCACACATTACAGCCTGCCTCCCTGCATCACACGACCCGCTCCAGTTTGCATATCGTTCAAACCGCTCCACAGAGGATGCTATAGTCACCACCCTGCACTTTGTCATCACCCACCTGGATCAGAAAGACACCTACGCCAGACTCCTGTACATTGATTTCAGTTCAGCATTCAACATCATTATTCCCCAGAGACTGAGGGAGAAATTACTCCTTGGTTTGAACGCCGCCACATGTCTCTGGATCCTGGACTTCCTGACTGAGAGACCTCAGTCTGTCCGTGTTGGAAATAACATCTCCAACTCTATCACGCTGAGCACTGGATCCCCGCAAGGCTGCGTACTCAGTCCACTGTTGTTTACACTTCTAACACATGACTGTGTATCCAGACACAAGGGGAACCAGATTATTAAGTTTGCAGACGACACCACAGTGGTGGGACATATTCAGAAGGATGAGGAATCAATGTACAGGGAAGAAGTGAGAGACCTGGAGGGCTGGTGCAGGGAGAACAATCTGGTGCTCAACATGGACAAAACGAAGGAGATGATTATCGACTTCTGGCAATCATGGCCTGAACACGTCCCTCTCAGAATCGGCAGCCGTTTAGTGGAGTGAGTGGAGAACATCAAGTTCCTCGGAATGCAGACCTCGCAGGACCTGACCTGGAGCAAGAATTCCTTGGAGATCAGGAAGCGGGCTCAGCAGAGACTGCACTTCTTGAGGAAACTCAAACAGGCCTCTCTCCCTATCTGCATCCTCAGGACCTTCTACAGAGGTGTGGTGGAGAGTGTTCTGACGTACTGCATTGCTACATGGTACTCCAGCTGCAGTATGTCAGACAAAAAAGCCCTGCAGAGGATAGTCAAGGGGGCTGAGAGGGTAATTGGAGTCTCCCTCCCCTCTGTCCAAGAATTTCAGAACCGTTGTAGGAGCAGGGCACTGAACATTGTCAAGGACCGTTCTCACCCTCTGCATAAACACTTTGAACTTCTGCCATCTGGCAAACGATTCCGGAGCATCAGAGGCAGAACCACCAGACTGATCAACAGCTTCCTTCCACAAGCTGTCAGGATGCTGAACAGTTGATCTGGAATCTCTCATACATACTGCTGCACCTATGGACATTATGTATATTATTTGTATAGTTCTGGTTAGTTTTCAAGTATGTCTGGGAAGTGTGAATGGCTGTGTTGGGGTGGGGGGGGGGGTGAGGGTGTGTGTGAGTGTGTCTTAAATTATGTTCTTTTACTTATATGGATGCCGAGAGAAACACAATTTCATCTTGCCTGCACTACAGTTGTATGTACAGCAATATGACAAAGGTTGATTTGATTAACAACTGCTAACAGACGTATTCCCAATGTTTAAATGATCTCTATCAGACGTCTAGCCGATGTAAACTTGTGAAAATTGAGTTTTAAATCTGATTTTTAACACTGCTCACACTGTAATTACTGATTATTTTGGACTTCTGCAGCTTGTCTTAAACCTTATCCTGGTTCTTAGAATGGTTCCACACAGAACCTTCAGCCTTTGTTATTGTAGTGATCAGACAGTCATATTCAGACACAGAGGGGGAGAAGATTGAAACTGGAACTTTATTGACCGTTGATGAGGATGGAGATCATCAGGGTTCAGGACACACAGACACAGACACACACAGACACACACACGTGGACTAATGTGGATCCCCATCAGGACCCGGTTTGGACCTACTCGGCCCCCTGTCCTCCCATTGGCTGGTCTTTGTCCTTCTTCTTGTGACCAGAGACGATGTCATCGATACGCAGCAGCAGGATAGCCGTCTGAGGGAGAGGACACACGATTGGTCAGTGTGTTAGAGAGTGAGCAGGGCTTCTTACCTCTAACAGGATTGGTCAGGATTATGAGGATTATGTTGGTTTAAATGAATCAACTCCCTCTGGTTATTTAAACTGTCAAAATAAAAAATGTCGGGGGCGGCAGTGGCTCAGGAGGTAAAGCAGGTCGTCCAATAACCGAATGGTTAGCGGTTCGAATCCCGCTCTCCCCAGATATTCTGCCGTTTTGTCCCTGGGCAAGACACTTTACCCACCTTGCCTCCAGTGTTCAAAACACTGGGTATGAATGTGTATAAATGTTCGGTGATGGCCGGAGAGGCCGTTGGCGTGGATTGGCAGCTGTGGCTACAGTAGTAGCTTACCACTACCATTGTGTGTCTAGAGTGAATGAATAATGTATCTGTAAAAAGCGTCTTTGAGTATCTATGGTAAAGCGCTATATAAATCTGATGCATTATTATTAAATTCCCAGAAGTTCTGGTCATGGAGGAGGAGTAGCAATAATTTACCATTCTAAATTATTAGTGAATGCAAAGCAAAAAACATGTTCTAATTCCCAAGAGTTAAAGCAAAAAAAAAAAAAAAAATCCTGAGCCTGAAATTTTTTCTGAGGGCAGGGTCACAGGGATGGAGACACACAAGCATGCACACATAGTGTATGTGTATGTATATATACAGTGGATATAGTAAGTCTCCACACCCCTGTTTAAATTCCAGGTTTTTGTGATGTAAAAAAATGAGACCAAGATAAATCATTTCAAAACTTTTTCCACCATTAATGTGACCTAAAACCTGTACAACCCAACTGAAAAACAAACTGAAATCTTTTAAGGGGAAAAATAAAAAAACTTACAATAACCTGGTTGCATAACTATGCACACCTTTAAACTAATACTTTATTGCAGCACCTTTGGCTTTTATTACAGCACTCAGTCTTTTTGGGTAGGAGTCTATCAGCGTGGCACATCTTGATGTGGCAATATTTGTCCACTCTTCTCTAGAAAAATGCTCCAACAAATCTGTCAGATTGTGAGGGCATCTCCTGTGCACAGTCATTCAGTCGGATTGAGGTCTGGACTTTGGCTGGGCCATTCCAAAACCTTAATCTTCTTCTGGTGAAGCCATTCTTTTGTTGATTTGGATGTGTGCTTTGGGTCATTGTTGTGCTGAAAGATGAAGTTCCTCTTCATCTTCAGCTTTCTAGCAGAAGCCTGAAGCTTTTGTGCCAACACTGACTGGTATTTGGAACTGTTCGTAATTCCCTCCACCTTGACTAAGGCCCCAGTTCCAGCTGAAGAAAAACAACTCCAAAGCATGATATTGCCACCACCATGCTTCACTGTAGGTATGATGTTCTTTTGGTGATGAGCAGTGTTGTGTTTGCGCCAAATATACCTTTTGGAATTATGGCCAAAAAGTTCAACCTTGGTTTTATCGGACCATAACACATTTTCCCATATGTGTTTGAGAGATTTCAAATGGCTTGGATGTTTTTCTTCATAAGATAAGGCTTCCATCTGGCCACCCTAGATGGGAGATTGTTGTCACATGTACTAAACAGCCAGTACTTGCCAGAAATTCCTGTAGCTCCTTCAATGTTGCCGTCAGCCTCTTGGCAGCCTCCCTGACCAGTTTTCTTCTCGTCCTTTCATTAATTTTGGAGGGACGTCCAGTTCTTGGTAATGTCATTGTTGTGACATACTTTCTGCACTTGATGACTGTCTTCACTGTGTTCCATGGTAGATTTAATGTCTTGGAAATTTTTTTGTACCCTTCTGCTGACTGACACCTTTGAACAATGAGATCCCTCTGATGCTTTGGAAGCTCTCTGCGGACCATGGCTTATGCTGTAAGATGTGACTACAAAAATGTCAGGAAAAGCCCACTAGAACAGCTGAACTTCATTTGAGGTTAATCAGAGGCACTTTAAATGGTGGCAGGCGTGTGCCGACTCCCATTAACCAGCTGAACTCTGGGATTCCGCGGGCGGTCACGTCTCTGCGTCGTAGTGCGTCTGTGCGCACTGGAAAAAAAAAAAAGCTGCATTTCCGTTCTTCCAGTACAGACACAGCTGTGAACAGAAAGCCAAAGGAGTGTTTGATTGTTTTAGATTTGATTGACCTCTCATTCGACTAATAAGAGCCTTGAATTGGGTTTCTGAAACCTTGAAGAACCAATGACTGAAAACCTAGCAAGAAGGACCTGCCTACCAACGACTGCGAATACGAGCCAATTGAAGCAGAGAAGTTTGACGATTGACGTGTCGTTTAGCCAATGAAATTCTGAATTCAGCAATACCTAACATGCCTTTGTTATGTGTTTATATTGCCGTTAAAATACGTGCGTCCCCATGCGTAAAATCTATTTTGCCTAAGCCGCTGGGTGACTCACATTGAGACCTGTGCGTAACAGTAGTATTAGCCACTCTTAGCCATTAGCCAGTCTTTTTTTTATTACTACTGTTCTTATTTGTTTTGAAAAATGGTTCGCAAAAACCACAAGCATGGAAGCGGAGATGGTTTGACTGGGTCGGGTGACCAGAACCACGAGTCAGTAACAACCGGACCAGCTTCATGTTCGTCTGACAGTGAGGAACTTCGACAACAGATGTTCGCTAACGACACTGCTGTTGTGGACAGGTAAGCGTTATAAGCTAAATTATTCTTTAACAATGAAAATAGTAATAAAATAACTTTTGACCGATCGGCAATTACAACGGTCCCTCATGGCCACAAGTTTTTTTGTGTGCCGAGTTCCTCTGTAGCGGGGGGGGGGGGGGGGGGGGGGGGGGTTGTTATCCTCTACATTGCAGATATTTTAGTATAATTTTTATTGCACTGTAGGCTATTTTTTTCTTGTACAAAAGGCCACACATTTCTTACGTGGCACGGTCCTTTGTGTGTGGAGGGGCTTGTTTGTTCATTCATTCATTCATTCGTTCATGAATGAACAACCCCCCCACACACACACAAAAGAGCATGCCACCTAAAAATGTGTTTGTTACCCTCTAGAAATGTGATAACATTTTAGTATAATTTTTATTGCACTTTAGGGTATTTTTTCTTGTAAAAAAAACCAGGAACTGTGCTGTGTATGTGAACTCTGGGAAAATAGGAGAATAGTGAAAAATAAAAATTGAACTTTGTAAATGACTTTTTATTTTCACATAATAGACAAACTTCAGATGAAGACTCTGGTGAGGAGTGGGTGCCAGACGACTACTCTCCATGCCGCCTTGCGTAAAGGACTACAACAGGTATGTAATGATTTGAAAATGTAACAACTGGCTTGAGTAATATATTGAAGTGTTTTTTTTTCTTTTATTCTAAAAATTATGTTTTTTTTGTCCATTCAGGTGCATGGGTGGAGTGGACCTATCAGATGCCCTGATAGGCTACTACAGTGTTCTCCACAAGACTAAGTGGTACAAGAGCTTTTTTTTACCACTTCATGGACATTGCCATCGTCAATGCCTACATCCTCCACAAGGCACTCGCCTCTGGAAGAGGAGAGAAGCCATTGAGACAGAAGGCATTTCGGGAGACCCTTGCTAAGCAGCTGGCACAGGTGCACTCTCCATCAGCCACACCCACACCACCTCATCCTACACCCACTGCACATCACAGGATTGTCTTTATCTCAGGGCACCACACAAATGGACGGGCACTATGCAGGCACTGCCGTAAAAAGACACCACTCAAGTGCTCCACCTGTGATGTGCCTCTCTGTTTGATCCCAAACCGAGACTGTTGCAATAACTGGCATATTGCCAATAACATATAAAGGACTTCAGATTCACATTTGTTGTTTGTAAATAGTATGTTTTGTATATTGACATTTTTGTTCAGTAAAGCGTGTTTATATTTTAAACTTCATTTTCTCTGCGTCATTACTACTGACAGTGTTTCTGGATACCTAACAAGATAGCCCTGAGCGTCACCTTTCATTAGAGCCCAAGATCAAGCTTCTATGTTGAAGCATTTAAAAGTTATAGACATTTTTCCAAACTGTGCCATTTGGCACAGTTCAAAAACACCTGGGAACAGCCTGAGAAAAAAAGCTGTGTAATATATTCATTTTTTATGGTATTGTTACAAAATTTTGACCGCAGCTTGATAACACTTGGTTCTACATTTCTGATGCATTTTCCAGCCAGTATCTGACAGCTGTGTGTTATTTGCAAGCATTTGTATCTAAAAAAACACCCAGGCAAAATTTATTTTCTTCAAATTCAGTATGTTTAGATGACTGTTACTCAGTGGCAGCAGCACTTAGAGAGATTATGACTGTTTTGCCCAAAAAATCAGAGTGTTTTCTTTTAAATGAGACCAACCCCATGAAGATGCTGCAAAGGGTTGAAGAACAGCTTTTGATTCACTTTGGCTATGTTATTTTTAGGTGTTTTTAGGGAAACTGAACAGAGTTCAACAGGTTAACATGAGTTTGAATGTGATTGGTTAATTCTGAACACAGCCACATCCCCAGTTATAACAGGGTGTGCATATTTATGCAAGCAGGTTATTCTAAGTTTTTTATTTTTCCCCTTAAAATATTTCAGTTTGTTTCACAATTGGGTTACACAGGTTATAGGTCACATTAATGGTGGAAAAAGTTTTGAAATGATTTATCTAGGTCTCATTTTTTTAAACATCACAAAAACCTGGAATTTGAACAGGGGTGTGTAAACTTGGTCTTTTTTTTTAACATTCAACTGTATTTATATAGCACCATTTCACAAGTCATCTCATAGCATTTTCAACTGTAGAGGAAACCCCCACACTTGCAGAAAGACCACAGCAATCAGGTGACCCCCTGTGAACAAGCACTTGGCGATGGTGGAGAGGAAAAACTCCCTATTCACAGGAAGAAACCTCCTACAGAAACAAGCATCACAAAGACTTGGCATCTGAACAGGGGTTTGTAGTTTTTTTATAGCCACTGTATATATATGAAAATGATTTTCCTTGAAACTAGCTAGTAACATGTCTAGCATAACCATTGATAAATTCAGACTAGATTACTGTGGACTGTTTGAAACAGCAATACCAAGGAAGGTCAGTAGGTGGCAATAGTACTCCGTCTCACTCTAATATGGTGCAAACATCTAACATTTAGGATGCTGTTGCTATCAAGTTATATAAATTGTGTCAGGGGTGTCCAATCATGTGCCATGGAGGGCCAAGACCCTGCAGGTTTTCTCTTCTACCCAGTCTCTTCAGCAGGTGTTTTCACTTATCAGCAATCAGTGGGAAGAAATTCAGTGGAATTTGCTGTTGAAGACACTGGTTGGAGGTAAAGCCTGCAGGGTCTTGGCCCTCCATGGCACATGATTGGACACCCCTGAATTATGTACAGAATGACCTACAATCTATAACATGAAATTTATGACTAAGGTCATGTGAACCTCAATCAAGCAAACTAATTTACTGGTGGAATAAGATTAGATTTGACTGTGCAGCAGACCCCTCTGTCCAAGACAAATCTCTTCCAAAGGAGATCAATAAAGGTACTTTGAGCAACCATTCAGAAAAGGGTATATGGAAAAGGCCACTGATTTACTATATTTTAATGGAATGTGCAACATTTGCACCATGTATTTTCTTCTATTGTTTTAGAAGAAATTGTCATAAAGTGGAACATTTATAAGATAAGATAAGATAAGATAAGCCTTTATTAGTCCCACAACGGGGAAATTCCAGGATTGCAACAGCACAGGGATAGCAACACTCAGAGCAACAATCAGAAGGCAAGAAAAAAAAACAAGCAAGCAAGAGCAGCTAATATACATATGTACATAATACTATAAAATATATACTATATACACACACACACACACACACACACACACAGTGCAGAGCATTGTAGCTGGATGGAATAAATATATGAATATATGAACACAGTGCAGAACATTGTAGCTAGATGGAATAAATATGCAAGTATATAAACACACACAGTGCGGAGCAATGTAGCTAGGTGGAATAAATATATAGATATATAAATATAAACACACCCAGTGCTGAGCATTGTAGCTAGATGGAATAAATATATAGATATATAAATATAAACACACCCAGTGCAGAGCATTGTTGCTAGGTGGGATGAAACAGCATAACCGTCTATTTAGTTATCCTACATGGTATGATTATGTGCCCATACATATTCTCACCCTCCATAGCGACCGGTATGTTCCTAGTTGTATGCTGGAGGGGACCATTGTGTAAGTCTATTGCATCTTTTGCATTCAAAAAACTATTAGTTTGTTACGTCTTTTTGCTATCTCTGCGAGCAGCCCTGCTTAGGTTGTACAGTCTGACAGCCGTTGGTAGGAAGGACCTACAAAACCTCTCGGTTGTGCACCTGGGATGATGTAGTCTGCTGCTAAATGAGCTCCTCAGTGCATCCAGTATGTCCTGCATAGGGTGGAACTCGGACTCCAGCAGAGATGACAGTTTAGCCACCATCCTTCTCTCTCCTATCTCCTCCATCGAATCAAGGCGCTGCCCCAGGACAGAGCTAGCTTTCTTAATCAGTTTGTTCAGTCTCTTCCTATCGGCTGCAGTAATGCCACTGCCCCAGCAGACCACTCCAAAAGTGATGGCTGATGCCACCACCGTGTCATAGAATGACTTCAGCAGCGCCCCTTGTACACCAAAAGACCTGAGTCTCCTCAGCAGGAACAGCCTGCGCTGTCCCTTCTTGTAGAGTGCGTCAGTATTGTGTGACCAGTCTAGTTTATTGTTCAGATGAATACCCAGGTACTTATAGGATGTCACCATCTCGATGTCTGTTCCCTGTATATTTACTGGTGCTGTGAGGGGCTGCCCATGCCTGCGGCAGTCCACCACCAGCTCCTTAGTTTTCCTCGCGTTGATCTGGAGGCAGTTCCGATGGCACCAGTCCACAAAGTCCTGGATAAGCCCTCTGTACTCAGCTTCATCTCCGCTGGAGATGAGACCAACGATCGCAGAGTCATCAGAGAACTTCTGTAGATGGCAATGTGTTGTGTTGTGTGAGAAGTCCGCAGTATAAAGAGTGAACAGGAAGGGAGCCAGCACCGTTCCCTGGGGGGCCCCCGTGCTACTGATGATCGTGTCGGAAACACAGTCCCGGGTTCTCACAAACTGAGGCCGGTTCGTGAGGTAGTCCAGGATCCATGATGACAGGTGCTGGTCCACCCCTGCGCGCAGCAGCTTGTCCTTCAGGATCATCGGTTGGATGGTGTTGAAAGCACTGGAGAAGTCAAAGAACATGATCCTCACCATATTCCCAGGCTTCTCCAGGTGGGACAGAGAACGGTGAAGGAGGAAGATCACCGCATCCTCCACCCCAATGCCATGCTGGTAGGCGAACTGGAGTGGATCCATCGCTGGTTCCACCAGGGGGCGGAGATGAGCAAGGAGCAGTCTCTCCAGGGTCTTCATCAAGTGGGACGTCAAGGCCACCGGTCTGAAGCTGTTCAGGTCTTTGGGGTGGGAAGTTTTTGGTACAGGTACCACACAAGATGTTTTCCACAGCTGTGGTACCCTCCCCAGTTTCAGGCTCATGTTGAAGATATATGTCACAATCCCACACAGCTGGTCTGCACAGGACTTGAGGAGCTTTGCGCTGATGCCGTCCGGTCCCGACGCCTTCCTCGCCTTGATCTTCCTCAGCTCCGTCCTCACCTGGGTCTTGGTCAGGGTCAGGATGGGGGGCTGTGTGTTGGGAGTGGGGGGGGGGGGTGTCGGTGGAGTGGGTAGCAGGACTTGATTTCTTAGAGGCAGCAGTGGTTGTTGTGCAGACAGGGGGGAGGGCGGTTGGTCAAATCTATTGAAAAACAGATTCAGGTTGTTCACCCACTCCCTGCCCCCCGTGGCCTGGGGGGAGGTATTCTGGAGCCCCGAGATGGTTTTGAGGTTTCTCCAGACCCCGCTGATGTCGCTCTGTTGCAGCTTGTCCTCCATCTTCTTCCTGAAGCTGTCCTTGCCTTCTCTGATCTTTCTCCTCAGCTCCCTCTGTACGGACTTCAGCATCTCCCTGTTCCCCGACCTGAAGATCCTCTTCTTCTCTCTCAGAAGTGTTTTTATCTCAGGGTTGATCCAGGGTTTGTTGTTTGAGTGACTAAGGGTTTGTTGTTTGAGTGACTAAGTCACTTAGTTATGGAAACTAAGTTGGAAGTACACAGACTGCATCTTTAGGAGCTGGCTTCTTCCTTGAATGAATTGATAAAACAATCCAGATCTGCATATTTTCGACAGTTTCTTCTAACAAAAATAACCCCAATGTTCTAGTTGAGGCTATAATAATATTGTCTCTCGTCCAGTCCCTCAGATTCATGTGGACTCCGTGTCTGACTAACAAATTTCCTCTGTTCTTTGTAAAGAAGGTTCAAGATCCAAGAACAAATATCTGTCCTCCTGATGAGGTCCAGCCCATTAACACAACACTTCCACCTCATACCTGGTCTACCTTTTCACTGGTCACCCTTGAGGATATTCACATTCTTTTGAAAAGGGTCAAACCTTCTTCTTGTCCTCCTGATCCTGTCCCCACAGTTGTTTTTAAAAATGTTTGACCTCTCTGGCCCTTTCCTGGTTGAGATAATCAACCTCCCTCTCCAAACTGGCTCTGTTCCCAGTTCCTTCAAACAGGCAGTCATTAACCCTATTCTTAAAAAGTCAAATCTAGATCAATCTGATCCCAATAATTTTAGGCTCATTTCAAAACTGTCTTATGTCTAAAATTTTGGAAAAAGTCGTGGCTGAACAACTAACCTATTTGGAGGAACACAAATTATTTGATGTGATTCAGTCAGGTTTTAGGAAAATCCACTCAACTGAGACTGCTCTTTTAAAAGTCTCTAATGACATACTGATGGCTACAGACTCTGGCCAGTACACAGTCTTAATGCTGCTCGACTTGACAGCTGAGTTCGACACAGTTGACCATACAGTGTTGTTAAAGAGCTTGCATAGTGATTTTGGGCTGTCCGAGTCAGTTTTAGATTGGTGCCTCCTATTTTACTGGTAGAACTTTTAGCGTTGCAGAAAACAATTTTATGTCTGAGCCAAGTGAGTTGTCATGTGGTGTACCCTCAGGGTTCAGTCCTAGGACTAATCCTGTTTTTTTTGTATATGACCCCTCTTGAAAAGCTTATAAGACTTTTTAAGGATGTGTCCTATCACTTTTATGCAGATGATATTCAACTCTATTGCTCATTTCATGAATTTGAGTTAAATCTACTTGACTGTTTGTCTATTATCAAAAAAATGGTTAAATAATAACTTCCTCCATCTGAACACTGATAAAACAGACACTGATCATTGCACCAGACGTGAAAATTCCTCATCAAGCAGCACCTCAGATCTCTGGGCTCCCACTCCAGCTACGTTTATCTGACTGAACTCTTAAAAAGCAGCTGAAAACTTTTTTGTTTTATGAGGATTTCTGTTGCGTTCCAATTCATCTGCATTTAAATGGTAAGTCTTGATATTTTAATTATTTTAATCTTGTGGTTTAACTTGTTTTTGCATTTTTGTATTGTTTTCATCTATCAAATTTCTTTTTTCTGTTTTATTGTACAGTGCTTTGTGACTATGTCTCTGAAAACCACTTCATAAATAACCCATTTACTTTTTCTCCAAGCGCTGCTTCCAAGCTCCATGCTGGTGTGTTTTTAGTTTAGCCACTGCTAAAGCTGTTCCGAGACGGACCAGCATGTTTTTGGGGTTTTTTTTTGTTTCGTGCAGCCCTTCTTGCGGGTTGTGCGTCATGTCAAGGTCTTTCCTTCCATCTTTGTTATATAAAATCCAAAAAAGGCCCAACATCTGAGCCAACTGCTTCTTAACTTTCAAAGCTGGCTGCAAATCTAGCAAGACAAGCCATGACTTCACTTAACTGGGTGCTTGCTTTGCGGCATCTAGTTGACTGAAATTGCAATTGGATGAATACCCATAAAAGTATGAAATGTTTACATGAATATATATAATTAATAAAAAATTAATCCAGGTGTTTAGGGATTGCTGCATTGTTAGTGTTAAGTATCGTGATCCATCACTGAATCGCTCATTTGTCCCACCCCTACCCTGTACTGTCAGGCCATCATCTGCCAACTTTTGATTTTACCATTTTTGGCTACTTGGCTCTGAAAGAAAAATATTAAGTCTCTCAGATGATGCTGTTACCAAATTTAAGCAGATTGTTTCCCCAGTGTCATCTGTCAACACAACAGAGATAAGGTATGAAGATTTTACTCCTTCTGTAGTTGATAGCATGGTAGACAGTGTGACAGCTTCTCTGCATCAGACTCTAGACATGGTAGCTCCTTTAAAAAAAGTCTAATCAGAGATTTCTGACTCCTTGGTTCAACACAGAAACTCGTAGCTTAAAACAGAAGACTCATCAATTAGAAACAAAATGGTGCTCCACTAAATTAGATGAAATCTATCTAGCTTGGAGAAATCTACTTCTAATTATAAAAAATCTCTTAGGAAAGCCAGAACAAATTATTATTCTACATTAATAGAACAGAGGTTGCCTCTACACCTGACTGCAACCATCTGCCCAAATGTCATACCTGCTGCTGTCTGTTATTAAAATATTGATCATGTACAGTCCAATCTGTCACTGTCTGCACCTACACTGCCGCACTGAACTTGCAACTACAGATATTACAGCTCTACTTTTTATGTATACAGGATTGCTGGGTTTTATCGTTTATCTTTATTTGCACTACGGGTAGCATTACTGTACACTGACTGTTGTTTTTCATCCTTATTCCTTCTTCTCTTATGCTACATTGCGCACACCACTAAGAGAGAGAAACGTTTCAATTCTCCTGTATGTTCTGTACATATAGAAGTAATGACAAATAAAAATCTTTGAATGTTTGAATTAACAGATGAGAACAAGAATAATCCCAGGTTTCTTTTCAGCATTGTAGCCAGGCTGAAAAAGGAGTCAGGACTGTCAAATCTAGCATTCCCTTAGACCTCACTAGTCAGGACTTTATGAACTTCTTCAATAATAAAATTTCATCTATTAGAGATAAAATCAGTCAGATCCTTCCACTATTAGTTTATTTTATTTCATTTTTCTCCCCCTTGTCCTGTCAGGCAGCTAGGCAAGCAGAACAGAGATCCGTCACCCTTATTGTGCCAAAACAGATTTACTTTGCCAAGAGGAGCTTATACAGTACCTATCTGTGTATTGTATATTGTTGTAAACTCCTCCTGTAATAACTTTTAATATTTTAATTATTTTACCCATGGAAGACCCGACAGGATGGGGAAGAGGGAAAGGAAGCGCGTGGAGGGGGAAAGAAAAGGGAGGGGAACAGACAAAAAAAAAAATCCAAACAAACCAACAACTAAAACAAACAAAAGACAAACTGCTTCTTCCACCGAAGATGTCAACATGAGTCTGGTTTCCGCACCTGTTAAAGGAGAGACACTTGTGCGTGTACGTCTGCGTGCATACATATGAGAACGCGCGCAAAATAAGTGAGTGGTTTGTCAGAAAACATACAAAGTGGGGGGCCGGTCGCAGAAGCTCTCCCCCCGGAAACCCCGAGCAGGCAAGGCAGCGCCACCAACCACCACAGAGCACAAACGTCCGAGGTCAACAAGCCCCAGGAAAGCCAGGCATCCGCCCCTGGAGGAACGATTGAGGGAGGCCAGGTTGCTCGGCAGCCGACACGGCGAGCCCGCACCCCCGGACCCCTACCCCCCCAGCAGGGGCCAATGCCTGCCCCCGGACCCCAGGCACCAGGAGGCCAGTGACCCCACCCCCTGGGCCGGAGACCAGCCCGTGCCCCGCAGTGCGAGCCCCCCCAGGCATCCCCACAGCGGGCCCACCCCAGTGCCACCGCCGCACACCCCGGGGACCCCCATGCCCAAAGAAGTCCCCCCACCCAGGGGAGCCCACTATTAGTTTAAATACAGTAACAGGTTGAGAAAGACAGGTTCAGAAAGACCCCCAAGTGGTGGACACCAGTGGTGAGGGGGGCCATCAAGCTGAAGAAGGAATCATGTCAAGCTTGGTTGGCTTGTGGGACTCCTGAAGCAGCTGAGATGTACTGACAGGCCAAGCGGAGTTCAGCTCAGCTGGTTGCTGAAGCAAAAACTCAGGTGTCGGAGGAGTTCAGTGAGGCCATGGAACAAGACTTTCAGTCAGAAAGCGATTCTGGCAAACTGTCAGGGGACTCAGGAGGGGGAATCAGCTCCCTGTCCACACTGTGTATGGTGCAAATGGGGCGTTGTTGACTTCGACTGGGGATATCGTCAGGCGGTGGAAGGAATACTTTCAGGATCTCCTCAATCCCACTGGCACGCCTTACGCAGAGGAAGCACACCTTAAGGGTGAGCAGGTTGACTCGCTCATCACGTAGGCTGAGGTTGCCAAGGTGGTTAAAAAAAAACTCTGGTGGCCAGGCCCCAGGGATTGACAAGATTCACCCCAAGTACCTCAAGGCTCTGGATGTTGTAGGGCTGTCATGGTTGACACGCCTCTGCAACACTGCGTGGAAGTCGGGGACAGCACCTTTGGCATGGCAAACCGGGGTGGTGGTTCTTCTCAAGAAGGAGGACCAGAGGGTGTGTTCCAACTTTAGAGGGATCACACTTCTCAGCCTCCCTGGGAAGGTCTATGCCAAGGTACCGAAGAGGAGAGTCTGACCGTTGGTTGAACCTGGGATTCAGGAGGAGCAATGTGGTTTTCGTCCTGGCCGTGGCAAATCGAACCAGCTCTTTACCCTCTCAAGAATCCTCGAGGGTTCGTGGGAGTTTGCCCAACCAGTCTACATGTGTTTTGTGATCTTGGAGAAGGCATTCAACTGTGTTCCTCATGGTGTTTTGTGGGGGGTGCTTCGGGAATATAGGGTATCGGGCTTGGTGTTACAAAGCTATCCGGTCTCTATACGACCGTTGTGACAGTTTGGTTCGTACTGCCAACACTCAGTCGGACTTGTTTCCAGTGAGAGTTGGACTCCGTCAGGACTGCCCTTTGTCACCAATCCTATTCATAATTTTTATGGACAGGATTTCTAGGTGCAGCCAAGGAAGGAAAGGTGTCATGTTTGGTGACCACAGGATCTCATCTCTGCTGTTTGCAGATGATGTCCTGTTGGCTTCATCCAGCAATGACCTACAGGTCTTACTGGGACGGTTTGCTACTGTGTGTGAAGCGGCTGGGATGACAATCAGCACCTCCAAGTCTGAGTCCATGGTTCACAGCTGGAAAAGGATGGATTGTTCTCTCCGGGTTGGGGATGAGCTTGTGTCTCAAATGGAGGACCACCCGAAAAACCAATGTGTTTTGCCCAAAACAGTATATTGTGGCTTTTTATACACAAAAACTTTCATTGCCTTAGAATGGCTTGGAAAGAGCTTTTACGTCTTTCATCTAACTTAAGTATGTGCGGATCTATGAATATTCTAATTAGCTCAACCCATACTCATGCCCACCAGTAGCTGGAAGAAGATGAGGACTCAGTGAAGGTGATCCAACTTGAAGTGAAAAGTCCTAACAAGGTTTCCACAGGTGAACCTGACAGCTTGTGGAAGGAAGCTGTTGATCAGTCTGGTGGTTCTGCCTCTGATGCTCCGGAATAGTTTACCAGATGGCTGAAGTTCAAAGTGTTTATGCAGAGGGTGAGAACGGTCCTTGACAATGTTCAGTGCCCTGCTCCTACAACGGTTCTGAAAAAGTTCTTGGACAGAAGGGAGGGAGACTCCAATTACCCTCTCAGCTCCCTTAACTATCCTCTGCAGGGCTTTTTTGTCTGACATACTGCAGCTGGAGTACCATGTTGCAATGCAGTACATCAGAACACTCTCCACCACACCTCTGTAGAAGGTCCTGAGGATGCAGATGGGGAGAGAGGCCTGTTTGAGTTTCCTCAAGAAGTGCAGTCTCTGCTGGGCCCGCTTCCTGATCCCCAAGGAATTCTTGCTCCAGGTCAGGTCCTGCGAGGTCTGCATTCCGAGGAACTTGATGTTCTCCACTCTCTCCACTAAACGGCTGCCGATGCTGAGGGAGACCTGTTCAGGCTGTGATCGCCGGAAGTCAATAATCATCTCCTTCGTTTTGTCCACGTTGAGCACCAGATTGTTCTCCCTGCACCAGTCCTCCAGGTCTCTAACTTCTTCCCTGTACACTGATTCCTCATCCCTCTGAATAAGTCCCACCACCGTGGTGTCGTCTGCAAACTTAATAATCTGGTTTCCCTCGTGTCTGGATACACAGTCATGTGTTAGAAATGTAAACAACAGTGGACTGAGTACGCAGCCTTGAGGGGATCCAGTGCTCAGTGTGACAGAGTTGGAGATGTTGTTTCCAACCCGGACAGATTGAGGTCTCTCAGTCAGGAAATCCAGGATCCAGAGTCATGTGGCAGTGTTCAGACCAAGAAGGAGTAATTTCTCCATCAGTCTCTGGGGAATAATGGTGTTGAATGCTGAACTGAAATCAATGGACAAGAGTCTGGCGTAGGTGTCTTTCTGATCCAGGTGGGTGATGACAGAGTGCAGGGTGGTGACTATAGCATCCTCCGTGGAGCGGTTTGAACGATATGCAAACTGGAGCGGGTTGTGTGATGCAGGGAGGCAGGCTGTAATGTGTGGCTTGACAAGCCGTTCGAAACACTTCAACACAATTGGTGTCAGTGCAACAGGACGACAGTCATTCAGACAAGACACAACTGGTTTCTTTGCCACCGGTACAATGATAGAGGTCTTGAAGCATCTGGGAACGATTGCCTGACTCAGGGAGATGTTATAAATGTCAGTCAGTACATCCGCCAACTCGCTCGCGCAGTCTCGAAGCACACGTCCCGGGATGTTGTCCGGACCTGCAGCTTTACGTGGGTTGACTCTGGTTAGGGTCCTCCGTGTGTCCGCTGCGTTGATGGTAAAAGCTGGTCCGACCGATGGTGGGGATGGGCCAGCCCTCCCTCTGATTGTCAGGTTTGATGCTTCCATACCAAGAAAAGAACAATGTCCCTACTGTGAAACATGGAGGAGGTTCTGTTATGTTCTGGGGCTACTTTGCTGCAGTGTCAGACAGCTTGTTCTCAGTCGCAGGTCATGGGTCTTGCAACAGGATAATGACCAAAAACACACAGCTAAAAACACCCAAGAATGGCTAAGAGTGAAACATTGGACTATTCTAAAGTGGCCTTCTATGAGCCCTGATCGAAATCCTATTGAACATCTGTGGAAAGAGCTGAAACATGCCGTCTGGAGAAGGCACCTTTCAAACCTGAGACAACTGGAGCAGTTTGCTCATGAGGAGTGGGCCAAAATACCTGCTGAGAGGTGCAGAAGTCTCACTGACAGTTACAGAAATCGTTTGATTGCAGTGATTGCCTCAAAAGGTTGTGCAGCAAAATATTAAGTTAAGGGTACCATCATTTTTGTCCAGGCCTGTTTCATGAGTTTGTTTTTAAAATAATTCTGTTGAACCACAATTGAGAAGCATTGTCTGATTTTCAGTGGTTAATTTTCATAGGCTTTTTATTTATTACCACTTTTGTCAGATTCAAGTTATTTAAATTCATTCATTCATTTCTGTGACCGTTGTGGGTTTTTCTTTCATTAACAGAGGGGTACCAACAATTTTGTCCACGTGTGTATATAGCTGCTGTGACATTATGCAAATTAGATGCATAAATTTATTCCTATCTGAAACTTTGGATCATATTCTACATCTTTCGAATTGACAGTAAGCCATTATCTCTTGCAACTTTCAAGTTATAGCCTTGGAAATCTGAACTATTTTATTGACATTTTTTTTTTTTTAACCACTCTTGACCACTAGGGGCCTTGACCACCCTTTAACCGTTCCAGGGCGACTGGGACAGCTAAAGAGTTAAAAGATCTGATAGTACCTTATCATCCTAACAGAGTACTATGCTTCCAAAATAATGGGAGGCAGAGCTTTCAGTCATCAGGCTCCTCTCCTTTGGAACCAGCTGCCAATCTGGATTCACAAGTCAGACTCGATCTTCGTTATTAAGAATAGGGTTAAAACCTTCCTTTTTGACATAACCTATGGTTGGGGTGGGATCATGTGCCCCTGAACCCTCCCTTAGTTATGCTGCCAATAGGTTTAGACAGCTGGGGCACCTTGAACAATGCACTGGGCTTCACTGCTTTCTTCAATCTCAATGAAATATTTTTGCTGGTCATTAACATCTGTTTGTTCTCTCCCATAGATTGAGTCCCCATTGTGCTGTTTGCTCTCTACATGTCTGTTCTTTTCTTCTTCTTTTCTATCCCCTCCCCCCCAGCCAGTCGCAGCAGAAGACTGCCCCTCCCTGAGCCTGGTTCTGCTGGAGGTTTCTTCCTGTTCAAAGGGAGTTTTTCCTCTCCACCACTGCCAAATGCTGCACACAGAGGATTGCCTGATTGCTGGGGTCTTTCTAAAATTGTGGGGTTTTCCCCTACAGTTTCAAAGTGCCATGAGATGACTGTTGTTGTGAAATGGTACTATATAAATAAAGTTGAATTGAACTGTTAAGAGTGGGCGGGGCTTCTGACTTCTAATGATTGATCAGTGTGTTAGAGAGTGGGTGGAGCTTCTTACTTCCACGGCAGTCTTGTAGGTCTGAGCTTTGACAGCGAGCGGCTCCCAGATCCCCAGAGAGGTCATGTCGGCGAGAACACCACTCTCCCCATCCACGCCCCAACACACGCTGTCGTCCTGGGTGTGTTTGGCCTGATTGATGGATGGATAATTATTACATAACACTGTCGTCACTGTTTAACGTTGTTTATTGATGAAGTTCTCTCTGCTCCTCACCCTCAGCGACGTGAGAACCCGGATGGTGGAGGCTCCGCAGTTCTGGATCAGGGTTCTGGGGATCACCTCCAGGCTCTGGGCCACAGCACGGTATGGCCACTGCTCGACGCCAGTCAGGCCACGGGAACGCTCTGTCAGACGCTTGGACACCGCCATCTCGACGGCACCACCGCCGGGCAGCAGGAACGGGTCCAAGAGAACGTTACGGCACACCTGCATGGCGTCCTGGAGGTTCCTCTCTACCTCCTACATCGAGGGGGAAAAAAAAAAAAGGACCAATCAGATCAGAGACAGAAACCAGACACACGGGCCAATTCACTGTCCAGTCATCTCTCATGTAACCAATCATGTCTCAGCCTCGTTAACATTAACCAATCCCATCTCACCGCTAGGATCTCCTTACTGGCCCCCCTCAGCAGGATGGTGCAGGCTTTGGGGTCTTTACAGTCGGTGATAAAGGTGAAGTATTCGTCTCCAATCTTCTTTACCTCGAACAGCCCCGCCCCCACACCCACGTCTTCCTCGCGCAGCTCGTCCGTCCGACTCACAATACGGGCACCACACGCTCTAAAAGGAGGAGAGGTTGGTCACATGATAGGAGACGGGTAAGATGGTCAAACGGGAGCTTTACTCTGATTGGCTGCGGCCTACCTGGCAATGCGGTTGTTGTCGGTCTTCCTGATGCGGCGGATGGCCGTGATGTTGGCCTTCATCAGGTAGTGCTGGGCCAGATCTGAGGGGACGAGACAGGGTCAGGTTCTACAAGGTTCTAAACTACAACTAGAACATTCTACAGCCTTGGTTCTTGGTCATGAAAAACTACAACTAGAATGTTCTGCAGTCTTGGTCCTAGGCCATGGAAAACTACAACTATCAAATTCTACAGCCTTGGTCCTTAGTCATGGAAAATAATTAGAGGGTTCTACAGCCTTGGTGCTGTGTCATGGAATACTACAACTATCACATTCTAGTCCTAGGTCATGAAAAATTACAACTAGAATGTTCTGCAGTCTTGGTCCAAGGCCATGGAAAACTACAACTATCAAACTCTACAGCCTTGGTCATGGAAAACAATTAGAACGTTCTACAGTCTTGGTCCTAGGCCATGGAAAACTACAACTAGAATGTTCTACAGCCTTAGTCCTATGTTATGGAAAACTACAACTATCCCATTCTACAGCCTTGGTCCTTGGTCATGGAAAACAACTAGAACATTCTACAGCCTTGGTCCTACATCATGGAAAATTACAACTAGAACATTCTAAAGTCTTGGTCCTGAGTCATAGAAAACCACAACTAGAACGTTATACAGTCTTGGTCCTAGGTCAAGGAAAACTACAACTAGAACATTCTAGAGCCTTGGTCTTGGTCATGGAAAACAACTAGAATGTTCTACAGCCTTGGTCCGTGGTCATGGAAAACCACAACTAGAACATTCTAAAGTCTTGGTCCTAGGTCATGGAAAACTACAGCTGCTTTCATACCTAAATTCATTTACTTTGGTCCGAATCAGTTGATAACTGTTACTTCGTATCATTTTCTCCTTGGTTCGATTCCCTTTCACACAGGCAAAAATTCAAGCGGGCCAAATTCCCCTCACGTTAAATCAGAATCAGAATCAGAATCAGAATCAGCTTTATTGGCCAAGTATGCACAACACATACAAGGAATTTGACTTTGGCTAAAAACTTGCTCTCGTTGTTCAGGTGAAGGATTTAAATAAGGATTCAATGACAACCAGAGTATGTACAGTAAATTACAGTCTGTCCACGTTTCTATAAAAGGATGCAAATATATACAGGAATATATGCAGTTATTTACTCGGACTAACCACACTTTGCAGAAATATATGAAAAAATATACAATCACACAGTATTTCAATGTGGACTCAGATTCAGTGATATAATGTGAATGAAGTAAAAAGCAGTGTGAGAGTTATGTGCAATGTAATAATGGATGAAAAGTCATGAGTACAGCAACAGGTAGGACTAGGTGAATGTTAGGAGTTCATCAGAGTGATGGCTTGAGGAAAGAAACTGTTCCTGTGACGGGTGGTTTTGACCTTCAGTGATCTGTAACGACGACCAGAAGATAGAAGTTCAAACAGTTTGTGGCCGGGGTGTGATGGGTCAGCACAGATGTTTCCCGCCCGTTTCCTGGTTATGGACCGATATAAGTTCTCAATGGAGGGTAGGTTGGTACCAATGATCCTCTCCGCAGACTTAATGATCCGCTGCAGTCTGGTCTTGTCCTGTTTAGTGGCAGATCCAAACCAGACAGTGATGGAAAAGCAGAGGACAGATTGGATGATGGCGGTGTAGAAGACAACCAGCAGCTCCTGAGGCAAATCAAACTTCTTGAGCTGACGCAGAAAAAACAACCTCTGCTGGGCCTTTTTCCGGACAGTGTCAATATGGGAGGACCACTTCAGGTTCCGGGAGATTGTGGTACCCAGAAACTTGAAGGAGTCCACAGTGGACACTGTGCTGTTGAGGATGGTGAGTGGGGGGAATGAAGGGGGGTGTCGCCTGAACTCCACAGTCATCTCCACCGTTTTGGCTGGGTTAAGTTCAAGATGGTTCTGGCTGCACCAGAGGATCAGCTGCTCCACCTCCCGCCTGTATGCAGACTCATCATCATCCCGGATCAAACCGATGACTGTGGTGTCGTCCGCAAACTTCAGGAGCTTCACCGAAGGGTCCTCTGAGGTGCAGTCGTTGGAGTAGAGGGAGAAGAGCAGTGGGGAAAGGACACATCCTTGGGGGGCGCCAGTACTAATTTTTCGGGAGCTGGATGTAAATCTCCCTAGCTTCACCTGTTGCCACCTGTCAGTCAGAAAGCTGGAGATCCACTGGCAGGTGGAGGGGGGCACCTTGAGCTGGAGGAGTTTCTGATGAAGAATGCCTGGGATGATGGTGTTGAACGCTGAGCTGAAGTCGACAAACAGGATCCTGGCGTACGTCCCTGGGGAGTCGAGGTGTTGCAGGATGTAATGTAGTCCCATATTCACTGCATCATCCACTGACCTGTTTGACCGGTAGGCAAACTGCAGTGGGTCCATCAGGGGGCCTGTGATGACCTTCAGGTGGCTCAGCACCAATCTCTCCAAGGATTTCATGACCACAGAGGTCAGGGCAACAGGTCTGTAGTCGTTTAATCCTGTAATAGAGGGTTTCTTGGGAACTGGAATGATGATGGAGCGTTTGAAGCAGGAAGGCACTTCACGCAGCTCCAGTGATCTGTTAAAGATCCGGGTGAAGATGGGGGCCAACTCGTTGGAGCAGACTCTCAGGCAGGACGGAGACACACCATCAGGTCCTGCAGCCTTCTTGATCTTTTGTCTCTGAAAGACCCGGCGCACCTCCTCTTCACAGATCATTAGTGCTGGTGGGAGGTCAGAGTGGAGGAGGGATGGAGTTCCTGGGGCTGCAGATAATCCTTTTGTGTGGGTGGGAGGTGAGAACTGTAGGTTCTTTTCAAACCTGCAGTAAAAGCTGTTTAGGTCATTAGCCAGCTGGAGGTTTTCCGCAGGGTGGGGGGATGGTCTCCTGTAGTTGGTGATATTCCGTAGGCCTCTCCAGACAGAAGCAGAGTTGTTAGCTGAGAAGTTTTTTTTGTAACTTCACACTGTAGCTCCTCTTAGCAAGCCTGGTCTCCTTCGTCAGCATGTTTCTGGCCCGCTTGTACAGAGTCCAGTCACCAGTCCTGTAGGCCTCCTCCTTGGTCTGATGTAGCTGCTTCAGTTTAGGAATGAACCAGGGTTTATTGTTGTTGTATATGCAGAAGGTCTTGGTCTGCACACACATGTCCTCGCAGAAACAGGTGTATGATGTCACAGTGTCAGTGAGTTCATTTAAGTTAATGGCTGCAGCTTCAAAAACACTCCAATCTGTGCAGTCAAAGCAGGCTTGTAACTTCAGCTTTGATTCCTCAGTCCATTTCTTCACAGTCCTTACAACAGGCTTGGAAGTTTTTAGTTTCTGTCTGTATGTTGGAATAAGATGGAGCAGGCAGTGGTCAGAAAAACCCAGAGCTGCACGGGGGACGGCATGATAGGCATTTCTTAAAACTGTGTAACAGTGGTCAAGTGTATTTGTGTCCCTGGTGGGACATTTAATATGCTGTCTGTATTTAGGAAGCTCATTTGTGAGATTAGCTCTATTGAAATCACCCAGAATGATAAGCAGAGAGTCTGGATGTTTTTCCTCCACCTCTGCTATCTGGTCAGCGAGGAGCTGCAGTGCCTCCGTTGTACAAGCAGCAGGCGAGATATAAATTCCGACCAGAATAAATGAGGAGAACTCTCGCGGTGAATAAAAGGGTTTACAGTTTATGAACAGTGACTCTAGGTTAGGGCTACAAAACTTCTTCAACACTGTGACATCAGTACACCAACCTTCGTTTATGTAGAAGCAGATTCCACCACCCTTAGTCTTTCCAGAAAATTCTCGGCTGCGATCAGCGCGAAACAGTTGAAATCCGTCCAGGCGCACCGCGCTGTCCGGGATGTGTTCACTCAGCCAGGACTCCGTGAAACAAAGGGCGCCAGATCTGCTAAAATCCCGGTTTTTGTGAGTCAGGAGCAGCAGTTCATCCATTTTGTTCGCCAAACTGCGGATATTTGCCAGATGGATCGATGGGAGCGGCGTGCGAAATCCTCGTTTCTTCAGCCTGACTAACGCACCGGCACGTTTACCACGCCGCCTTCGTTTCCGGCCAGCGCCAATAGCCGCTGCTCCCACAGCTAAGATGGACTGAAAAAACTTCAGATCAGCAGCAGTAACTGGCGGAGAAGTTGCATTGGGAGGTAGTCTGAGTGAAAGTAGTTCCTCCCTTGAATAGGTGATTCGGACAGAAGAGCAGAAGTCCAAAAAAACACACAAAATTATCAAAAACATCAGAGAGCAGAAGCCAGTGGCTGCCATCCGCGGCGCCATCTTGGATTTTTTTTTCCCATGAGACTTAGGTCAGAACGTTCTCTGTTCTTACTGGTCAGATTTTTTTGCTGCGAAAACAGGAAAGGTAAATACAGGAAGTAGGATGACAACTGTACATTTATGCGTCTCTGGGGAGAATACAAATCGTAGCGTAATCTGTGGGGGGTTTCATAGCACTGGTTGTTTGTTACATTATGTGCATATACCAGTTTAGGCAAATCGTACAGTTTGAAAATGAAGCCTGGCTACGGATGGAAAATAACATGTTTATTAAGGCTGTGAATCTTTAGAAGTCACACAATTTGATACGATTACGATTTTTGGGGTCATGGTTTGATTCAGAATCGATTTTCCATTCAAAACCATTTTTGATTCACATTTGGCTCTCAGTTCAGGACTGAAACCCCGTCAATCTCCGGGGGGGAAAAAGTCCACTGCAAAAAATGCTGAGGTAAGCTTGAAAGCAGAGTCCAGTGTGTTGTTTTTTGTTTTTTTTGGGGGGGGGGTTATATTTTTAAAAAATTACATCAACCGATTTGCAATAAAATACTGTTAAATGAAAAAAAAGTAGGCTTCAGTTAGCAACTGCTTTTTATTTCTCGAAAACTTGTGAGTTTCAACAATGAAACTGTTCACAAGTGAAATAAAGGCTGAACATGTTCCTTTTCAGCATGACAGCTGCTAACAGCTTTCCACAGTGTGGAGGTTTGGTCGCCCTCCAGCATTCTAGAAATATAGACTATTCCTTAAAAACTAAAGTCAATTCTATCACAAATACTGTGAACATCCATTTAAACAGCAGTGCTGCCTGACTGTATGCAGTCACTGTACAGTTACCTCTACAGTAACTCAATGCAGTGAACAAATTCAATCAGAACTGAATGAATGAATCTTTTCGGATAGATTAAAAGTAAAGATCAAAAAGAAACCGAATAATATAACAAAGGGGAAAAAATCCAACAAGGTCAAATTAGACAATAACTCCTCTGATTATACAGTTCAACATAAGTTATCCGAAATGGGTGATGGCTGAAGCCGCAGCTTATATTGCCCACCCATATTCCAGCCAAGAATTCAAAAGAAAAAACAAAACAAGAGCGATTACAATTCAGAACAAAGCTAAGACAAAATGTGACAAAAAACTAAGCAACAACACAACACAGACTGGATATGACAATCCTTATGTGATTTTACATGTCGTCTTGTAAATATGTTTGGAGTATTTCTTCTTTAGTTTTTGTTTAAATTGTCCAAGCGTTATACATGATTTTAATTCAGGTCCAAAACTGTGCCATAATCTGACTCCTTGCACTGAAACACAGTGTTGCTTGGTGGTTGTTCTCACTGAAGGTTTTTGAAATATACATGTTCCTCTGAAATGATATTGTTTCTCCCTTATTTGGAACAACTTTTGGATATTTGCGGGCAGTGACAGATTCTTCACTTTAAACATTATTACTGCAGTTTTAAAGTCAACCAGATCTTTCAACTTGAGAGCTTTTAATTTAAGAAGAAGTGGGTTTGTTGGTTCCCTGTAAGCAGCTTTGTTTATTATTCTAATAGCTCTCTTCTGAAGCATAAAGACTGGATATATGTTTGTTTTATATGTATTTCCCCATACTTCAGTACAATATGTCATGTATGGGAGTATTAATGAATGATACAAAGTACATAATGTGGGTTGATTCAGAAAATATTTCGCTTTGTGTAGTATTGCGATTGATTTAGATATTTTACCTTTAATATAATTAATATGTGACTTCCAACACATTTATTATCAATTATTACTCCAAGAAATTTAGTTTCAGATACCCTTTCAATCTACACCATTTACACTGAGTTTAGATACTAAGTTGTTGCGATGGTTGTTAAAAACTATAAATTTTGTCTTACTTAAATTGAGCGTTAATTTGTTTGAATCAAACCAGATTAAGCTTTCCTAATTCCTTTCCGAGTGTATCCAAAAGTTGTTCCAAATTGCTTCCACTGCATAATAGATTAGTGTCACTGGCAAACAATATTAAATCCATTTTTTCCAAGACTTTACATATATCATTTATATACATATTGAATAGCAATGGCCCCAAAACTGAACCCTGTGGGACTCCACAAGTAACCTTCAGTAACTGAGTTTTTGTTACCAACACATACTGTACATACTGATATCTATTCTTTTTTTTTTATTTAAGTTTTTGTAAAGGGTATACATGTCATTACAGCATTGCATTGTTTACATTATCATCACATATTCCCCCTTTTTTTGTTTTTTGACAACATTGGAAAAAAATTATTACAACACCCTTTTTTTAAGTGAAAGAAAAAGAGAAATTAAAAAAAGAACAAAAAAACAAAAACAAAACAGAGCAGAAAAATAAAAGAGCATCTGAGTAGCATTGGAACAAAGAGCGGTGCCATTATTGAGATGGTATGGAAGACACATATGCAATCAAGAGTTGCCAAAAATTCAAGAACCCATCCATGTCCTGTTTCAGTGCAAATGTCAACTTTTCCATCAAATAAATGTCCTGAATCACGTTAATCCAATCTTCAGGTGTAGGACAGTCTTTCAACATCCATTTTTTTGTTCGAGCTTTTTTACTTACCAATATTAAAACAGTGAATAAGTATTTTTCTCCTCGTCTTTCCAGTAATTCCGGTAGTAAACCCAAATACAAAGTTACAAAAGAAAAGGCAACTGTTACTTTGAATATTTTCCCCAATATTGTCTGTACATTGGTCCAATATTGGTGGATAACTGGGCATGACCAAAACACATGAAAATGATTTGCAGTCTCTTCACCACACAAGCGCCAACAATTCAACCCCTTATGAGTAAATTTGTTTTGTGCAGGTGTTCTCCAAATTCTCTCCACTGCAGGGATGAGGTACTTTTCCATTGTTGTTTATTTGCCACCATCAGTGTGTGAATGTGTGTGTGAATGGGTGGATAGCAGGATCTGTAAAGCGCTTTGGTCATCAAGAGATGAGAATAAAAGCGCTATATAAGTGAGTGCCATTTACCATTTAGCTTTTCCCGTATTTCCAGTTTTAAAGTGAAATTCCCCTCTTTTTCCCATCTCTCTTTTATATATGATGTGTTGTCTCCTTTTAAGTCTTGAAGACCTTGGTATATTTTAGAGATGTATCTGATCCCTGGGATCCCTTTATATGCCATTAAGAAGACCTTCAGAACACCTGACTGGGCCCTTTCCAAATCCTCCTTTTTAAGTATTTTGTTTATGTGGTGTCTAAGCTGAAAAAACCTGTAAAGGTCTTGATTTACTAGACCTTGTTTTTT